>CM055125.1:234792729-235440229 GCA_029206835.1 Rana muscosa | reverse complement strand
AAATTCAAGAAAGTGGTGGGCATACTCATTAAATGATTAATGGATGTATTGTGTTAATCCCACGTTTGTAAAATGTTTAAAGGTGCTGCTTCTCTATCTTTTTTCTTTTTCCCATTTCCCAACCCATATCTGACACCAAGCAATTTCCCTGCCCTTTTACAACCTCGAGACTAAGAAATTTTGTGTGCTTCTGGCCATACACACAATAGTAAGCTCCTTGAGGGTAGGAACCGTTGTGAATATACAATGTATATGTAAATTGCCAGCGCTATATACCGTATATACTCGAGTATAAGCCGAGATTTTCAGCCCTTTTTTTGGGGCTGAAAGTCCCCCCCCTCGGCTTATACTCGAGTCATAGAAATTTTTACATTGTAAATATTACCTGTAAATAAGTTGCAGCTGCGGCGTCCATCGTTCAAATTCCGCGGTCTCTTCCTGTTCCTTCCTTGATAGGCGAGTCTCAGCAGACACTCTCCGCCTATCACGATCATTCTCTCATCCTTAGTTTTCCAGCAGACGTCTGTGATTGGCGGAACACCCAACACAGTGTCTGCTGGGAAAACTAAGGATGAGAGAATGATCGTGATAGGCGGAGAGTGTCTGCTGAGACTCGCCTATCAAGTAAGGAACAGGAAGAGACCGCGGAATTTTGAACGATGGACGCCGCGGAATTCCAACGATGGACGCCGCGGAATTCCAACGATGGACGCCGCAGCCGCAACTTCTTTACAGGTAATATTTACAATGTAAAAATTTCTATTTACAGGGAACAGCGAGCTAGGGAACAGTGGGGCATCGGCTTATACTCGAGTCAGTAAGGTTTCCCAGTTTTTTTGGGCAACGTTAGGTACCTCGGCTTATACTCGAGTATATACGGTAAGTACCTAAATAATAATGGTAAAAAATCTTAGATCAGTTTATTTTTATTTTTTTACAGATCTTTATCTAGTGTTGACAATTTATGCAACACTTAAGAGCCGGTTAACACTACCGCGACTTGGGATCCGACTTGTCGCCCGACATGACAAATTACATCCAAGTGAATGAGAGCCGTCTTAATGTACACTACTGAAGTCGCTCCGACTTCAGAAAAGTTTCCTGTACTACTTCTAGGCGACTTGTACCCATTGATTTCAATGGAAGTCGCCTCCAAAGTCAGATCAGTGTCTTAACTGAAGCAACTATACAGGAAAAAAAAAGTTTTCTCAGGCAAACCCCTCCCTCCCACAGAGCTGATTATTGTTTGACTGGCCACTAGCAAAGTCGCCTGTCCTGGAGGCAACTTGAAGTTGCCTCGAAGTTGCCTTGTAAAATCGTGCTGGAAGTCGTGTTGCCCCAGTGTGAACCGGCTCTTGCATGTATTGTATGTTTAAATCATTTGCTCAAAAATTATCAAAATATTAATTTGGTTGAATCAGTTTGGATTTTCCTCCGTGGACAATGATTTTCAATAAGTCATATTTATGAAACCGCCATCAGTTTTTGAAAGATTACATTTTTTCATTGTATTTTTACATGTAAAGCTAGTAGCTCCTGCCTACTATCAACTGCCTGGATACAGGTAAGGCGATTGGCTCTGCTTCAGCTTCACCTTTTTGGTAGGGAGTACAATCAGCAGCCCTGTTTTCCTTCGAGAGATTGAAAATTAAGAAAACATGGGCTCAGTGTTCGCAGGTTCTAAATTCTACCCCCTGTGATCTCAAAGAAGGAGATTGCAGCTCCAGAATCACAGAAAAAATCTAACTGAATCTGGCTGCTTTTATACAACTCATGTAGTGCTAAATTGTAGGGATGCACCGGTATCTGTTTTTTGAAAGCGAGTATGAGTACAGATACTTGTGCTCAAGTACTCGCCGATACCAATTACTGATACAATGTGGTGCGATTTGAGCCCATACAAAATTAATGGACTCAAATCGCACTGCATAGAGGCGTATGTGATTTTGAACAGGAATACGGTGTGATTCACGTACCGCTCCTGTGTGAACCCAGGCTAAAGTCACTATGACAAGTCTGGGTTCACACAAGAGCGGTGCGGGACAGCGCATGTGATTTGGACAGGAATTGCACCACCTTCCTGTTCAAATCGCATGAGATTCTTTGCAGTGCAATTTGAGCCCATTCATTTTGTATGGGCTTAAATCGCACCGCAAAGGTATTGGAGCATTTGCACGCATAAAAGTACTCATGCAAATGTTTAGTATCGGCCCCCATACCAATATCAGTGCAACCCTACTAAATTGTGTAGAGTTTCTGTCTTAAACACAATGGCAAACGGTTGTAATCACTTTGCAAGAATATTTTTCCAACCCTTAGACCCCATTCACATTATCGTGTAGTGCGATTTTCACACGATTCTGAGCGTCACATAGGGCAGCCTATTCGTTTGCATGGGGTCCCCTATGCACATTTGCCGCCCGGAAAGAAAGGTATGCCGCGACTGCTGCGCAACAATCGTGGCAGAATCACATCGGGGTGCCATTGAAGGATTTTCACACCCAAACACGTGCAGCACGTTCTGCTGCGATTGGAACGCAATTTCTGCCCGCGATCCCAAATCATGACATGTGAGCAGGGCCTCAGTGAATGTGGTAAAAATTAACTTTGCAAAGAATACCCAATCATGCATGTATAAAAAAAAATATGGATTTGGATGGTGGAAGTCAGCAGAGCTTAACCTCATTTACAAAGCTATGGGAAAATGCCCTTGCAAAGTGAACAGACGTATTTACCTTTAGTAAAACAGCCCCAGTGTTTCCCAGTAACCGCTCACTGGTTGAGATTACTTGTTGCCTAGATTTGCTCTTTAAAAATGATTGGGGTGATTGTAGCCATAATAGTGCACTTCCAACAACATAATTGGTTTGAATTCCTTTTATTCATTCAATTAAAAATTAAAAAAACGATAGAAAAGCCTATTGTTTTCATAGACCACACAATAAAAATATAATTCCAAACATATAAGAACAACAACACAATTGAGTACTGTCCATAATACTGTTTTTACTTGCCTTAACATTTAAATTTTCAGGTCCAACTATTTGGGATATTACTTTTTTTTCTCGGTCCAAACAGTACTGGTACACAAAGGTTTAGTATATCGTTGAGAAAAAATCTGTGGAAAAAAGATAAAGAGGAAGGTAGTCCTTTGAAAGCTTCTTCTATTAACAGGTACATTTTCAGTAGTTTTTTGGGGGTCTACCCTCTTCTTCCCAGACTTTCTTTCTTCCACAAATTTTGTGCTTGCAGATTTTACCTTAATGTGCTAAACCTTTGTGTATCAGTACTAAGTGGACAGAGCAAAAGAGGGTGGACCCCGTAAAAAGGAATAGTAGCTTGTACAGTAGTTAAATCTTTTTTAAATAGTGACTTTTGCAGTTTGCTTCACTGAGTATTAAAGTATAATTTCAGATATGCCATGATAGGATAATGGATGTGATGGAATGCATTGAGAATTTTCACACATTCCAGATAAAAGAGCTTCATCAGGAGAGTTGAAAGGATCAAAGCTCAGGTGTTGACGTGATGTGAGAACTCCAGAGGTCCCCTCTTCACACTCGGGCTGACAGGATCGCTGACAGATCCACACAGGAATTTATGGGAAAATTAACAAGGCTGGGAGTTCCGAAAATCTCTCCT
Source organism: Rana muscosa (assembly GCA_029206835.1). Lineage (NCBI taxonomy): Eukaryota > Metazoa > Chordata > Amphibia > Anura > Ranidae > Rana > Rana muscosa. The sequence goes on along the minus strand of CM055125.1, from coordinate 235,436,587 downwards.
GCTAAAATCTGATTGCATTCATCTTCCCATGAGCGTCTGAGGTCACAGAGCCACTGTTTACCCATAGTCACACAGCTGATAAGATCTGAAAGAGATAATATACCTCGGATTAGCCCTCCCGAGATGTTATTTAGGTCCACAATGGGTGCACTGAGCTTGGATACACACCAGCCCCATGTTGTGTATACAAAGATTTACAGTAGCTGACCAGTGACATTGCAGGGAGCTAGTGAAATCAATCTGTCAACTGCTCAATATAAAATTGACCAATAGCTCTCTTTGTTATCAGCTGTTTGCATTTTCCATTCCATCTATGGCTATTCCCACTAGAGAGAAGTCAATCTAACAATCGGCTTCTCTCAAAAGGGAAGGTTTGAAAAATGTTAATTCGATCAGCAATCTATAGAGAGGATTCCTCCATTCACCTCTATCTTGTGGATGGGGAGTCCATCTATGACCAGCTTTTCTTTTTCTTTTTTTGGGTAAATTTTTATTTATTTTTTCTGTTTTGACATATAAAATGAAACAAGTACAGTTCAGAAACATACAGAGCATAAATCTTGTGAGACTAGCCAAGGGGACCAAAGTTTGTCAAACTTCTATGGGCATCCTCAATTTATACATGGGAATCGCCTGGTTGGTAAGATTGAGCCATTGAGATAGAGTGGGAGGGGCACGAGATTTCCATTACATCATTATCAGTTTATTGGCACAGGAAAACAGGAGGTGTAAGAGGAGTTTAGTTAGGAAGAGTATTCTTCTCTACATGTCCCAATAAGCAGCATTTAGCCAGCCACAGATGGTTAGAATCTCAGCCTGTTCTGCAGGGACCAGCCAGATTCGAATCATGTATGGGCAGGCTAAATGTACCCAAGTCGATCCATTGATTGGGTGCAACCAGCATGTCGGTTATAAGTGCTAGCAATAATCACTCTGTTCTCCCAGCAGGCACTGCCCCCCCCCTTTTCTCGCCAGAATAACACAATAGCTCCGTGGGAGGAATTCCCCTATCAACACTGACTGTGTTGATGGGGGAATCAAGGCAGCTAAAGAACTTTACTGATAAAATTAGTAACCTCAGAGCAAAAGGTACGTATGGATGGGCTCTCCCAAACCATATGGTAAAACGTACCTACAGTAAAAAAGCATTTGGGACAAGAGGGAGAGGGGAGTTTACCCATTTTACAGAGAATATATAGCCAGCTTTATTACCGTGGGACACCAGAGCAAAATTGGACCAGGGTCCGCTACCATCTCCTGCAACAGCCTTCAACGATTCCACCTATCTCCCACACTTCCACTTTATGATAGAATACCCGAAGGAGATGTTCAGGAAATACAAATGCTACGGTACCCTATACAGTAATGGCAGCACACGGCTAAATATGGTCAGTAGTTATACAGTGTCCCCTCCTGGGCCCAGGACAGTTGCACCCTCTGCACCTCCTGTAGCTGCAGTTTACATTCACTTGTAGGGTTGTTGTTCTCTGCACTTTGTTGTAACTGAAATTTCACACCTCGTAGCATTGTAGGTACAAGTGAAGGAACTACGTAACTTTCCTTTTGAGATGAAGGTCATTTTCGCCATAGCAATATCTCCACCCCCTCTGAAGAGCTACCCTAAGTTATAGATTCTAAGGCTGGATACACAAACCAGTCTGACAAGGGCAGCACAATTGTAAAAGTCACTGTGGAATGTTTGCAAACTTACTTGGGATAAGAACTCGTTAACCCGTTCGCAGACTCAGAGGTGGCTGATTGTCTTTCTTTTTCCCAACATCATTCTCATCTTTACAGATATGTATAGTTACTGCTGATCCATTTATTTTTCCAGCTACTCTGTCCCCCTCCCTGTCCATTTCCCTCAGGACAATGCAGTTTAAATAGCTGACCACCCAGAATTTTAGCTGACTCTCAGTGCCTTTGTTCGGGCTGTGACATTAGCCCTCCTTACTCAGAGCGGTGTAAGTAAAGCTGGGTCATAATTTGTCTTAATGTGGACAAGGTGACCGTTTTGCTCACTTTTATTGTGAACAGAGGGGGCCGTTTTGGTAGCATTTTATTTTCTGACAGACAATGTAGTCTGCCGGTTATATACGTAATGTAATACAAACACTGCAATTTTTTTGCATTGCATCGCACTTGTTCAGAAGCAAGTTCTGTCAAAGTTAACATGCTGTAATACTACTTGATATGTAATGCAGAAATTACATTTTATTTTTCAGCCACAGAGAGACAGATATCCAGAGAATGGGAGACTTCCTTCTTGCCCGAGTTAACTCCAGTGCAACCTCTTGGTCTCCTCTTTAGGGATGAGCCGAACACCCCCCCCGTTCGGTTCGCACCAGAACCTTCGAACGGACCGAACGTTCGCACGAACTTTAGAACCCTATTAAATACAATGGACGCGAACGTTTGAAATCTAAAGTGCTAATTATAACGCCTAATATTAGGGCTGCAACTAACGATTATTTTCATAATCGATTAGTTGGCCGATTATTGTTTCGATTAATCGGTTAATAACCATTAAAAAAAAGGTAATTTTTTGCATTTTTTTTTTTTTTTGGGGGCCAATTTGTTGTTGGGCAGATTACAAAACACAAATTGCCGTAAAAACACATTACATGCGTTTCTGCAGCTTCTCCCTTGAAGTATATTAAACCAAAAAACTAAAATAGCACCATTTTGCGTTTAAAAAAAGTCCTTGCCCTTTCCAAATACGCAGCAGCTGAAAAAATCATGGATGTGAACGTGTCCCATAGAAACCATGTAAATGAACTGTAGTGTGTTTCTGCAAAAAACACGGAGGTGTGACCCAGGCCTGAGATGTTTAGTAACATGGGGTCAAAAAAACTAAAATGAGTACAAAAAGAGCCAATAATCGCTACTGTAAGGGATTCATTTTTTACTGTGGGACAGTGAAAGTAATATTTACAGTAGCAATTTGCTCTTTTTTGTACTATAAAGGGTTAATTTTAGTTTATTTTTAACCTCATTATGTTACTGGCCGATTAATCGATTATGAAAATTGTAATCGATTAATTTCATAATCGATTAGTTGTCGATTAATCGATTAGTTGTTTCGGCCCTACCTAATATGCATGTTATTGTCCTAAAAAGGGTTTGGGGACCCGGGTCCTGCCCAAGGGGACATGTATCAATGTAAAAATAATCTTTTAAAACGGTCGTTTTTTCAGGAGCAGTCATTTTAATGATGCATAAAGTGAAAAAAAAAAGTTAAACTTTTCTTTAAATATCGTACCTGGGGGGTTTCTAAAGTATGCCAGTGAAGTGCCACGTGTTTCCCGTGTTTAGAACTGTCCCTGCACAAAATGACATTTCTAAAGGAAAAAAAAAACATTTAAAACTGCTTGCGGCTTTAATGTCATGTCTGGTCCCGGCAATATGGATGAAAATCATTGAGAAAAATGGCATGTCTACCCCATCACCCACCCCTACCCCAGCCCATTACCAGCCCCTTTGGGTCTTGTATGGATATTAACGGGAACCCCGCACCCAAAATAAAAAAAGGCCCTATATACTCTGAACAGCAGTATACAGGCGGTGCAAAAAAGACAGGGACTGTAGGTTTGTTCTTAAGTACAATCTGTTTGTAATTTGGAACAGGTAAATTTTTTAAGTGTAGCTCCAGCCAAAAAATCTATTTTTAAGCTTTTTGGAGAACATAGGGAAGGGTTATCACCCCTGTAACATGTGTTTTGCTGTCTGTGCACCCGTTCAGAACATTTCACCTCACTTTCCATCCCAATGACAAATGTTTTGGGAAAATTTGGGGTTTTTATTGAAACAAGGATTGGTGATAAAGTATCAGTGGAGAGGAGACACCTTTTTCACATATTAACTCTTACAGGAGAGAATTTCCCTTCCTAGGGGTAGATTTCCTCTCACTTCCTGTTGTCTCCTTCCGTTTGCAAGTAGGAGTCTTTTGTAAGTTGGATGTTTGAAAGTGGGGGCCTGACATATATAGTCTGCAGAAATTTGCCCTTAGGTGTTGGTGTTGCCACAACACTGTAAGCCCTCACAGTTACTCTTGGTGGGCGCTGGAACGCCCTGCTGTCAACTATTATATCAGGAATTGTATTTACATGCCACTGTTGAACAGTGGTAGGAAAAATTGGGCCTTTGGTGGTGGTGCTGGTGCCACAATACTGTAAGCCCTCACAGTTACTCTTGGTGGGTGCAGGAATGGGCCCTGCTGTGAAATATTAGATCAAGAATTGTAATTGCATGCCCCTGTTGAACAGGGGCTGAAAAATTGGGCCTTAGGCACTGGTGCTGGTGCCACAACACTGCAACCCCTCACAGATAGTGTACTTAGAGCGCAGCAATGAGCCCTGTTGCAAAGTATTGCATCAAAAATGTAGGCTTTAGGTGAATGCTATGCCAAGCACACAGTAGTACACTAAGTGAAACACTGACTGCAGCCAGCACAATCACCAGCATGTCTGTCACAGTATAGAGAATAACTGTATCCAGGTGAGCTTTAGGTGATCGCTATGCAAAGGACACAGTAGTACACTAAGGCCCCTTTCACACTGGGGCGGTTTGCAGGCGCTATTGTGCTAAAAATAGCGCCTGCAAACCGAGCCTAAACAGCGGCTGCTGTCTCTCCAATGTGAAAACCTGAGGGCTTTCACACTGGAGCCGTGCGCTAACAGGACGTGAAAAAAGTCCTGCTAGCCGCATCTTTGGAGTGGTGAGAGGAGCGATGTGTTTACCGCTCCTACACCGCTCCTTCCCATTGAAAGCAATGGGAAACTGCGGTAATACCGCCGGCAATGCGCCTCTACAGAGGCGCATTGCGGGCGGTATTAACCCTTTTTTGGCTGCTAGCGGGGGTTAAAACCGCACCGCTAGCGGCCGAATACCTCCGCAATTCCGACGGTATAGCGGCGCTAAAAATAGCAGCGCTGGGGGCGTGTCTAAGATGGCGGAGTGAGAGGACGTGCTTTTTAGAGCTCTGCTGCACAATTTATCCTGTACTACCTCCATTCGGCTTTTTTCCCCACATAATACCCGCCTAAACGGCGGTGGATGTCTACTAGACGATCCGGGCGCGGCAGGGGGGGTAAGAAGCTTAATTTTCCCCCCGTGGTGTCTCCGGAGACGAGTCCTGCAGTCCAGGGGCCTAGCAGACGGGCGCCTCGTGTCAATATGGCGTTGCAGACGAATGCCCAGGAGGGCCCTACCACCTCCACTCCTGGCATTCCGGAGGTCATAGCGGCAGTTGCTGCATGTCAGGCCGCGGTGGCCTCTTGCCAGGCGGCCCTGACCAACAAAATTGAAATGGTGCAGGTGGATGTGGGTCTCATCCGACAAGACCTGGACAAGGTCCGCTCCAGACTGACTGAGGCCGAGAGTCGGGTGGGCCGGGTGGAGGACGCCGTGGGCGAGAACACTGGGGCGATCCGCTCACTTACCTCTCGGGTGAAGCTGCTGGAGCATCGCGCGGAGGATTCCGAGAACAGATGCCGCAGGAATAATATCCGCATAGTGGGACTCGCGGAAGGTGCCGAGGGTAAGAACTCTACTGCTTTTGCGGAAGAACTGCTTCGATCCCTTCTCCCGGCGGCCCGTTTGTCTCCTCACTTCACGGTGGAAAGAGCGCATAGAGTGCCACCGCATCCCGGCCCGCAGGGTTCCCCCCCCCCCCGTACCTTCATCCTGCGGCTCCTGAACTTTAGGGATCGGGACGAGCTGCTCAGGGCGGCTAGAGCGGCGGGGGAACTGCTACACGGCAATGGCCGCCTGATGTTATTCCCTGATTTCTCCATAGAGACTCAGAAGCTCCGGCGCTCCTTTGATGGAGTTAAAGCAGCTCTCCGCTCCAAGGGCATTAAATATACAGGTCCTTCTCAAAAAATTAGCATATTGTGATAAAGTTCATTATTTTCTGTAATGTACTGATAAACATTAGACTTTCATATATTTTAGATTCATTACACACAACTGAAGTAGTTCAAGCCTTTTCTTGTTTTAATATTGATGATTTTGGCATACAGCTCATGAAAACCCAAAAATCCTATCTCAAAAAATTAGCATATTTCATCCGACCAATAAAAGAAAAGTGTTTTTAATACAAAAAAAGTCAACCTTTAAATAATTATGTTCAGTTATGCACTCAATACTTGGTCGGGAATCCTTTTGCAGAAATGACTGCTTCAATGCGGCGTGGCATGGAGGCAACCAGCCTGTGGCACTGCTGAGGTGTTATGGAGGCCCAGGATGCTTCAATAGCGACCTTAAGCTCATCCAGAGTGTTGGGTCTTGCGTCTATCAACTTTCTCTTCCCAATATCCCACAGATTCTCTATGGGGTTCAGGTCAGGAGAGTTGGCAGGCCAATTGAGCACAGTAATATCATGGTCAGTAAACCATTTACCAGTGGTTTTGGCACTGTGAGCAGGTGCCAGGTCGTGCTGAAAAATGAAATCTTCATCTCCATAAAGCTTTTCAGCAGATGGAAGCATGAAGTGCTCCAAAATCTCCTGATAGCTAGCTGCATTGACCCTGCCCTTGATAAAACACAGTGGACCAACACCAGCAGCTGACATGGCACCCCAGACCATCACTGACTGTGGGTACTTGACACTGGACTTCAGGCATTTTGGCATTTCCCTCTCCCCAGTCTTCCTCCAGACTCTGGCACCTTGATTTCCGAATGACATGCAAAATTTGCTTTCATCCGAAAAAAGTACTTTGGACCACTGAGCAACAGTCCAGTGCTGCTTCTCTGTAGCCCAGGTCAGGCGCTTCTGCCGCTGTTTCTGGTTCAAAAGTGGCTTGACCTGGGGAATGCGGCACCTGTAGCCCATTTCCTGCACACGCCTGTTCACGGTGGCTCTGGATGTTTCTACTCCAGACTCAGTCCACTGCTTCCGCAGGTCCTCCAAGGTCTGGAATCGGTCCTTCTCCACAATCTTCTTCAGGGTCCGGTCACCTCTTCTCGTTGTGCAGCATTTTCTGCCACACTTTTTCCTTCCCACAGACTTCCCACTGAGGTGCCTTGATACAGAACTCTGGGAACAGCCTATTCGTTCAGAAATTTCTTTCTGTGTCTTACCCTCTTGCTTGAGGGTGTCAATGATGGCCTTCTGGACAGCAGTCAGGTCGGCAGTCTTACCCATGATTGCGGTTTTGAGTAATGAACCAGGCTGGGAGTTTTTAAAAGCCTCAGGAATCTTTTGCAGGTGTTTAGAGTTAATTAGTTGATTCAGATGATTAGGTTAATAGCTCGTTTAGAGAACCTTTTCATGATATGCTAATTTTTTGAGATAGGAATTTTGGGTTGTCATGAGCTGTATGCCAAAATCATCAATATTAAAACAAGAAAAGGCTTGAACTACTTCAGTTGTGTGTAATGAATCTAAAATATATGAAAGTCTAATGTTTATCAGTACATTACAGAAAATAATGAACTTTATCACAATATGCTAATTTTTTGAGAAGGACCTGTAGTGTACTCTTTCCTGCCAAGCTGCGAGTCATCGACGGAGAAACGGTCCGCCTCTTCGCCACACCGAGGGATGCTGCACGGTGGATAGAAACTCTCCCCCCTCAGGGATGAGGCCAGCGGAGATTCTACTAGTAAGTTAGACCTGTCTGGTGCCGGGACCCCTTGGATTGCCTTACTTGCCACTGTACTTTCTTCAGCAGCCTGCTGTGCTTTGCTGGCCGGATGATTGGATGTCAGCCCCATTCTACTATGCTTTCATGCTGACACTCGTGGGGAGTTTACAGCATGGCATGCTCTGGTTGCTGCCTACTGCTGTCTGCATTTCATAACTGCTCTGCATACTAGAGGGAGTTGTATGGGGGGGAACTGTCTGCCTGAGCGTAACAGCTGTACAGGAGCACTGATTCCCCAGTTGATCTGGCTGCTGCTCATATCTCCCCCAACCTTCCTTTACTGACTCCAACCCGGCCCCCTTTGTCCTGTGCTGGCTATTGAGGGGAAATCTGTTAATTTTTTCTTTTTCAATATATTTTGTTGTATTTTGATCTGCACATTTCTACTGTTACCCTGTTGAACCGGTTACTTATAAGCAATGAGCCCCTGGTGATACCAGGTGAACTATACAACCCGATTGGTTTATTATAGCAGCATCTCTAGACTCTTAGGCTGATCCTTCAGTTGACCCCATTTTGGGCGATTACACCTTACTTTGCCTCAGGGTGTTTGCCGTTTGAACTTGGGCGATGCTGACTCTCTGCCTCTTGGGAAAAGTACACACGCCTCCCAGACATTAGTTGCCTTCGGGCTGGTTATTGGGGTAATATGCAGTCTTGCCGTGGGTGGGATCTGCGGGGTGGGGGGAGGGGAAGGTTGGCCGTTGCTGACCCCTTTTTATATGCTCCGTTGGGCATGGGATTAGATGTTAAGTTGCTACTGTTTTGTTTTTTGTTTGTTCCTTTATGGCATGGTCGCATTTACACTGTCTATGATTGTGATGTAGGGGGGTCTGGGAGGGGTGCCGCCGGCTGGTTGGACCCTGGAGGTGGTGGAGGGCGAACATCCCAGGCTCACTACTTCTCACCCATTATCACACACACGCTACAATGGCTCAGATTTCCATAATGTCATGGAATGTGAGGGGACTCAATTCTGCCCACAAAAGATCCCTGGTACTTAACTACATCAGAAGACACTCCCCTCATATTTGCGTGCTACAGGAGACACACCTGCTGGGATCTCGAATCATGGGCCTTAAAAAGGCTTGGGTGGGTCATCATTATCACGCAACGTACTCCACCTACTCCAGGGGGGTCAGTATCCTGGTGCACAAGCAGCTGGCTTTTCGGCTCTTGGATGTCAGATCGGACCCCGGAGGTAGGTACATTATTATCCATGCCCTGATTGCTAATAACCAGTGTGTCTTGGTGGGGCTCTACCTTCCTCCACCGGCAGATAAGACGTCATTGTATACTGTTATGCAAAATGTGATTGATTACGGGGTGGAGGATGTCATAGTACTAGGGGACTTCAATATGACTGCGACCGCTGACATGGATAGATTACACTCTGTCTCTCGGTGGGTACCTGGGCTGACGGAATGGGCACACACCTTTGCCTTGACGGATACCTGGCGCCACTTTAATCCCTCATCTAGGCAGTTTACTTGTCACTCCAATACGTTTAGAACTCTCTCCCGTATTGACATGATCTACGCCTCCCGATCCCTGCTTAATAAGGTTACAGCAGTGGATATTCTATCTCGGGGCATCTCCGACCATGCTCCCCTACTTCTTAAGCTATCCGTGGGGCCACCTGGAGAGCGGTTGTGGAGGCTATCTAGGTACTGGATTGAGGAGGAGGGTATTCAGGAAGCTGTGCAGGAGGGCATGTGCCACTATTGGCTGGAGAATGAGGGTGTTGCTTCTCCCCTGGTCACCTGGGATGCCTTTAAGGCCTGGACCAGGGGGGAGTACATGGCGCGTATCTCCATCGCTCGTAGGACGGCTGCACGTTCTCTGGAGGAGTTGGAGGAGACGGCAAGAACGACCGAAGCCGCATATGTGGCTAATCCCGATCAGGTGACCTACGGGGCTTGGCAGTTCGCTCTGCATCGGTTGTCCCTATGTAGGGTGGAGGGGACACAGAAATCTCTCCTCTCCACGGCACAAAAGATCTTTGAGTACGGTAATAAGAGTGGTCGGTTAATGGCATGGATGGCTAGGGAACAGTTTGCCGGTACGCACATAGGTGGGGTCCGGGATTCAGGGGGGGTTCTGCTACAATCTCCTAGTGAGATAAATGATAGATTTTCACAATACTACCAACACCTGTACTCCACCAGGGTGAATTATTCCTCTCAGGAACTCTTGGAGTTTCTAGATGGGATCCCTCTTCCCACACTTGGGGACGAGACCTGTAATGCTTTGGAAGCTGATATCACTCTGGAGGAGGTGCAGGTTGCCCTCTCACAACTCCAGGCGGGTAAGACACCCGGGGCAGACGGGCTACCGACGGAATTCTACGCTCAGCATCAGGGTCTGCTGGCCCCGCGACTTGTAGCTCTGTTTGCTGGGTCGTTTGAGCTGGAGGCTCTCCCTGCATCCATGTCTGAGGCGGTGGTGGTGTTGATCCCCAAACCAGGCAAGGATCCTGAGAGCTGCTCCTCGTACAGGCCAATCTCGCTCCTGAACGTGGACGCCAAGATACTGGCGAAGGTTTTGGCAAACAGGCTATCTCCAGTTCTGGAAGAGGTGATTCACCCGGACCAGACTGGGTTTATGCCTGGGAAGGGAACTGACATTAATCTACGACGCCTGTTTCTTAATATGTCAATACCTCATGACAACAGTGGTAAGCGGGTCATTGCCTCACTGGACGCTGAGAAGGCGTTCGACTCGGTCGAATGGGTCTTTTTATGGGAGGTCTTGCACCGGTTTGGCTTTGGGCCCAGGTTCCTTCGATGGTTGCGGATGCTCTACCGGATGCCCTCGGCCCGAATCCGAACTAATGACAGGTTGTCTGTGCCGCTCTCATTGCAGAGGGGCACGAGGCAGGGGTGTCCTTTATCACCAGCCCTGTTCGCACTTGCACTGGAGCCCCTAGCCGTCTCTATCAGAGCCTCGGACAGGGTCCGGGGGTTGATGGTGGGTTCCCTGGAGGAAAAGCTCTCTCTCTATGCGGATGACGCACTACTATACCTGCAAGATGCGGATGAGTCGCTGACGGCGGCATTAGAGATTTTTGACATTTTCGGCAGATTCTCGGGGATACGTATTAACTGGTCCAAATCAATTATTTTTCCCCTCGATCCGCAGATCGGGGATCCGGTTGGGAGGACACCTTTGCTCTGGGTGGATCAATTTAAGTATTTGGGTATCCAGGTGCGGAGGGAGCTGTCGAGCTATAGGGAACTTAATTTGTCCCCTATCCTGTCCCAGCTTCGGTCCAGGTGTGCCTCATGGGCATCCTTGCCTCTGAACCTCATGGGACGTATAAATCTCTTGAAGATGTTGTTTCTCCCCAAGTTTTTGTACGTATTTCGCAACAAGTCCCATCTGGATACCCAACTCCTTCTTTGCGGAAATAGACCGATGCGTGGGATCCTTTATCTGGGGTGGCGCAACCCCCAGACTGGCTAAATCAACTCTAATGCTCCCAGTTCGTAGCGGGGGCCTTGCAATGCCGAACTATCGGACATACTTTTGGGCGGCGGTGCTAGTTACAATCCGGTGGTGGTTTGTCCTCTCCAGGAGCAACGCTGCGGTATGCCTGGAGGCGGCGGTTCTGGGTTCGCTCCGGGAATTGAGCAATCTAGTCTACAGGGGGCACAGGGCATATGCTGCTCTCCCGCAGCCGACTCGAACGACTCTGAGGGCCTGGACGGTGGCCAGGCGGGGGCTTTCGGGCCCGCGGGTCTGGTCTCCTCTTTGCCCACTGTGGGGGAATCCTAATCTGCCGCATCTCGGGACGGTTCCTGACCCTCAGGTCTGGGCGGGGTATGGGATCAAGACTCTTGGGGATGTATTCGTGGCGGGAACTCTGATGTCGTTTACAGTCCTCCGGGATAAATTTCATTTGCCCGGATGGATGTACTTTAGGTACCTTCAGGTCCGACACGCTATCGGGGCCCAGTTCCCGTCTCCTCCCGGACTGGCTATGGACCCGCTTGAGGAGATGTTGGCCCAGGTGCAACTCCCGAAGCCCCTATCGGCTATATATCTGATGTTGCTGAAGACTGGTTCTGCTGGAGTAGAACGACTTTGGGACTTGTGGAAGACCGACATACCAGGTCTTGACAGAGAGGACTGGGATGACTGCTTAGCTGACAGTGCTGTCTTACTGATCTCGACTAGAGAACGGTTGATACAGGTCAAATTCCTGCTTAGAGTTTACTTCACTCCCCAGAGACTCCACAAGGTATACCCGCAGCGCACGCAGGATTGTCCCCGTTGTCAGATTAGTGTGGGCACATATTTCCACATGTTTTGGAGCTGTCCTGGGATCGCCGGGTATTGGGCTAGGGTGGTTGACACTATTAATGGCCGCCTCGACCTGACACTCCCTGTATCCCCCGAGCTGGCACTCCTGGGGATCCAGGATGATGATCAGAGACCCCGTTATACCAAATTACTTCTTACGTACCTCTTCTTTTATGCAAGAAGGGAGATTGTTTTGCGCTGGAATGTCCCCTCCCCCCCAACAGTGGAGTCTTGGGAGAAATCTATTAATACTGTGCTGCCACTATACAAATTGACTTACATGTGCAGGAACTGCCCACAAAAGTTCGATAAGATCTGGCATCCTTGGACGGAATAGGAGGGAATGGCCCTCCGACCCTGGACACTGGGGGGTGGGGATGGGGGTACTGCTATGAGTTCTGGTTCGCCTGGGGTATGATTCTATTCAATTGTATAAGTGACGCTATTTTTGGATGATCTACGAAATGCCCTTCTTATGTACTCGTTTATATGGCTTTCTATGTACTGTACTTTCTCTTTTATCTCGGTGTATGACTTGGTCCATTCTGGACTTTTGTGTATAATGCTTGTTTTTTTTCTGCCTCAATAAAGGAACATTTTGTTGTAAAAAAAAAAAAAAATAGCAGCGCTATACCACCACCGCCCCAGTGTGAAACCAGCCTCAGTGAAACACTGAGGCTGGTTTCACACTGGGTCGGTGAGTGCGGTGGCGGTATAGCGCCGCTATTTTTAGCGGCACTATACCGTCGGAATTGCGGAGGTAATTTGGCCGCTAGCGGACGAAAAAGGGTTAATACCGCCCGAAATGTGCCTCTGTAGAGGCGCATTGCGGGCGGTATTACCGCGGTTTCCCATTGCTTTCAATGGGAAAGAGCGGTGTAGGAGCGGTAAACACACCGCTCCTCTCTCACCGCTCCAAAGATGCGGCTAGCAGGACTTTTTTTCACGTCCTGTTAGCGCACCGCTCCAGTGTGAAAGCCCTCGGGCTTTCACATTGGAGAGACAACAGCCGCTGTTTAGGCTCGGTTTGCAGGCGCTATTTTTAGCACAATAGCGCCTGCAAACCGCCCCAGTGTGAAAGGGGCCTGACTGTCTGCAGCTAGCACAATCACCTGCCTGCCTGTCACAGTATAGAGACTAACAGGAACGGATCTATCTAAACTCAATACAGTGTATAAATATATATATACACAACACCTAGGATGCAAATATATATCCTCTACACACTGTAACAGCAGCTAACTGACTCGCCTGCTTGCTCTATCTAACTCAATATAAATGACACTGTCTATCTCTCTGAAACTGCCTCTTTCACAAACGCCAACACACTACACAAGGCTGACTTCCAGGCGGCCTTATATAGTGTGGGGCATGTACTAAACCCCCTGAGCCATAATTGGCCAAAGCCACCCTGGCTTTGGCCAATTACGGCTCTCCGTTTTTTCCGCGCTGTGATTGGCCAAGTATACGGGTCATAGTGCATGCTTGGCCAATCATCAGCCAGCAATGCACTGCGATGCCGCAGAGATCTATGGGCCGTGTTGCGCAACATGAATTAACGCGAACGGACCAAAAAGTTTGTTCTTCATCGAACGGCCGATGTTCGAGTCGAACGTGTGTTCAACGCGAAGCTCATCACTACTTATCTTCTAGATAATAGATAAAATTATCTTTGACCACTGAAGACATGTTATCCCCTTCTAGAAGGTCAGAAGTGACCTGCTAATTAAAAGCAAGAATATCCCGTAATTATTGAGCCATCTATGGTGACCAAGAAGTTCTGTGGTGCCCCATGCAGACTTGTATGGCTCCTCCAGTTTAAGAAAATTAAATCTTGCCCACTCTACTATTAGCCACTGAATTTCTCACATCTGCTATGCAAAGGCCACCTCAGAAACTTGGTAACAGCAATACTGCAGTCTCTGTCATAACCTCCTGATGAGTGAGGTCACTAGAGGTACATAGACAATGCGCTCCGCTACTACTTTGCCTGCCAGAGACCACTGCTACCTTTGATGGCAGCTAGGGGGCTTTTACAACTCCAACTCCAAAGAAGTTGAGATGCTCATAAACCAATATTTTTTCACAATAGATAATATATCAAATGTTTACAATGAGAAAATGTACCATTTTAACCACTTAAAGGGGTTGTAAACCTTCGTGTTTTTTCACCTTAACCACTTAAGCCCTGGACCATTTGGTAGCTAGAGGACCAGAGGTGAATTCAGAATTTTGCACTGCGCTGCTTTAACTGTAAATTGTGCGGACATGCAATGTTGTACCCAAACGAAATTTGCGTCCTTTTCTTCCCACAAATAGAGCTTTCTTTTAATGGTATTTGATTGCCTCTGCGATTTTTATTTTTTGCGATATAAACGGAAAAAGACCGAAAATTTTGAAAAAAAATGATATTTTCTACTTTTCGTTATAAGAAAAATCGAATAAACTCAATTGTAGTCATACATTTAGGCCAAAATGTATTCAGCCACATGTTTTTAGTAAAAAAAATGTCAATAAGCGTATATTTATTGGTTTGCGCAAAAGTTATAGAGTTTACAAACTAGGGTACATTTTCTGAAATTTACACAGCTTTAAATTTATGACTGCCTATCTCATTTCTTGAGGTGCTAAAATGACAGGGCAGTACAAAACCCCCCCCAAATGACCCCATTTTGTCAAGTAGACACCCAAAGGAAATTGCTGAGAGGCATGTTGAGCCCATTGAATTTTTTATTTTTTTTGTCCCAAGTGATTGAATAATGACTAAAAAAAAAAAAAAAAAATTACAAAAAGTTGTCACTAAATGATATATTGCTCACACATGCCATGGTTATATGTGGAATTTCACCCCAAAATACATTTTGCTGCTTCTCCTGAGTACGGGGATACCACATGTGTGGGACTTTTTGGGAGCCTAGCCGCGTACGGGACCCCGGAATCCAAGCACCGCCTTCAGGATTTCTAAGGGCGCAAATTTTTGATTTCACTCCTCACTACCTATCACAGTTTCGAAGGCCATAAAATGCCAAAATAGCACAAAACCCCCCCAAATGACCCCATTTTAGAAAGTAGACACCCCAAGGAAATTGCTGAGAGGCCTGTTGAGCCCATTGAATATATTTTTTTTTGTCCCAAGTGATTGAATAATGACAAAAAAAAAAAAAAATTACAAAAAGTTGTCACTAAATGATATATTGCTCACACATGCCATGGTTATATGTGGAATTACACCCCAAAATAAATTTTTCTGCTTCTCCTGAGTACGGGGATACCACATGTGTGGGACTTTTTAGGAGCCTAGCCGCGTACTGGACCCCGAAAACCAAGCACTGCCTTCAGGATTTCTAGGCACAAATTTTTGATTTCACTCCTCACTACCTATCACAGTTTCGAAGGCCATAAAATGCCAAAATCGCACAAAACCCCCCCAAATGACCCCATTTTGGAATATAGACACCCCAAGCTATTTGCTGAGAGGAATGGCGAGTATTTTACAGCTCTCATTTGTTTTTGAAAATGAAGAAAGAAAATATATATATATATATATATTTTTTTTTTCAATTTTCAAAACTTTGTGACAAAAAGCGAGATCTGCAAAATACTCACAATACCTCTCAGCAAATAGCTTGGGGTGTCTACTTTCCAAAATGGGGTCATTTGGGGGGGTTTTGTGCCATCTGGGCATTCCATGGCCTCCGAAACTGTGATAGGCAGTGAGAAGTGAAATCAAAAATTTACACCCTTAGAAAGCCTGAAGGCGGTGCTTGGTTTTTGGGGTCCCGTACGTGGCTAGGCTCCCAAAAAGTCTCACACATGTGGTATCCCCGTACTCAGGAGAAGCAACAGAATGTATTTTGGGGTGTATTCCACATATGCCCATGGCATGTTTGAGCAATATATCATTTAGTGACAACTTTGTGCAAAAAAAAAAAAAAATTGTCGTTTTTCCGCAACTTGTGTCAACATATAAAATATTCCATGGACTCGACATGCCTCTCAGTATATAGCTTGGGGTGTCTACTTTCCAAAATGGGGTCATTTGGGGGGGTTTTGAACTGTTCTGGCATTTTATACACAACATTAGGAAGCTTACATCCACTCTTCTAACCACTTGAAGACAAAGCCCTTTTTGACACTTTTTGTTTACATGAAAACATTTTTTTTTTTGCAAGAAAATTATGTTGAACCCCCAAACATTATATATATTTTTAAAGCAAAGGCCTTACAGATTAAAATGGTGGGTGTTGCATTTTTTTTTTCTACACAGTATTTGCGCAGCGATTTTTCAAACGCATTTTTTGGGTTAAAAAATACACTTTTTTTAATTTTAATGCACTAAAACACACTATATTGCCCAAATGTTTGATTAAATAAAAAAGATGATCTTAGGCCGAGTACATAGATACCAAACACGACATGCTTTAAAATTTCGCACAAACGCGCATTGGCGACAAACTACATACATTTTTAAAAGCCTTTAAAAGCCTTTACAGGTTACCCCAGTAGATTTACAGAGGAGGTCTACTGCTAAAATGATTGCCCTCGATCTGACCTTTGCGGTGATACCTCACATGCATGGTGCAATTGCTGTTTACATATGACGCCAGACCGACGCTTGCGTTCGCCATTGGGCAAGAGCAGAGCAGGGCAGGGCAGGGGTGCTTTTTTTTTCTTTCTTTTTTTTTTATTATTAATTTTGCTTTTTTATTTTATTTTTAAATTGTTCCTTCCAAGTATTTTTTTTTTTTATCATTTTTATTGTTATCTCAGGGAATGTAAATATCCCCTATGATAGTAATAGGTAGTGACAGGTACTATTTTTTTGAAAAAACTGGGGTCTTCTAGACCCTAGATTTTTCCTCTGCCCTCAAAGCATCTGACCACACCAAGATCGGTGTGATAAAATGCTTTCCCAATTTCCCAATGGCGCTTTTTATATCCGGGGGGGGGCATTCCCTCCCACTGCTTGTAAAAGCAGTCCAGGGGCTAATTAGCCGCTAGGATTGCTTTTACATGAAAGCCGGCCGCAGGCTGAAAAGAATGATACCAAGATGATACCTAAACCCGCAGGCATCATTCTGGTATAAACATTCAAAGTCCAGCAACATACCAGTACGTTGCTGGTCCTTGTTGGACATGTATTGTAATCTTTTTATTTCATGCAGCCAGTTGGCTGAACGAAAAAGAGATTGATCGGTGGGTATGCCCACCATTAGAATACCGCCCTTCATCCACCCACTTCCAATGATGGGCATACACGCACCATTTATATATGCCGAAGCACGGGGGCATCCTCCCGCAAAAAAGTTATGCCGCACACACATGGTCGGACTTTTCCACGGGCAAGCCTCCGTCGGAATTTCGACCGTATGTACGCGGCATTAGGAGCAAAATCGCTCCTCCGCCCCTGCTGCCCCAATGCTTCGGCATATTTGCTTTTTTTTTTTTAACTGTGGTGGTGAAATCACCTCCTAGAGCACTGGAGTCGCAGGGATCAGGCCTGTCTCTGCGAACGCTGCAGTTATGTGTGTTTTTGTTTTGTAAGTGACAGTGATCGATCGATACTGCACTTGGGTGGCCTGGGCTGGACGGAGGGGCAAAACGCAGGTGCCAGCAGGTATCTGGGCTGATCCCGCTAACACTGCGTTTTTGGGAACCCTAAACTGCTGGGGACGCTAGTATAGATCAGATATTGATCTGTTCAGATACTATACCACTAAGGGGGGTGTATGCTTCACGCGTGGGTGTTGGCGTTACTGGCACTAACCTGACGCTGCCTGGGGTGTGACTCAGACCCTCTCTGACGCTAAAACCTAATTGATATCACCCGCCGGGCGATCAGGGGGTTAAACCTTTATTGGGTTATATACACGGCGGGTGCCCTGACACTATAAAAAGCAAACTAACTAACCAGCGTCACCCGTAACACTTATATGGTGATCACTGGTGAAAGGGTTAACTAGGGGCAATCAGGGGGTTAAAACCTTTATTAGATAATATATGGGGGTACCTGACGCTATAAAAACCTGCGGCGAACCTAAAAAAAATTACCAGCTACCGATCTGCATCACCGACACTAAGACAGCGTTTAGAAAAACAATTGCTTAGCGACAGTGGTGATAGGGGGTGAAAGGGTTACCTGGGGGGCGATCAAGGGGGTTAAACCTTTATTAGATAATATATTGGGGTACCTGACGCTATAAAAACCTGCGGCGAACCTAAAAAAAAATACCGGCTACGGATCTGCATCACAGACACTAAGACAGCGTTTAGAAAAACGATCGCTTAGTGACAGTGGTGATAGGGGGTGAAAGGGTTACCTGGGGGGCGATCAAGGGGGTTAAACCTTTATTAGATAATATATTGGGGTACCTGACGCTATAAAAACCTGCGGCGAACCTAAAAAAAATTACCGGCTACCTATCTGCATCACAGACACTAAGACAGCGTTTAGAAAAACGATCGCTTAGTGACAGTGGTGATAGGGGGTGAAAGGGTTACCTGGGGGGCGATCAAGGGGGTTAAACCTTTATTAGATAATAAATTGGGGTACCTGACGCTATAAAAACCTGCGGCGAACCTAAAAAAAATTACTGGCTGCCGATCGGCATCACTGACGCTAAGACAGCGATCAGAAAAATGATCGCTAAGCGACAGTGGTGATAGGCGGTGAAAGGGTTATCTGGGGCGTGATCAGGGGGTTAAACCTTTATTAGGGGGCTACACTGGACCTAAGACTAAACTTTGGTGACACTTTTACAGTCACAAATGTCACTGATTGCAGTGATCACTAAATAAATGGTCACTGCAATCAGTGACACTGTGACTGGGGGCTGGGGGGTAGTCTGGGGGGGCGATTTATGTCCCTATGTGTCCTGGTGTCAGTGTAGTGTTGTGTGCACTGACCTGATATCTTCTCTTGTACGGCGCTCGGTATATGTGAGCGCCGCACCAGAGATGACATCACTTCCTCCTGCTCCTTCTGTCTGACACAGACAGAGGGGGCATTTCCATTCGCCGGGAGCGATCGCGAGGGGGTGGCCAGAAACTAATGGCTGCCCCCTCATCCCGGAACGCTCCCGGACACTTAGCCACCGCTCACTGTACAGAAGGGGGGTCCGATTGGACCCCCCAACTATACAAAGGCAATCACGTATGCTCTACGTGATTGTGCCTGTCGGTGCCATTCTGCCGACGTATATATACAGTGAGCGGTCGTTAAGTGGTTAATGCATCCTATGCATTAAGGCAGGGGTGCCCAACCTTTTGAAGAGCGAGGGCCACTTAAGCGTTTTGGTAATCAGTCACGGGCCACAATGAGCGGAGCGGGTGGATGACAGGTCTGTGTCCACTCTGCATATCCAAAGCGGACATGGATACAGCCCGCTCTACTCTATTGGCCCTCCCATCCGATCTGCCCAGACGGAAGGGGATGGGATCCCCTTCTGTTTTTTTTAACGGATCGGATTGGAGGTAGTCTGTTTACATCTGCCACTCCATAGAGTTGAATGAATGGTCTGATTGGGTTGGACTGATTGTGTGAAAGGTGTCCAAGACCGCTTTCACACTGATGCTCTGAGGTTTACCCACACCATGGGTGCAGAGCATGGCACCTGTGGCTTTCCTGCGGGTTAGCTGAACTTTGCCATAGACTTCTATTATATCCTAAAGGTGTGGTGCACTTTCTGAATGAGCACCAAACCCGCAGCTAACAGAAGTCTATGGCTCAGTGCAGGTAACCCGCAGGTGCACTGCGCACCACCTGCCGATCAGTTTGAAAGCAGCCCAGCAACCACTGCAGAACAGATATGCCCATATATACACTGTTTTTAGTAGTAAACTTACTATTAACGCTGGCTGTTGCTGCACCAGGCAGAGTGCATTTGGTATCACTCCGCCTGTGACAGGAGCACTATACAGGCTTACGTGGCTCTTCTCTATAGCCACCTGCTTCCTCTACCGCCGGCTTCATTCACAACACTGATGCTCTGAAATGGCGGGTCTGCAACCCGGGCTTGCCAACCTGCCATCCCAAAGCAGGAGGTCGCGGGCCACATGTGGCCCCTGAGCCACTGGTTGGGCACCCCTGCATTAAGGTAAAAAAACACCCCGCTGTCACCAGCCCCCCCGAGCCCCCGTTTAACTTACCCGAGCCCCGAATCTCCGTGGGCGCGATCCCGCGTTGCTTTCCCTCAGCTCCTGTTGGCTCTTCATTGGGTGATTGATGGCAGGGCAGCCATTGGCTCCCGCTGCTGTCAATCAAATCAATGATGCGGCGCGCTGGGGAGCGGGGCCGAGTCATACACTTGGCGGCTATGACCTCGGATCTCATATTTACACGAAAATGCAATAATTTTTTTTTTTTTTTTATTTGAAATTAAAATAAAAAAATTCCCCTTTATGAGCATTGGGCAGAAGTGACGTTTGACATCACTTCCACCCTCCAATGCTATGGAGCCGAGTGGGGGCCTTTTTCCCCTCACTCGGCAGCCAGGCATCCAGGGGACCGGACACGATCGTCTCCGCCGCTACCGGTCCACCACCAATAAAAGTGATCTTGTGGGGAATCCGCCACAGAGACCACTTTTATCTGAAAGCGGACCTCTCGCTGAAGAAGAGGATACTGGGGTTATGGCTAGCTTCTGCCATAACAACAATATTCCTCTTTAAAGTGCCGACGTATATCCATGGTGGGCAGTCCGTAAGTGGTTCAGAAAAAATGTCAGTTTGAACATTTTAAAATTAATGGCAGCAACATGTCTCAAAAAAGCTGGTACAGGGCCATATTTATAATGGTGTAGTATCTACTCTGTAAACATCTGGAAACTGAAGAGACCAGTTGCTGGAGTTTTGGGAGAGAAATGTTGCCTGGTTTACTGCTCATCAGTCCTGGGTTGTATTTTTTGTATATTTTATTTCAAGATGCACCAAATATTTTCAATTGGTGAAAGGTCTGGACTGCAGGCAGGTCAGTTAAGCACCTGGACTCTTCTACTATGAAAACATGCTGTTGCCATAGATGCAGCATGTGGTTGTCCTGCTGAAAAATGCATACCTTACCTGAAACAGACTTCATCTGGATGGGAGCATATGCTGCTCTAAAACCTCGATATATCTTTTAGCATTGATGATGCCTTTCCAGATGTGCAAGTTGCACATTCCATACGCACTAATGCACCCCCATACCATCAGATGCAGGCTTTTGAACTGAACGGAGTGCTGATAACAAGCTGAAAGGTCCCTCTCCTCCTTAGTTTGTTAAATTTCTATTTGCCTGACCACAGAGCAGTTCTCCACTTTGCAACAGACCATTTTAAATGAGCTTTGGCCCAGAGAAAACGACAGCATTTCTGAATAATGTTCAGATATAACTTCTTTGCATGATAGAGCTTTAACTTGCATTTTTGGATGGCACGATGAACTGTTCATAGACAGTGATTTTTGGAAGTATACCTGAGCCCATCCAGTGATGTCCAACACAGAATTGTGCCTGTTTTTATTGCAGTGCCGTCTGAGGGCCCGAGCAGCCAATTTTGTATTTCGACCTTGTCCCTTGCGCACAGAGATTTCTCCAGATTTTCAGAATCATTTGATGAATGATATGCACTGTAGATGATGATCTATTTAAAATCTTTTGTAATTTTATGTCGAGTAACATTATTCTAAAATTATTCGCTCTTTTTATACCCAAGCATGTTACTGACCTGTTTCCAGTTAACCTAATTAGCTCTTCCAGCTCTTCCTTGTTAGTTCCACTTTCTTTGCCAGCTTTTTGTTGCCCTGTCCCAACTTTTTTGAGAGGTATTGCTGCCGTTTATTTCAAAATTCCTTTTTTTTTTTTTTTTTTTTTTATAAAATGTTTATATTTTCTAAGTTTAACCCCTTCCTTACTGGGCACATATACCCCCTTCCTGCTCAGGCGAAATTTCAGCTTTCAGCACTGTCACGCTTTGAATGACAATTGCGCGGTCGTGCAACGTGGCTCCCAAACAAAATTGATGTCCTTTTTTTCGCACAAATAGAGCTTTCTTTTGGTGGTATTTGATCACCTCGGCGGTTTTTATTTTTTGCGCTATAAACAAAAATAGAGCGACAATTTTGAAAAAAAAGCAATATTTTTTGATTTTTGCTATAATAAATATCCCAATTTTTTTTTTTTATATTTTTTTCCTCAGTTTAGGCCGATACGTATTCTTCTACATATTTTTGGTAAAAAAAAATCGCAATCAGCGTTTGATTGGTTTGCGCAAAAGTTATAGCGTTTACAAAATGAGGGATAGTTTTTTGGCATTTTTAAATATTTATTTTTTTTATTAGTAATGGCGGCGATCAGTGATTTTTTTTGTGACTGCGACATTATGGCGGACACATCGGACACTTTTGACACTAATTTGGGACCATTCACATTTATACAGCGAACAGTGCTATAAATATGCACTGATTACTGTATAAATGTGACTGGCAGGGAAGGGGTTAACACTAGGGGGCGAGGAAGGGGTTAAATGTGTTCTCTGGGAGTGATTGTTACTGTGGGGGGAGGGGACTGACTGGGGGAGGTGACCGATCTGTGTCCCTATGTACAAGGGACACAGCATCGGTCTCCTCTCCCTGACAGGACATGGATCTGTGTGTTTACACACACAGATCCATGTCCTTGTCTCTGTAACCGCCGATCGGGGGCGCCTGGCGGACATCGCGGCCGCCAGGCACGCGCATCGGCATTGCAGTGAAGCGCCGGGCACGTGCGCGCGCCGCCGGCGGCGCTCGCGCGCCCCCCAGTGGCCAAATAGCGGAGGCCGTATAATAACGGCCTCCCGGCATTTGACAACCACCTTGCGGCCGTATATTCTCGTACGGCGGGCGCGAGGTGGTTAAACATTAGATATGTTTACTATTTTCTATTGTGAATAAAATTATGGGTTTATGAGATCTTCAAATCATTCTATTGTGTTTTTATGTAGATTTTACACAGCGTCCCAACTTTTTTAGAATTGGGGTTGTACAAAGAAAACGGAATGACAGTGGCTCAAAGGCGTTGCGGGAGCATCTGTTATGGAAATTGAAATGGCATTTTTTGGGCATAGGAATTTTCACACCTAAAATGTCTGAATATTATTATTTTTTTCTCCACACCACCATTGCTATATTATTTTTTATCTTGTTTGTTTATCACAACCAAAAATGCCAAAAAGCATGTCCAGCCAAATATATTTTTCAAATATGGATAGAATGGTGAAGGTTTAGAACCTTTGTTGGATTACTGCTATCAGGGGGATCTGTTTCACCAGATGGGAAGTAAGGGAAAATCTGCAAAAGGGACACAGACAGAAAAAAAAAAAGTTGGCAGGTCTTGGTGTTCCTAAAAAAGCATTTTCTCTGTTCATTGACAGACGTGTAGAGGGGATCCCTAGATTGGTACATGAATATGGTTCATCTGTTCACAAATGCTCATTGGTGTCTACCAGATAAGCCAGGCCTGTGCATCAAAAGACAGATTTTACACCCTACTAGGCTTGCCCTACTCCACTTCTAAAATATTTTTTTTTTATTTGCATCTGTGTAGCTCTTGGAAATTTTTCCTCATCTGCTGCCAGGTCAAATCATTGTCACCAAGGGCTAATCATTCTAAAGCCCCGTACACACGGTCGGACTTTTGCCCAACAAACTTTGTTTTAAGCAAGTTGGACCAACAATCTGACCGTGTGTACGCTCCATCGGACAAACTTTTTTTCGTTTGGTTTTGTTTTCATCGGACAAAAGTTGGGTCTGCAAACGGACAAACTTTTGCCCAACAAAAGTCCGATGGAGCAAAGTCCTACCGTGTGTACAAGAAACCATAGGACTTTTGTCCAATGGATAAAACAACTAATGTTAAAATCAACCAACAATAGCAGAAGTTGACCAAAGGGTGGCGGTAAAGAGCAGAAAAGAGGAGAAAAACCATGTGATGTTGCAAAAAGTTTTGGGAAAGTTTGCAGAAATGTCCTGTGGTGTGTATGCTATGGGTGTGCCCTGCCAACTCAGTTCGGACAAAAATCCACGGAAAAGTCAGATGGAAGTCCGACCGTGTGTACGAGGCTTTACAGATCCCTGAGTAATGATAAATACATAACATGGGTTTTTATCTGTCTCCTATCCAAAATTTCATGTTTCAAAGTTTTGACTGGACTTCACTTTAAAGAAAACCTCTCTTGAGAAAAATACAAAGGCAGCTGTTGCTGACCACCTGAAAATCGTAGTTGCCTGAATGCCTCAGTCTTAAATACATTCTGATTCAGTGGCTTAGAACAGGCATGAAGCTGGAGTGCCTTATCTGCATGTTCCATGTCCGTGACTCATCAGCTACTGATGCCAGTGGATCAACGTGACTGTCATTTTCAGAGGAGATCAGTAATGGCTGTCAGTATATTTTCCCTTAGCGGAGGTTTCCTTTAATTTATTATTGGCCTTTGGTAGCTGACATTTTAATAGTCATTTTATGATCCTTTTTGTACATACAGCCTTACAAAAAAAATTCTAATGTCCTTTTTTTCTTAACTATAAAAAAAACGATTACCGGTGGACTTGCTCCATGCCTTGACTGATCTGATCTCAGCAGTCATTTATCATGGCTTTGAGTGTTACCGTTTGGTCCACATCCACTTGAGGAGGAATATGCGAATCTGTATATGCAGTATGATTGTTTAAATATGAACAGTAGTAGTGGAAAAGCATAAGAGTTAAATAAAAAAATCCTTTCATCGACTCAGAACCGTGCGCACATAGAGAGCTCACCAGAGCATCCCTTGAAGGTGTTAATGTGTCCCTTTAGGAATGTGCAAATGTCAGGCTAGCTGAGAGCAAACAGAGTGCAGCACAATGTTGAGCCTGGGGCTGTGCACTTGTATCCTGTACAGACAGAGCATGCATCAAGTGTAAATCCATGTTTGTCTCTAAGGAGTGTCTGCTCTCCCAGCCGGCCCATGTGCATCTCATTTCCAGCAGATCCTGGAATGCCAGAGCGTGCGCCGACCGAGGCTTGGCTCACATCCTGGCTTTCCATACTGCTATGGGGTGTTTATGATAGAATTAAGGTCGCTGTTTCCTTTAATTTAAGAAAATAATTCAGCCTCTCACCCAATTCATCTTCACTTATGGAATCAAGTGTGGAGATGGAGTCACTGTGTTCCTGCGACTTTTCTAGGAGGCGTAATAAACCTCCAACCCAGCAGATCATCATTTTTCTGACACTCCCGCATACATTTTATTTATTTATTTATTTATTTTTCAATTTACCTGCACCTGGAATCCACTTTAGGCAAAACAGAAATTCAGCACAGTGTTCTTTGCATCTCAACGACGATGTCAGGGAGGCCGTAAACAGGACATTGCATTCTGTTTCATTTAAAGGAGATTTGATGAACACTAAGGCCGGCCAGGCCAGCCAGCAGCAGGAACCGGCTGAAATTCGAACCTGTGTGGGCAGGCTGAATTTACCAAGTTAATCGAACTATCAACTTGGGTAAAACCAGCCTGCCGTATTCACTTGCGATTATCACTAGCGGCTAACAATAATCACTGTCTTCTCCTGGCGGGTACAGCTTTCTCCGCCCCCTGCTGGGAGACAGACATGGGGGAATCATGCAAATTTATTTTCCGTCCTGCCTAAGCAGCCCTTAGACTGACCATACATAAATGGTTCCAACTTGAGCCATTTCCTGCTGAACTGGCCAAAATTTAAGACATAGGTGGCCTCGTTGGCACCCATTGGCTTGACAAACTTCAAATACAAAATCAGAGGAGCCGAATAGAAAATTGTTGGCCGAACAATGACTGCATCCAATCCGGTGCAGCCGCTGTTTGGATAGTCAAGCAGAGGCGGTTGTCATGGCTGCTTGAATACAAGAGCTGTAAAAAAGAGGAAAAACTGTGCTTAAAAACAAATACAGTAACTGGAAAATGTGTACCAGTTATTCAATTGGGAGCTGCGATTATCATGTAAACTAAAATACAAGAGCAAGACTATGGAAGAAAAATAAATCGCGCTATCCCCGTGACCATTCAATATTGAAAAGAAAAAACTAATTTTATCACCAATGATATTGAGTGACCCCTAAATAAATCAGTATTGTGAACTAAACAGCATGGATGGGGGAATCTCTACTGCCGGCTCTTGTATTCATAAATCACGCTATCCCCGTGACCAAATAATAATTGAAAACAAAAAACAAACTTTTATCACCAATGATATTGAGTGACCCCTAAATAAATCAATATTGTGATAATTTCATTGAATAAAACTGTGTAAAAAAACTTATAAAAATTCTATATATAAAGTCCTTCAAAGTGTTGATAATTATGACCACACAATCTTGAACAAAAAAAAATTGCCCATAAATCATTAGTGCATAAAACCAAAAGTATTGTCCATAAAATTATTAGTGCATTGAGCTCTAAATAATATATTGAACACCAGTGCTCTGTGAAAAAAGTCCATATATTGTGAGATATCGTTTCCAAAAACAATCCTGTTGGGTCCACCACCAATCAGCAGAAATTACTCCTTACCAGCTTGCCACGATCCCCCATGACAGAGGATCAATGTATGCCTATAATCAGTCAGCTTTCTCCAAGAACCAGCAAACACAAATCTTTATGCAGTGAGTCCTCAACCAATAGATCATCAGCAGATGCACACTGTACATGAAAAATATAAACGCTCCATATAGTGCATTAAACGTAAAAAGGTTTATTAAAAACAATTTATATTGCACTTACAATATTGCAGATAAAAATAGGCCTTTGAGTCTGGTGTGCCGGTCGGTGCACAAACCACAGACACGCGTCCTACTGGAAAATCGTATGGAGAACGAGGTGACGTCAGCGCATCGCTCCGCCCTACGTCCGTTTCGTAACGGCTTACTTCGTCCAGGGGCACTAGTGTAGTAACGGATGTAGGGAGGAGCGACGCGCTGACGTCATCTCGTGCTCCATATGATTTTCCACTAGTGCCCCTCGACGAAGTAAGCTGTTACGAAACGGACGTAGGGCAGACAAGGCCGGGTTGTTCCAAAGTGTCCGAAATAGCTGGAGAAGCTGAGGAGACTGGTAAGCTGAACACTGCATGCGAAGGCTACTCTAGGAAAACCGCTTGGCTGCAAGAGTGCAGGAGTCTCAGCCGCCACAGCCACATCCTCAATTAAAAGGGACCGCCGGATTACCGTTGCTTTACTGAGTTGTCGCAGGAAGGCTAGGTGAGAGGTTCGCTGACCCACTCATCATAACTACCAGTTACATTCAGTCTCTATTGCCAGTCAGGTTTGCTGAAACGACAACGTTCTTCAACATTTGCCTTTAGCAGAGACAAACATATATTCGCCCTTTACATTTAACATTTAACCACTTCAATACCAGGCACATATAAACCTTCCTGCCCAAGCCAATTTTCAGCTTTCAGCGCTGTCGCAATTTGAATGACAATTGCGTGGTCATGCTACACTGTACCCAAACTAATTTTTTATCATTTTGTTCCCACAAATAGATCTTTCTTTCAGTGGTATTTGATCGCCTCTGCGTTTTTTTTATTTTTTGCACAACAAATAAAAAATAAAGTTTTTCTTTGTTTCTGTAAAATTTTTTGGTAAATAAGTATGTTTTCTTCTTCAATGACGGGCACTGATATGGCTGCACTGACGGGCACTGATAAGGCGGCAATGATAGGCACCGATGAGGTGGCACTAATGATGGGCACTGATAGGCGGCACTGATAGGTGGCACTGGTATGCGGCACTCATAGGTGGCACTGATGGGCACTCATGGGTGGCACTAATAGGTGGCACGGAAGGGCACTGATAGGTGCCACTGATGGACACTGGTGGGTGGCATTGCTGTGCATCACAAAAAATGTTGTGCCAAGATGGTGCCAGTCGGTGCCCATTTGTGGGCACTGATTGGCATAAGTTAGGCATCTAATTATACATGTGGATGGCCATGGGGGACTTACCTGGCCATCCACATGTTAGGTGCTTCCCTGGTGGTCCTGGGCGGCATCCTGGTGGTCCAGTGTGGGCATCCGAGGGGGGGCTGCGCTGATAAACAATCAGCGCGAACCACCCCCTGTCAGGAGAGCCGTAGATCGGCTCTCCTCTACTCGCGTCTGTCAGACGCGAGTAAGGAAGAGCCGATCAACGGCTCTTCCTGTTTACATCGTGATCAGCCGTGATTGGACACGGCTGATCACGTGGTAAAAAGCCTCCGCCGGAGGCTCTTTACTGAGATCAGTGAGTGTAGCGGTGGGTCAGACTGACACACCGCTCCACCGATCGCCGCGATGCGCGCCCCCCACGGGCGCGGCGGCTGTTATCCTGCAGGATGTCAATAGACATCCAGTCAGGATAACACAACTACTTCTGGGACGTCAATCTCCTATTGACCGGGCGGGAAGTGGTTAAGCTGTTGCACTGCTTTACCATTATATTTCTACCAGTACAACCCGTTTATTTTATCACAGCTGTGTAAATCCATCTTGCGTGTCTGCCGGTAGACTCCCTGGCCAAAGTATTCTGGTGGTATCAGCAGCAGTTGGGCTCCGCTTAGGGCCAAGGAAGTGCAGAGGACCCAAATCTTTCAGCGGCTCTTTCAGAGGTATCGCTACATATCTAAGTAAGTTTTTCTTTTAAAGCAGTTCTAAAGGCTGAAAGTTTAGAATGCATGAAGGTAAAAAAAAAACCTGTGTGCAGCTCCCTCCCAGCTCCCCTTTATACTTGCCTTAGCCCGATCTTGATCCAGCGATGTGCATGAGAGCAGTGGTTTTGGTAGCGAGAGACTGAAAGTAAAGGAAAGTCCAATTTTTTTTGTGTCAACAGGAATAGAGGGGAAATCTTCTAATGGTGACATTTGTTCTAGTGACAACTGTCAGAGGGGATTGCCATCACTTTGGAGGAATTTTCTTAAATTTCATGTTGTTTCCTATAGGACAGGAAGTAAAGCAAAATGGGACAAAGATGAAAAAAAAAAGTGTTTAACTCTTCCCTACTATATCCAAATCATAATAATAAAAAAGCTTTGGATTTTAATATAATTAAAGTAAAACTTTAGCCAACATTTTTTTTTTTTTGTGGTAAATGGTGCAGTGAAGGGTTCGAACTTGAATTGGTTTTTAGCCCAGTTGTAGTGTTTTTTACTTCATGTAAAACCATGTAAAAGAACAAAAAAATAAGTGAAAATTTCCACAAAGTTAGCAGAAATCTCCTCTTGTCATTGTAAAAGGTGTCCCCAGTGGATGATTTCCTTTTACACTCTGTTATGGTGACAACTGTGATATGCTTGGATTTCCTATCATTTTCTGTACAGGCTGTGATGGTCACCAGAACAAAAAGAAGAAAGTGAATCTCTTTAATGGTGATACCAAATACAATATAAATAAAGGCTGCCATCGCTGAACTCCTCCTAAAAATGCTACAAACTTGGCTGCCACACATGCTTGTAGTGACTCAAAGGTAATGAAGCCAGAAACAGCCTGGCAATCAGCATTTTCAGGAGGCCAGCAATAGCAATGTACACAGTCCCCTTTGAAACGTTTCCTTTAGGCCTCATGCACACTGAAGCTGATAAAATCACTTTTTTGGGAGTTTGATCACATTTTTTTTTAACAGCTTTTAAAGGAGAAGTCCAGCCTAAGCTCGTTTGGCTGGGCTTTCCCTATGGGTCATAGGAGATCAATTTGTTTTGCACTCCTGTGACCTGTTTTCAGCAGAGAGCGGTCTGAAGTCCGCTCTCTGCTGACGTCACTGGATTCAGTCCAGGCTCCGCATCATCACGACAAAGTCTGGATCCGCCAGGTGTCTGGACTGACGCCGGTCTCAGCCTCTCAGCGAGCTGCTGAGAGCCTGAGACGGCCGCTCAGCGCTCCAGTGAACATGGAGGAGCAGAGCGGAGAGCTGCTGACTGACGGGCAGCAGCTCTCTACTCGGGGGAGCTGTGAGAACCAAGCCATCGGCAGTGTTCGGTAGACGCTTGAATCGGGCGTTTCCATTACATTATATGAATCCTAAAACGCCCAATCTGCCCGATTCGCGCGACAAAAAAGGGTCCGGAACTTGTTTGAGCTTCAGGCGTTCGGCTTCAGGCGTTTTTGAGTGGAGATGTGAACCATCTCCATAGAGAATAATGTATTTTTTCCCCTCTTCCCCTTTTTTCCCCTCTAGCGTTTTGTAGCTTCAGGCTTAGGGCTCAGGTGTGAATGCAGCCTGAGTGCAGAGACAGCAGGGGACAGATGCAGCATTCACCTAGGTAAGTATGATGGGGGAAAAAAAAGCCATACTTGTCTTTTAAACTCCCCTCTGTTATCTTATGTGTCCATGCACACGTGGACGTTTTTTGATGTTTATCAGCAGAGGAGTTTATGGGCTGTTGTAAAAAAGCCCTAAAATCGTGTTCAAGAGCAGTTCTTCTGACAACAAAAAACACCTAATAATGAAAAACGCGTGTTTATTAGCATCAGCGTTTTTGACATTGCAGAGCTGAAAATGTTCTTGGTGTAAATTGACAAACGCCCAAAAACGCTATTAAAAAATGCTGATAAATGCAAGTTTTTACAGCAGCGTTTTCCTGCCAGCAGTCCAACGTCCAGAAAGACGTTTCGGAACGTCCTGTGTGCATAGAGCCTTAAACTTGCAAGTCTGGCTCACAATAAATCGTCAGGAGAACTGGCCAAGTTGATCATGATCATTTGCATTTTAAAGCACCATTAGGATTTCGACAGTCACTTGTATCTTTTGTTTGAGTCTCTTAATCTTTGCCATGTGGGTAAAAAATTTCTCTGGTCTCTGGCCAGCCTAAGGGGTTATAGCAGACGATCATTTATATAATAATTGGTGACCTATATGCAAAAACAAATTCTTGTGTCTATATTTCATTTATGTTTTCCTGTTCATGATTCTGCAGTGATCCACAGTTGTGTTTCCCATCTTTAGTAAGAGGGGATAACCTTTATGGAAGACATTGTATACAGAGTCCCCTCTTTTGTATGTCACCTGACCTCAGGTACCCCTTGACACTGGTGCATTTATTATTATAACCCTCTATTTGTGGGTATACTAATATCAGTGCTGTGATGCCAAACATTCAAGTATATTTTTCCAATCCGATGATTGATTTATCTGATTGATCTATCTGATTGATTGAACAGATAAATAAAGAAGTAGCGCATGAACACGTAATGAATAACAAAACAAACTATAACCTGGGCCATAGAGGACCAGGTTGAAAATTAGGCTAAATTTAAACTGTACCCGGAGTACAGCAGTCTACATTGCTAGCCTTCGTATCAGAAAGCAATGAGAGAAGAAGCAAACAGGGAAAAAAGAGAGAGTAATGCCCCATACACATGATCATTTTTAATGTCATTTTTAAAACTGACGTTTTTCTTGTCATTTTTTTTCTTGTTTCCTCTCAAGCCTGTCTTGCGTACACACCATCATTTAAAAAAATGTTCAAGCAAAGCGCAGTGACGTACAGCACGTACGACGGCACTATAAAGGGGAAGTTCCGTTCGAATGGCGCCACCCTTCATGTTAGTAAAGTTTGTTGAGAGACGATTCGCTCTTTTCAGTCTTGTGCTTTTCAGTCCGTTACAGCGTGACGAATGTGCTATCTCCATTACGAACGCTAGTTTTACCAGAACGAGCGCTCCCGTCTCATACTTGATTCTGAGCATGCGTGTTTTTTTTCACGTCGTTAAAGCATACACACTATCGTTTTTCACGTCGTTAAAAAAAACGACATGAAAAACGACGTGAAAAAAGAGAGCATGTTCGAAATTTTTAATGGCCGTTTTTCACGTCGTTAAAAATGCTCTGGAGCCTACACACGATCATTTTTAATGGCCGTTTTTTTTAATGGCATTTTTAATGGCATGAAAAATGATCGTGTGTATGGGGCATAAGAAAGAGAAAGTAGAGGAAAAGAGGAGCCCCAAAAGAGGGCGAGTACCACGGACACGGGACCTGTCGAAAGAAGGTTTCTTAAAGCTGACCATAACTAGTCGGGGGCAGGGATGGAAGGGAATAACTTATCCACAGTTTCCAGACTTTCAAAAATTTTGCATGCGAATCCTTCAGTATACTGGACATCTTCTCATCAATCATCATAGCCGTCATTCTGGTTTTCACCCCCTGGAAAGCAACAGACAGAGTCTTCCAGGCCTGGGCAATGGTTCTCTTGGCAGAAATAAAAAGGTATGTGGCAAATTTCTGCTGGGGCATAAATAGGCCCGGTATAGGGCAATGTAAGGGAGCCAGTCGGGCATCCTTACGTATTGTCATATGAAATAACGTCTGCAACAGGCCAAAGACCCTGGACCAGAAGCCGATCAAGCGTGGGCAGACCACCATATATGTAGGACCTCCCCACGTTGACCACAATTACAAAAACCTCTATCACTGCTGCCAGGATAAGCATGGGCCAGTCTAGCCGGGACACAGTACCACCACAGGAGCACTTTATAAGCAGCCTCTAGGGTGGGAGTGTTGAACGAACATTTTACAATTGATGTCCAGGCTTTGCTCCAGTCCTCCCCCTCAATACCAGATCCAAGGTCTCACTCCAATCGTGTTTTTTAAGCTAATCTAGAAGCAATTTTTTAAAATTTCTATTCATCATGAAATGAATTTTGAAATACAGCCTAGTATAAGTACATGAGTTTGGTTCCTCAGTTTCTCATCAGTCTTTTGTAATCTCCTGTACAGCAGCTGTGGTAGTAGCCACCTATGTATGCCACATAGACATGTATTGACAAGGAGATGACTTATGAGTATTCTGCTGCTCCTTACTGTCAAATCAGCAGGCAGGAGACCAAGTTATCTTGCTTATCCACAGTAGGCAAATCTAATGTCACCAACCTGTCTCTGCTGTCTGGCTACGATTTTTTTTTTTCTGCCCTCTTTTCTCAGTCTTTTTACAATTTTTATGACTTGGGTTAGTTATTGTTGTGTCAAATGTTGTTATTACATCTCTGTGAAGACCAAGCAAGTTTTTGCATCCAGATAGCAAATGCGGACCCTTGTTTCTGCACGTAGTCCTCGCTGAATACAAATTCACCCAGACCAGGTCTATGTTTTGGCTGCTGCATAAGAATCTCGAGCCTGAAATTTGAAGCTCCATATGCTGATTCCATACTTGGTTTCTTTTTACAGCTGGAGAAACTTACTACAAATGGCCAATATGGTAACATTTATTTAGACAAAGAAATCTATAGACCAAAGGATGACATTTTGCCATCAAATGCTGACGTTTGGCATGTCTGTGTTAAACCAGCAAATGGCTCTCAAAATTGTAATGGCGTCCTAGTGAATGTCTATTAATGATGTTTCAAAGACATTTCACAAGTCTTCAACAGGCAAATGTCTGCTATTGTTTCCAGAGCATTTGGCTGTTCCCACTGACCTCTTATCTCCTCTCCCCAGCTTGTCCACTACAGATTAGTACACTGATGCCAATTACACACTTCTGCCGGATACTTCTTCTACTACACCTGTCTATTCTCACCAACAATTTGGCTACAGTATACTAGCCATATGGGTAAAAGGATACTGGGCCACCATAATGCCCAACTGCTACAACATGACACAGTTTGTCACCAACTTGCTAATTTTCACTAATAAAGTATAAGAAAAGTGGTCTATATGGGAACTTCGAGAGCATCTTATAAGCTTATTTTAGAGGTTAAACTATAGGATTCTGCATGGTATTTTCACACCTGAAAGAAAGAGGGGTAAAATATAATTGTTTGCAAGGGATATTAACGATAATGTTTAGTGCTGGGCTACTATGCACGGGGAGTTGAGGATAGTTTATTTGGACTGGGCTACTATGATATGGAAATTGGGGATAGTTCAGTAGGACTGGGATACTATAATATGGAAGTTGAGGATGGTTCAGGAGGACTGTGCTTTATGATAGGGGAGTTGGGGATAGTGCAGTAGGACTGGGATAATTATAATTGGGAAGTTGAGGATGGTTCAGTAGGACTGGGCTTTATGATGGGGGAGTTGGGGATAGTGCAGTATTACTGGGCTACTATGATAGGGAAATAGGGGTTAGTTCAGTAGGACTGGGATACCATATTAGGGGACTTGAGGATAGTTCTTAGGGGTGAGCTTCTATGATAAGTAATATTCATATGATTATGGTTTACTTACAAGCAGCTTTCAAACACAGACGGGAGTATCCGCTTGAGAAATGATGGTAGGTGGTCACCAAAAGTTGGCTGCATCTCAAAATCAGTCAATGATAATTATATGGGAGTGTCCAGTTATTGAAATGTACACTTTACGTGAATAAAAAAGGCACCTCATATTGTGATTTTTTTTTGCTAAAATTCTTTTGTCCAATTGGTCTACTCAGAGAGGACCGAACTGCAATCCCTGACATGCAGACATGCTTTGGCTTTCACATAAGTTTTTTGCACCTGAAACGTAGTGCTCCGTACAGTATGTTAAATCCAAACTTGGTTTCTGTTTACAATCAATTATAATTTCAATATTGGTGATATTAGTTAGATATATACAGAAATAGGACGCTGTCAATTTAGCCAGAGACTCAAAATGAACATGTATGTTTTTCGGCCTGGTCTGTTAACCGTTTTGTATTCATGGTACCAGCAGATGACAATTGCCAAACGATCTGAAGTAGAAAATATCATTCAGACAGATTTATATACCGTATGCAGTCACTTTTGTTTCCCAGAGTTATACCAGCACCTTCCCACTCCACCATAACCAAACTTACTATATTTGTAGCACAACCAGCCTAGAGTCTAGCCTGAAAGTGGTTGGGTCATAGAGACTTGTTGCAAAATACCTAAAAAATACAAATAGCCAATTCCCTTATTCCAAAACTCTTACCAATACCTCTTCCATGCAAACAGTTTTTTTTTTACTAAAGACAGTTAACCACAACTTGTCATTTTTGAAACATGGAGGTTGGCATTGCTGACCCGTTTATTGATTGATTTTATTATTTGTAAAGCGCCAAATACAGTTCAAGAACTGCGCCTAAGCGCTAGATAGACCAAATACACATACTGACCTTCAAAGATAAACAACACATACAGGATAAATTAATAATAACAGAGGGAAAAATAAAAAGTAAGAGAAGCAGAGTAACAGTCCACATTTAGGTAAGCAGCAACAAGTCAGGGCGGACTAATCAGCTGGTTAGTAGTAAGGTAGCAGACGTCCCTTATCCATATACATTGGAAAGTAAGTGAGTCTTTAGTACCTTGCGAAAGTGAATTAGCAAGTTGATTTTTCGCATATTCTCAGGAAGATTATTCCATAAAAATGCACCATGAAAATGCTAGATGCCTGGCTGTCTTTTGTCTTCAGTATTTCTGAGCCACACTTGGAGCAAGCATGTTCTTTTCTGTGTACCTGCTCAGGTCAGCAAAATGCACCAATGTTACAGCCAGGCATTTAGCATTGTGAGAGGTCAGCAGTTCTAGCCATCACATATCTCTCATGACAGGCTACCTTTAAACTGTCATTTGTTTGCATATGAAAGATCTGTTTTATTGCCTGTGGAACTGGTCTGTCTGAGAAGATTCCAAGGGACAGCCACTTCCTAATGAAGTGTAATGAAGTTGTATTTCTCACACCCCAGAGACTGTCAGGGGGAGAAGAGACAGAGGGAGCACTTAACACCTATTCCCTGGGAACCTCTATCAGCTTCCAAGTCTCTTTTGTTTGTTGGCTGCCAAAAATACAGTAGCACATTACAGGGACTTTCCTCTACCCCTTCCCCCCTGTTAACTCATTCCCATCGGAGAGAAAGAACAACTCCGAAGCAGAGTCTTGTTGTCCCGGCAGATTAATGTGTAGTCTGCTCTGTATTATCCCCCAGCGTGAAATGGAGCCAGAGAGTCAGAGATAATAAACCTATTTCCTGGGGACCTCGCGTCAAATCCAAATAAACAACCTTATTCATAATGTTTGCCCATTGACAGATTACATGCTGGGATTTTCCAGATCCATACTTGTGTTATGTCAGAGCGAAATACAGGTTGACTGGGATATGGATCCTTCCCTGTTCCAAATAGGGGTTTGAGAACAAGTCATAATCCAAAATAACACAGAACTGAGGTTGCAGTGATTTTTTTTTTTTAATCTCTAGAACAGGGGTCCCTATACGTTTTAAGCAAAAGGCCAGTTCGCTGTCCATCACACTGTTTGGGGGGCCGGACTGTGGTCAGGATTAAAAGAAGCCCCATCATGGAAGGTTTGTAGGAGCAAACATGCCCATGCATTGGTGGCAATTTTGCCATCCTACCAGATTGACATTTACTGACACAGCACCCAAAATTTACTGGCATAGCCAAGTTTTTGCTGCCAATTTCATAAGTTACAAAATTACAGTTTTAAACAATGTGATCTAAGGTAGATATTTAGTCAAAAAATGTATTTCTTATTTTATTTTTGATTTAGTAAGTAGCTCAGGCACAGGACTCAGGAGGGCAAGAAATTAGAATGGGCGGCACACACACATGAAAGTGACTCTCAGTGACATCGACAGCAGTGTGCAACATTACAGATCACCGACACGCGCCCCTCCTGAGTCACAGTGACAGCAGTGGGCAGCAGCACGGATCACCGACACGCCCCCCCTCCTGAGTCACAATGACAGCAGTGTGCAACATTACAGATCACCGACACGCCCCCCTCCTGAGTCAGTGACAGCAGTGTGCAGCAGCACAGATCACCGACACGCCCCCCCCCCCTCCTGAGTCACAATGACAGCAGTGTGCAGCAGTGCAAATCACTGACACGCCCCCTCCTGAGTCACAATGACAGCAGTGTGCAGCAGCACAGATCACCGACACGCCCTCTCCTGAGCCACAGTGACAGCAGTGTGTAGCAGCACAGATCACCAACACGCCCCCTCCTGAGTCACAATGACAGCAGTGTGCAGCAGCACAGATCACCGACATGCCACCTCCTGAGTCACAATGACAGCAGTGTGCAGCAGCACAGATCACCAACATGCCCCCTTCTGAGTCACAGTTTTAGCAGTGTGCAGCAGCACAGATCATGACACGCCCCCTCCTGAGTCACAGTTTTAGCAGTGTGCAGCAGCACAGATCACCGATACGCCCCATCCTGAGTCATAGTGACAGTCTTCTTCCATGCCAGGTGGTCCCTTCAGTCCCCTACAATCCAAACAGCATTGACAGTCCCACTCCTGGCTTGCCTTTGCTCCCATCCCGCAGACCCGCAAATGAGGCTCCGGCCGCTCGGCTCGGTTCCCTTGTGCCATGATATCGCACAACACGGTCAGGTACCACCTCTGCTAGACCCGCCCTCACCAGTGCCACCCGAGCACACTGTAGCAGGCACTCAGATGGCCTCCGGGGGTCTCCGGATCGGAATGTCAGTCATATTTTTTACTGGCAACCTTTTCCTGTCACTGGCATTTACTGGCATGAGAAAGGTGCTGATTTTTTTTTACTGACTGTTACTAAAAATACTGACGGCTGGCAACACTTATTGGTGGTCAGTGGGAGTCATAAACGTCCCTGCATTAATGGTCAGTGGAGGTAAAAATGTACCTCTACCAGTTAAGGAGTAGGAGTAATTTATTCCCTTTTGGCAGTGGCCAGTGGAAGTACTGAATGCCCCTACGTTCGTGGTCATTGGGAGTAATAAATGCCCCTGTGTCTGTGTTCAGTGGGGCTCGGTTCACACTGCTGCGACATGGGATTCGACTTGGGGTCTCCAAGTTGGATCCCATGTCCCAGCAGTTTGAACCAAGCCATAACATGTCAAATGCAATTTTTCCCTATGAGAGCTGTCTAAACTGATGCTACACAAGTCGTTCTGACTTCAGAAAAAGTTCCTGCGCTACTTTGGTCCAACCTGGGTGCGATTTCAGCCCTTGTACGTGCTCCTAAATAGCATCCAAGTCGGAAGGAAATCGCTGGGCAAACTGACCCTACATCGATGGTTATTAGGAGTTATAAATGCCCCAGTTTCAGTGGTTAGTGGGAGTAATAAGTGCCCCTGCATTGACAGTCAATAGGAGCAATAAATGCCTCATCGTTGGAGCATAGTGGGCTAATTAAACGCCCTTTCTCCTCCCCACCCCCTTGTATTGGAGTCAGTGGGCGTAAAAATTGGTGACTTACCTCCTTGTAGGCTCCATTTCCTTTGCCGCGCCTAATGATGATGTCACAGCTGGGACTATACAGGAACTCTGCCTAATAGTACCTGTACTAAATTGCTGAGTGCTACGCATTGTTACTATGCAAAGCGCCCACCCTGGCATGCAGTGGGAAAGCCGTCATGTATAATGGCACCTAACTGCGTTAACGTGGCCACTCAGTTATTGTTTGTTGTTTGTCATTTCAGCACTCCTTAACTGCCATTGCAGTTTGATAAATCTGGACCAGAGTGGTATGATTATGTTCTAGTGAAGTTTTGGAAAGCAGCATGCTCCCTACAATGACCTTACACATAAATTGAAACTGGCCAAAAAAATCAAATGTGGCCCCTGCTGGCCCTCTAATGTACATGAAGAAAGCCTTAAAAATAAAAAGTCAATCTCAAGAAAGCTTGCTGTGCACATTGTTTTATAAAATCTGAAGCCCATGCCTACAAGGCTTAGTTAGGCAAGGGGCAGTTGAGCTGCTATTTTATCCCCCCCCCCCCCCCGATTGCCCAGCAAGCAAGTTTGTTTTTTGTCAGGAAAAAGCTTTATTGAAACGTTTGCAAAATTTGCAAAAGAAAGAGACTGTGCGTTACAGGACATTCCGTACAGTAGAGAGACAAGGCCAGGACAAAAATTAAACAATTACAGTAACCAACAGATAGCTGTTCAAATTCTAGTCAAGGCATGTACCCTGCCACTAAGTCACAGAAAACTCCCCCAGCGATCTGCCACCAACACGGACCTAAAACACTCCCGGCAGCATGTTAACCTGGGCAGCAACTATATAAGTACACATCATCACTGTTGCAGCGTGGTGAAAATGATACCAGCTGTTGCAATTAGCGGAGGTACCGACTGCCAAAGTTCGTAACATTTTCACCTTCTAAGTGCATGTGGCTATGCCACAACCAAGAGCCAAACGCTTATGGTTGCGGTATTATCTTCCTATTCAAAATCCCCCAAACAACCATTCAGGAGGTAGCAGTGTCACCTCTTGAATGCCTGGCAGCTGCTGTTCTACTGTCTTTGGAAAAACGATCCCCTGCAGATCGCTTTGTAGAGGACCAGAAAAGAATATGGTCTGTCTAAGAGCCCTTAGGATTACGGCTTGTGTCTCCAGTAAGTTTCTATGTATTATTAAACTTCATATCAAAATGATGGTATATTTTTTTTTGGGGGGGGGGGGGCGCGAGTTCCTGCTTTTCCCTTTTTCATTGTTGAATGTTTTTTTGCTGTCCATGCAGGGCCAGATTAAGAACATCATGGGCCTGGTGCTGAGGATTTTGGTGGGCCTTTTATAAATAAATAAATATGCAAACTATTTTTTTGTTATAACAAATTAAATTAAAAAGAGAGAGGGAGGATGAGAAAGAGAGAGAGAGAGGATGAGAGAGGGGTGAGGGGTAAGAGAGGGAGGATGAGAGAGAAAGGGGGATGAGAGAGAGAGAGGATGCGCATGAGCATGCGTGGGAATGACATCAACGCAGCCTAGCCAAGGCAAGTGACCAAAGGCACAGAGCCCAGAAGGAAGACCGGGTGAAGATGGAAGCGCCCAGGACCCGCCGGATTGATCACAGTGCAGCACTGGAGGGCTCAGTCTGACAATTTAAGTGTACCCTAATGTGCTAATATGCTGTACATATTTGTACACTATGGCATAACCTACCTCAGGGCCTCTAAAAAGTAGTAATGTTAGCGAAGTTTACTACCGCTTTATTATCACAGGATCCCAGGAGCCTCTCATGGAGGCCCCTACTGACCCGGTGGCCCTTGGTCAGTGCCTAAGTGCATAGTTGCCAACATTTCAAAAATATTTTTAAGGGGCACTTTTTTCACCAGTGCTATATTTAGAGTAGCTGAGATCCCCTATGTTCCTTTATACATCACAGTAGTAATCACAAAATGAAATGAGTACTAATAATGGGGCAGAACAAATATGAGGACTGAGAAGATTTCCTTTAGTTGAACTAACAAAAGTGTGCCCATTCTAGAGCTGGTAACATTAAGGATATTCAGTATAATTTTAAAGAACTGTTTTTGTGGGTAAGAGGCTTAGGGGAGGAGTATGGACGGTATAAAACTGGGAAGTTTGTGCAGGTGATGGAGAGGAATGTGGAGGGTCTAACAGTGGGCACTATGTACAGGAGAGGAGTGTGGAGGGTATGGCAGAAGGCACTATGTATAGGAGAGGAGTTTGAAGGGTATGACAGTGGGCAGCATGCACAGCAGAGGAGTGTGGAGGGTATGACAGAGGGTGGCATGTACCGGAGAGGAGTGTGGAGGGTATGAAAGTGGGCAGTATGTACAGAAGAGGAGTGTGGAGAGTATGACAGTGGGCAGTATGTACAGGAAAGGAATGTGGAGGGTATGATGGGGGCGGTATGTGCAGGAGAGGAATGTGGAGTGAAAGATAGTTGGCAGTATGTACAGGAGAGGAGTGTGAAGGGTAAGGTTAGGTTACAGTATGTACAGGAGAGGAGTGTGGAGGGTAAGGTTGGGTTACAGTATGTACAGGAGAGGAGTATGGATGGTATGAGAGTGGGCAGTATGTACAGGAGAGGAGTGTGGAGGGTATAATGGGGGCAGTATGTACAGGAGAGGAGTGTGGAGGGTATGATAGTTGGCAGTATGCACAGGAGAGGAGTGTGGAGGGTATGACAGTCGGCACTATGTACAATAGAGGAGTTTATGAATGTGGGCAGTATGTACAGGAGAGGAGTGTGGAGGGTATGATAGTGAGCAGTATGTACAGGAGAGGAGTGTAGACGGTATGATACTGAGTAGAATGTACATTAAATGAGTGTGGAGGGTAAGACAGTGAGCAGTATGTACAGGAGAAGAGTGTGGAGGGTATGACAGTGGGCAGTATGTACAGGAGAGGAGTGGGGGGTATGACAATAGACAGTATGTACAGGAGA
Source organism: Rana muscosa (assembly GCA_029206835.1). NCBI lineage: Eukaryota > Metazoa > Chordata > Amphibia > Anura > Ranidae > Rana > Rana muscosa. Next base: position 235,395,534 of record CM055125.1, on the reverse strand, counting down.
GGAATGTGGAGGGTATGAGAGCGAGCAGTATGTACAGGAGAGGAGTGTGAAGGGTATGACAGCCAGCACTATGTACAATAGAGGAGTTTATGAAAGTGGGCAGTATGTACAGGAGAGGAGTGTGGACGGTATGATACTGAGCAGTATGTACATGAGATGAGTGTGGAGGGTAAGACAGTGAGCAGTATGTACAGAAGAAGAGTGGGGAGGATATGACAGTGGGCAGTATGTACAGGATAGAGGTGTGGAAGGTATGACAGTGGGCACTATGTATAGGAGAGAAGTGTGGAGGGTATGACGGTGAACAGTATGTACAGGGGAGGAGTGTGGAGAGTATGATGGTTGGCACTATGTATAGGAGAGAAGTGTGGAGGGTATGACAGTGGACACTATGTATAGGAGAGGAGCGTGGAGGGTATGACAGTGAGCAGTATGCACAGGAGAGGAGTGTGGAGGGTAAAACAGTGAGCAGTATGTAAAGAAGAAGAGTGGGGAGGATATGACAGTGGGCAGTATGTACAGGATAGAGGTGTGGAGGGTATGACAGTGGGCACTATGTATAGAAGAGAAGTGTAGAGGATATGACAGTGGGCACTATGTATAGGAGAGAAGTGTGGAGGGTATGACGGTGAACAGTATGTACAGGGGAGGAGTGTGGAGGGTATGATGGTTGGGACTATGTATAGGAGAGAAGTGTATGACAGCGGGCACTATGTACAGGAGAGGAGTGTGCAGGGTATGACAGCGGGCACTATGGATAGGAGAGAATTGAGGAGGGTATGACAGTGAGCAGTATGTACAGGAGAGAAGTGTGGAGAATATGTACAGGTGAGGAGGATGAAGGAATCTGGGAAGGAAAAATGTAAAGGTTTGTGGAAGGATGTTTAGGGACTGCGTAGTGGTTAAGTGGGCCATACATGGTTTGAAATTACGCCAATTAAGCAGAGACGAGCCATAGTCGATCTATGTATGGGCTAGCTGGTTTTACACAAGTCAATCTATTATCTGACTTGAGTACAACCAGCCTGTCAGGTTTTTCCCAAAACAATCAGTGCTGCCAGCTATAGTTAGCAACACTGATCATTATATTCACAGGCAGAACACAATAACACTGCAGGAGTGATTCCCCCATCCACAGGTCAGCAGGTGAGAGGGTGTGTGGGGACAGGCTGGGGAGAAATACTAGTCAGTGGCTGGGTAGGCCCTGGCTAGTATCAGAGCCAGATACACACAGGTTACATACGCCACGATCGTTGGAGCGAGAACAATAATTCTAGCACTAGACCTCTGTAACTCTTAACATGTAACCTGTTAAAAATATTAAAGCATCGCTTAGTATACAAAAACAAATCGTGCTAACTTTAGTGTTTTTTCTTTTTTTTTTTTTTATTATTAATGAAACAGATTCTTTCCAAAAAAAACACATTTGAAAAATTTCTGCGCAAATACCGTGTAACATAAAAAGTTGCAAAGACCACCATTTTATTCCATAGGGTGTCTGCTAAAACAATATATATAATGTTTGAGGGTTCTGAGTGATTTTCTAGCAAAAAACAAATGATGATTTTTACATGTAGGAGAGAAATGTCAGAATTGGCCTGGGTGGCAAGGGGTTAATTACTATAAAACCCCTTTTACACTGAGGGCGTTTTGCAGGCGCTATAGCGTTTAAAATAGTGCCTGCAATCCGCCTTTAAACAGCTGCTCTATTCACTTCAGTGTGAAAGCCCGAGGGCTTTCACACTGGAGCGGTGCGCTGGCAGGGCGTCAGAAAAAGTCCTGCCAGCAACTTCTTTTGGAGCGCATTAGGAACGGTGAACTCACCGCTCCTAATGCGCTCCTGCCCATTGAAAGCAATGGGCAGCACCGTCATGCCGCCGGCAATACGCCGCAGTAGCAGCGCATCTGGGGCGGTTTTAACCCTTTCTAGGTCGCTAGCGGGGGTTAAAAGTGCCCCGCTAGCAGCCAAAATGTGCCGCAAATCCGACAGTAAAATAGCAGCGTTTTACGGCTATTTTACCGCCCACGCTCGCGGCGGCGTAGTATGAAAGCAGTCTTAGTAATATCAAATAATTATTAAAAGCACAGTGAGCTCATCCTCTCAGTCTGCTGCAGAGTGTGTCAGTTTGTATTTAAACTGTCCGCTCTGTATATAGCTTCTGACAGGCTGCGCAAGCAGCCCTGTATCTCCGGAACCATAAATGATAGCAGCCCCATATTTCGCCCAGTGGTGGGGTGGGTCTTCAGCTACATACCCCTCAAATATTGAGTCTCTGTGGTCCCTGGTCGCCGAGCTACAGTCTTCAAAGTCAATCTTTTTTTTGGGGGGGCAAATGGGCCTATCTTGAGGAAGGGGCCTGGAGCTGCAGCTCCAATAGCCCCTATGTTAATCCGGCCCTGTGTCCATGTGATCATTGCTCCCCCAAAGTCTTCAGCAGACGTCACTGACATGTGAGGGTGATCTCCCCAGTCGGGGGTCCAGATTGAAATAAAAACCTGACCTAAATGTATTTTTATTTTTTTAATGGACCCCAATTCAAGCAAAATTTAAAAAGCATTTGGCTGGATCAACACTATAAACCACCAAAGCACACAAAGAAGTTGCATGCTACCCAGAATACACCATTCGACATGCCTGATCGATGAATCGTTTACAGTTGTAGTAAAATTACAACACAAAAGATGTAGTATAATTATGTGTTCTGTAGGGGAACTTGGTGTGGAAGATATAGAAGCTGTAAATTGCAGACTTCTATAATAATTATGTAAGGTTCCAGAGAGGCTGGGGATCTGTAATTTTGAGTTCTAGTAATACTATGAGTATATATTGGGCAGAACCTGGAGTAAAAAGGTACTATTACCAATGCAATGTGGGGCTTCAAGGGATATAAAAGCAACCAGCAAGTTTTTACTATTTGAAACTACTTGGCACATTTTCACTCTGCTTGCAGGGCGTTCACCGTAGCGAGCGCCTTGTTTGCTTACTGTCAAGGTGTCCCCTGGCCTTGCTGTGACACTGCTCACAGGTAACAGGGAGTAATGTTATTAATACTATGCCTGCACCATTAACTGTTTCATGATGAGTATTGCTCCATAATGCTTGTGTTGCCTGTGTCGTCACATACCGACTCCATTTTTTCTGGTTCGGGTAAAGAAGGCCGATACCCGATTGGTTGCTATAAAAAAAAAACTTTCCTTTTACCTTCAGCCAGGGAACGAACATTGCAGGAGCAGGTAGTCTGTAATATATACATCAGTATAAGCCAGCTACTGGTATACATACGAGAATTGCACTGCATTCACAAATAATGTGTATAAAATTACTAGAAGCTTACTACAACTGGCAGAATACATTTAAATAAAAGAAAAAGTAAGAAAATGTAATCCAGTAACTGAGCCATGGTGGGATTTTGCCCTGTGATCAGAGCATTATTTGAGTATATTACCATCTTTTATCTCATGTATTTTTAAATGTAGTCTTGCTTATGTTTTAGATCTTTAGTCTTGCTCTAGCCAACAAATTAAATTATATATTTTTTTTTAATGAGGGGTGTGAGAGAAAATCCTCAAAGCTACAAATCCCCTTTCCCTGGTCCTTGCAGGCTTCTTCTCCGCCTATAAGTAGCCATGATCCATTGGCCAACACAGGCCTGAAATGTCACACCTGGAATTATATCTACAGATATGGTCATTATTCCTAAGCATTTAATCTTCTGCAGACGGGGCCGAAGTTCTCTTTCCTGTCCTTGGTATTGCTAATGAGAAGTTCACGCAGCTCAGTCCCCCCCAACGCACCCCCTGCCTTGTCATGCTTCCTCCCTCTTGTGTACCTTGTGCTGAAGAACCGGTTTTTCTTCCTGAGCCTTTTTGTTCCTCATCGGGCTGGATACATGTCCGTAGGGCCACCTCTCATTTCCACTTCTCACGCTTTTTATATCCGTAATACATCACCAGGAAACCATTTCTGTACCAATAGCCCAATCAGACAGCATGACACCGTCCAAACACAGTAAAACCTGTTGCATTTTTCTGCTTTATTTTTACTTATTTGAAGTGGGCCTATTACAATTCATACTTCACATTAATCAGTATGGCACATACAAGAAAATGTATATTTCTAGTAAAAAAAAAAAAAGAAAGTATTTTGCTGTGAGTAACCCACAGCTCCTGAGCTCTCTTGTGTGATCTAAAACCTAAGCAAAGATCCCATTTTTACCAGTAGCACGGTCATTAAATGTCTGAAGCAGTCTTATTTTCTGTCAGACAGACTTTGTCTGGCATGCTTGCAGTGAGATGGAGGATCATCAAGGCACAACCATTGTGTAGCACTACTACAGGAAGCAGACCCTGTATATGTGAGGGGTAGAATCTACATGTATAAATTTGTACACTATATGGGTCTTTAAACAATAATACATAATAGCATTATTCACATTAAAATTATCTCTTTTAGGCTGGGTTCAGACTATTGCGAATTGGATGCGAGGATGCGGGTTCTCCACATCCAATTCGCAGTAGCAGGAGATTTTGACTGGCTCTCTATGGAACCGGTTCACATATCTCTGCTGCGGCTCCGGTGCAAATTGGCACAGGAGCCCTGTGCGTCTTTTGGTCCATTTCAGGTCCGAATTTAGACAGAAATTCAGGCTGAAATCAAAACCTGAATCGGTGAGCGGGGACGCACCAGACACCTGCTGTGAGCCGCATGTGAAGATAGTGTGAATGCAGCCTGACATGTATTTATGAAAAAACATTTAAAAGACAATCAATGGAATTGAGTGTCGAAGGTACTCCTTAGAATTAAAAAAGGGAGTAGTCGGACCGGAGGGAAGAAGGAGGAAATGGGGATATGAGGAGGAGGGAGTTTGATCCCATCCCCCTGGTTCTTTATTTATTTTAATTTTTTTTTGGGGGGGGGGCGTTGTATTGAGAAAGGAGCTGAAGGAAAAGACAATTCACATTGAACCAATGAACCGATTAGAGAATATAAGATGATAATACTTAGATTGGTATAATAAGATGGCATAAGAATATGGAAAATTACAATGTGAATGTTAAAACTGTAAAAAAATAAAGAATTTATAAAAGAATAATTATGCCGCACCTCACAAATTTCGGTGTGGGTGACCGATTCATGTACCTGTCAGGAATAGGTACATGAATCAGTCTTATGAAAATGGGATGGCACTTGGGCTGGGAGGGTCCATAACAAAGACAACTCCGTCCCCAGTACATGTCCAGTCCCTTGCTAGCTAGGAGCATTAAGGCAAAGTATGGCTCATTCCCAGCCTCATGCAGCGGCAGGCTGACAGTTGAGAGTAGACAAAGAGGCAGGGATGCTGGTGACGTTGTAAAAAAAAAGTAGACAAAATATTTTGGTAAAGACATCATTGCATCCCACCCCTTTTGTTTACTTTCAGCTGCAGGCCAGGGAATCTCCCAGCCAGCAGCTGAATGGGGCCAGAGATGAGGCATCAATTGCTATGATGCTTGTGCCCACCAGGCTCATTGCCCGGAATGCAGAATAACTGTGTTCTGGGCAAACGTCCCTGAATGCAAAGGACCCTAAAAGCGAGTAGCACTCGGTACAGCGTTCAGCCCCATCCATCTGCAGTGTATTTCAGCCTGCTAAAGGCTTTGACAGGCTGCAGGCAGTCGGGCTTTGGTCCTGCCCTTGTGCCTTTCAAGTTCACTAAAGCACCAGGATGGGATGTAAATGAGCTAAACGCTGACTGTGCAAGGGGCCTTAGAATGCACTTTTTTGCATGGAATAGGTAATAAGGTTACCTTTTGAAAAAGCCCCCGAGTAGTCGGAGTCCCAGTAAGCATAATTTTGGACGAAGTATCTAAGCGAGTATGCAAACATTTTGGCCACCTGTCACCAGAACTAAAAAATATATTGGCATTGCTATTTGGCATGAAAGAGCTGTCACCGCACCTTATCGGAAGTGGCTAAACCCAAGGCCATTAATTTAATTTGGGTGTAGTAAATTTGATGAAGTTTTATTTGGATGACTCTTATCTATTGAGTAGATAAGTGACTGAGTAGAAGTCACTTCAAATTCCTGCCAGTAGTCCTCTGCTACTCTGGAAATAGTGACAGGCCACTTGCTTTGATCTTCCTGGGGCCTATCTTTTCCAGTATCCATTGCAACTGTACTGTTGTACCAGGAGACTAGTTTGGTTATTCAGTATACTATCCACATGGTTTTGGTCTGTTTTATGGTCTGGATCTTGGCACACAAGTCTTTAGTTTGGAAAAAAACTTGAATATTTGCAGGTGGAATTGTGCCTTCCCATCTAGCACGATCTGTGGGTTACCTTTTTGCTTTCTGCTTGTTTTCAGGTATGCAATTGTGACAAGTATATGCACATCTCCCAGGAACAAATGATGAGGTTAATGAAACTTCGGGAACATCTAGAAGACTCCAAAGGGAAAGAAAGTAAGATCATAAACGTGTGTTGATCTGTTTATTAAATGTACATTTCCTTGAAATCCCAAAATATTTGATATACACCTCATAACTTTATGACCACTGACTGGTTAAGTGAATAACACTGATTATCTTGTTGCAATGGCATCTGAAAGTCAGTGGGATATATAGGTCAGCACGTAAACATGTTGTCCCTGAAGTTGATGTGTTGAAAGCAGAAAAAAATGGGTTCTCATGCTGACCGGTGTCCTCAACCAAAAGTGCCTATGATAGGCATGTGAGCATCAGAACTGAACCACGGAGCAATGGAAGAAGGTGGCCTGGTCTGATGAATCACGTGTTCTTTTACATCATGTGGATGCCTGGGTACTTGTGTGTTGCTTACCTGGAGAAGAGATGGCACCAGGAGGCCGTATGGGAAGAATATAAAAGAGAAGGGTCCGGACTTTAAATGAGGTGTGTATGTTGTGGCTAATCGAAGGAGTCTATATGAAACAAACAAGTATTTAATTGTTGGCCATGATGGAGTAGGTACATAGCAGACAATTTATGGGAAGAAGGCAGTGTGATGTTTTGGGTGATGTTCTGCTGGGAAACCTTGGATTCCGCCATTCATGAGGTATTACTTGAGACATACCACCTACCTAAACATTGTTGCTAACCATGTACATGTCTTCATTGAAACCGTATTCGCTGATGGCAGTGGCCTCTTTTTGCAGGATAATGCGCCCTGCCACACTGCAAAAATGATTCACAAATGGTTTGAGGAACACAACAACGAGTTTGAGGTATTGACTCCAAATTCTCCAGATCGCAATCCAATTGAGTATCTGTGGGATGTGCTGGAAAAACAAGTTGAATCCATGGAGGACACACCTCGCAAACTCACAGAACTTGAAGGACAGCTTGGTACCCGATACCACGGCATACCTTCAGAGGTCTAGTGGCATTCATACCTCAATGGGTCAGGGCTGTTTTGGCTGAAAAAGGGGGGGCCTACGCAATATTAGGTGGGTCATCGTAATCTTATGGCTGATCGGTGTATGTGTAGGGACACTAGACCCCTCTGCTATATATAATCCCCATTGGTGGCTTGGTTACAGATCACCTTATCCTGATGCTGACATGGTCATGGTTCCCAACTTGGCCTACCAGACTCAAACTATGCATATGGCTGATCATTTATAAAACTTCCTGCTTCTCCTCCAGTTCGATTCTAGAGAAGAATAAATTCAGTCAGGCAGAGGTCAAATCGCCCCCACAGAGACTTAAGGTTGAATTAAAAATTATCAGTAGAGTTGGCCTTTAATTTTCATTGAGGTTTCAAAAAACTACATTTTGGAATGGAAGTGCTTTTTTTTAAAAAAAATTTTTTATTTGGTGCGCCAAGCCGGGAAATGAAAGAGCAACCTTTGATTACACCTGTTCTGCGGTTTGGAGCCTGGCTCGGCTCTCTGTTTATCATGTCTCTGGATAAGTGTGAGGAAGCCAGGCATTTGCCTGCAGTAAAGGTGTGTCCTCAGTGTCTCTCTCTCTCTCTCCAGTTTCCCATCCCACAGTCGTCGTCCCCCCCACCTCCTCCTCCCTGCTCTTCATTTCCTTATTGTTCTGTCTGTTCTCACCAGCCAAGGTGAAAACAGGCAATTTCCTTCAAGAGTCACTAATGTGCAGCTTGAAAGGCAGATAAGACCTGTATTAAGGGTTGGCTTGACCTTCGATCTGCATTCAACATTTGTGTACTATGGAGTTTGACTGGCGAGATAAAGAAGATCTCCCAGAGTACAGACTATAGATAAAATTAGCAGTATAATAAATATTGTATGTTTGGTGACTTCACCATTAAAGTTAAGCCTAGTACACACAATCAGAAAAGCAGACGAAAAATACCGCTTTTGAGGCAATCGTAAAATAATCTGATTGTTAGTACACAGCTTTCGAGAGCAGATCACTGTTCACCTGAAATTATCTGAAGGGACAAACATGAAAAAAAATTCTTGTACAATACCAGATTGTACGATTTTTGTTTAATCAGGACAATTTTAACCCAATAAAAAATCAGACGTGAAAGACTATGCATGCTCGGAAACGAAAGAATGCAATACATCACTTCCAAAGTTGTATTCTGTCGTACGATAATTTTCGTAAGTTGTGCAACCTCTTCATTTTCTGTATAAAGCTAGCATGCAAAAAAAAAAAACAGACAATGATAGGTCCAATATTTTCATCGTCATCGTGTGTACGAAGCTTTAGTATTCTAACATACTTAAAATATATTTTTTTATGTCACTTTGTACTTGTTTGCTGTTACATATTTTTACAATTCCCTTCTTATACATGCTTGGCAGTCTTGCTAAATGATTGCTAAGACCAGTCAGACACATTAAAGTGGTTGTAAACCCTTACAGACCACTGTAACTTGCAGGTAAGCCTAGATTAAGGCTTACCTGTAGGTGCAACAAATATCTCCTAAACCTACACGGTTTAGGAGATATTTGCAAAAGAAAGGCACCGATGTCTACGGCGCATGCACTGTAAACAATGGCGCGCAGGCGCACTGAGAGTGCCGCTTCTAACGGCGATCAAGCCGTTAGTGGCGGCACCCACACGCATGCGCGGGAGTGACGTCATCGGGCCGGAGCCGCGATATGCGAAAGTCACAGAGATGGCGCTGAGGAGGTGTCCAAGCACCGCTGTGGGGGCTTCGATCTCAGGTAAGTTCTTCATAATGAGCTAGTATGCTATGCATATAGCTCATTATGCCTTTGCCTTGCAGGGGGTTTAAAAAAAGAGGGTTTACTTCCTCTTTAAGCGTCTGTTATCAGTTAGTCTGACTACACAAAAGCTGGCCATAGATCGATCGAAATTTGGCAGGTTCAGCAGGCTTTGGGTTTTTTTTTTTTTTTCCTGATCACTGCCAGTGGGTATAGCAGGTGGGGAAGACTCCCTCCCAGCAGAGCACAATAGGGAGGGATTACTCGGTCAGTGTTGATGGGGGGGGATTGAGCAATTTTCTTTTCTCCCCCCCCCCCCCATGTTGAAGGAAAGGAAATTGCATAATGTATGGACTGCCTAAGGCACGTTTGGGGAATCACTCCAACTGTGTTATTGCTTACCCCACCATCAGAATACAATAATCAGTCTTGCTGGCTATAGCTGACGGTACTGATAATTTGAGAAAAAAACCGACAGGCTGGTTGTACACAAGTCGATCAAAACAACTTGTGTACAATCAGCCAGCCCATGCATGGATCAAAATTTGGCCAGACCCTGTTGAACCTGCCGAATTTCGATTTAAAGTGATTGTAATGGTAAAAATAGAAGAACTTACCTGAGATCGAAGCCCCTGCAGCGGTGCTTGGACACCTCCTCCCTCAGCGCCATCTCTGTGACTTCAGCATTGGGAGTCAATGTTTCCCGGTGCCCCAGCAAAGCCAGCGAGACCCAGAAATGAGGGGAGAGAAGAGCTGCAGACGTGCACGGTGCTGGATCGATTGAGGGCTCAAGTAAGTAAAAGGGGGGCTGAGGGGGCAATGCTAACACCTAAACATTTTTTACCTTAATACAAGAAATGCATTAAAGGGGGTGTAAAGTCAGAAGGTTTTTTTTTATCTTATTGCATTCTATGCATTAAGATAAAAAGCCTTCTGTGAGCAGCAGCCCCCCTAATACTTACCTGAGCCCCATCTCTGTCCAGCTATGTCCACGAGTGTCTCGGACATCTGGGATTCTCCCTCCTCATTGGCTGAGACAGAGCAGCAGCACCATTGACTCAAACTGCTGTCAATCAAAGTCAGTTAGCCAAGTCAGGAGAGAGAGGGGATGGGGCCGCATCGCAGCTCCATGTCTGAATGGACACACAGAGCTGCAGCTCGGCTTGGGTACCCCCATAGCAAGCTGATTGCTATGGGGGCACTCAACAGGAGGGAGGGGCCAGAAGCACAGAAGAGGGACCAGAGAAGAGGAGGATCTGGACTCTGTGCAAATCCACTGCAACAGAGCAGGTAAGGATAAACAGTTTTCTCTTATCATCCATGGACTGACACGGTGTCTCTTTACACTTTACACGTGGGTTATGTCCCTGCCTGCAGGAGAAGACCTAGGCAGAATGTGAGATGTTATACATACATTCTAAAAGCCAGAGCTGAACAGCCCCACCCAGGGGGCGGTCCCTCCGGACATAACCCTCCCACTACAGTCAGCAGACTTCAGTTTTTTTCTACCTAGCAGAAGGAGAAGACGTGGCTCTCTCAGGAGCCAGTCTCCTGACCTATTTTTATTCCTTTTCTGGAATTCTTTTTTATTTTATTTTTGAGAATCTTCTATCAACTGTCGGCTGGGCAACAGGTTGGGTACAAGATATCCTCGTAGTCTTCCCTGTCCGACCATCAAGCGTGCTGATCCTCGCCTTGTGTGCGTGAGACTCAGTTCACGACAGGCCCCATGACTCCAGGGGTGGCCGGGTTTGCTTTCATGCTCCCACGGTCCTCTCAAGACTGAACAGTTCCTGACTGACTGTATCTTTCGCGGTGGACCGGGCCGACAGCTACTCAGTACTGCACTGTGATAGTCCTGTCAGAGAAACACACAGCTTTTTGTACTCACCTGCAGGCAGGAGAGACTACTTACCCGTCCCTTGAGGGACCCACTGGTGTGTTTCTGTGTGGGATTTTCCCTGTCTCCCCCTGTATTTCATTGTCGCTCTCTGTCACCATTGCTGGCGCTGTGCTGTGTGGGGTGCCTGGGGGTCACACTGTTCTTGGAGGGGCTAATGCTGGTCTGCAGATATGCTTGGGGCCTTTTTTTGTGTGTTTTGGGGCCTGAGCGCCGAGTGGCGCTGTGTGTGTGCTGTTTTTTTCACTTTTGCTGAGTCATGGCGGCCATCTTGCCGCGGATCGCCTCAGTGAAGTGCGGCGGCCATTTTCTTGTAGCCCGCGCGCTCTTCAGCACTACTTTTGGCCTCTAGCACTGCTGTAACAGCGCAAATCTCCTCACAGCTCACCAGCGCTGACACAGCGCGGTACAGACAGTGAGCGGTCCCTGATCCGGTTTGGTGAGTCCCCTGGGCGCCCCCTCCTCAGTCAGCACAGCCTGTGGGTGGACTTTTTATCTTAGGAGTCTCAGAGGGGGGCAATATGGAGTCTCTGTCACCAGCTTCCCCTTAATGTCAGTGGACAACAGGCAGTGCTTCAGCACCTGCGGTCCCTAGGGACCAGTTGTGGGCAGTCCTGGAATCATTTCTGACCAGGATGGGAGCTGTGTGCAAGCGCAAGGGAGCAAAAAAAAGCGCCCTCTCCCCACTTTACTTCATGAGGGCAGTGCACTGATTCAGATATGGGCCTAGCCACTACCGCTCAGGACCCTAGTTCTGAATGTATTGGATGGTTTTGAACAGGACATTCCTTATGAGGAAAACTCCAGTTCTGAGTCAGTAAATGACAGGGCGCTTGTTATTGTACTCATGACTGCGGTGAGGGACACTCTCAAGCTAAAATGCTGCGGATGCAGAACCTCAGGCGGATACAGTCTCCTTTTGGTTCTTTTAAGGCCAGGCCTTCTAAAGAGGTTTTTCCATATGTACTTTCTTTGACCAGCTCATTGATAAGGTCTGGGAAAAGCCGCAGAAGAATTTTTTTATGGTCCCGCGGCGTTTGTCTATCAGATACCCCTTAGAAGATGCCCTACTTAAAAAGTGGGCTTCTCCCCCAGGGTCGACCCTCCAGTCGCCCGGTTGAACAAGGCCATCACTCTCCCGATGGAGGGGACTCCTGCATTTGAGGACCCCACTGACAGGAGGTCAGAAGTGGTGAGCAGAGCCATGTTTGCCTTGTTGGGATCCACCTGTCACGTACCTGGTAGGTGAGCCCGACGTGCAGGGAGTGGCCTCTCGTAGACCTCTGACTCGAGAACCCCTGATAGAGCAGACAGGGGCTCAGGAGGGCAAAGGAGCACAAGTGCCTGGCAGGAACTGAGGCAGGTGGAAGTAGAAGCAGCAGACTGCAGCGGTGGATAACTGGTGGGAGACGTGCAGTGGTCCGCAGCAGGCACCAGAGGATCAGGAAGCAGACTTGGTGAAGACAGGCCGGGTCAGACACAAGCAGGCAGATGAGTACAAAGCAGGATCCAAGAATAGAACCTCCGGATTCAGGATAGTATTCCGATCCTGGCCCCCAGATAGATTCTTTCCCTCGAATCTTCCTCTCCTTCCTACCTGTCGGGCAGCCCTCTTGGGGGCTGTACAGGATTTGATCAGGTCCGGAGTGATTGTGCCGGTTCCGTCACAGGAGAGTTTTCAGGGATTCTACTCGAATCTGTTTGTCGTCCCTATCCTGGACCTCAAGGCCCTGAATGCCTTCGAGAAGGTGCAGAAATTCCGCATGGAATCCATTCGCGCGGTGATCGCTACACTCCACCAAAGGGATTTTCTTCTGGCGTCCTTGGACTTCAAGGACGCCTACTTGCATGTTCCGATCTGCGCAAGTCACCAGAAGTTTCTGCGCTTGCGATCAGCGAAGTCCACTATCGATTGTGGCTCTTCCTTTCGGCCTAGCCTCGGCACCAAGGGTGTTCACCAAGGTGCTTGCTCCGGTTCTAGCCTTCTGTTACAGCGAGGTATTGCTGTCGTGGGCTATCTGAACGATCTTCTGCTAAGAGCAGAAAGTGGCTCAGACTTAGAGGAAAGGTGACTATCGTCAATTAGACCCTCAGGGACTTCGGGTGGTTCCTGAACATTCAGGAGTCAGTCCTGGTCCCGACTCAGTGTCTGGAGTATCTAGTTCTGATTCTGGACTCCTTGGAGGCAAAGGTATCCTACCTCTGGAGAAGTTGTTGACACTTCAGTCTGCGGTGCGGGTGCTCACATCCCGAAAATGGTTGTCAATCCGTTTTTCTTTATCGTACACCACGGGACACAGAGCTAGTCATTACATAATGGGTTAAGGGTCACCAGCGGTGATTGGACACTGGCACAACCAATGGAAGACAGTTCCCCTCCATATAACCCCTCCCATCAGGGAAGTACCTCAGTTTTTTCGCCAGTGTCGAAAGGTGTTGGACGCGTTAGGAGGTGCTAAAGGAAAGCTCTACCAAAGAGACCCTCTGGGGGTAAAAGAGCTATGCTTTCGGATCCATCCAAGACGCCTACAAATGAGCTGAATCTGGATGGGATCCGGGCCTCATCCATGAGGCGTCGCCTGTAATGTCTCTCTTCGGAGGACTGGGCTCTAAGATCCAGCACTTTCGCTATTTCGCTATAAAGTCCTGGTAAGAGTCTTGTACAAGGCCCAGGGGAGAGGTATCCTTTAAATAGGAACCCATATCCCTGAAGGTTGGCACACATAGCCCACCGTGAAGGGTGAAGTTTGGTATCTGTCTGAAATCTTTCAGCAGAAAAACCTGCGGCGTGGATAAGGTGAGATTAGAAGGTCCATAACTAGGTTGGGACCTTTTTCAAAAAGTGGATGTCTTCTTTTTTTCCACCACTGGGGGGAGTAAAGAGCTGAATATACTCACCTCACTCTGTTCAGTGTCGGCTTCGGCGAAGTACACTGCTCGTCACCTCCGCTGCTGAGCTTGCTGGGGCACCCCGATCCTCCTTTCGGTGGCCGACCAGACACCTGCAGATGCAGGTAAGTGGGAACAAGGGCTGATGAGAGTCCTCTCTCACTATGGCCACCGCCATAGCGCTAAGGGCCGCGCGCGCGCGGGAGCGCGCTTTATCGGAGGGGGGGGGCGAAGGCGTGCGCGGGCACGTGGCGCGCGCAGGCACAGAAACGGCGCCAATTTTAAAAGACTGTCAGTGTGAGAAGCACTGCAGCAGCAAGCAAGCTCGTTAGTTCTCTTATTCTTGGCAGAGAAACACAGCAGCTATACAGGGACGTAAGACTCCATGTGGTTGGATTGGGTACTTCCTAGAAGACATCCATGTTATGCATAGTTATGTGTTAAAAGTTGCATACTTAATGTATTTGCTAAACTGAACACGGTAGTATATGCATTTAGGTACCTTGTATTTTGTCTAAACGGTAAGCCTTCCAGGGGAAGTAATACGGACAAAAAGAGATAAGAAAGCACCACCGCCTGAGAGGAGGCTCTAACTGTGCTGACTCGGTACCTTTCTCTCCTGGGTTGCTAAATGCACCTGTTCAGGATGAGCCATTACCTCTGTCAGGTATGGCGGCTTCCCCAGTGGAGCCTGGGCCTGTATATGTCACTGAGGACACTTTATCAGCTGCCCTAAATAATCTGGAGGAAAAAATTGCTACCTTAATCGCTAAGTCCTCTAAAAAGGAACAATAAGCGAAGCAGGTCTCTTCCAGTATGGGACCTCCCTTCAGAAGTACCTGAGGGAGGAGGATGAGGAGGAGGAGGCTACATCAGCAGAGGATGAGGAGCCAGATTTTAAGGTCACAGGTACAATGCTATAGCAGTGCATTTAAGTTAACCTCTGCGGAGGTAACGGAATTACCTGTCTCCTCCCTAGGGTCATTAAGATCCCTGCAAGGTGCATGCTCCTTCCCGGTTCATCCGTTACTAGAGGATCTAATATACGCAAACTGGCAACATCCAGATAAGCGTTTCTCACCTCCAAAAAGGTTTAACATTCTTTATCCTATGGGGGAAAAAAATTTTTTTTTTAAGAAATGGAGCCTGCCTGCGGTAGTTGCGGCTATTTCTTGTGTAAATAAAAACCTGACATGTCCGGTGGATAATGTACAAGGGTTTAAAAAGATCCTTCTGAGAGGAAGTTGAAATCCTCCTTCCTTTTGGCCGGCTCAATTACCCAACCTGCAGTAGCAGCAGTCGGTATGGGTCAGGTCATCAGCCAACAGGTAAAGCAGGGGCTGAAGGAACTGCCTTCAGAGCAGGCTAGAAATTGAGAAAAATTTGCCTAAAAGCCTTATGCTTCACAGTGGATGCCATGAGAGATTCTATCATACAGGCATCACGCCTTACACTCCAGCTGGTACAGATGCGCAGAGTACTTTGGCTTGAGCATTGGTCAGCGGAGACCCCATGCAAAAAGCTGTTGGCAAGTTCCCGTTCCATGGCGAACGCCTATTTGGGGAAGATTTAGAAAAATATATACAGAAGATCAAGTGGTAAAATGACTTTTACCTGAGAGAAAGAAAAACAAGAGATCTTGTTTTAAACGCTCTCTCCCCAGCTCCCGGGAAATCTGACTCCAACCAGTGGCGGCGGCCTGTTTTAGCCGCCCACAAAATCAAGGGGCAAGCTCAGAAGAACAAGAAGCCGTGGGGTGCAAGAGCTAATAAGCAAGCCCCCAAAGCCTCTCAGTGAAGGGGCGCCCCCGCTCGGCCGAGTGGGAGGAAGGCTTTGTCAGTTCTGAGCAACTTGGTGGTCAGAAATCCAGGACAATTGGGTAGTATCCACAATATCCTCAGGGTACAAACTGGAATTTCGAGAGATCCCATCTTCTCAATTCCGAGGTTCAAGACTCTCCAAGGATCCACAAAAAAGAGAATCCTTCTTCAAAGGTTTGAATCACTTAATGGCTCAAGGGGTAGTTACAGACGTACCCCAAAAAGAGCGAGGTTCAGGTTTTTACTCAAACCTCTTTGTGATTCCAAAGCCAAATGGAGATGTCAGACCCATCCTGGATCTAAAATCCCTAAATCGGTTCCTGAACGATCGCCATTTTCGAATGGAAACGATCCGATCCGTGGCCGCCACTTTAAAGGGCGGAAAATTCATGGCGTCCATAGATATCAAGGACGCACATTTACACATACCCATCCTCCCCGCTCACCAAAGATTCCTAAGGTTTGCGGTAGAAGATCGCCACTTTCAATTTGTGGCTCTGCCGTTTGGTGTAGCCACCGC
Organism: Rana muscosa; assembly: GCA_029206835.1. Lineage (NCBI taxonomy): Eukaryota > Metazoa > Chordata > Amphibia > Anura > Ranidae > Rana > Rana muscosa. The sequence goes on along the minus strand of CM055125.1, from coordinate 235,379,260 downwards.
GCCCATAGTGTTCACAAAGGTGCTAGCTCCTCTGTTAGTAACCTAAGAACACGGGGCATTGCGGTAACAGCCTATCTGGACGATCTACTAGTAATAGATCAGTCAAAGGACGGATTGGGTCACGCTGTACACACTACAGTAGGATACCTGGAGCATTTAGGATGGATTATAAATTTACAAAAATCCTCTCTCCAGGCCCAAAGAAGGATAGGGTACCTGGGCATGATCATAGATACAGCCCAAAATGAGGTATACCTGCCAGAACCGAAGATACAGTCTCTGAAAGACCTGATCCACAAGGTCAAAGCAAACAAGAGGCCGTCTATTCGCCTTTGCATGAGACTATTGGGAAAGATGGTAGCCTCCTTCGAGGCGGTCCCTTACGCCCAGTTTCATTCGAGACTACTTCAAGGCAATATTTTAGCTTCCTGGAACAGGAAGAGCCAAGCTCTGGATATACCCATGCGCCTGTCCTCACAAGTACGCCACAACTTCGATTGGTGGCTAGAAGCCAGGAATTTACGGAAGGGAAAGTCCTTCCTCCCAGTGGCCTGGAAGGTGGTATCTAGGAATACCAGCCTATCGGACTGGGGTGCAGTATTCGAGGAGGCTTCTACCCAGGGAACCTGGGCCAAGACTCAGGGGATCCTGCCCATCAATGTGCTAGAGATCCGGGCGGTATATCTAGCCCTCAAAACCTGGACATACAGGTTACAGGGCTACCCAGTTCGGGTTCAATCCGACAATGCTACTGCAGTAGCTTACATCAATCACCAAGGAGGCACCCGCAGTCGGGCAGCCCAAAGAGAGGTGAACCGGATCCTGGCATGGGCAGAAGAGCATGTACCTTGCCTTTCTGCAATCTTCATTCCAGGGATGGAAAATTGGCAAGCAGACTACCTGAGTCGTCAGCAGCTGCTACCAGGGAGTGGTCTCTTCACCCCGAGATCTTTCAGGCCATATGTCTGAGATGGGGAAACCCAGATGTAGACCTGCTAGCTGCCAGGTTCAACAAGAAATTGGACAACTTTGTGTCCAGAACGAGGGATCCTCTAGCCTACGGGACAGACGCTCTAATAATACAGACGCTCTAATAACTCCATGGAATCAGTTCTCACTGATCTAGGCATTCCCTCCGATCCCTCTTCTACAAAGACTGCTTCGCAGGATCAAGGAGGAGGGAATACCAGTAATCCTAGTGGCCCCAAACTGGCCCAGGAGGCCTTGGTATGCCGAGATTGTAAAAACGGCGATAGGAAGGCCCTGGAAGTTTCCACTCCGACACGACCTGCTGTCACAGGGTCCAGTATTCCACCCTTCCTTACAAAGGCTAAAGTTGACGGCCTGGCTGCTGAGACCCACATTTTTAAAAAGAGAGGGGTCTCTGGTCCGGCTCTTTCTACGCTCATTAATGCTAGAAAGCCAGCCTCCAGACTCATCTATCAGAGAGTCTGGAGAGCATACGTTTCCTGGTGTGAATCCAGAAGTTGGAATCCTCAGAAATATGAAATAAGCAGGATTCTTGCTTTTTGCCAGTTAGGAGTGGATATGAATTTAGCCCTTAGCACCATCAAAGGGCAAATATCGGCTCTATCAGTCTTCTTTCAGAGACCATTGGCATCTCACTCCCTAGTTCGGACATTCATTAAGGGGGTACTGAGGATAAATCCTCCAGTTAGGACTCCCTTGTGTCCATGGGATTTGAATTTGGTATTGTCAGTGTTGCAAAAGCAACCTTTTGAACCTATTCGCCATATTCCTTTAATTATATTAAGTAGGACCCCATCCGGCTTTTCTACCTAAGGTGGTGTCGGCTTTTCACTTGAATCAAGACATTGTTCTGCCTTCCTTTTTTCCAAACCCGCGGACGGCGGGGGAAAAATTATTACACTCTCTAGATCTAGGGAGAGCGGTAAAGGTGTATCTGCAAGCAACCGCTCAGATACGTAAAACAGATGTTTTGTTTATTTTACCAGATGGGCCCAAGAAGGGCCAAGCGGTATCAAGATCCACCATTTCCAGGTGGATTAGACAAGTAATTATTCAAGCTTATGGTTTAAAGAACAGGACTCCTCCTTTTCCTGTTAAGGCGCACTCTACCAGGGCGATAGGTGCTTCATGGGCAGTGCACCACCAGGCTTCGATGGCTCAGATCTGTAAAGCTGCAACTTGGTCTTCAGTCCATACATTTTCCAAATTCTATCAAATAGATGTGAAAGGACATGAGGATTCCGCCTTTGGGCGAAGTGTGCTGCAGGCAGCAGTATAGGGCTTCTGGTCCGCAAGCGGCCTGTTTTGATCTGTGTCTCCCCCCCTTCATATGAGCATTGCTCTGGGACGTCCCATTATGTAATGACTAGCTCTGTGTCCCGTGGTGTACGATAAAGAAAATAGGATTTTTATAACAGCTTACCTGTAAAATCCTTTTCTTGGAGTACACCACGGGACACAGAGGTCCCCCCCTTCTTATGGGAACCTTACTGCTTTGCTACAAAACTGAGGTACTTCCCTGATGGGAGGGGTTATATGGAGGGGAACTGTCTTCCATTGGTTGTGCCAGTGTCCAATCACCGCTGGTGACCCTTAACCCATTATGTAATGACTAGCTCTGTGTCCCGTGGTGTACTCCAAGAAAAGGATTTTACAGGTAAGCTGTTATAAAAATCCTATTTTTTTTTGCATGAGAGTCCCGGGACTCGTGGTGGCCTCCTTCGCGGCCGTTCCGTATGCCCAATCACACACCAGGGCATTGCAGAAGGAGATCTTGTCCACCTGGGACAAATCCCCGTTGTCCTTGGATCTTTAGATCCAGGTGATTCACCTGGTCAGGGCGCCCCTGACATGGTGGTTGAGATCCTCGGCTCTTCGGTCCGGAAAGTCGTTCCCCTCCCATCCAATGGACGGTACTCACGACGGACACCAGCCTGAAGGGCTGGGGTGGAGTCTGGGGAGTCCTGTCGGCTCAAGGCCTTGGACTCCGGAGGAGCCCGTTTACCAATCACTGTTCTGGAAATACGGGCCATCGGACTGTGTCTCTCCTCAGGTCTGAGAGAGTACGGGGTCGCTCCATTAGGAGCCAGTCGGACAACGCCACGGCGGTGGCGTATGTAAACCATCAAGGGGGGACTCGGAGCTCAGCTGCGGCTTCCGAGGTAGTCCGTATCCTGAAGTGGGCCGGAAGAAACGTGCCGGCTCTGTAGGCCATTTACATTCTGGGCATAGACAATGGGCAGGCGGACTATCTGAGTCGCCAATCGCTGGACCAAGAAGAGTGGTCCTTGCATATTTCAACTCCTTTGCCGACGGTGGGGCACGCCGGATGTGGACCTGATGGCCTCTCGACTCAATCGCAAGGGTCGAGGTTGTGGCCAGATCCAGGGATCCTTGGGCGATGCCTCGGATGAGTTGGTGGCCCCATAGGGTCCTTATCGCCTGATATAAACTCCGGTGATCCTAATTGTTCCGGATTGGCCTCAGCATCACTGGTACGCTGATCTGGTACGTCTCGTCGCGGACGTTCCCTGGCGGTTGCCGATGAGGGAGGACCTTCAGTCTCAAGGTCCTATGTTTCATCCGGCTTACAGTCTCTGGCTTTAACGGCAGGGCTGTTGAAAGCCAGGTGTTGAGGGACCGAGGTCTCTCGGACTCGGTCATTTTGACCATGTTAAGGACACGGAAGTCTTCCTCCAAGCAGATCTATCACCGTGCCTGGAAAGCTTATATCGCCATATGCGAAGCGCTGGACTGGCGTCCTCGGACGTATTCCTTCCCCAGAATCCTGCGTCCTCTGCAGTGTGGAGTGACCCAAAAGCTTGCTTTGAGTACCATCAAGGATCAGATTTCGGCCTTGGCCGTCTTCTTTCAGCGACCTCTAGCGGGTCATTTCTTGGTTAGCACCTTGTGTTGGGGGTTCGCCATGTGCTCCCTCCTGTCAAGCCTCCTCTCCCACCGTGGGATCTGAATTTGGTGCTCTCGGTCCTCCAGGAACCTCCTTTTGGGAATATCCGGGATATTCCCCTCTTGTCTCGTCTCAGAAGGTGGCCTTTTAGTGGCAATCACTTCTGTTTGACGGGTGTCTGAGTTGGCGGCTTTGTCCTGCAAGTCGCCATATTTAGTCATCCATAAGGATAAGGCGGTGTTGCATCCGTGACCTTCCTTTTTGCCAAAGGTGGTGTCGACCTTTCACCTACATGAGGACATTGTCCTCCCGTCCTTGTGTCCTCACCCATCGCATCCCAGAGAGTTTGCGCTGCACATATTGGATGTGGTACAAGCCTTACGGGTGTACCTGTCTGCTACTGCTTCTATTCGAAAGTCCGACTCACTGTTTGTGACTGTCTCTGGTCCATAACAGGGCCAAGCGGTTTCGTCTGCCATCATTTCTAGGGGAATCAGACAAACCGTCATTCAAGCCTATGCTCTCAAAGGGCGGGCGCCTCCCTTTCCGGTTACGGCGCATTCCACCAGGGCAATTGGTGCTTCCTGGGTTTTCCGACATCAAGCGTCGGTTGCACAAGTGTGCAAGGCGGCGACCTGGTCGTCTGTTCATGCCTTTTAAGTTTTATAAGGTTAATGTGGCTGCATCTCTGGATGCTTCCTTCGGCCGCAGGGTGCTGCAGGCCGCTGTTTAAAGTTGCGACTCCTCCGTTGAGGAGCTCTGCCTTCTTGGAGTGAAGTTTTTGGTTTTTCCATTTATACTGCTCCCATGTATAACATCTCACATTCTGCCTAGGTCTTCTCCTGCAGGCAGGGACATAACCCACGTGTAAAGTGTAAAGAGACACCGTGTCAGTCCATGGATGTCAGAGAAAAGGATTTTACGGTGAGTACAAAAAATCCTATTTTTTTTTTATAGCAAAAAAAAACGAGACTTTACAATCACTTTAAGGTAAAATTACCATTTACTATTTAGCACAAATAAGTAGGAAGCAGAGCCTGCATATGTAATGAGGAAATATGACTGCCCTCCTATTCATAGGTATTTGTAAATTATACATAAAAATAAGGTCTCTACTTGACGCCAACATCATTGGTAAGATTATTTCTGTTAAAGTGCACCAGTTAAAAAATGCACACAATCACTTGGCCACATGTTGGCATTACCAAAATCAAAGGATTGAGGAAACAGTACCTCTTTCTTGCCATGACTGTATAGAATCCTTTGTTTTCAATCAGACAGACTCTGTCCGCTGGATGTGGGTCAGCAGGGCACATCCACACTGCAGCACTTCTATGCATTGCCTGCTTATATAAAGAGCAAATATGGCTGCCCACATTTACACACGATTACAAACTATACACAGACATGAGTTTTATAAACATTTGAGATTTGTTTTACATTAGCTGACTCTTTCACATGTCTTAAGCCTAGTACACACAATGAGATTATCGGATGAACGATCGTCTGGTTTTTTGTTGGATGCTTGTCTGCATATCGAAAATGAAGGGTTTACTAAAGTACGAAAATTCTCTTACGACAGAGTAAAAATTTGGAAGTGATGTAATGTGTTTTAGTGTATTTGTATTGTATTTTTGGCCGACATCTGTACTGATTAAAGGGGTTGTAAAGGTTCGTGTTTTTTCACCTTAATGCGTCCTATGCATTAAGGTGAAAAAACACCTCACTGTCACAGGCCCCCCAGCCCCCCGTTTTACTTACCTGAGCCTGTTCACCTGCTCTGCATGTCCCCCGGCGTCCTCTTCTCCACAGAATCTCGGTGTTGATTGGATAGATTGATAGCAGCGCAGCCATTGGCTGTCAATCAAATCCAATGACGTGGGGGGCGGAATTGAGTCATACACCCGGAGTCTATGGAGCGCGCCTGCAAGCTAACCCCCCCCCGGGAGAGAGCTTCCCAGAGGGGGTTAGCTAGTGCAGGGAGGAGCCGAGACAGACGCCAAGGGACCCCAGAATAGCACTATCGGGGCCACTCTGTGCAAAACTAACTGCACAGTGGAGGCAAGTATGACATGTTTGTTATTTAAAAAAATAAGAAACCTTTACAACCACTTTAAGTGAAAATCCTACAATCTGATATCGTACGAGGAAAATTTTCGTGTTTATCCCTTCGTAAAATTTTGGACGACAGCTGTGTACTAACTATCAGAATATCGTACCATCGCTTTGAAAGCGGTCTTTTTGGTACAATATTTTGATCGTGTGTACGGGGCTTTAGGAACAACTTTAAAATGAATGTTCACCTTTAATCCAATTGCATTCACGTGTATATTTACAAATATAGAGTAGCTCTTTTTTCAGACAGCTAAACTTTAAATGGATTTACAAAGATTTGTCAAAGCACTTTGTGATCTCCACCGTAAGTATGGTGTGTAACCATTTGTAAAAGCTTGCAAATGTTACCCCAAAAAGGGAGGACTTGGCGAGCATGCAGAGTGTAAGGACTGTTCTTATTGGGTGCTGAAGGTTAGCTTGATTTTGATTGGTTACTCCAGTAGCGCAGATATTTTCTTTTCTTCTAGTTCTTATGTACGGGAAATTTCGTGCATTCTCCTTGACTGTGTTGTTTAACATTTTGGCTTCGTTGATTGAATGATAATAATGTTTGCATCATATCCTCCTCTGCAACTCAAAACATGCATTGCAGAAATCGCCCTCAGTTTCTCAGGGTAGGCAGGACACTTGTTAGTTACGTTCTAATCTTATCAAGTTCATGTAACAAAGTAAAATGAGTGTGGGATAATGTGTTTCCCCAGCTATTAATAATAATGTTTGGAGAAGCCATAGACCTTAGATTAAAGGAAGAAGTGTATTTTCTACAAGCCTACGAGTCCTATACGGTTTTGGATAGACATGAGCCGTATGTGCTGATGGAATGTTGGAACCGGATAGACAGATGAATGTGAAGCACAGGTACATAAACATTTTGTACATTATAATACAATCAACCCACAAAAATTCCCACTAAATGATTAAAGCAATTAGCCAGTTACGGGGTGAGAACTGGACCATGGGAAACTCCAAGGACACTCCCCAGTACAGATACGTGGACCCAACACAGAGGTCCTTTAAGGGAAACTTGTATTGAAAGGAATGTGGAGACCACCAGCCAAGCCAGGGTGTTGCTGTGCTAAAATAGCTGTGTGTCTTGGCACCTTTGGGCTACTTATGCTTGAAGGCGTTGCTACAGGTTCTATTTAAATTATGCTCCTAGCTGGCTAGTGGACTAAAGATTGATCCTTTTTCTTATGACCACATATAATTAGAGCTTTTAGTTAGGGCAACGGTTTAGGGCTCATTCACACTGAAATTCAAAAAAAAAAAGCTGCTTTTACAGGCATTTGAGCCTTTATTTCAGCTTGTACTTTGTTGGGCTCTTTTGCACATTTTTATTGAGCTTCTTTGAGCTTGTTTGAGCGTAAGCCTTCTTTTCACAAACCCTCACCTCAGTTATTTTTCCTAATTTTTTTTTTGTATGTTTTCTAACTTCTTTGAGCATTTTCATGCTCATTCGTGCATTTTTGGGCACTTAGGCGTCTTTTCTGCGCCAAAGCTCCTATCAAAAATACAAGTTGTTTTTTTTTTCTGCCTGTAAGAGCATATGCCTGTAAACTCCGGAAAAAGCCATAGTGTGCATGGACACATTGGCTAACATGGAGGGGAATATCATTGTAATGTGGCTAGGTGACCAGGCTATATCAGGTACCACATCCCTGGAATAATATTCACAGAGCAGCAGATATTTGATGGGATTTTAACGGTGCCAGGAAACAATAGAAAAACAATTGATAATATAAAACTTCATAGTTTATACAAGATTAAAATCAAACCATTAAAATCTTGCACATGCCAGTTGTATGATCAATGGTGTGTTTTACATAAACAGCAATAATGTGGTATCTGTTCCCGACATGTTTTGCGATTTAGGGCTTCTTCGGGGGATTTTGAAGACCACTGCTGATATGAAAGCTATATCAAAAAACAAAAAAAGTCAGTCATTGATAAAATGAATTATACAATACAGATCATTACATTTGTATGCAGATGACAAGTTTGTTTTCATTACTCACTCTGTCCAGCTGTCCCATGCTTACCCAAATAACCACTAAGGCCTCATGCCCACGGGCGTTTTTTCAGCCGCGTTTTTGAGCGTTTTTTACAGCTTAAAAACGCCTGTCCATGTTAGTCTATAGCTTCATGCCCACCTAGGCGTTTTTGAGCTGTAAAGAGCATAGGCGTTTGTAAGCTGTAAAAAAAACCCAGGGCCAGTGCGTTCCTCAGCGTCAGAACTAGGCAGGAAAAAACGCGAGCGTCAAAAAACGCGCACTAACGCGCAAAAAACGCGCACTAACGCGCGGTCGCGTTTTTAGCTCCGACGTTTTTTTTTTTTTTTTTGTTTTTTTTTTTCAAAAAAAAAAAAAAATATTTACAATAACATGGACAGGCGTTTTTAAGCTGTAAAAAACGCTCAAAAACGCAGCTGTAAAAACGCCAGTGGGCATGAGGCCTAATGGTCACCAACCGAGCCGTGTGCACAGTGTAGGGAATATCAATGACTGACTATTTTGTTTTTTGATAAAGCTTTCATATCAGTAGTGGTCTTCAAAATCCCCTGAAGAAGCCCCAATCGGCGAAACATGTCAGGAACAGATCCTACGTTATTACGGTTTATGTAAAACATACTATTGATCATACAACTAGCATGTGTTAGATTTTAATTGTTTGATTTTATTCATGTATAATTTAGCTATGAAGTTTTATATTATCAATTGTTTTTCTATTGTTTTTTGGCACTGTTAACCACTTAATGACCGCTCACTGTATATATACGTCGGCAGAATGGCACCGACAGGCACAATCACGTAGAGCATACGTGATTGCCTTTGTACAGTTGGGGGGTCCGATCGGACCCCCCTCCTATACAGTGAGCGGTGGCTAAGTGTCCGGGAGCGTTCCGGGATGAGGGGGCAGCCATTCGTTTCTGGCCACCCCCTCGCGATCGCTCCCGGCGAATGGAAATGCCCCCTCTGTCTGTGTCAGACAGAGGGAGCAGGAGGAAGTGATGTCATCTCTGGTGCGGCGCTCACATATACCGAGCGCCGTACAAGAGAAGATATCAGGTCAGTGCACACAACACTACACTGACACCAGGACACATAGGGACATAAATCGCCCCCCCAGACACCCCCCAGATCACCCCCCCCAGCCCCTAGTCACAGTGTCACTGATTGCAGTGACCATTTATTTAGTGATCACTGCAATCAGTGACATTTGTGACTGTAAAAGTGTCACCAAAGTTTAGTCTTAGGTCCAGTGTAGCCCCCTAACCCCCCCTAATAAAGGTTTAACCCCCTGATCACCCCCCAGATAACCCTTTCACCGCCTATCACCACTGTCGCTTAGCGATCATTTCTTTCTCGTACATCACGGGACACAGAGCGACATAGTCATTACTAATGGGTTATATAGATACCGTCAGGTGCTGGCACTGGCAACTTCCAAAACCGGAAGTACCCTCCCCTATATAAGCCCCTCCCATCCGGGAGCACCTCAGTTTTTTGCCAGTGTCTAAGGTGTTGGCCAAGAAGAAACATGTGTTTTTCACTGAGCTTGCGTACAGGTTCTTTTGGGCCTCAGTAAGCTATTCCGGATCCGACCAAAAAAGCTTCATAGCTAAACGGTCGGTACCCGGGCCTTGCAGAGAAGAGCAAGGTTTTGCCTGTAATGCTTCTCTTAGGAGAGCTGGACCCTGGGATCCAGAGCTCTGGTCATACCCATGACCAAGATGTTTTCTGTGCAGGGTGCTATACAGGTCCAGGGGAGTGGAATCCTTGGGAACCCGGTTCCTGAAGGTTTGATTACAATGCCTGCCGTGATAGGTGAAGTTTGGGCTTCTGTGGACCAAACAAAGTCCTGCGGCGAGGAAAAGGTAAGTGGGGGCCCTCAGGAACTTGGTTCTATTGAGGGACCCCCAAGCCTATTTTGTCTTTCTGCCTGTTACCTAAGGTATTCCCGCTAATATTCTGTGTATGCCTGTTACTACTGAGAAAATGTAAAAATTTTAATAGTAGGCAAGAAAAAATAAATAAAAAAAATGTAAGACCGCGGTACCTGTGTTAGACACTAGAGGCCGCTATGGTTCTTTTTCTTGTAATGTGGATTTTTTTCTTCCAGAATCAAATCCAGGCAGTTGGTATGTTCTCTGCTGGGAAGCTGTCTCCTCTGCCCTGTTGCTGCGCTCATCCATCCCCGGGCCCTGCGGCAAAGGGGGCCCTGGCTCCCGTCTAGCTCCTTATTGTTTTTAAAAAAGGGCGCCGAAGGCGCACGTGCCCGCGCGCGTGCGCGTGCACGCGCCTCTATTCATAGAGGCGATCTGAAAAAAGGGGCGGAGCGGGTGGATGACGCTCAGGTGTGCGCCGCGGCGCTACTGCGCATGTGCGGGCGTCCAGCGTGTTTTAAAGCACATTATAGCTGGCTATTGAATGCACAGACAGAGCTAGCAACAGATAAAGGCACACAGAGGCGGTTGATGCAGGCATCCCCTAGAAAGGCACTTTAGTAGACACCAACTGTGATATAGCAGCAATTGTGCTAGACTATTCTCAGTAAAAGTGGTGTATTACGGCTGGAATACCTCAGCTTTAGGCTTAAGAATATGCCGTCCAGAAGCTCCGGAACTGAATCTTCCAGGAAGCGAAGGGGGTCTCATCGGGCTCTGAGGTGGGCATGCTTCTGCTGCACCAGTCTCCCCTGAAGTTCAGAGGTAAGTGACCATAGAGACCCCGCAGGGGTACTTGGTACTGTGGCTGTCCTCAGTCACCTGCTCCTGTGTATGTAACAGAGGAGGTTTTTTCCTCAGCTCTGGGAGGATTAGAGAGAGATTGTCAACATTGATCGCTGCCTCCCTGTCAGGGAAAGCACGCCGATCTCCGTCTCCTCCTTCAGAGTGCCTGTTAGCAGAGCAACAGTCCCATACAGGGATCGACCTGCCTGAAGGGGATCAGGATGAGGTTGATTCTGTTATAGAGGAATCAACAGTGGAGGAACCTTTCTCAGCAGCTCAAGCTGAAAGATTATGGGTTCAGTCTCTGACTAACATGGTCCGATCGGCATTAAAAATGCACCTTGCGGAACCATCAACCACTACTGTATCCTCGTTGGGGTCGCTAGAAGCCCCCAGACTGTCTGTTCTTTTCCACTTCACCCTTTTACTGAAAGGGCTTATTTACCAGGATTGGTAACGTCCTGAGAAAATATTATTCCCCCAAGAGATTTCCGGTGGTCTATCCCATGGAGGATAAGTTCATAAAAAAAAAAAAAAAAAAAAAAAAAAAGGAAGGTCCCTACAGTGGACGCAGCCATCTCTTGTATGTATAAATCACTGACATGTCCAGTGGATAATGTCCAAATGTTCAAGAACCCAATAGATAAAAGATTGGAGTCCTTATGAAAGTCTGCTTCTTTCTACAGCAAGCTTGGTGACACAACCAGCAGTAGCAGCTATTGGGGTCTGCTAAGCAGTGAAGGATCAGTTAAAACAGGTCTTGAGGGACTTGACAGATCAGCAGGCCTTGCCCTAGCTGATCTACCTAGAGCCTTAGGCTTTGCGGTTGACGCCATAAAGGATTCAGTCCATCAGGCCTCCCGCCTTACGCTGTCTAGAGTACATATGCGTAGGCTTCTATGGCTCAAAAACTGGTCTGCTGAAGCTCCCTGTAAGGAATGGCTGGTTAGCGTCCCATTTCATGGTGAACGCTTATTCAGGGAAAACCTGGACAAATATATCCAGAAAATTTCCAGCGGTAAAAATACGCTCTTGCCGGTTAAAAACAGAGTTAGAGGTCCCTCTTTAAGAGGCCTGCTTCTCCAGTCCCTGGGGCATCGGCTGTGTAACAGTTCCGACGGCCTCCTCGGTCAATTCCCGGGGGTAAAAAACAGGGACAATAGCAGGGTAATGAGAAACCCTGGGTCAGGGGAGGTACAAAACCTCCCCCAAAGTTAAATTCATTGAAGGGTTGCCCCCACTCAGTCGGGTGGGGGGAGGACTCCAGTTGTTCACAAGAGACCTGGCGGGACGCGATCAAGACAGATAGGTGCTCTCCGCAGTATGTTGGGGATACAGATTGGAGTTAAGAGACTCTCCTCCTTCCCATTTTTGAGGTCAAACGTGCCAAGGGATCCCCGGAAGAGAGGATCCCTCCTGTTGGCACTAGAACAACTATTGCTCCAAGGAGTAATTATGGAGGTTCCCCTGGAAGAATGAGGGTTCGGGTTTTACTCAAACCTCTCTACAGTCCCGAAGCAAACGCGGACGGGAGGCCCATATTAATTCTAAAAGGGCTATACAAATTCCTGTATATCAGGACTTTCCGATGAAGTCGATCCGATCGGTGGCCACTGCCCTACAAGGGGAGGATTGGTTAGCCGCGATCGACATCAAAGATGCTTATCTGCACATTCCCATCTTTCCAGTCTACCAAAAGTTTCTACGCTTTGCAGTAGAAGGGCGCCATTTTCAGTTCAGAGCCTTACCCTTCGGTTTGGCCACAGCACCACGAGTGTTTACAAAAATTCTGGCCCTTTATTGGCCAATCTAAGAACACAAGGTGTAATGATAATGGCATATCTAGATGACTTGTTGCTGATAGACCACTCAGTGAAAAAACTAGAAGTGGTCGTTCACAAGACAATCAAGTATCTGGAATCTCACGGTTGGATTATCAACCGAGAAAAGTCAGCCCTAAAAACCAGTCAAAAGTCTGGAATACTTGGGGCTAAGGTTGGATTCAGGCCAGAGAAAAATATTCTTGCCTCGAGGAAAGGTGTTGTCTTTGAAAGATTTGATCCACTTAGTGGGTACAAAAAAGACAGCCGTCCATACGCCTGTGCATAAGGCTGCTGGGAAAAATGGTGGCATCATTCGAAGCAGTACCCTACGGTCAATTCCATTCAAGGAATTTGGAGGGGGCCATACTGTCAGCCTGGAACAAAAAAGTTCAGGCCCTAGACTTACAATGTCCTTGTCCCCTTCCGTTCGCAAGAGCCTCCGTTAGTGGTTGGTTCCCCAGAATCTGGAAAAAGGGAAATCCTTCAGTCTGATTTCTTGGAAGGTGGTCACTACAGATGCCAGCCTTATAGGCTGGGGAGCAGTACTGGAGCAATAGTCTCTCCAGGGCAGATGGTCGGATGCAGAAAAGGCCCTGCCCATCAATCTCTTAGAGATACGAGCAGCCCGGTATGCCCTAGTAGCATGGACATCCAAACTCCAAGGGTCCCCTGTCAGAATTCAATCAGACAATGCCACAGCAGTGGCATATATCAATCATCAGGGGGGCACCAGGAGTCGTGCAGCCCAGAGGGAAGTAAATTACATCCTGAAATGGGCAGAAAAATATGTCCCAGCCATATCTGCGGTATTCATTCCAGGAGTGGAGAATTGGAAGGCGGACTTTCTAAGTCGCCAGCAATTAGGCCCAGAGGAAGGGTCCCTTCACCCCGAGGTTTTCTGGACAATATGTCAGCGGTGGGGAACATCGGATGTAGATCTTCTAGCATCCAGATTCAACGCAAAGGGGGACAGGTTTGTCTCTCGGACAAGGGATCCCCTAGCTTGCGGCTCGGATGCCCTAGTGTTCCCTTGGGATCAGTTCAAGCTGATATATGCATTCACACCGCCACAATTGTTACCTCGATTACTCCGCAGAATCAGGGTAGAAAAGAAACCAGTGATTCCGGTGGCTCCAGCGTGGCCCCGAAGAGCGTGGTACGCGGAGATTGTAAAATTTCAGTGGGGAGTCCTTGGACTCTCCCACGTCGTCCGGACCTGCTTTCGCAAGGACCGATATACCACCCTTCCTTACCAGCCCTAGGTTTGACGACCTGGCTATGGAAGCCCACATTCTAAAAAAGAGAGGGCTCTCTAATCCTGTGGTATCTACCATGATCAATGCCAGGAAGCCGGTATCCAGGCAGATCTAATATAGAATCTGGAAGGCGTACATCGCGTGGTGTGAGGCCAAGAAATGGCATCCACATAAGTACGTAATAGGTAGGATTCTGGACTTCCTACAATGGGCTGTAGATAGGAAGCTTGCCTTGAGTACTATCAAGGGTCAGATTTCGGCCTTGTCAATATTTTTTCAAAGGCCCTTGGCTTCGCATTCACTAGTCAAAGCCTTTATACAAGGAGTGATGCGTATTAGTCCTCCGGTTAATATTCCCATATGTCCATGGGATCTAAACTTGGTTCTGTCGGTTCTACAGAAACAACCATTTGAACCATTACAGCATATTTCTTTGGTGCTTCTCACCAGGAAATTGATTTTTCTAGTAGCCATTTGTTCGGCTAAAAGAGTGTGTCGGAATTAGCAGCTATGTCCTGTAAGGAGCCATATCTGGTTATCCATAAGGATAGAGTAGTGTTACGTCCTCATCCAGCCTTTCTTCCTAGGGTGGTATCGAGGTTTCATTTGAACCAAGATGTGGTTCTTCCTTCTTTTTTCCCCAAACCTACTTCAGTAGAGGAAAAGTTATTGCATTCTTTGGATGTAGTAAGAGCAGTTAAAGCTTATCTAAAGGCCACTGCTCAGATTCGCAGAACGGATACTTTGGTTATTCTGCCGGAAGGCCCCAGAAAGGGTCAGGCAGCGTCAAAATCTACTTTAGCCAAGTGGATTCGACAGGTCATAATACAAGCCTATGGCTTGAGAAGGAGACCGCCTCCGTTCAAAGTTAGAGCGCACTCCACGAGAGCAGTTGGAACTTCATGGGCAGTGCATCACCAGGCCTCCCTGGCTCAAATCTGTAAGGCCGCAACATGGTCTTCAGTACACACGTTTACTAGGTTCTACCAGGTGGACGTTAGAAGTCAGGAGGATGTCGCCTTTGGGCGCAGTGTGTTGCAGGCCGCAAAAGATCCTCATGTCTGATAGCGCTCAGCTTATATATGGTGTATCCCCCCCCCTCATTGGGCATTGCTTTAGGACATCCCATTAGTAATGACTATGTCGCTCTGTGTCCCGTGATGTACGAGAAAGAAAATAGGATTTTTATAACAGCTTACCTGTAAAATCCTTTTCTTGGAGTACATCACGGGACACAGAGCTCCCGCCCCTCTTTGGGGACACTTATTGCTTTGCTACAAAACTGAGGTGCTCCCGGATGGGAGGGGCTTATATAGGGGAGGGTACTTCCGGTTTTGGAAGTTGCCAGTGCCAGCACCTGACGGTATCTATATAACCCATTAGTAATGACTATGTCGCTCTGTGTCCCGTGATGTACTCCAAGAAAAGGATTTTACAGGTAAGCTGTTATAAAAATCCTATTTTTTCTGATCGCTGTCTTAGCGTCAGTGATGCCGATCGGCAGCCAGTAATTTTTTTAGGTTCGCCGCAGGTTTTTATAGCGTCAGGTACCCCAATATATTATCTAATAAAGGTTTAACCCCTTTTATCGCCCCCCAGGTAACCCTTTCACCCCCTATCACCACTGTCACTAAGCGATCGTTTTTCTAAACGCTGTCTTAGTGTCTCTGATGCAGATCGGTAGCCGGTAATTTTTTTTAGGTTCGCCGCAGGTTTTTATAGCGTCAGGTACCCCAATATATTATCTAATAAAGGTTTAACCCCCTTGATCGCCCCCCAGGTAACCCTTTCACCCCCTATCACCACTGTCGCTAAGCAATTGTTTTTCTAAACGCTGTCTTAGTGTCGGTGATGCAGATCGTAGCCAGTAATTTTTTTTAGGTTCGCCGCATGTTTTTATAGCGTCAGGTACCCCAATATATTATCTAATAAAGGTTTAACCCCCTTGATCGCCCCCCCAGGTAACCCTTTCACCCCCATCACCACTGTCGCTAAGCAATCATTTTTCTAAACGCTGTCTTAGTGTCGGTGATGCAGATCGGTAGCTGGTAATTTTTTTTAGGTTCGCCGCAGGTTTTTATAGCGTCAGGTACCCCCATATATTATCTAATAAAGGTTTTAACCCCCTGATTGCCCCTAGTTAACCCTTTCACCAGTGATCACCATATAAGTGTTACGGGTGACGCTGGTTAGTTAGTTTGCTTTTTATAGTGTCAGGGCACCCGCCGTGTATATAACCCAATAAAGGTTTAACCCCCTGATCGCCCGGCGGGTGATATCAATTAGGTTTTAGCGTCAGAGAGGGTCTGAGTCACACCCCAGGCAGCGTCAGGTTAGTGCCAGTAACGCTAACACCCACGCGTGAAGCATACACCCCCCTTAGTGGTATAGTATCTGAACAGATCAATATCTGATCAGATCTATACTAGCGTCCCCAGCAGTTTAGGGTTCCCAAAAACGCAGTGTTAGCGGGATCAGCCCAGATACCTGCTGGCACCTGCGTTTTGCCCCTCCGTCCAGCCCAGGCCACCCAAGTGCAGTATCGATCGATCACTGTCACTTACAAAACACAACACACATAACTGCAGCGTTCGCAGAGACAGGCCTGATCCCTGCGACTCCAGTGCTGTAGGAGGTGATTTCACCACCACAGTTAAAAAAAAAAAGCAAATATGCCGAAGCATTGGGGCAGCAGGGGCGGAGGAGCGATTTTGCTTCTTATGCCGCGTACATACGGTCGAAATTCCGACGGAGGCTTGCCCGTGGAAAAGTCCGACCATGTGTGTGCGGCATAACTTTTTTGCGGGAGGATGCCCCCATGCTTCGGCATATATAAATGGTGCGTGTATGCCCATCATTGGAAGTGGGTGGATGAAGGGCGGTATTCTAATGATGGGCATACCCACCGATCAATCTCTTTTTTCGTTCAGCCAACTGGCTGCATGAAATAAAAAGATTACAATACATGTCCAACAAGGACCAGCAACGTACTGGTATGTTGCTGGACTTTGAATGTTTATACCAGAATGATGCCTGCGGGTTTAGGTATCATCTTGGTATCATTCTTTTCAGCCTGCGGCCGGCTTTCATGTAAAAGCAATCCTAGCGGCTAATTAGCCTCTGGACTGCTTTTACAAGCAGTGGGAGGGAATTCCCCCCCCCCCCCGGATATAAAAAGCGCCATTGGGAAATTGGGAAAGCATTTTATCACACCGATCTTGGTGTGGTCAGATGCTTTGAGGGCAGAGGAAAAATCTAGGGTCTAGAAGACCCCAGTTTTTTCAAAAAAAGAGTACCTGTCACTACCTATTGCTATCATAGGGGATATTTACATTCCCTGAGATAACAATAAAAATGATAAAAAAAAAAAATACTTGGAAGGAACAATTTAAAAATAAAATAAAAAAGCAAAATTAATAATAAAGAAAAAAAAAAAAAGCACCCCTGTCCTGCCCTGCTCTTGCCCAATGGCGAACGCAAGCGTCGGTCTGGCGTCATATGTAAACAGCAATTGCACCATGCATGTGAGGTATCACCGCGAAGGTCAGATCGAGGGCAATCATTTTAGCAGTAGACCTCCTCTGTAAATCTACTGGGGTAACCTGTAAAGGCTTTTAAAGGCTTTTAAAAATGTATGTAGTTTGTCGCCAATGCGCGTTTGTGCGAAATTTTAAAGCATGTCGTGTTTGGTATCTATGTACTCGGCCTAAGATCATCTTTTTTATTTTATCAAACATTTGGGCAATATAGTGTGTTTTAGTGCATTAAAATTAAAAAAAGTGTATTTTTTAACCCAAAAAATGCGTTTGAAAAATCGCTGCGCAAATACTGTGTAGAAAAAA
Organism: Rana muscosa; assembly: GCA_029206835.1. Lineage (NCBI taxonomy): Eukaryota > Metazoa > Chordata > Amphibia > Anura > Ranidae > Rana > Rana muscosa. Next base: position 235,361,597 of record CM055125.1, on the reverse strand, counting down.
AAATGCAACACCCACCATTTTAATCTGTAGGGCCTTTGCTTTAAAAATATATATATAATGTTTGGGGGTTCAACATAATTTTCTTGCAAAAAAAAAAAATGTTTTCATGTAAACAAAAAGTGTCAAAAAGGGCTTTGTCTTCAAGTGGTTAGAAGAGTGGATGTAAGCTTCCTAATTTTGTGTATAAAATGCCAGAACAGTTCAAAACCCCCCCAAATGACCCCATTTTGGAAAGTAGACACCCCAAGCTATATACTGAGAGGCATGTCGAGTCCATGAAATATTTTATATGTTGACACAAGTTGCGGAAAAACGACAATTTTTTTTTTTTTTTTTTTGCACAAAGTTGTCACTAAATGATATATTGCTCAAACATGCCAAGGGCATATGTGGAATTACACCCCAAAATACATTCTGTTGCTTCTCCTGAGTACGGGGATACCACGTGTGAGACTTTTTGGGAGCCTAGCCACGTACGGGACCCCAAAAACCAAGCACTGCCTTCAGGCTTTCTAAGGGTGTAAATTTTTGATTTCACTTCTCACTGCCTATCACAGTTTCGGAGGCCATGGAATGCCCAGATAGCACAAAACCCCCCCAAATGACCCCATTTTGGAAAGTAGACACCCTAAGCTATTTGCTGAGAGGTATTGTGAGTATTTTGCAGATCTCGCTTTTTGTCACAAAGTTTTGAAAATTGAAAAAAAATATATATATATATATATATATTTTCTTTCTTCATTTTCAAAAACAAATGAGAGCTGTAAAATACTCGCCATTCCTCTCAGCAAATAGCTTGGGGTGTCTATATTCCAAAATGGGGTCATTTGGGGGGGTTTTGTGCGATTTTGGCATTTTATGGCCTTCGAAACTGTGATAGGTAGTGAGGAGTGAAATCAAAAATTTGTGCCTAGAAATCCTGAAGGCGGTGCTTGGTTTTCGGGGTCCCGTACGTGGCTAGGCTCCTAAAAAGTCTCACACATGTGGTATCCCCGTACTCAGGAGAAGCAGAAAAATGTATTTTGGGGTGTAATTCCACATATAACCATGGCATGTGTGAGCAATATATCATTTAGTGACAACTTTTTGTAATTTTTTTTTTGTTTTTTTTTTTTGTCATTATTCAATCACTTGGGACAAAAAAATATATATTCAATGGGCTCAACAGGCCTCTCAGCAATTTCCTTGGGGTGTCTACTTTCTAAAATGGGGTCATTTGGGGGGGTTTTGTGCTATTTTGGCATTTTATGGCCTTCGAAACTGTGATAGGTAGTGAGGAGTGAAATCAAAAATTTGCGCCCTTAGAAATCCTGAAGGTGGTGCTTGGTTTCCGGGGTCCCGTACGCGGCTAGGCTCCCAAAAAGTCCCACACATGTGGTATCCCCGTACTCAGGAGAAGCAGCAAAATGTATTTTGGGGTGAAATTCCACATATAACCATGGCATGTGTGAGCAATATATCATTTAGTGACAACTTTTTGTAATTTTTTTTTTTTTTTTTTTTTAGTCATTATTCAATCACTTGGGACAAAAAAATAAAAAATTCAATGGGCTCAACATGCCTCTCAGCAATTTCCTTGGGGTGTCTACTTTCCAAAATGGGGTCATTTGGGGGGGTTTTGTACTGCCCTGTCATTTTAGCACCTCAAGAAATGAGATAGGCAGTCATAAATTTAAAGCTGTGTAAATTTCAGAAAATGTACCCTAGTTTGTAAACTCTATAACTTTTGCGCAAACCAATAAATATACGCTTATTGACATTTTTTTTACTAAAAACATGTGGCTGAATACATTTTGGCCTAAATGTATGACTAAAATTGAGTTTATTCGATTTTTCTTATAACAAAAAGTAGAAAATATCATTTTTTTTCAAAATTTTCGGTCTTTTTCCGTTTATATCGCAAAAAATTAAAATCGCAGAGGCAATCAAATACCATTAAAAGAAAGCTCTATTTGTGGGAAGAAAAGGACGCAAATTTCGTTTGGGTACAACATTGCATGTCCGCACAATTTACAGTTAAAGCAGCGCAGTGCTAAATTCTGAATTCACCTCTGGTCCTCTAGCTACCAAATGGTCCGGGGCTTAAGTGGTTAAAATCCAATCAAATATCTGCTGATCTATGAATAACACGGAGGGGAGTTTTCAGGCAGAAAAAAATGAGAGCTCAAAAAAGCTCAAAAGCCTGTAGAGCTGCAGTGTGCATGAGCCCTTAGTGTGCAAGGAAAAGCAGCAATTTACTTCCCACAATATTATAATCTAATATTTTGGCATTTGTCACTCTATTAGTAACATTGTGCTATTATAAAATGTAACTGTTGTGTGTAACAATGCCTAGATGAGTTGGCATCGCCCTGCAAAGAGCGATATGAGATATGGACAACTCCGCTCCAACACCAAGTACATTTTTAGTTGTGAATTAAAACATTGTCAATAGCCGATGCTCAAACAGCAGGAGGCAAAGACTATTTTGCTGTTTTTTTTGTTTTTTTTAACACATAACCTTGTCTGCATTTTGTTTTGGGCAGTTAACAACTTTGATGAATTTCAATGAAGTTCTATATTTACAGTGATTAAGGGTTAAAGCTGAACTCCAGGCAGCTAAATACACCATTGAAGTGCACAAAAGAGGGCTGTTTTACATGCCAAAGGATGAGTTTTTTATGTCCTTTCAGTCCTTGGGCCCCATTTACACCTGGGTGTTTCAGGTGCGGTGTGTTAAAATAAAATTCTGCTTGCTGCATCTTTGGTGAGCTTTCATCATAGTGTGTGCAACACATTATGTAAAATGCACCTAAAAAAGCACTGTATGGTGTGGAATGGGCATTAGTTATCCTGGCCCTGCTGGCATCACTTGGCTTGACATAGTGTGATTTGAAAATTTAAGGAGTTGGGTTGAAAAAGGGTGCTGTTGAAGGAGTTGGGTGGAAAAGCCGAACAGTCCTTGAAGCCAATCAGCTTAATACATTACAACCCATACAATCCACTATAGATTTACCAAAACAAACCCAAATGGTATAGACCGGACCTTGGCGTTATGCTGGTTATACATCACTCAAATTTTGGGGGATTCCTGCTGAATCAGGCAAAATTCAAACTAAGGGTGGCCCTACCAGTACCAGATTGCACAACAGAATTTAATCTGAAAATTAACAGAGTCAGGAAAATTCTCATCCAAATAGTGACTTCAATCAATCAGCCCAAAGATGATTCTATTTTCTTTCCTCAAATGAAAATTGCTCAATTCCCGCTCATAGAGCTATTGTGTTCTGCCAGCGAGGAGTCTTCCCAGCCGGTAGAACACAATTATTGCTAGAGGCTATAGCCATCCAGCAGTAATCGCATTTAAAAAACTTCAGACTGGTTGTACCCAAGTCAATTGATGGATCCACTTGGGTACAAGCAGCCTGCCCATACATGAATCAAATCTACACCAGTCCCTGCTGAACCAGCCGAATTTCCATCCATATTTGGCTGACTTAAAGCGGAGCTCCACCCTGAAGTGGAACTTCCGCTCATCGGAACCCTCCCCCCCTCCGGTGTCACAATTAACACCTTTCAGGGGGGAGGGGGGTGCAGATACCTGTCTAAGACAGGAATTTGCACCCACTTCCGGGAGTCCTCTCTGTGGGAAATCTGCGGGAAGTACGTCACTTCCCGCAGAGTACCCGTTGTGTTCTGGGAGACACTCAGCTCCCAGAACACACAGGGACCAGTCAGAACGGCGCAGCGCGACTCGTGCATGCACCGTAGGGAACCGGGCAGTGAAGCCACAAGGCTTCACTGCCTGGTTCCCTCACCGAGGAGGGCGGTGGGGGCAGCAGAGTGACGAGCGATTGCTCGTCCTCTGCTGCAGACGTCGCTGGACTCCAGGACAGGTAAGTGTCCTAATATTAAAAGTCAGCAGCTGCTGTAGCTGGCTTTTAATATTTTTTCGGCGGAGCTCCGCTTTAACTCCATGTTCACTGTGACTTTAGTTTGTTTGGGCCAAGCTGGCCCAAGCAAACTATTTCCTCCACTAATGTCTTGTACACACGATCAGATAATCGTACGACTTATCGTTTGCATTTTGTTGCATAATACTAATATCGAATTCAACAGTGCATTTTGCACTCTACGAAAGGTATGATTTTTTTCGTACGCCTCTGGAAAGCCTTCCTGTTTGCATAGCTACGTATCGGAAAATACGTGTGACCCCTGTGTCTGCCACGTTTTTTGGCTATTTACGTTGGTATTGTTCTCTCATCTCCTTCCGGGTTATTTTCGTGTTTCCGATCATGCGGTGTGTTTGTCTATGGATTTTTAGCGGATGCATACTGTACTGATTAAACGATTGTTGTTCGCTGGGCTATCGTCGGAGTAAAGTTTTCGTGTCTGTCCCTTCGGTTTTTTGTTGGACAAACTGTCGCGATCGGCTGTTGAAAGCTGTGTACGAATGATCAGACTATCGTGCAATAAATCCGAAAGCAATTTTTATCATCCGATTATCTGATCGTATGTACGAGGCATTGCAGTTGTGCCTGCTGGCAGTGCTGTATAAACTATGTAGCATATCTACATACAGTATACAGCGCTGTGTTCCGGCAGTGGGATAAAGATTTTTCATTCTGCTCTGGAACAAAATCGGGCCAGGCTAAGTATTGCTCAACCATTCGCAGGAAGCTTTGTATTCTGTGATTGAATACAAAGCTTTCTCTGATTGGCTGAGGTGGAGATCATATGTTATCCAACCATGTCTCTGCATAAACTATCTGATTGGCTGACGTGGAGATCATATGTTATCCAACCATGTCTCTGCATCAACCAACCAGAGGAAGCATTGGAACACACAGACGTATGGAAACGCTGAATACTCCCAGGTGGAGCAGAGTCTCTCACTGTTGAGGTATCTAAGACATATAAAAAGACTCAGAGGTGACTGCCCACAAGGCTCCACCATTATCTACAATATTACTTTTTGGTGAGATGACCCACTAACCTTCATTCTGTAGATTTATAGTTAGTAATATAAATCTGGGCTCTCCAATCTGGGGGCCAAATCTGGCCCTCTGCAAGATTTTAAAGATTTTATGCGGCCCTCTGATGTAAAAGGGGACTCTGATGGGGACCGGCATGTAAGTTGGGACACTGATGTAAAGGGAACCTTGAAATAAAGGGGACCTTGATATAAAGGGGACTTCGATGGGGACTCTAAATATTTGTAAAATATACAATGTGGCCCTCGTACTCAATATTTATTTGTTTACACTCCAGTTACTAACCACCTTGGAGTGCTGCATCTGATAGTTTTGACTAAGCTGACTGCGTTTTTTTGAATTGATAATACTCTGCAACACTAAAAATGTAAGTGATTACCAAAGGATACAGTATATATTGTCATTGTTTTTGGAAGGCTTGTGATTTTCCATGGATTCTCCATATACTGCTCACATTACAAGTTACTCTCAATGTCTCCTCTTCATTTCAAAGCAGTGTAACTTGTTTTATCTAAATTAGCTTAATTTTTTGAAACACCACTCAACCTCACCTCTATTGACAGTGTGTGACAGGTACACTTTTGACACTTCCTGTGATGTCACAGGAATACATGTAAGTAGCATATCCCTGGAGGTCAGTGGACCAAAGTTGCTGACATCCTCCAAACAGTTTAAAGAAAAGAGAAGCACCCATAGCATTTCAAGGAATTCTTTTGACAGCACTGGGGGTGGAGGGGACAGTTGAGACCCTTATTGAAGAGTTCTCACTTTGAAGTAACCTTTTTTCCTCGGGTCCCCTTTGAAGTCCCTTGATGAAAGGGATGGGAGATAGATCTGTGAGTCCTCCAATATCCTGCATGATTTTAGTAGTTCCGACATTAACGTATTAATTTTTTTTTAGCTATTAGGCTTGTGATTTTCACGTATGAGCTTGTTTATAGAACTTGTGTGATTTTCTGTAAAACCACAAAATTCAGCTTTACTGACTACACTGAGCCTTGATGAAATTGACATTCTGAATGACACTTTAACGCACATACAGTACACAGTGCACCACAACGCATGTGTGATTCAGCATATCACACAAATGTGAACCATCAACAACACATTGTAGCATATTGTGTTTAAAAAAATGCTTCAAGTCTGTTAAAATGAGCTTGTGCTACATTAGCAGCTCATTTTAAATCAATGAGCTGCCTTACCGCAGTGTGTGTTAAGGAATGAAATGCCGCACGTTATTGCCTGTGCGGTAACGCATAATAAATGGTGCACTGCAGTGCAGAGGTACCGGTCATTGTGTGCCCTTAAAGTGTATGTCAAGGAACAAAAATACCAAATGCAGTATGCCATTAAAATACATGCACATTTCCCTATAGCCTCGTACACACGGCCGAGAATCTCGTCGTTAAAAACATGTCGTTTTTTACGACGAGATCCTTGGACAAGAAACTTGTCCCGGCCGAGTGTACACACGCTCATTTCAAAGAACCCGCGGTTCTTTGAATGGAGCGTACGCAGTGACGTCATCGAATACGACGAGCATACGCTCGTCACATTCGATGCCGTCGCCGCCATCTTGGTTCACCCTACCTATGCCTAGGAAGCTACCGCGCATGCGTCAGTCATTTCGAGCATGCGCGGGCTTCCCGGCGAAAAGGTAAGTGTACACACACACTCAATTTTCTCGTCGAGAAACAGGCTGACGAGAATCTCGACGAGAAAATAGAGAGCAGGTTCTCTATTTTCTCGTCGAGATTCTTGTCGCTTTTCTTGACGAGAAACCATACACACGAACAAATTTCTTGGCAAGAAATCTCTGCCAGCAAGTTTCTTGCTGGTTCTTGCCGAGAAACTCGGTCGTGTGTACGAGGCTTAAGTTTTCTTACTTTACAGTTATTGTAAATACAGAAAAATACTTAATCTGCCAGAAATCCAGTGAGCTCCTAATTTTGTGTTTGAGCTGACGGCTTGGCAACTCTGGGCAGTTCTCTTCTGGAGTATAAAACTCCTCCCTTCTCCTGATCTGCATAACGTAAGGGTGTGTGCTTAGGGCTCATTTACTCTAGCGGCAACCTGTACCGCCCCTCTGAAAAGCAATCCACAGCGTGTTGCTTTACAGAGAACAGTTGACAGGAGGCTGGGAGGCAATATGCTGCCTCCTCACCTCCTGTTTTAACACTTGAATGGGCTGCATCTGGTTGCAGTACTGCCTGCTGAATGTGACAAGGGATATAATTGTTGTTATGGCATGTGTACAAACCCCTCTAGCCACTGTGTGCTAAAACCGCAGTTAAGTCACCTATTTTTACCAGATCCCAGCTATAAGTGTGAATAAATCTTTACTGTACAGAAGTCCTTCCATATGCAGAGGTTAAACCTCTTTTCCTTCAGGGGCAAAAGAGTGCCACACCTTTATTGTTTGTAATGACCCTAAAGTGAATAACTTTGCACCAAGTTTACTATATGGACCTTTTATTTCTTTATATAAGGTGATCGTTTCCTCTTCTAATTGCTTCTTCTCAAAGGAGGATACATATAGTTCTGTTTTATTTTTCATCATAGTTGAGCTCCTCCATTAGTTTATATGGGAACAGAAAGAGTGTAATTGGGACTTTGAATATGCGTAAGCAAAAAGTTAAAATAAAATACTTTTATTTTATACAATTTAAAAGAGTGCAGCCACCACATAGCTGCATATAATACATTACAATAAACAATGCACTTCCTTGAGATGGGTCAACACGTTTTACGACTGCGCCGCTTCTTCAGGACCACTCAGGTGTAGTGCGGTAGAGAACAGTGAAGATGATAGTAAAAACAAATCTACAACGTAAGAGGAGAACACAGATCAAAATGATTTTTATATACAACAATAATACATTATTATATCTTTGTCATACATTGGTATAGGTCAGAGCATCATGTCAAACAAAGTACAGTCATATGAAAAACATGCCTCGTGTGTGGTAATATAAGAAATATATAGTAATGGTCAAAGATAACGCAAAAAACATTTACTCACCTCAAAATAGCCAAGAGCAGAGAAAACAAAATATATTTTTTTTCTTTGCTCTTGCCTTGCCAGCTTGACTATATGTGTGTGTGTGTGTGTGTGTATGTAATATAGATAGATATATATATATATTCGTCCCTGAGGGTTATCTGCCCATGGGCCGGTAGGCTCTATTGGACTAGTGATTGCTCCCTTTAAATTACCCTCCATGTTGTCCCACCTATTTTGGGGTGAGTAAATGTTTTTTGCGTTATATTTGACCATTAGTATATTTTCTTATATTAACACATACGTGGCATGTTTTCCATATTCATATGACTGTACTTTGTTTGACATGATGCTCTGACCTATACCAATGTATGACCAAGATGTAATAATGTATTATTGTTGTATACAAAAATCATTTTGATCTGTGTTCTCTTCCTCCTACGTTTGAAGATTTGTTTTTACTATTATCATCACTGTTCTCTACACATGAATGGTCCTGAAGAAGCGGTGTAGCCGAAAAAGGCGTTGACCCATCTCAAGGACTAGTGCATTGTTTATTGTAATGTATTATATGCAGCTATGTCGTGGCTGCGCTCTTTTAAATTGTATAAAATTAGTATTTTCTTTAAAATTTTTGCTTACGCTTATCTGAGTGTACATGGAAGTGTATGTAAGTCCCAACTACACTCTTTCTCTTCCCATATTAATTTATCTGAATAACACTTCTATGGCTAATTGATACAAACTCCTTCCCACAAATACTATTCTCTATTTAACCTCCATTAGTTTAGTTGTCCTCTACACTCTTTTCACGTGCTTCTCAAAAAACTCTGCACCTTTGGTCTCCGTGACTGTACTCCTTCGCTGGTTCTTTTCCTACTTATCCAACCGCACCCTTAGCATTTCTTACAACTCTACTTCCTCCTCTCCCTTTCTCTGTTGGGGTCCCCCAAGGTTCTGTTCTTGGACCTCTCCTCCTATTTTCAATCTACACCTCCTCCTTGGGTCAGCTGATGGCCTCCCATGGCTTCCAATACCGCCTTTATGCTGACGACACCCAAATTTATTTCTCTACCCCTCAGCTCACTCCCTCTGTCTCCTCATGTATCACTATTTTACTATCAGATATATCAGTCTGGATGTCACACCACTTCCTCAAACTCAATCTATCCAAAACCGAACTTATAATTCTTCCTCCCCCATGTGTCCCTTCCCGTGATCTCTCTGTCGAAATCGATGGCGCAACTATAAGCCCATCCCCACATGCCAAGGTTCTAGGTGTAGTCCTGGACTCTCCTTTAAGCACCGAGTCCAATCATTGTCCAAATCTTGCCGCCTCAACCTCCGCAACATCTCCAAAATACGCCCCTTTCTAGCCAATGACACAACAAAGCTCTTCATTCACTTCCTGGTCATCTCTCGCCTCGATTACTGCAACTCCCTCCTCATTGGCTTAACTTTACATAGTCTATCGCCCCTTCAATCCATCATGAATGCTGCTGCCAGACTCATCCACCTTACCAACTGCTCTGTGTCTGCTACTCCTCTCTGTCAATCCCTCTACTGGCTTCCTCTCACCCAACGAATTAAATTCAATATACTAACAACTACTTACAAAGCCATCCACAATTTAGGCCCCAGCTAGATCAATAGCCTAGTCTCTAAATACCAACCTACTTGTTCTCTTTGTTCCTCTCAAGACCTCCTGCTCTCTAGCTCCCACGTCACCTCCTCCCATGCTCGCCTCCAGGACTTTTCCAGAGCCTCTCCAATCCTATGGAATGACTTACCCCAATCTGTCCATCTATCTTCTTCACTATTAGCTTTTGTACGATCCCTGAAAGCCCTCCTCTTCAAAAAAGCCTATCCTACCCACACCTAAAAACTGTATTTTAATTTTCTCCATCAGCTCACCCCTGACAGTTATTACCTTTTATTCCACTTGACCCCCTCTTCTAGATTGTAAGCTCTAACGAACAGGGCCCTCTGATCCCTCCTGTATTGATTTGTATTGTAACTGTACTGTCTGCCTTCATTTTGTAAAGCGCTGCGAAAACTGTTGGCGCTATATAAATCCTGTATTATAATAATATTATTGTATGATGTATCATTGACTCCCCTAGATTAAATGATATCATCGACTCCCCCAGTTGTACTCTCCAAGATTATATGATGTATCATTGACTCCCCCAGCTACACTCCCCCTACATTGTACAGTGTCTTCTTTGACCCAACCAGCTGTTCACCCCCTACATTTTGTGATGTCACCATCGACTCCCACAAGATTGTATCAGTTCAAGTTGGTGGTAGTCTAAGAGCATGGGGGTGATTTTCTTGACACAAGTTAGGTCACTTAACACCAATTTTGTATTGTTTCGATGTTTCAGTGTTCCCAAGTATTGTTGCTGACTTTGTGCTCATTATGAATGTTCGATAGCTGAACCCAGTAAAAGTGGTAGCTGGGCAGATCTACAATCGGATTATGTCTACTTGGTATTTTATGATTTAAAATGGATTTCCTGTATTGAAGTGTGAGCCTCCAGTACCTCAACTAATATAACAACATCATATATGGCTGGACCTGGCTTTCTTTCAGATCAAGTAGGCTATGCTCCAGAATAGACACATATAGCTCATGTGTTACAAGCAGGCCTTTGTGGGTTAAAAAAAAAAAACTCTGAATTGTTAGCTTTTCTGCCAAACTGTGCATCGGAAAACAAAATCCAAAAACAGATTTGGAATAATTCTCATATTTGCTTTTTTCCCCCAGTCCACCTATAACTTCAAACTCTGCCTTTTCTTTTCAATGCGAACCATTAATCTCCATTGCTGCTATATTTTTCTTCCCTGACTAATATTTTGCCATGTTCCCTTAATTTCCTAAAATAGAGTCACATTGTTGACCCCAAGGAAACTTTGTCTGGAGGTCCACATTCCGCCGGATGACCTGTTTTTCACCTCCGGGCCCCAGGAAATCTATTAAACTCTCTCCACTTTATGACAATGTTTCTTTTATTGTGGCCTCCCTAGGAAAAAAAAAGAGAGAGAGAAGGGCCTTGCTATCTTGTCCTCTTGACGTGGAGACCTCGCTCACTGAGCGGCCATCCTGGCCAAGATGCCTTTTAGGGGGGAAGGGAAGTAAATCTGACATACCAGGCATTCCTTGAAGTGTGCAAAAGGTCGGGACACAATGGGCAGCCTGGAACAATGCCTCACATTTTCTGCTCTTGGCTCCCTTCCCAAAGTTTTTCTTACTAATGGGAAAGTGAGGGAGGGAGGCTGCTGGTGTATTAATGAAGGTGATAACTTAAATCCTGACTTGAGAAGAACCAGATAAATTGTTTCCTCTGATTTGTCTTGTCATTGATTTATTTTACTCGCTGATAAAGTGCCAGGACAATTTAAAGCACTTGAGAGTAAACCTGGGATTTGCCTATGCTGTGCAAAGCAACATGTCCACTTGAATGTGGCCCCATAGCTGCATGTAGTCCCTTTTGCCACCGGGCTCCTGGCCTGTAGATATTGGACATAATCATGCCAGTAATTATTTCAATCGTTAACTTGCATACCCTGTTAATATAAGTTACTCTATAATGTTATGCTTTATATTTTCTATACAGCAGCAATCATGGATGCTTAGTTGACCTCTAGAACATTGTTGTTTTAGATATAGGACATGTGAATGCCTTCTGTTTCATAAAGGCTGTCCTTCACATACAGTAGATCTTCCAGCATGCTGAATATTATCATAAAAGGAAACCTGCACTTTGCTCATAATGGTCAAAGTAATAAGTTCATCAGCTTTTAAGCTGTTTTAAATGTTTTTATGATAGATAGATAAATAGACTGACAGACACATGTTATGTTTACAGATAAACATGTAGTTCGTGACCAAGGATTCCCAAAGCACTATGGGTTAGCTAGTGACAGCACAGCAGAAACGCACTGCCTTGAGCCATGCTTTGTCTAACTGAAGCCATGTGATAAGGGACTGGGCCATCTGATAAGAAATTAAGCCCAGTGCACACTATAAGAAAATCTGACAAACGATTGTCCAGTGTTCCTCAATGTTTTACAGCAGGTCGAAACTGAGGATGGTACTAATTGTACAAAACTTTTTTTTTTTTAACTGTTTTTGACAGGGGCGGACTGACCATTCGGTGACCCGAGGGCCCCGTGGTGGGGGGGGCCCGGGCTGGCTCAGTCCGCCCCTGGAGGTGCCCGCAGCCCATCGGTGGGCCACCTGTTCTAAATTCGATCTCCCATGCCTCCTCCACTCCTCTCCCTTCTGTCACCTTCTTCCAACTCCTGGGGGGGGGGGCGAGGCAAGGCCGAGCGAGCTGCGGCTGGCCGTGGTTGCTCTGTGACAGGCCCGCCCCCAGGGGTGGACTGACCATTCAGGCTCTCGGGCTGAGTACACGTGGGCCGAGGGAACTATGAGAGGCTCCAGGCTGGATTCGGCTGTGGGATGGATGGCAACGGCGTGAACGGGCTCCTGGTCCTGAGAGGAGAGCGAGAGGGACCGAGAGAGCCCGGGGAGGAGGAGGACGATGGGAGGAGGGACCGTTGAGCAGCTAAGAACTGGCCGGAGTGTGACAGCCCGCCTTATACACGGAGAAGGGTGAGGCCACTCTGAGAGGAAACCTGTGTATGTGAGTGGGGGATGTACTGTACTTAAAAAAAAATAAAAAAAAAGTTGTAAAATGCCAAGTCCTATGCATTGCCCCCATGTGTCATGTTTTCTTTATAGAATGCCATGCTGCAATCTGCGGAGACGTCACTTATAATCCTTTTTTTTGCTGTAACAATTTTATGAAGCATTCTTGGTCTGTATAATGGTGGGACATAGCAGACATACTGATCAACCCACCCTCTTTCTCTCAACCTCCCTCTCCCTACCTCCCCTCTCTCACTACCCCTCTTCCCCCTTTCCCCATCCCCCCTCTCTCACTACCCCCCAACTTCCTACACCCCCTCCCCCTCTCTTACTACCCCCCACTTCCTACACTCCCTCCCCCTCTCTCACTAGCCCCCCCACTTCCTACACTCCCTCCCCCTCTCTCACTAGCCCCCCTCTTCCTTCACCCCTCTCCCCCCCTCTCTCACAACCCCCCACTTCCTACACCCCCTCCCCCACTTTTTACACCCCCCTCTCTCACTGGATGTAGCTTGAATGTGGGCGGAGACACAGGGGGCCCCATGATCTCCTTTTGCCCGGGGGCCCCATGAGCTGTCACGCCGCCCCTGGTTTCTGACCATGTGCGGTCTGATTTTTCTCATACGAAAACAGTACACAATAAACAAAAATTGTTAGTCCTGTTCTTGTACGAGAAAAATTAGTCCCTTTTTGAAAATTTTGGTTTGGAAAGTCTGAATCGGACGTCGAAAGTTGTGTACACCCTATACAAAACTGATTGTGCATCGTACGTAATTTTTCCTCCGATTTTCTCATAGTGTGTACATCACTTTAGTCTTCCACTGTGTTTAATTTCCGCTTCAGCTATAGAGCTGTGTAAACAGTAACATTTTTAGAAACGCAAGGTAAAGAAACAGAAGCAAAACATGTAAAAGGGAGCCAAAACTCCACCTGCTAGCTGAATAGATCACATATTATTCATAAGATATATTTCACATTTACATGACTACAAAACAAAAATCATTAATATTTTTCTATAGCTAAGGGTAAATTTGCTCCTTTAAAAAAAAAAAGTTTGAAATAAAAAAGAAGATTGGTCATCAGTTGCATGGGGTGTCTGATGATTGCTCCCATATAGAAATGAAGCAGTGTTGCATCCAGCTCAGACTATACATTGAGACAAGTGTCTGAACTGCTGCCGCACACGAGTCTGGATTTGCTGCTTTCAATTTACTACATATGTATAAAAGGACATTTACTGGCCCCATGTGGGAAACTAGACAGTAATTATTTAAACATGTTAACAGAATGTAGAGCTCAGACAAGTCACAATGGCCCCCATTTAGAAAAGGCTGTCTGTCCTTCAAAGTTCGTTAGAGTTATATATCAATGTAATCAGCTTAACATAATTAATATTCAGTTCAGTTGTTTTAAAAACCTACTTTTTGATATAATTACACAGCTTTCTTCTTAATAGTATTGCTCAGTGATTGTCTTTTACGGTTTCACACATTTGATTACAAGTCAGAGGGTCAGCTCAAAGACATAATGGGGATGATTTACTAAAGGTTCTGTTCACTTTGCAAGAGAAGTTGCACTTTAAAAGGGAATTATCGCCAGAGCTTAGTAAATGTGCTGACTTCTATCATCCAGTCATCTGCAAGAAAAAAAATCCTGTTTTTTTAAAAAGAAATGTTGCTTGCATGTGGTTTTGGCATTCTTTGCAAAGGGAACCATCACCACATTCACTAAGCTCTGGGGCAAACTCCCTTGTAAAGTGCAACTTCCCCTGTAAGTGTGCAGCCTATTTGCCTTTAGTAAATCAATTCCAATGAGTCACTAAAAAGTATTTACTCCCTGCTTGGCTTCTCCTGTAGTGACTTTTATCTCTGCAGTCATTTAGCCAGGATGGTGATAGCATAGTCTCAGGATTGTCATTAGAAGCAGAATCTACAAATCTTTATAAAACAATATCATAATGTATGTCAAATGGCAGAGATGTTTGAAAATGAGACTTCAAATCCAAATGTTACTTTCTTATTGCAATGACACCTGAAAAAGTATTGAACACGTTAACTGAAATTTATTTAACCACTTCAGGCCCAGGCCAATTCTGACACTTGTAAATGTCATGTAAAAATCATAATTTTTTTTTGCTAGAAAATTACATAGAACCTCCAAACACTATATATTTTTTTTTAGCAAATACCCTAGAGAATACAATGGCGGTCATTGCAACTTTTTATCTCGCACGGTATTTGCGCAGAAATTTTTCAAACGCATTTAAAAAAAAAATGTTTCATGCTTACGCCGAGTAAATCGATACCTAACATGTCACGCTTCAAAACTGTACACGCTCGTGGAATGGTGCCAAACTTCGGTACTTAAAAATTCCCATAGGCGACACTTTTAAATTTTTTTTACTGGTTACATGTTTTGAGTTACAGAGGAGGTCTAGGGCTAGAACTATTGCTCTCTCTCCAACGTTCGCGGCGACACCTCACATGTGCGGTTTGAACACCGTTTTCATGTGGGCGGGACTTGCGTATGTGTTCGCTTCTGCGTGCGAGCACGCGGGGACAGGGGCACTTTAAAAAAATAAATAAAATTTTATTGTTAATTTCACTTAAAAAAATAAATATTTTGACATTTTAAAAAAAATTAAACATCCCTTGTAATAGGAATATGACATGACAGGACCTCATTACAGTGAGATATGGGGTCAATAAGACCCCACATCTTCACCACTAGGTTGGGAAGTCTAAAAAAAAAAAACGATCATTGCTTCCCAGCTGAGGCGGCGCCGTTTTTTGAAATGCAAAGGCCGGGCGTGACGTCATAACATCGCAACGATCATAGAGACTCCGGCGACCATCTGGTCCACCGGAAATCTCTATGATCAGCATCCGGGCTGCGGGTTCTGTTCTCCGACTCACCGATCGCACAGGTGAGTCGGTAGAAGCACCGGAGGGCGGTGGGAGGGGGGGGCGGTCCCCTTTCACCGCCCGTAAGAACGATCAAGCGGCGGAACCACCGCTATTATCATTCTTATGGTGTAGGGAATCGCCGGCTGAAAATGACGATATCTGAATGATGCCTGTAGCTGCAGGCATCATTCAGATATAGCCCCACAAAGTCCCACAAAGCAAAGAACGTCATATGACGGCCTCTGGGCCTCAAGTGGTTAATACTTGGTACAAAATCATTTGTTGGTAATGACAGCTTCAAGATGCCTCCTGCATGAAGAAACTAGTCAAATGCGTTGCTCAGGTGTGATTTTGGCCCATTCTTCAACACAGTCTTCAAATTTTGAAGGTTCCGTGGACCTCTTCTATGAACTCAGATTTTTAGCTCTTTCCATGGACTTTCTATTGGATTCAAGTTAGGTGATTGGCTGGGCCATTTATTTTCTTTCTTTGAAACCAATTGAGAGTTTCCTTGGCTTTGTGTTTGGGATCATTGACTTGCTAAGATGCCCACCCTTGTTTCATCTTCATCATCCTGGTAGATGGCAGCAGACTTTTATCAAGAATGTCTTGGCATATTCTTCCATTCATCCTTCCTTCAATGATATGAAGTTTGCCAGTACTGTATGCTAAAAAACGGCCCCACACCATGATGTTCCCTCCTTCAAACTTCACTGTTGGTATGGGGGTGTTTTTGGGGTGATGGGAGTTGCCATTTGACTTCCAAACATGGCATGTATTATGGCATCCAGAGTTCCATTTTGGTCTCATCTGACCAGACTATATTCTCTCAGTATTTCACAGGCTTGTCTAAATGTTGTGCAGCAAACTTTAAACGAGCTTCAACATGCTTTTTCTTCAGCAATGGAGTCTTGCATGGTGAGCGTGCATATAGGCCATGGCGATTGAGTGCATTACTTATTGTTTTCTCTGAAACAATTGTAGCTGCTAATTCCAGGTCTTTCTGAACCTCTCCACAAGTGGCCCTTGGCTTTTGGACAACCCTTCTCATAATTTGTTTCACTCCTCTGTCAGAAATCTTGCGAGGAGCACCTGGTCATAGCCAGTGTATGGTGAAACTATGTTCTTTCCACTTACGGATTATGGCCCCAACAGTGCTCACCGGAAAAAAAAAACAGCTTTTAGAAATCCTTCTGTAACCAATGCCATCAGTATATTTTGTAACAATAAGATTGCGATGGTCTTGAGAGAGCGCTTTGATTTTACCATCTTTGCCATCAGTCTAGACTGAACCAGCTGATATTAATTTGCACTGACAAGGGATATGATTGCTAATTACTGATAGATGTCAGCTGGTGTCTTGGCTTTCCATTACTTTTTGCACCTCCCTTTCGTTGTGTGTTCAATACTTTTTTCCCTGTGTCATCCATTGTATTACACATAACTTCATTTCTGAACGTATTTGTTTTGGTTTCTTTATATGTGTGGATTGCATGGGTTGTTACCGACGTGGTGAAAATTTTATGTCAATAGCACCTTTAGAAATATATTTACCTAGAAGAATGGTGACGTGTTCAATACTTATTTTACATGATAGGCAGGCTGATAGACCACCATGGAGACTGGAAAATGGTAAAGTACAAGCATTGTGCAGCATTGCTATGCAGAAGGTCTGCTTGTGTAATATTCAGCAAATATGTCTGCCCCCCTGTACATATGTATGTGTGTGTGTATGTGTATATATATATATATATATATATATGTGTGTGTATATATATATATATGTGTGTGTGTGTGTGTGTGTATAATATAATTTTTTTTATTATTATACACAGAAAATATTTTAAAGTGATTGTAAAGTCAAATTTTTGTTTAGGTAAAAAAACAAACATGTTTTACTTACCTGCTCTGTGCAGTGGATTTGCACAGAGCAGCCCTGATCCTCCTCTTCTTGGGTCCCTCTTCGGTGCTCCCGGCCCCTCCCTCCTGTTGAGTGCCCAAACAGCAAGAAGCTTGCTATGAGGACACCTGAGCCGAGTCACAGCTCCCTGTGTCCCTTCTGCCCATCCCCTTTCTCTTCTCTTTGGCTGACTGACTTTGACAGCAACAGGAGCCAATGTCAATCACTGCTGTCTTGGCCAATGAGGAGGGGAGCCCTGGGCAGCCAAAACATTCCTTCAACATCAGTGAATCTAGAGGGGGTTCAGTCAAGTATTAGGGGGGCTGAGGCACACAGACTTTTTTTTAACTTAAAGCAGAGAATTTATTAAGATAATAAACCTTCTGCCTTTACAACCACTTTAACATTAACCGACCTTGACAAGGTCACATCCGCCAAGCTGATCACATTCACACGCATATTGAAATAGCTTTTTTAACACAATAGATTTCCTTTAATTATCTTCCTTTCCCTTTTTTACAGTTATTCTCAATGCTTTGCCCTGGTCCTGGCTATTTTTTCTAATACAGCTGACCTCCAGGCAGTTATAAAAAGAAAAAAAAGTTAATGTGGATATGTGTTGGGAACATTTATATTTTTAAATTGCAGCTAGCTCCTGACTTTGTCTTGGCAACAGCCTCTTGTAATCCCTTATACAGCAGCACTCAGACTAGGCGAGGGAGAGGCAGCACCAGGAGCCAATCAAGTCCTGTGACAGTGCACATGTGCAGAGAGCAGAAAATAGGAGTGCTAGCAGAGTGACAACCTATATTCAGTGCTGAAATAAAAAAACCTTCCTATGCGCCACCACTCTGTTAAGATCAATAGATGATACAGAGCGGAGAAAAGAGGTAAAGAACAAATAAAAAAATTAATAAAGAATGAGTAGCTGCTCACATTAATCGTACGTGTCCTCACATAAAAACCGATATAAATGTATAATGCGGCGCTTAATCTAATAGTTTAGCATACATGAAAGGAATAATATTCTCTTAGAGCTAAAAAAAAAAAAAAAAGAAAATATTATTGTCTGCACAAAACATAAATAAATATACAACGATATATTACAAATTCATAAAAAAGCAAATAAATAAATATTCATTCATTGAAGTGCAAGCTCTGCTGTTTCAATGCCCAATCAGTAGGCTGAGAGTGTATTCCTGATCAAGCTGTACTGCTTCTGCAATGGACATCAGACTTTGCTGTGGTTTATCTGGATCACAAAACTGGCTGCACAGAATTACAAATCCTTCACAAGTGAAATGGGGGAATGATTCCCGCAAAGCGATTGTGTTCTCCTTGCAGGGGGGCGGGGGTAGATGTCATATTTCTAGTGGCTATATCCACTGGCAATAATCGTATGAAGAAATCCAAAGATCGATCAACTTGGGTACAATTAGCCTGCCCATACATGATTCGAACCTTGGCCGGTCCCTGCTCAGCAGGCTGAAATTTGAACTGTCTCCCTGGCTTAAATTTATTTACACAAGGGATACGTCTTACCATCAGTGTGATGTGTCCCTTGTGCTGCTGTCTCCTTATTAGGTGAAACCTTCCTCCTCCAGTGACCCGCTGCCGTAATCTTTTGGTCTTCCCATCAAGCGTGCCCAAGTATGCCCGCCCTTTACCCCCAGTTCCTCCATTTATAGAAGCCGTAATACAGCTTCTATTAATTAAACGGGATCTGTGAATGGAGGATGGGTGGATTATTCAAAGGTCCGCCCCCTTTATTTGCAGACTGTGTTTCGTTGATGTATTACCAACTTCTATGAATGGAGGAACTGCCTGGAAAGGGCGGGCATATTCCGCACAGATGAGTGCCAGACAAGGCTCCCTTAGTTCTTTTAACCCCACACTACATCAGAAAATTGTGTGGGGGTGGGGGGCATCGGAAGAGGAAGTTTTCACCTAAACGATAAGACGGCAGCACAAGGGACACATCACATTGATGGTACCGTAAGTAATATCCCGTGTGTTGACTTTTTATCAATCTTTTTATAAGTAAACTTAGGCAATTCCGCCTTCTAAATGATCAATAGACAACATTAAACAGTTTCAATCTGCAATTGAGTGGAACAAAACAATGAATCTCATGTCTCTAATATTGGTGTGTTATCCTAATTATTTATGTCTTGCTTTCCTTCACAGACCCCCAGAAGCTTCAACCTGCCAGCCAGTCAGAATCATCAGACAGCAGCCAGGATCTTGAATGGATGAAAGACTTGGGCCTGTACCTCAACCTCCCCAGTGGAGCAAAAGTGCAGCTTAGCTCTGTCCCCGCAGGGATTGTGGAAAAGGTCTCCCTCTTCTTCTGCTGTAGTCACTGTGGCAAGATATTCTGGGAGGGGTCACACTTTGGTCGGGTGGTGTCCCAGTTCAAGGAGGTTCTGCATGATCAAGGAGAGTCTTTTTACCAGTCTACCAGTCAGGGTCTGTGAATGGACTTCTGTGGGACCAGATCTGTAAAATACATTGGAATGCCTGTGATTATTCACTTTATTTGTGCAAAGGAAACCTTACACTTTGATTATTAATGTATCTGTAGCCAGAACTTTTATTTTTGGGGATTTTTTTTTTTATTTTTTTTCTGTGCGTGTCCCATTGAGAAGATTTGCCTTTACTTCCTGCCCAGAAGTCACAAAAAGAAGTGGAAAATCTCCCCAAAATAATGTAAAATGCTCTCTTATAGTTTGTCACTAGAATAAATTTCCCCCTGTTCTGGTGATAACTAATATTTGGATTTCCCTTCACTTTCTGTTCCGGTGTGAATGGTCACAAATAGAGGGGTGAATCTTTCCAACGGGTCAGAGATGGTTATAAAAACCTCACCCAAACTCAGGGGTAGTAACCTTGGTACTCCAGGGTGAAACTACAAATCCCATCATGCTCTTTCACTTGGAGTCATGCCTGTGGTTGTTGAGTCTTTCAATGCCTCATTGGATTTGTAGTTTCTTCACACCTGGTGTGCCAAGGTGTCCCTCATCTGCCCTAACCTTTCTTCACTCTATCCAAACATTTAGGTGTAGATACACTTCAATGGAGAGTATTTCCACTATAAAACATGGGACATAGTCAGTACAAATGTGATTAACACAGCAATTATAATGACCCTTAAAGGGTTAGTTCACCTTTACAAAAAATGCCTATTCAGGTAAGGGGTGTTTGTAGATAAAAAAACAAAGTGTGCAGCTCTGACTAATGTTGAATAATGCCCTTGCTATAGGTGTAGTAGGCCATTTATATACCTCCCAAAGCCTTACTGGAATATTCCCAGGACTTTGCTAAGTGAGGCCTAGTCATTACTCTCACCTCCACCATCACAGGAATGAGCTCTTCAAGCTCCCTTCTATGCTCTTTCTTTGCCCTGATGCAGAATTTCTGAGCTCAGTGTTTAAGATTGAGGTGGTCAGCAGCAACGACTAGGCCTACTTGGCAACATCCCATCAACATCCTGGGAGTATTTCAGTCAGACTTCAGGAGGTAGGTGAATGGCCTACACCTATAGCAAGGGCATTTTTCAACTTAAGTCAGAGTAGCGCAGCGTGTTTTTATCTACAGACGCCCCTTATCTGCGTAGGCATTTTTTTGGGTAAAGGTGAACTAATATCAAACTAGCAACATTTGCACTAGGTGGGGCCTGAAGCGGCAGAGGGAGTCTGGTTATTGAGGAAGGCCTGTGCTGAGACAAATACCTAGACTGCTATTACTGGCCGCCTCCTGAAAATGCTTGGTTGTTATACTGATTCTTTGGCTTCAATACTTTTGGAGTCCTGGACCCACAACAAGCATTAAGGTAAAGATTTCTAATTTCACGTGTTGCCTGCATGTTCAGGGACAGAAATTATTACAGATTTAGGATCAGAGTGACAACTGTCCCTACTGGGTCAAAATTAAGCTAAAGCCTCCCTGCAAAATGAAATGCTGCATCACCGCTCCGTCTCTCCACCTCATCCAATCAGAGAACACCTTGCATTCATTGAGATAATGCAAAGCATTTTCTGAATGGCCTCCTTGCCGAGTGGGTGACCTCCTGTGTTCAGAATGCAACAGGACATCCACTCAGCACGGGACCCGAATGCAAGTTGAGGTCACTGGACCAGTGGTGTCTACTTCAGTGATTTACAGCTTCTAGAGGGATCCCACAGATATGGTATATGCATAGTTACATTGGTCCAAGCTGGACCAACGTAACTATGTAAAAATTTCCATACCTGGAATTCTTCTTTAAGCACATATTTGGGTGGAATATCAACTCATGGACCTTCTCCATGCCTTCTGGTCTGTAATTAGAGTTGATTTTGATGCCCTAAAAGTCTTGAGGCTTCCAAGCTTTAATAAAGGCAAATTTACTAAAGAAAAATAATCTAAAGCAGCCGCAGTACATCTTTATTGGATCCTAAATTGGTGAACTGAAATTCGGTTACTATTGTTTGTTGTCATCTCTGCCAAGTCACCTTGTGGTCCAACCATCTTTGAGGAATGCTACAATTCCCTCATGTCATGCCTCCATCATTAAGTCATTTACGGTTATTTTTATTTTATTATTTCTTATCAAATACTGTACTTTGTTTTTAAATTGGGTTTTTATTCTTCTGTTATATTTTAAGGGAGGTGTCTGCTATCAGCTATAAAGTGGAAAAGCCTTCTCTGTTTGTAGGTTGAGATGGAATGTGGATTCAGCACCAGTCCTGGCCTGTTTTTTCTGCCATTTGGCTTGATATCCTCTTTCATACTTGACACTGCGGTCACACAGCACCCTCCCTTTACGGCAGGGGCTACCCTTCTCCATTAGCTGCAGTCCTTTTGGGCGACTCAAGGCTTCAGACATGCTTTGCCAAGCAATTTAGCTACCCCACCATGACTTTACGTAGCACCTGGGGCAGGCCAGTCCAATATTTCTTATCAGCCTGGAGGGCAGTTTCCACTTTATAGCTGCAATATTTTAGATTTAGAAATACAAGACACTGATATTATTTTGTGGATGTTGGGTTAATCAGGAATTGCTGAACTTTAAATTGAACCTTTACTGTGCTGCTGCAGAACAAGTACTGTCATACTGTATCTGTGCAGATGCCTGCATCTTTTGTAAATAAAGCGGATTCTGCTAAATCTATGTTCCTTGTACATTTGTAAAACTATCATCTGAAGAAATCTTCAGCCCCAACCTGCCGAAAGGATACCTAAACTGAACAAAATACGGAGGCCATCTTTGTTGCCTGGCTGTCATACTGATCTGTTGGCTTCAAAGCGGAGGTCCACCCAAAAGGAGAAGCTTCACTTATTTGCCGCCTCCGCTGCCACATTTGGCACCTTTTGGGCAGGAGGGGGGAGCGGGTACCTTTTGACAGGTACTAGCTCCTACTTCCAGCTTACTTTGCCGTGGTGAACTCATCCGGAAGTTCAGTCCCCCTCCTCTTTCCCCCGCCGCCGGGCCATTCACAAAGCGCAGCGCGCTTGGAAACTGGCTGTGGAGCCACAAGGCTTCACTGCCAGTTTCCTTTACTCGAGATGGTGGAGGCAGCACCCGAGAGCCAATTAAAAAATCAGCTGAGGTGAAGACACTGCTGGATTCCTGGACAGGTAAGTGTCCTAATACTAATTTCTCTACATCTACAGACATCCATGATCTAACACTAACTTATTCAACGTTGTAAAAAAGAAATCGGTATACATACCTTTTTTTGAAGCTGATCCGATTCCACGCTGAGCTGTCCGCTGCGATGGTGGGTGCAGAGGAGGCAGCCTATAACGGAAGCCCCATAGTAAGTCTATGGGTGCCATCACTTCCCATTCATTTCACAGCTGTTCTGGCTGTGTCCTCCATAGAACTTCTGCTGCTGGAGATCGGGTCGGATCGGCTTCAGAAAAGGTGTGTATACTGATTTCTTCTTTACAGGGATGTAGAGATTTTAGTGTTAGGATGGACTTATCCTTTAAGAACAAAGCACAAGGTCTTTTTCTTTTTTTTTTCTTTTTTTTGCCATGTATAAATGGATCGAAATTTGTCCGGTTCAGTAGGGACCATGTATGGGCAGAGAGGTTGTACAAAAGACGATCGACTGATTAACTTTTATACAACCACCCAGTTGGAATGTACTTGTGCAAATGCTTCGATACCTTTTGCGGTTCGATTTGAGCCCATACAAAAGGAATGGGCTCATATCGCACTATTGCATTTGATTTGAACAGGAATGCGGTGTGATTCCTGTCAGCATCACATGCGGTTTCCCGCACCACTCTAGTGTGAACCCAGGCTTGTCATTGTGACTTCTCAATTAATTTTGTATGCGATCAAATTGCACTACAAAGTATCAGTGAGTACTTGTGTACAAGCATCAGTACTTGTTTTTGCCGGTAAAAAAAACGAATTGGTGCAACCCTACTGTGCAATCTTTATTTCTTAGTTTGCACAGGACATTCCTCCACTCCCCGCACCTGAACAGAGCAGCAGGGAAGTGAAAGCAAGGAGTAGACACTGCTGGGGGGAGCTATAGTAAAATGAACCTGCGTCTTTGCCCCATGTGTGCCGTGGATAAGTAATGAGACTGCACATTTTTTATGTTACAAACACAGATTTCCTAATCAGAAGCTTGTGCAAGTGAGTAGTTCAGGAAATGACTATGTTCCCCTCCAAACCATGGCATGTCAGCTTCTCACAGACACAGATAAAGTGAACCCGAACAGGTTTCTCCATAAGATTTCCCTTCACCTCCTGCTTACAGGGACAAATAAGGTAAATCTCCCACACAAACAGCAATAAAAAAAACCTGCATAGGTTCTAACCCCCTCTCCACTTCAGAACTAATTTAAATAATGTTTTTAATATAACTTATTCTTGCTGCCAAAGGCAATATGGGGGTGCTGAGAGTTTTAAATTCCTAGAGAGCAGGTTGCCCAGTTTGACAAATGAGAAATATAGAGGATCCCCTTGCTGACTCGTCCTTTTCAAATGCTGAACCTTGGACTTCAATACTTTTCAGACAGCTACCCAGAACAAGCATGCAATAAGGACTTCAGACTTTTATCTGATTCTCATATTTGCATACATGTTGCTGACTCAGAATAAAAGCCAGGCAACTAGCATTTTCAGTGGGAGGTCAGCAATGGGAGCCACCTTAAATCTGACTGGGTTACTTTAAAGTGGAACTTCACTCTCCCAATCAACATTGATTATTTTTAATCCTCATGCTGCTAGCATTAGTAAATAGATGGGAAAGTATATCAGATTTACTTGTTATAAACTTTTTTTTTTTTTTTTTTTACATTTCTTCAGTTACTTCCTGGTTTCTGGCCTAGGCAAATGATGTCATACATCCCAGGAGTCTTCAGGAGGGGAAGAGGGTCTTTCTCAGCTAAGCAGACCCTCCTGCCTGCATGCATGCTTGAGGTAAGGGCAGATTTATTCCAGGAAGTAAATACTACATGAATCATTTGCCCTTACTCAAAATGGCCGCGGCCAGAAATGCTAGCGGGGTGTTTTTCAAAGTAATTTCTTAACAAAATAAAGCATGGAGACATGGATAGATGGGGGGAGTTTGCTTTGAAAATCAATAAATGAAAGAAATAGCGTTTATGGTGCTCAGATGTAGTGAAGATCCTCCTAAGTCTACGTTTCCACTAGTGCAACTTGTCATGCGACTCTGGACACATAAAGTCACAAGACAAGTCACAGCCCATTGATTTCAATGGCACCCGTTCCAATCTATGCGACTTTGAAAAGGCGCCTGCACTACTTTGATGCGATTTTGATCCAGACAGTGTAAAGTTGGATCAAAGCTGCACTCAGTCGCACTCTAAATCGTGCAACTTTGGGGTCGCAATAGTGGAAACGTAGACTTAATCAGCATTGTTCCACTGTAGCTGGAGATCTACAGGTAAACAAAAGGCTACCAGGGAATTCAGGGACTAGAAGTCACACAACTACATGCTAACCAATGTCCACCAGGATAATGGAGTCTTCCACAATGACCACTGCCAGCTGGTCCATGCTGAGACTTCTGGTGGCCATATACACTTCAATAAATGATCCATTTCTTTTCTGATCGATCTCTTCAAATAGGAATAATTGATTTATAGTTCACAACCCATGCGATCAATATGACGCACATGGGGAAGTGTTTTTTCATTTCATAGCTCGTAACTTACAATTGTAAATTATTGATCGCATCCCTGTTTCCATTAGGCAATCTCAAAATCTGATCGATCAAAGTCCAATCGTATTCACGAACAAATGTTCTTGGTGCTGCGTATTGATGCAAAATAATTGATAATATTCCGCCTTGGCCGATCGGCTCAGTTTGATCAAATCTGACCAATGCTGAATCCAAATCAATTTGATTTGATTGTTTGTGGATTTGATCGAATCCCACATCGATCGGATAAAACAATCGAAACGTGTGTGGCCACCACTAGTTGTGGAGAATCCTTGGGAATATCAACCTCCATCCTTTTAGAATTCTGCAACGTGATCTGAAGCCGGCCATTCAAACAAGATACTATAAAAACACACATGAACTGAGAGAGTTCTATATACCGGAATGGGGCAAAATACTGACACCTCCCCTCCCCCCACACAAAGTGCTTGGTTGAAGTTATTGCCAATAAAGGAGGTAAAAAAATTAAATAAAATGCAAAGGTTCATATACTTTTTCCTTCTGTGATTTTGATTGCTTAAAGTGGTTGTAAACCTCAGACATAAAATATGAACAAAGCATATCCCTCTATAGTGTGTACGTGTCTCAATTCAGAGCACTGAGGCCCCTTTCACATGGGCGCCTACGTTAAACAGATTCCACTTGCTCGGTGGGGGATCGTTCCGCTGATTTGAGTAGACGGATGACAGGTCCATCTCCACTCACTGTACAGACCGAAGACAGACCCAGTCCCGCTCTCCACCTGTCAATTTTCATCCGATCATATCCTATTTGATCCGCCAGAGGGATGGAAAATAGGATCACCATCTATCTGGATTTTGCACATCGGATAGCGGATAAGGGTGAATGGAGGGTCAGATCAGGTCCGCCTGAAAAACTGACAGGTGGACCTGATTGGACAGCCCGTGTTAAAGGGCCCTTAGACCCCTTTCACACTGGGAGGTTTGCAGACGTTTTAGCGCTTGAAATAGCCTCTAAAAAGCTCCTGAAAAGCTCCTCCAATTCTGTGCAGTGAGGGCTTTTACACTGGGGCGGTGCGCTTGCGGAACGTTAGGAAAAGTCCTGCAAGCAGCATCTTTGGGGCGGCTCGGGAGCGCTGTATTTAGTGCTCCCAAAACGCTCTGCCCATTTCACTGAATGGGCAGCACTTCCAAAGTGCCTTAAAAGCATTTGGGCCTGCAAAATGGGACTTTTTACCTTTTTTTTTTTTTTTTTTTTTTTTTTTTTTTTTTTAAGGTAAAAAACGCCCCGCTAGCGTCCGAAAAGCACCGCAAAAACGAGCCGCACTTTAGTGCTAACGGCACGGCGCTGCAGTGTGAAAGGAGTCTTAGTGTACTTTCTGTGTGCTGCTTCATTTCTCTGCTATCAGCATGAGTCACAACTGAAAAGGTTTGCTGACACCAAAAGAAAAAAGGTGACAGGGGAGGGACCTCTAGCACACAGCCTGTGATTTACAGCCTCAGCTCTGTTGCTATGTGAATGGGGGTGTGTCCCTTCCCTCCAATGAGCTGCCAGAACTCTCCTCACTGAGCTCTGCAGAGTGTAATTTCAGTTCTTTGTCCCCTGTTTTCTGACAGCTCAGACAAGCTTTATACATTTTGGACTTTGAACAAATGTAGAGAAGATTGCATATAAACAGGTACAACTTATGTAGGAGGATTTGTTTCATATCTGTGTACCACCTGAGGCCAGTCACTTCATTGGGTATATCTAAGGGTTTACAACCACTTTAAATTGTTTGCACACTGTCAGATCTTAAACAATGTTGTGTTCATTAAAGTATCTTATTTCTTAGCCCATGCCTGGCAAAGTAAGAGAGTCACTTAAGCCCCCACCCACCCCAGCAGCATGTACTGACTTTTTCTTCCTCCAACGCTTCTTTGTTCGGAAGCTGGAAAGAGACAGCCCTGTGTAATCTCCAAACTGGCTTTTTAGAGCTTACACAGGGCTATAGTTGTCTTCCACCAGCCCCATGTGACATCACTTAGCCAATCACTTGGCACCAGCACTGTCACATGGGAGATAGGCAGTGAGTCACACGCTCACACACATTACAATCTGATTGTACAATCTCATGTAGATCTTTCAGCAAGTATGAAGATCAAGGGCCTGTCTGATTGGATAGTTTGAGTAGGTGCTTATATTACATAGTTTTGGTAAATTTAAAGTGGATTGTAGAAAGATTGTATGCTTAGATTGTAACATGTATGGTGATACTTAGATTAGCAACATTTTCCAATAATGCAGGCCTATCTAATTGATGGTAAATTTATTAAACTGACTAGGTAGGCCTTTGTGCTCGGGTTATTGGTAAGATTTAACAGCTGTAATTCTCTTTGCCCCGACTAAGCGGGCATGCAGAAATGACGCAGTGAGCCCACGGTGTTCCCCAAACTTTCGCCCGTGTTTACGGTTCAAACCAACAACTGTCCCTCTTTTTGCCACCTAAGACAACGTAATCGCAATGGCTGAGCTGCTTGTGGCCGACCCCAAAGCTGCGTCAAATGATCCCCCCAATTGATTTCCAAGCCTGTCCTAAACTCTAGCTCTCCTATCGGGGAGGGGGGCTCGCTATGCGCTGGAATTGGCGCTCCTCTCGGCCCGCTTGTTATTTCCTACTAGCTCCCATCCCCTCCTCTGTGTGTGTGTGTGTGTGTGTGTGTGTGTGTCTATTGTAGCAGACTCTGCTGGGAAGTCATGCTCTCTCTGTTCCCACGCTCTCCTACACATTTTAATGAATCAAACTGGAAGCCACGCCCAGGCCATTTCATCTGGCTGGTACAGGCGCCCTGCGATTGGCTGCCTGCTAGCCCCGCCCTCTTGGCTGTCTTAGCTCTGTGCTGCGGTTGTCAGAGCCCCAGGGAGCTGCTCAGTTTACTGAGTCAGGTGTCATTAACCCTTGGCCCTCCGCACAGGCGCAGAAGAATCCACGCACACTGGATTGCACTTTTCTCTTTCAGTGCTGTGAACATCCAGGGTGGGGAAAAAAGCCAATGCACAAAGAAACTCACCTAAATATTTTAGACTGTCTGTGCCACCTGTAACAGCCAATCGGCTTACCTGTCATTTCTACACACTGCACTGAGATCTCATCCCTTTAAATCTGATCTACCGATGACATTATTTTGCTTAAACACTGTGGGGATAATTCACGAAGGCTCCATTCTCACCTAGGCGATTTTAATCGTGGGCGGAATTGCGGCAAAATGTAGGACGCATTTGCGATGCCATTACTTTTGAAAAAAAATAAAATTTAAGTTTGGAAGCCAATTGGTTTCTTTGCAGAGCGGCACCAGATTTTGCACTCTCCAGTATTCGCCTCCATTCGCACCTAGGCGATTTGAATCATGGGCGAAATTTCCGCGATTCTGCTTGCGATTCCAGAATCACGGCAAAACACAGGACGTATTTGCCGTATTTGCCGCAGAAGAATCCACGCACACTGTTTGGATTGCACTTTTCTCTTTCAGTGCTGTGAACATCCAGGGTGGGGAAAAAAGCCAATGCACAAAGAAACTCACCTAAATATTTTAGACTGTCTGTGCCACCTGTAACAGCCAATCGGCTTACCTGTCATTTCTACACACTGCACTGAGATCTCATCCCTTTAAATCTGATCTACCGATGACATTATTTTGCTTAAACACTGTGGGGATAATTCACGAAGGCTCCATTCTCACCTAGGCGATTTTAATCGTGGGCGGAATTGCGGCAAAATGTAGGACGCATTTGCGATGCCATTACTTTTGAAAAAAAATAAAATTTAAGTTTGGAAGCCAATTGGTTTCTTTGCAGAGCGGCACCAGATTTTGCACTCTCCACTATTCGCCTCCATTCGCACCTAGGCGATTTGAATCATGGGCGAAATTTCCGCGATTCTGCTTGCGATTCCAGAATCACGGCAAAACACAGGACGTATTTGCAAAGCTATTACTTGGTAATGGCACCCCATTCGCAGTGTGATTTTGCTGCGGATGTCGCGCAATAAATCACGACAAAATCTCAACGCACGAAGCTTGTCACCAAGAAAAGAGCAGGAGCTAATTTTGGGCGACCGCATCGTGCGTTGCGTTATTACTGCGATTTCAGCGTGATTTATCGTGTGAAAGATCACACCGCATTTGGGGTACCATTAAGTAAGTAATTGCATCGCAAACACGTCCCGTGTTTTTCCGCAATTCTGGAACCAGGGGCAGAATCGCGGCAATTCCACCCGCGATTCAAATTGCCTAAATGTTAATGGAGGCTAATACTAGACAGTGCAAAATCTGGTGCAGCTCTGCATAGTAACCAATTAGCTTCCAGGTTTTATTGTCAAAGCTTCATTGAACAAGCTGAAGTTAGAAGCTGATTGGCTACCAGATTTTGCACTCTCCAGTTTTAGTAAATCACCCAGTGTGTATTATAATCTGTAGCCTTAAAGTGAAACTTCACGCTACGTAAACTGTTGGCGCGGTATAAATCCTGTATAATAATAATAATAATTTACACTATAGTTGCTGGTGCTGTTAGTGCACATGCTCAGATGGATAACACACTGCCGTCTGGGACCGCTGTGATGTAGCAATCCCAGGAGGCAGCAGGACCTGACCTAGGCAGAAAAGCCTTGCAGCACAAATAATACAATTACATTTTTTTTTCCACATTTTTGGGAGGGGGAGGACCAAGAAGAAATCATGTTGCGATAAGGAGTTAAGTTCCGTTAAAAAAAAAAAAAAATCATGTTTTACCCCTTTTTCATCCTTTGTTGCATCTTCGCGCTGCTGATCTCCTTCAGCCTCTTATCAGCTACTTCCAGTCTAAATATGATGGCTGCGTGGTATTTTTCAGGGTTGGGTTCCTTGATGGTGACAACGGTGGACCGTGTCTGTGCAATGACTATGGACTATTCAAGTTTTAAGTGAGAGAGCGTTCCGCACGGTGCCAACCGTGCCAACATAGAAGAATTGGGAGATGTGTGTTGTTAAATATCTCACCGCAAAGCTTGTGTCAAAAATTAGGCAGGTAAGTGACCAACCTGAAAGGTGGAAGTGAACAAATAATGGAAAGTTGTAAAAACTTAGTGAACTGGTAAAATATGCACTTACACCACCAAATTCAACAGGATGTGATATAATTCGGAAGTGATGTTCGGAAATGATGTAATTTGTTGTAGTGTATTTGTATTGTATTTTTGAACAACAACTGTATTACCGTATATACTCGAGTATAAGCCGGCCCAAATATAAGCCGAGGCACCTAATTTTACCACAAAAAATTGGGAAAACTTATCGAGCCTAGGGTGTCCATGTCCATGCCTCACTGTGCCCATGACTGGACTGACTTTTAACATGGGAGTCTATGGAAGGGGTGCCCGGCTTTGAAAAATCTGTGCTCCCCGGCCATAGGTCTCCCAGACAACAAACTTTGCGCACTTGTAGAGGAGAAATGGGGGTAAATGTGTGCCAAGATCCGGGTCCAGGGGACCTATGACCGGCCGGTTCCGGGTCCCCAAAATCACCGGAGAAATTACTGTTTAGCTTGGGAGTCTATAGAAGGGGTGCCCGGCTTTGAAAAATCGGTGCTCCTGGGTCCCCTGGACAACAAACTTTGCACACTTGTAGAGGAGGAGGGGGGCTACATGTGTGCCAAGTTTGGAGTCCGGCCGGCCGGTACCGGGTCCCCAAATCTGGGAGATTAGGCGCAAAAGGTGACTCGAGTATAAGCTGGGGGGGGGCATTTTCAGCACGAAAAAAGTGCTGAAAAACTCGGCTTATACTCGAGTATATACGGTAATTAACCGAAAGACGGCTACAACACAGGGCTTCCAATGCCGGAAGGGCGTCAATGGATGTGATTGTGCTGCCCACATGCCCCCCTGCCCCCAATCAAAGTGGCACTTTACCACGTGATCAGCGGTCAGCCAATGACCGCTGATCACAGGATGTAAACATAAGCCGTTATTGGCTTTTCTCTACTCGCACTGAGAGCGTGAGGCAAGAAGAAGAAAGCCGATAACCGGCTTCTGTTACAGGGACATAGCTCCCAACAGTGCAAACCAGTGCTGCCAATCAGTGTCGCCTATCAGTGCCTCATCATCAGTGTCACCTATGAGTGCTGCCTATCAGTGCCACATCTCGGTGCCCTTCACTGCCTCATCATCAGTGTCACCTATCAGTGCCACCTCTCAGTGCCCTTCACTGCCTCATCCTCAGTGTCACCTATCAGTGGCTCATCAGGAGTCACCTATGAGTGCTGCCTATAAGTGCCTCATCATCACTGCCTCATCAGTGTCACCTATGAGTGCTGCCTATCAGTGCCACCTCTCGGTACCCTTCACTGCCTCATCATCAGTGCCTCCTCATCAGGGCACAGCAGTGAAGGAAAAAAATGACCTGTTTGCAAAATTTTATAACCAACTATGAAAAATGTTTTTTTTTTTTTTTTCAAAGTTTCTGTCCTTTTTCGTTTAGCAAAAAAATAAAAAATCCAGTGGGGATTAAATACTATCAAAAGAAAACTCTATTTGTGTGAAAAAAAATTATAAAAATTTTGTTTGGGTACAGTGTTGCGCAATTGTCATTCAAAGTGTGACAGTGCTGAAAGCTGAAAATTAGCCTGGGCAGGAAGGGGGTAAAAGTCTCCTGTAGGCAAATGGTTAAATGAAAACTGTATGATCTGGTATCATATGAGAAAAAATGTTGTGCTTGTCCCATCGGATAATATCGGATGAACTGCCGTGATCGTCTCTAAAAAGCAGTGTACTAGTGATCCGATTATTGTACGATCTCTTTGAAAGTGGTATTTTTCATACGATTTTCTGATCATGTGTACGGGCTATAAGTCAGTGCGGTCCCTGCAGCATATGTATTAATACAAAAGAAAAAAGATGACTAGAATACCAGTCATAGGGAAACTGCCTTCACAGGACACAAATGGTGTATCAAAAACAACCAAGTTAAATTAAAGTGGTTGTAAACCTCATTACACCACTTTTACCGACAGGTAAGCCTATTATAAGGCTTACCTGTAGGTACCGTGAATATCTTCTAAACCTGCACAGTTTAGGAGATATTCACTGTATCCGCATGTGCCGAAGTCATCGGCACGTGCGCACTGAAGAAATGGCCCACTCGTGCCGTTTCTTCAGTAGCCACGCCATGACCAGCGGCTCCCGTGCTCCCAATCATATCGCTGGTCACAGTGGTGTGAAAGGACCGTTGCAACAGCTTCGATCTAAGGTATTTCATAATGAGCTAGTAAGCGATGCATACTAGCTCATTATGCCTTTGTCTTGCAGGTTTTTTTTTTTGGGGGGGGGGGGTTCTGAGTTTACAACCACTTTAAGGAAATACAAAATATCTTTATAAATGTAAATATTGAATGAAAATAGTATAAAAAAAAAAAAAATCACAATAGTATAAAAACAAATCACACACATATATAAATCCGATTCTTCCACCAATAAAAAAGACACTGTTGTCATTGAGGAGATTTCCCTTCACTTCTGCCAAAACATGAAGTGAGAGGAAATCGCTACAAATTCGTTGCCGCCGGACCCGCTGATTGGCTCCCGCTGGTCCCCACACCCACTGTGCCCCAGAGCCTCTGCACAAAATCACATACCTGTACGTGATTTAGTATAGGAGGGCCGCCCTGCCACAGTAGATCTGCATGGGGCGGGCCTAATGGGGACACAGACAGCAACAAAAACCTGATAGAGGTTCTAATCCATCTCGACTCTATCCAAAACTGAAAAAAAAATATTTACCTCATGCATTTATTTATTAATTTCCTTTAATGAATTGACTTTAACATGGTTTTATGATTTATTTACCTCATGTTTTTGGTTTGTGAGGTAAAAAACTCATGGGGTGATAGTGAATTGACGGTTTTATGAGGTATTTACATCGTTATTGGTTTGTGAGGTAAATAACTCATGGGGTGATAGTGAATTGACATTTTCAGCATCCCATGAGATAACTGAATCATGTGACACATTTCCTCCAATTATCTCATGGGATAGTCTTTAGTGAATTGAGCCCACAGAGGGAAGTGAAGGGTGAGAGGAACAGAGCCTGCTCTGCTCACATAGCAGGGAAGCGAGAGGTGAGAGCCGGCTGCTGCATAACACGCTCACAAGTCCCAGCTCTGTCGCTGCTCACAGGGGGGAGGAAGTAAGAGAGCGCTGCGCACAGCTGGCCGAGCACCCGACTTCACATTCAAGGTATACCATATCAAAGTTGTTGTGTATAAATATCACAGTTGCTTATGCTCTGAACAGAACTGTCAAGCCATCAATTAGCTGGTGTCATAACTGATCACATGAACACCAAAGAGACTGCAGATCAAACAGAGGCTAAGATGGCAGCTTCCATGGCTGTAAAGGGTTTAGTTCCGCTAGAACAATGGGATCCCTTTCTGCTGCATGACCAGAGGTCACCTGAGGTCAATGACAGTCACCCTGCTAATAGTCCCAGACAGACCACTAAGAGCCCTTTCACACTGAGCCACCTGCCACGTTAGCAGTAAAGCGCTGCTAGTTTTAGTGGCGCTTTACCGTAGTTTTAGCAGCGCTTTTCATCCGCTAGCGGGGCGCTTTTAGCCCCCGCTACCGACCGCTTTGCAGGTGCTTCGGCAGCGGTGCCCATTCATTTCAATGGGCAGGGGTGTTGGAGGAGCCGTGTATTCACCGCTATTCCACCGCTCCAAAGACACTGCTTGCAGGACTTTTTTTAAAGTCCTGCCTGCGCAGCATCCCAGTGTGAAAGCACTCGGGCTTTCACACTGGGGAGCACGGAGAGACGTTTTTCAATCGCTTTACAGGCGCTATTTTTAGCACTAAAACGCCTGAAAAATGCCTCCAGTGTGAAAGGGGTCTAAGTGTTCATGTCTAAGTGTCATTGTGAAAGTGCACTAGTTAATGCTGAATGCTTGCCTCCCATCAAAACAACAATAAAAAAAACAATAAAAAGAAAAGGGCGCATGACCTAGCGTATTACCTCAATAAATTTATTCCAAGATAAAAACAGCAATAAATATACTCACAAATGTGAATTAAGTAAACGCATGTCATATTTCACTATCCTGGCTCTGATGAAGAGGGTTCGCCCCTGGAAACGTTTCAGCCATTTTTGGATGCCTCCTGGACTTGATGGACTTGATTAGACCTTCAGGCCGTCGATCTCACTTGCTATGACATATGCTTACTTAATTCACGTTTCTGAGTATATTTATTGCTGTTTTTATCTATATTTATTGAGGTAATGCGCTAGGTCAATGCGCCTTAAGAAGAGATTTTGCACTTTTTACCCCTGGGTCAACCACTGCGAGCACAGGAGAATGTTTGTTTGTTTGTTAATACCCCCATCACCATGCTAATGACAATGAAAAACTCTGTTTTCATTATACCCTTAATTTAAACCCAGTGACATTATCAGTGGGTCTCTGTGCTTCTCTATGCAGAGCAGGCAGATTAAGTCTTGTGTGAGGACATGAATCCAACTTAAAGTGGTTGTAAAGTCCGGCGGGTCAAAAAGTTGCTATGCCCCAGCAAATAACACAGGAATTCAAAGCCTTCTATGAGTCACTGTACAACCTGTCCACGACACCTCCACCTCATGACCGTATGACAGATTACATAGCCTCCTCCTGTATGCTCACCCTATTTCCTGAGACATGGGACCTGCTAGAGGACCCCATCACGCTGCCTGAGTTACAGCTTGCAATAGGTAGTACAAAACGAAGAAAAGCCCCCGGACCGGACGGACTCACGCTCCAATTTTACAAGACGCTACTCCCATCACTGGGCGACCATTTAGTTGGACTGCTTAACGGCCTCACCAAGGGGGGATCACTACATACCACAACATTACAAGCCCAGATTGCGGTCATTCCCAAGGAAGGCAAAAACCCGACCTACTGCGGGAGCTACCGACCTATATCCCTGCTTAACACGGATCTTAAATTGTTCACCAAAATTATAGCCACTAGACTACAAACCCACCTGCCTCACCTAATACACTTGGATGGGTTTCGTCCCAACGAGGGAAGCAAGGGACAACACCACCAAAGTCCTAAACTTGCTCTAGTCAGCCACCCGCACTAACACCCCCAGTGTCTTTATAGGCACGGACGCTGAAAAAGCGTTCGATCGGGTCAGTTGGGCCTTTATGTTCGCTACATTACGCCACATAGGTTTGGGCGATAACATGTTGGGATGGATCTCAGCGACATATGTGGCTCCATCGGCTAAAGTAAGGGCTAATGGGATGACTTCAGACTCTTTCCCGATCACTAATGGGACGCGACAGGGGTGCCCACTGTCCCCTCTCCTCTTCGCCCTCTCGCTGGAACCGTTCCTATGCCATGTCCGACTGAACCCCAACATCTCAGGAGTGACGGTTAACCACACCCAACATAAGGTGTCGGCATATGCGGACGACCTTCTGTTTTCACTCACTACTCCCTCGGTCTCCCTCCCAAATCTACTATGGGAATGTGCGAAGTATGGAGCGCTCTCCGACTTAAAAATCTATTTCGCAAAATCAGAGGCGATGGGCGTGGGACTACCGCAATCACAACTCGCACATCTACAATCCAGCTTCAAATTGAAGTGGACGACAACTGCATTGAAATACTTAGGCACACACATTCCCCATACTTTTTCACGGTTATATGATCTCAATTTCCTGCCCCTACTGAGAACTATTAGATTGCTGCTAAACCAATGGCACACAGATCTGCATTCCTGGGTAGGCCGCTGTAACATCCTAAAAATTACAATCCTCCTGAAATTTCTCTACCTCATGCAAGCGTTGCCTTTTCATATCCCGGCATCCTATTTTAAACTATGGCGGGCTGGTACTGCCAGACATTCGTACCTACCACCAGGCAGTACACTTAGGGAGGCTTATCGATTGGTGTCGCCATCAAGAGACCAAACTCTGGACACAATTGGAGCAAAATCAAAGCATGGTCCCCCTCAACAGAGCTCCCTGGTGCTACATGTCCCTTCCGGCGGAAATCAAGCGTCACCCACTGATTGGCAACACCATACGAGTTTGCGCTCGACTCATCTCCCAGACCTCCATATCCTCTCCCAACTCACCTTTACATCGGGGCTGCAGGACGCGATCTTTCAGAGGCTAGGCGACGCGGGCCTACACCAGGCCTCCCACTTTAGTACTGGAGGCCGTTGGAACACCATCGCAGAATTTTCTGACCCCACAGGCCCGTTTTGCTTAGACTTCTTGAGGTCCCGTCCGCTAGGCCACTTTCTCCATTCTTTGACGCCCCCTGTTGCCAACGACCAACCTCTCACAACACTGGAGGAACTCTGTGACACCTCGGACTATAACACACACGCTTTCACTAACCTATAATCTCTTAAACACACCATGGGCAGACTTTGTACCCCCGGAATTAATTAAATGGGAGCTGGAATTAAATTGTCATTTCAACGCGACCACAAGACAGCGCATCCTTAGATTCACACACAAGTCCTCCATTTGTGCCAAAACCCAGGAGACCAACTACAAGCTACTGTCGAGGTGGTACAGAACCCCTGCACTCCTCCACAAATTTTTCCCGGCAACGTCTGATCTTTGCTGGCGCTGCCGGGCAGACAAGGGAACACTGGTACACATCTTCTGGTCATGTCCCGGCCTGAGCCACTTTTGGCGAGTCGTACGGGAGGTGGCTCAGAAATTCACGGAACGCACCATTCCAGACGATCCTGCATTCTGTCTTCTGCACGCGTCTAGCGTCCCGGAGAAAGCGTACAAAAAGTCTGTGATTAGACACCTGCTTGACGGAGCCAAGGCCTGCATTCCACTTCACTAGAAAGCCACACTTCCACCAACCATTGCTTCCTGACTGGCAAGAGTGGAAGAGATAAAACACATGGAGGACCTTGTCCTTACAGCACAAGATAGGCAGGAGACATTCACTAAAACTTGGCAACTATGGAATATCTTAATATTCTCGGCGGAGGGTCAAGCTTTGAGAGAACCCGCCGCTGATATATGAAGACACGCTCTTCTGCAGGAACCCCCCCCCCCCCCCGGCCTCTTTCATGGAAAGTACAGGTTACTATGTCGACGTTTCAGGTGACCTCCACCAGCATTCCGTACGTGGGAGACTGTACCCTAACTATCCTCTGACCGCTTCTTAGACTTTTCTTCACTATTTTCAATTTTACCTTTTTTTTTTTTTTTTTTTTCTGGTATTCCTTACTGTTCGGGGGTCTTTTTTCAGAAATAGAAAATGAAGGGATCGGGCACATGGACTCTGACATCTTACATTGCTACAAATCAGCACACATGCACCCTCCTTTATGATAGAGGTCTCCATGCCATCTCCGCACACCTAATATAACTGAGACGCCCGGGCAGATGCCAGGGGCGCACGAGACCCCATGGACAAGCTGTAATGTTTATACTCTTCATACCATGCCTGGTGGTTCGACCTGTCATTTTATTTGCCATGTTACTATATACCAAGATTTGTAAAAGTGCTATTGTTTTGTTATAAGTATTACTTTGTGTTATGTCGGGCCATGTGGGCCCTGTCCCTGTTATAAATTAAAATAAAAAATAAGTGGTTGTAAAGTCACTAATCTCAAATCCTGGAATCCCCTCTGTTACAGAAAGATATACTGTGCAGAATCCGTATTTTAAAAATGATGTAGCGAAATACATTCTTTCAGCGCCGCTGTGCACTCGCATGACCTCCCGGCGCTCTCTTCCCCAATCTGAGGACTACAGTGAGAGGGGCTAAGGTTCTCCATAGATGTCAGCCAGGATGAGAGCTGCGGGAAATCACGTAAGTGCACAGTGGCGCTCTGAAAACGGGTATTTCGCAGTATCATTTTTAAAACACAGATACTGTACAATATACTGTATCTTTCTGTAACAGAGGGGCTTCCAGGATTTGGGATTAGTGATTTTCCAGCCATAGCGGCAGGAGGGGAGGAGAAGAGACAGCCCACACACAGACTCCTGAGCTGACAGGCAGGGAGGGAAAGGGAAAAGGGGAGAGAGGAGAGCAGCGGGATGACGGAAGCATGTAGAAGGACCATGGTATCAGGGATCAGCACAGCCATGATTACTGGCACAGGAACAGGCAGGATCAACCAGGTATTTTACAGCATAGAGAGGGAAAAATGACACCGCACAAGCACTATGCTGTATAGCTTGCTTTAAAGGAACGGGATCTTTTTTTTTTCTTGGGGTTTCAACCACTTGCCAGCGGCCAAACGTACTTGTACTGCGACAGGTCGGCTCTATTGCGCAAAATCACGTACTTGTACGTCATTTCGTGCAATAGCCACTAGGGGGCGTGCTCGGTGATTGGACAGAGGGGAAACCAATCGGCGGGTCCGGCAGGCACGATGTCTGCCGGCCACCCGCGATCGTTCCCGAGAGAGGCAGAACAGTGGTCTGCCTATGTAAACAAGGCAGATCGCCATTCTGACAGGGGAGAAGATTGAGATCTTGTGTTTCTGTTAAGCAGGAACACGGATCTCTGTCTTCCCCCAGTCAGAGCAATCCCCACACAGTTAGCAAGCACCCGATAGGGACACATTTATCCCTTTGATTGCTCTGATGTTAACCCCTTCCCTGCCAGTGTCATTAGTACAGTAACAGTGCATATTTTTAGCACTGATCA
This sequence comes from Rana muscosa, assembly GCA_029206835.1. NCBI lineage: Eukaryota > Metazoa > Chordata > Amphibia > Anura > Ranidae > Rana > Rana muscosa. The sequence continues at coordinate 235,322,318 of CM055125.1, read as the reverse complement.
CTGTAATAATGTCACTGGTTCCCAAAAAAGTGTCAGGATTTGTCGCAGTCCTGCTAAGAATCGCCGTCATCACTATTAAGAAAATGTAACAAATAGAAATGCCATAAAAATATCCCATAGTTTGTAGACGTGATAACTTTTGTGCAAACCAATCAATATACACTTGTTGGTATTTTTTTTACCAAAAATATACAGCGGAACATATATTGGCCTAAATTGATGAAGAAATTTAATTTTTTTTCTTTTTTTTTTTTTTATTGGATATGTTTTATAGCAGATAGTAAAAAATATAATTTTTATTTTATTTTAAATTGTCGCTCTTTTGTTTATAGCGCAAAAAATTTAAACCGCAGAAATGATCAAATACCACCAAAAGAAAGCTCTATTTGTGGGGAATTTTATTTGGGTACAGCGTTGCACAACTGCGCAATTGTCAGTTTAAATAATGCAGTGCCGTATCGCAAAAAAATGTCCTGGTCAAATGTCCTTGGTCCGGGGCTGAAGTGGTTAATGTGTAAATTCTCCTTTACAAATAGTTTCTTAAAAATCTCCTTATGCAATGCTATTTCCTCAGAATAGCACATACCAGTGCTCCACCTGTTGTAAATGGTGTACGTCCTCCCATTATAGATAAGTGTTGGGGGGCTCGCCACAAAAACCGTCACCCCCTCTTCCCCCTCTCTCCTGCCTTTTGCAGGAAAGTTGAAGAGCACAGAAATGCACCCCTTAGCGGCTACTATGGACCATTCAAGCTGCGCGCATGCGCTGTACGCTTTCCTCACTCCAGCTGTGCTCCGTAGTGGCTGTTCTGGGCTATTCAAACTTTACATATCTGCAGTGCACTGATTCTGTCTCTAACTGAGCTGAAAATGCGGGATGAGGGGCCAGTGGTTGTAGAGGGGCCCTCAAGCTGAATCTATAATGGGAGGATGTGCACCATTTACAACAGGAGGAGCTCTGGTATGTACTATTCCAAACATAGAACCGCATCGGAGGTTATTTGAAAATCTTCCTGAAGGTGAACTTACACTTTAAAGCTGAATCTGTTTATATTTTGGCTTGCCTAGTTACTCCCTCTTGAGCCATAGCAACCAACTGACTTCTCTCTTTAATTCTGCCATGGCAGGACAAGTGACCACAAGCGGTTGGTTTCTATGGGCACAATCCTTTCTCATTTCGGGTTCCTGTTGCCATGAACTGTCAGGGAGCAGCTATAACAAGTAACCAGAAGGTGAAAATAATAATAGACACGTATCCTCCTGACAAGCCCGGGGCCACTCCTGCTTAATCATACGTGATTCATGATGTGGCCACAATATTCCCACACTTCATTATCCTGAGATGGCTTTACATCAGCCGGGACTGCAAAGATAAGCTTCCTTCTTTAAGGCCTGGTTCACACTGATGCGACAATCGCTCCGACTTGTCGCATCAGAAGTCGGGCCCCATTCGGAGCAATGGGACAGTTCTTATTGGTGCGACCTAGAAAAAGCTTCCTGCACTACTTTTAGTCTGACTTTGGTATGATTTGCATTGACTTCTGTTAATCACTTGCCGACCAGCCGCCGTCATTATACTGCAGCAGATCGGCTCGATCCCGCAAATCGCCTTAGCTGTACGTCGGTCCCTTTAACAGCTATAGCAGGCACCGCTTGCACCCGCTGCACATCGGGGGAGCGGATACACGTGGCCTAGCGGCCGCGATGTCTTTTGGCCACCTGCGATCGCTCCACAGAGAGCCAGAATGGGGATCTGTCAATGTAAACAAACAGATCCCTGTTCTGACAGGGGAGTAGAGAGAGATCGTCTGTTCCTAGTGATTAGGAACAGCGATCTCTCTCCTCAAGACAGTCCACTCCCCCCACAGTTAGAAACGACTCCCAAGGAACACATTTACCCCTTGATCGGGCCCTAGTGTTAACCCCTTCCCTGCCAGTGTCATTTATACAGTAATCAGTGCATTTTTATAGCACTGATCGCTGTATAAATGTCACTGGTCCCAAAAAAGTGTCCGATCTGTCTGCCGCAATGTCATCGACCTGCTAAAAATCGTTGATCACCGCCATTACTTAGTAAAAAAATAATAATAATACAAATGCCATAAATATATCCCCTATTTTGTAGACGCTATAACTTTTGCACAAACCACTCAAAATACGTTTATTGGGATTTGTTTTTTTTTGTTTTTTGTTTTTATACCAAAAATATGTAGAAGAATACATATTGGCCTAAACTGAGGGAAAAAATTTTTTGGGGATATTTATTATCGCAAGAAGTAAAACATATATATTTTTATTTATTTATTTGTTTCTCTGTCTTTTTTTGTTTATAGTGCAAAAAATAAAAACTGCAGAGGTGATCAAACACCACCAAAAAAAAGCTCTATTTATGGGGGAAAAAAAGTACGTCAATTTTATTTAGTTACAGCTTCGCACGACCACGCAATTGTCAGTTAAAGCGACGCAGTGCCGTATCTCAAAAAATGGCCTGGTCATTAGGGGGGCAAGTCTTCCGGGGCTGAAGTGGTTAAAGAAGTCGCATGGAAGTCGTGCCGAAGACACGGGAAGTGTGAACCTGGCCTAAAGGCAAACCATACCATTGTAGCTTCTGACTTTTAATTTTTTCTGCAGGAGCCTAGAAGTCCTCTTTAAATTCTTTACATATGCAGTCTCAGGTTCCTCTTGATTTACAGCTTCTCTCATCACCCCGTAGGGCTAGGACTCCATTCACACTTATGCAGATTTGCAAAGCATGCCCACCTTGCGTTTAGGGTAGCCCAAATCAATGGGCTGTCGTAGGCACAAAAAAGTACACAAAAAAACTGTCAGAAGCCAGAATTCTTAATATTCAAAACTTGTTCCAGGTCAGTGACTCAGAAGCCACTGGATCAGCATAATAGCCAGACAACTGGTATTTTTTAAAGGAGTCGTCAGCAATGCAGCCCCTGTATTTCTGTCCGTACAGGTTGATGATTAAAAAATAGGGGCACTATTTAAAGTATACCTGTCATGGGAGAAATACAGGGACCTTGCAAAAGTTGACCTCCTAAAAAAAGACCAGTTGCCTGGCTGTTCTTTTGCTGCAACAGAGTCATTGACCTTGAAAAAGTTGAAAATTGGCTAAGTCGGAGGAAAGGGTTTATCAGTATTCTTGCTGATAGTTGGTGATGTAATGTATTTGGGGGTCCATATTACAGCCAAGCAAATAGCATTTTTTCAGGAGGAGGTTAGCAATGGCAGCCTCTTTTTACTGTAACTTCAGACAAACGGCGAGGCCACCAACCAACCCTTTTGTCTAACACCAATATCAAATAAATATCCAGCAGAGATGGCAAAAGCTCCTTGTAGGGCCTCATGAACATGGGCATCTGGGGATGTACAATGTAAGATTTTTTGCCGATTTTCCCACTTGGGAACCACAGGTTCTGCATATGAGCGCCCACTGAAATCAATGGCTGTGTATAGCTGCATGAGAATACGCCGGTAGTTGCTTAAAGCGCACATACATATTGATGTATAACCTTGGCTGCTGTTTGTGTCTAGGGTCATATGCCCATACCCATGTGCATGTTTATGCAAGTACCAACGTACACCTGCATACAGCCATTAATTTCTGTGGTCAGCCATATGCAGCACCTGTGACTTCCGAGTGGAAAAAAAAACATCCAATTTTACATTGTAGGGTCCCAGGCACCCATGTCACAGCCGGATGCAGAGCCAGGACCTCGGCACAGAGGTCTCACCAATACAGTCTCTAAGATATAGAAGAGACTGTCAGGGGGTTGAACTTCCAACATCTACCAAACAGCAAAATGTCTACATTAGGCGGAGTGACAATTTAATTATTTTGTCGCCTATGACAATCAAGACCCATATCTTTTTTGCTGCTTAACATGTTTTGGTGTCATAAACGGTATAAGATGATTGGCTGCTGTGGGCTGACAATGCTGCTTTCAGGCTTTTACACCTGAGGGCCTTTTTTTTTTTTTTTTTTTGTGACATTTGCCTACTTTTAAACTGACACACAGTTTGAAAATTGTCTGCCTTCGCTGTGTGTAGGCGATAGTTATGGTCCGTGCTTTATAATTAACTCCCACTTTAACTGCTGAGTAATTCTAACCAAGGTGATGATTGTATGTGACCACATAAAAAGAGAAGCCGTGTACTTTGTATTATTATACATAGCATTGCCATTCGTTACATCCTATCATGCCGGGGCTGTCCAGTCTCCTCGGTGCCAAGTCTGCCTGCCTTCCATACCAACTATACAGCTGCATTCTAGAATATGATGGGATTCATTTCATAGAGAAGTTGTCCTTATTGACTTCTCTTTCAGAAAATTCTAGTTGCCTGGCTGCAGAGCCATGTATAGACTTCATACTGTCCTAAGGTACACATGTATGATGACCCTTTTGTAAGAAAAAAAAAATGTGAAGTGTGATTCATTTAATAAGAGCCCCTACACACCATTGATTTGCAGCCATGCACATTAATGCGGAACTAAACCCATCAATTTAATGGAATGCCGGGATTGCTAACTGGCACATTTGCTTGTGCTCCCATCAAACTGTCAAACCTTCAAATGCAGTGGCGTCCGGTCCATAATGGGCGCATGGTGCCGCCCCCAATCTCCATGTGCTGGCCCCTAATCTCTATGTGGGTCGCCGGACACATGGATTTCTGCTGGGTGGGTTTTTTCTTTGAAGCACAAAGGCTTCAAAAAGGTGGGGCCCAGGGCACAAAGCACTGCACTCCTTGAGCCCACCCACTTGTGAGATTAGCGAATCAACATTCGCTATTGTCTTCCTGCTTCTCCTCCTGGCCAATCAAGACAGGAAGCGGGATTGGCCGGGAGGAGAAGCCAGTGAACCTCCCGCAAACTGGATAGGTTAATTGCGGGCGGGGGGGGGGGTTGTTTGCCACCCCCCAAAAAATGGAGCACCAGACGCCACTGATCAAATGGCTGGTGTCATAGCAGTTGCAGGTCAAAGAGAGGCTAAGATGGCAGCTTCCTTGACTGAAAAGGCTAAGAGGGTTTAGTTCCGCTTTAAGTCCTTTGGTGCAGTGAGGTCCCATTCATTCTTAATGGCACCTCACTGCACCTGCCAACAGACAACATCATATGGCACATGCAGGTAGGTCCGTTGAGGTGCCATTCAAAATGAAGGCTTGGTGGGGGGGGTGTGGCCGGATGTGATCGAGGCAGCGCGCATCTCTCTGAAGCTCCGTGTATACTGATCTAATCCGCCGTTTTGGAGTAAACTCTCCCGGTTCTTATCACCAGCAACTGGGGGAAGGTGTGTGGAACACAGTCATGCCGTCCTCTGCCTCCAAACAGCAACAGAAGGCTCCTAAGGACCAGCGGCAGACCCGCTCCACGAAGGAGATGGAGTATGACTCCGCCCCTGCCATCTTGTCTTCACAGACAGCTAAGCAGCGGGCCAAACAGACAAAAGCAAAGATGGGGCAGGCAGGGGATGCCGCGGAGAACGGCACTGATAATGACCCGACAGAGGAGCAGTTGCTAGCGGTGTACACAGAGGCGATCACTAGACCGATCCTGAATGCTATTAACGCTAGTAAGTCGGAGTTTGCTGATCAGGCACGATCTTGACAAAATCAGGGGCAGGCTCACAACAGTGGAGGGCAGGGTCTCTGAGGTGGAGGACACATCACACGCACAGGGCAACCATTTATCGGAACTCCGTGACCTGGTGCGATCCCTCCAGCGCAGGGCCGACGACAGACAGAGAAGAAATAATATCCAGGTGGTTGGCCTGCTGGAGGGAGCAGAGGGGGACAAGCCGGTCCTGTTTGCTGAGGCCCTGTTCAAACAATTATTATTGCTTAAAGATTTACTCCCCACTTATGTTGTGGAGAGAGCTCACAGGGTCCCCACTGGCAGCAGGCCTCCAGGAGCCTTCCCCAGACCTTTCCTGGTTAGATTTCTAAACTACAGGGACAGGGACATGATCTTAGCCCAGTCCAGGAAGATTCCAGAACTGAAGCATGAGAACGCTCGGGTGATGCTATTTCCTGACTTTTTGGCGGCCACACAACAACGCCGCTCCTTTAATGATGTTCACAGACGACTTTGTGAAAAGGAGATACAATACAGTATGCTGTACCCAAGCAGGCTTAGGGTTCAATACAGGGGCAGTTTGAAGTTCTTTGAGAATCCTGCGGAGGCATGTGACTGGTTGGATAAAGAACTATCCTAGATGTGAACTGTTTGGCAGCGTCCTACCGGTCCCAGAAGGCCGGACTCACTGTTGCACATGTTGTGCCTGTTCACTGTATTCCCACATGTACATACAGCCTACTATCGGATTTCACAAATGTATGGGCAGAATGTATTGTCAAGCCATGGTCTGTTCCGAATTGAGCATGTATGCATGCGATTTCCTAAAGGCAACTCCACCCGATCAGTAGATGGCGATGGATGACTCCGGTTCAGGATGGAGCACCGCCACTGCTTTGAATCTGGCACCCCAGTGGGGTTGCGTTGCTGCAGACGGATGGCTTCCCTCTTTTGGTAACTTTTTCTCTGCCCCTAACTTGAGTAGTCACCTTTTTTGAATTTTTATCTTTTATCATTATTTTATATATTTTTCCTTTGTTTTTTACTCCACTTTCCTGCTGGCTAGCATTTTATCCCACACCAGGAGGGGGGGTGGGGGTCTGCTTTTTCTCCCTCAGTTTGCTTTGATCCTGAAGGTTTTTCCTTGATCGTATGTTATTGAACTCCACCTTCCTGTAGGTCGGAGCACGAGGAGGATGTGATGATTTCACCAAGGAACTTGCCGAACTTTTGATCGATGCGGCTGGGACTAGCAGCAAGTTTTTGTTCGCTGGTTTTTGGGATAAAGCTACATGCCGGAACTTTTTTTTTTTTGTTTCTGGTATAATAGCAGGGGGAGGTGTTTTACTCGTCACAGCTCATACACCTGAAATTACTGCGAGGTGTTCTTTTCCAGGTTGGCGACATGCGGGTGAGGTCTCCATTGAGAGGGAGGGAGAGGCTTTGCTAAGGTACTGTAAAGGTATATATCTCAACGAGTGTGCTCATGGTGGATAAACTTAACATTGTGTCTTGGAATGTTAGAGGCCTCAATCACAAGTATTTAAAAGGGCCTCAGTATTCCAATACTTGAAACAGACTAAACCGTATATAATTTTTCTACAGGAGACGCATCTCGATGGAAGCAGGGTGTAATGGCTCTGCATAAACCATGGATTCAGAGGGCACTGCACTCCACTTATTCCACCTTTGCAAGAGGGGTTCCCGTGCTTGTTAGTAGGGTGATCCCATGTACCATTCACCAAGTTATTTCTGACCGGGGGGGGGGATGTGTGGCGGTAGTAATGGATGTATATTACTGTCAATTATTGTTGGTAAATGTATATGTACCTCCTCCGTTCCAGGCCCAGTTGCTCTATGATGTGCTGACTCGGCTGGCTCAGTTCGTACACCTTCCCATGTTTCTGATGGGAGACTTCAATGCCGTCCTGGATGCGGCGTTGGACTCTTCTAATCCGAATAGGGGGAGCACTGCTGATTTGAATGGATGGCTCTCCGTGGCTGGATTGGTCGAGATATGGCGTTGGAAGAATCTGATAGAACGATGCTTCTCTCACATATCAATGGCTCACGGTTCCTCAGCCAGGATTGATCTGACCTTTGGAAATGGTCAAATTTTACAATATGTGGCAGGCATTGAATACTTGGCGGGGGGCTGTCAGATCATAATCCTCTTTCTCTTGCTCTATCCTTTTCGGCTGGGGCAGGGAGGAGAGGATGGCGCCTTTCACCCAGTTGGTTGCAACATGAACAAGTGGCTGCCCAACTGGAGGAAATGTATTGGACTGCAAACGTGGATTCCTCTGAGCCACCGGTGGTCTTGGGATGCCTTTAAGGCGGTTGCTAGGGGAGAATGCATATCAGCCATCAAGACAGCACGTGTAAATGACAATGAGGAAATAGCCAGTTTGACACAGAGGGAGAGGGAGCCACATATGAGGTTCTATTGGAAGCACGGAGGCACCTGTCTCTGCATATCAAGGGGCTGACAAGCTCGGAGATAACTCAGGGAGCGCATACATTATTTGCAGAAGGGGATAAGAATGAAAAACTCCTGGCTATGATGGTGGTGGATCACCACCCAATTGCACATATCCCAGCTATTAAAGATAAAGGGGGCGTGTTGGTCACTGATTCTACTCTCATCATGCAGGAGTTTATTGTGTATTTCTTTTCAACCCTGTACTCCCCTATCCCACAATATGACCCGGTAGCACTGGACTCGCTGCTGGCGACGTTGCCCCTCTCGAGACTGTCCGAGGAAGACTGTAACGTGCTAGAAGCCAAAATTACGGTTAAGGAGGTGCAGGCAGCAATATTTGACTTCCCGCCTAACAAGGCCCCGGGACCGGATGGTTTTCCCGCGGATTTCTACAAATCCAACGTGGAAAGCTAGCTGCTAGATTTAACTGGTTACTAGATTACTGCATAGACAATTCCTCCCTACCGGAATCTATGTTGGAGGCGTATATGATCCTCTTGCTGAAACCGGGGAAGGACCCGACTGAGTGCGCATCGTACCGCCCCATTGCCCTTTTAAATACGGATCTGAAGATCTTGACTAAACTGTTAGCAACCAGACTAGCTAAAGTTATCCCGACCATAGTTAATATAGATCAAACGGGTTTCATTCCGGGGAAATCCACAGACACAAATTTAAGGAGACTCTTTACCCACCTGCAACTCCCACCTACTGACCCAGAGACCAGAATAGTTGTGTCTATCGACATAGACAAGGCCTTTGACTCCGTTGACTGGATATTCATGTTTAAGGTTCTATAAGTTATGGGTTTCGGACCGCAATTTTGGAAATGGATTTCTATGCTATATAGGAACCCCAAGGTGGCCATTAGATTGGGGTCGGTGATGTCTGATTTTTTCGCGGTAGGCAGGGGCACCAGACAGGGTTGTCCCCTTTTTTGTTTGCCCTGGTGATGGAGCCCCTGGCCACCGCACTGAGATCTTCCGGGAATGTACAGGCCATAAAAGTGGGTACAATTCATGAGAGACTGGCTTTATACGCAGATGACATGCTCCTGTTTCTCAATGACCCGAGTGACTCACTGAAGGCGGTTCTGGCAATTTTGAATGAATTTGCCAAATTTCAGGGTTGAGAGTGAACTGGAGTAAGTCATCGATCCTCCCATTGGATGTTAAAGCCAAAGAAACAGCAGACCCGGATTTGCCACTGCAATGGGTCTCGTCTCTCAAATATCTTGGGGTGAAAATCACGGCGAAGGTGCAAGATTACATGTCCCTGAATCTACTCCCGCTGCTGACTTTTCTTAAACAGAAGGTGCAAGCTTGGGCCAAGCTGCCGCTGTCCTTGCTAGGACGAATCAGCCTGCTCAAAATGAAGGTCCTTTCGGTAATCCTTTACTTCCTACGACATGCTCTGGTGTGGATACGGAATTCTTATTTCAAGCAGATAGACGGTATTGTTAACTCTTTCTTGTGGGCGCCCAAACCCCCCAGGATAGGACTTAAAGTGTTACAGGAACCCGGGGATCAGGGAGGCCTTGCATTGCCGGACTGGTATAAATACTACCTGGCCGGTCAAATGGTATTTGCCCACAGGTGGTTATTGACGGATGATGGTGATGCGGCCACAGTGCTGGAGGCGGCCCATCTGGGATCCTATGAAAGTCTGCGTCTAGCTCTGTTTAGGGGTCCTAAATCTGATTTGCCTGTGACTCTGACAATGAAGGCCACTATTAGGGCATGGGGTGTGGTGGTGAAGTTAGTGTGTCCCAGCTATCAGGGGTTGTCTCCATCTACCCCACTATGGATGAATCACAAGCTGCCCCATTTTTATAACCTACTGGATCCCATGATCTGGGCAGTTAAGGGTATTAAAACGCTTAAAGATATCACTTCCTATGGGGACCTTCTAAACTTCTCTCAACTGCAGTCCAGACATGATCTAGCTAACTCCTACCTTTTTCACTATTTTCAACTCAGGCATGCTTACCAGACACAGTTTGGAGAGTTGAGGGTAGAATCCCTGGCCTCGGCTCTCGAATCTCTGTTGTCGGCAGAGGACCTGGCTAAACCCCTTTCGTTAACGTACAAGGAATTCTTCAAAACAACACCAAAGGCAGTAGCCAACTCTAGGAGAAGGTGGGAGACTGAAGTTCCTGACATTCAGGGGGAGGATTGGGATGATCTCTGCACTCAGCCTTTTAAACACCTAGTGTCAGCAAGGGACAGACTGATCCAATTTAAATTTCACTATAGGTGCTACTATACGCCAGCTAGGCTCCCTAAAATATATGGCAATGGCCCGGCGGAATGCTGGAGATGTTCATTCTCTCCGGCAAATGCTGACCATATATTCTGTCAATGCCCTCACCTCCAACGTTTTTGGGCGGAGATCACCTCCTGTATATCTGATATTCTGGCAGTACCAATACCGTTAACTGTGCGGGTGTGCTTGTTGGGACTGGTGGATTAGTTGGTTCTGACAAGAGCACTGAGAACATTACTTACTATCCTATTGTTTTACAGTAAAAAAGCCATACTGCTCTAATGGAAAGATGCAAGAGCCCCTGATGTGATATTTTGGAAAGGGTTGGTGAACTCAATGTTGCCTTATTATAAAGCCACATATAGGGTTAGGGGATGTGGAAAAAAAATTGACAGAGTGTGGAAGGCCTGGTATCACTCCGACAGCACGGTGGGCTAGGATTGATCCTCCCAGGGTACCTCATTGATCCAAGGAAATGCCAGAGTTTTTGAGATGCAGGAAACAAGCAGGGGTAATGTGATATAGTCTATACTGTCTATTAAAATATACGGTACCTGAATCCTAGTATGCGGAAGACCTTCTCATTGGTGGCCAGAGATAGAAGGATCACCTGGATAGGGAATTAAAATGTTGACACACAAAGTACAACAAGCCCGCACTACTGAGCTGTGACAAGGGGGAAGGGGGAGGGAGGGAAGACGGGCGTGGTTATTAAGAGATAGTTGACTGTTAGGATAAGTATGTTGGGCCCTGCGTGGCTGCTGTTTTCGGGTGACTGTCATGTTGACATAACCCAGATGTTGTTTGTCTTATTGAAAAATTTGTACAATAAAAATAGATTTGTAAAAAAATAAATAAATGAAGGCTTGGCGCTGCCCTCTTTACTTTGCTAGCCTGGGCACTGGCCTATACATCCCTACCTGGCTGTTGTGTTGACCCCTTTTGATTCAATACTTTGAGCCCTGGACCCAGAACAAGTATACGGATAAGGACTTCTCACTTTACTTTGACTTTCAAGATCTTTACAAAAAGCATTTACCAATCAAAAAATAATTAACATTGCTCAAGAAATAATTCTGTGCATTTTACAAAATAATTTTGACCAAAATTCCAGACAAACAGTTAAAGGTGATATACAGTGCCTTGAAAAAGTATTCATACCCCTCGACATTTTCAAGATTTTGTCATGTTACAACCAAAAGCGTAAATGTATTTTATTGGGATTTTATGTGATAGACCAACACAAAGTGGCACATGACTGTGAAGTGGAATGAAAATTATAAATGGTTTTCAAAATTTTTTACAAATAAATACAGGTGTGTGAAAAGTGTGACGTGCATTTGTATTCAGCCCCCCTGAGTCAATACTTTGTAGAACCACCTTTCGCTGCAATTACAGCTGCAAGTCTTTTTGAGGATGTCTCTTCCAGCTTTGCACATCTAAAGAGTGACATTTTTGTCCATTCTTCTTTGCAAAATAGCTCAAGCTCTGTCAGATTGGATGGAGTGCGTCCGTGAACTGCAATTTTCAAGTCTTAGGCCTCGTACACACGGCCGATTTTCTCGGCAAGAACCAGCAAGAAACTTGCTGGCAGAGAGGTCTTGCCGAGTAAATCGGTCGTGTGTACGCGGCTATCGGGTTTCTCGTCGAGAAAACCGTCAAGAAACCTCGACGAGAAAATAGAGAACCTGCTCTCTATTTTCTCGTCGAGATTCTCGTCGGCATGTTTCTCGATGAGAAAAGTGAGTGTGTGTACACTTACCTGTCCTCCCGGAAGCCCACGCATGTTCGAAATGAATTCGACGCATGCGCGGTAGCTTCCTAGGCATACGTAGGGTATACCAAGATGGCGGCGACGGCATCGAATGTGACGAGCGCATGCTCGTCGTAGTCGATGACGTCACCGCGTACGCTCCATTCAAAGAACCGCGGGTTCTTTGAAACGAGCGTGTGTACACTCGGTCGGGACAAGTTTCTTGTCCAAGAATCTCGTCGAAAAAAACGACATGTTTTTTTCAACGAGAATCTCGGCCGTGTGTACGAGGCCTTACATATAAAAAGCAGTGCAGCGCTGAATGTTAAACTAAAAATGGTTTTAAAGCAGTCCAAAAACGATATATGACCGGATGAAGCCAGACAGTGTTAAAGAGGCAAACAAAGTGTAAACTTCTTAGACGGAGAGTAGGGTGCTGTGGTCAGTCACCATGCATCCCAGCATAAATGTCTCCTCCCCCTGAAGCACTAAACGCTCACCTGGACAAATGGGCCTCTGCGCGAACAGAAGGTCAATCACGCTGTCCCTTCTCGAGGGTAGTGGCAGAATGGTGTCTTCACGGGAAGTCCTTCTTTGGAAATCCTGTCAATAGATGGTCTCCAAAAAACTCGCACATACAGGGTGGATCATGCAAGAATATAACGGAAAACCATAGTGCTCTCCATATATAAAAAACCAACACATTTATTTAAAATAAAAAATACTCACAAACACGGCACTATAACCTAGTGCGCGGTATGCAGTACATATAGATAAAAACCAGGTAGGCAACTGCTCTGACATCACTATAACCCCCCGCACGCGTATCGTCCGTGGTGCAGGACTTCCTCAGCGGATATAATCAAGTCTTGCCACAGATTCTCAATTGGATTTAGGTCTGAACTTTTACTGGGCCATTCTAACACATGAATATGCTTTGATCTAAACCATTACAGTAGCTCTAGATGTATGTTTAGGGTCGTTGTCCTGCTGGAAGGTGAACCTTCGCCCCAGTCTCAATTCTTTTGCAGACTCTAACAGGTTTTCTTCTAAGATTGCCCAGTATTTGGCTCCATCCATCTTCCCATTAACTCTGACCAGCTTCCCTGTCCCTGCTGAAGAAAAGCATCCCCACAACATGATTCTGCCACCACCATGTTTCACGGTGGGGATGGTGCGTTCAGGGTGATGTGCAGTGTTAGTTTTCCGCCACACACAGTGTTTTGCTTTTAGGCCAAAAAGTTCAATTTTAGTCTCATCTGACCAGAGCATCATCTTCCACATGTTTGCTGTGTCCCCCACAAACTACAAATGGGACTTCTTATGGCTTACTTTCAACAATGGCTTTCTTCTTGCCACTCTTCCATAAAGGCCAGATTTGTGGAGTGCACGACTAATAGTTGTCCTGTGGACAGATTCTCCCACCTGAGCTGTGGATCTCTGCAGCTTCTCCAGAGTTACCATAGACCACTTGGCTGCTTCTCTGATGAATGCTCTCCTTTGCCCGGCCTGTCAGTTTAGGTGGACGGCCATGTCTTAGTAGGTTTGCAGTTGTGACATACTCTATTTTCGGATGATGGATTGAACAGTGCTTCGTGAGATGTTCAAAGCTTGGGATATTTTTTTATAACTGTAGCACCCTGATGTTTAGGCAGGGTTGCTATTAAATTTATTTACCAAGTGATAGTTGCCTTGGTCAATTGTTAGGAGGTCAATTGATTTCGCCCTAATTCTGGAATTGCTACACTTCTCTCTTCTGTTGCTAGATGACCAGGTATCAGGTGACATTAGATAAGACAAGGGCATTGCAAGGATAGATTAGGAATGAATGGGGCGTCCTAGCTAATGGGCAAGGCTTTTCTTGGGTCCCTTGGCCTGCTTGGAGAGCCTATTTATTTCAGGGGAGTCAGGTGATCGGAGTTCTGTGCCCCCTGGACGGCTGTCTGGGTGGACATGTGTCGTATTGCCCTGGGCTGCTAGGCCAAAAACCTAAGGCCTATCTTGGGTACATCTGGCTGCTAGGCTATCTGAGAGATAGTGCAGGGTTGGGACTGTGGGCTTGTAGTCCAACCAGATTAATGGTTTTCGCTGGCCGGGGAACCAGTCATGGTCGGAGGTAGAGGGGAAGCTGTCACCACAAAGGGACCATCCACCTTGTTACCGGAGGCTGGTACCAGTACAGACTTCTCACCAGGCAAGGACGGTGAAGAAGTGGGAAAGCATCAGCAAGTGGCAAGTCAGGGACCCAGTGGGACAGCAGAGGTGACGCTTGTGGAGTGCCAAGCTAGGGACCGAACGTGTCAGCAGGGGTGAAGTTTGAGGAGTTATCTGTGAGTGCCAAGCCAGGGACCCAGCAGTGAAGCGGTGTGGACGCTTGAGGAAGATACTGAGTGCATCAGTGAAAGAGCTCAGGGGGTTCAGTGGCTAGTGGATCTAAAGTCTAGTGAGAGAGACTGGGAGCTTATTGAGTGAAGACCCACAGTGAGTGAGTGTGGGGTAAAGAGAACTGTTTGTGTTGCAGATAGTTGAATACCTTTACCGTTGGTAACATCTACAAGATTGTTGCCATAGGAGACAGCAGTCCTACCTATACAGAAGTGGTGTCCGGTTGGAGGCCTTCACCTGTATAGCTGTCTGCCTATAGAAGTCTCTGAGTCTGCCAATTAACATTGCATCTACCTAAGGGTGTCCTGGTCCTAATCCTCTCTCTTATGCCTTGTACACACGATCGGATTTCCGATGGAATTTTCCGTCGGAATTCCGATAAAGCTGACTTCTATCAGTCTTGCATACACACTGTCAGACTAAATTCCGACCGTCCAAAACGCGGTGACGTATAACACTACGATGAGACGAGAAAAATGAAGTTCAATGCTTCCAAGCATGCGTTGACTTGATTCTGAGCATGCATGGATTTTTCTCCGATGGAATTCCACACAGACGATCGGAATTTCCCATCGGATTTAAAACCTGTTCTATTTTTTTACTCCGATGGAAAAAAGTCAGATGGGGCCCACACACGATCGGAATTTCCGATGAAACAAGTCCATCGGTCTTTTTTCATTGGAAAATCCGATCGTGTGTACAAGGCATTACAGTTCTGTTTAAGAGACAATCAAACTCTTTGCATTCAAAACGTGTCTGGCGCCCACCATTTCATCTTGCATTACACCCACCATGCCTTGCAACCCACTCTACACTGAAGGATGTCAGCTGTCCCTAACTGGAGGTAACCATTAGGCCTCAGGGGCCTTGGGACTTTGCTACATAACCTAACCCTGCTTTAAACTTCTCCATAACTGTATCCCTGACTTGTCTGGTGTGTTCCTTGGCCTTAATGTTGCTTTTTGTTCTTTAAGGTTCTCTAACAAACCTCTGAGGGCTTCACAGAACAGCTGTATGTATACTGAAATTAAATTAAACACAGGTGGACTCTATTTACTAATTAGGTGACTTCTGAAGGCAATTGGTTCCACTAGATTTTAGTTAGGGGTATCAGAGTAAAGGGGGCTGAATTAAAATGCACGCCACACTTTTCAGATTTTTATTTGTATAAAATTTGGAAAACCATTTATCATTTTCCTTCTACTTCACAATTATGTGCCACTTTGTGTAGGTCTATTACATAAAATCCCAATAAAATACATTTGCGCTTTTGGTTATAACAATTGTGGAAAATGTTAAGGGGTATGAATACTTTTTCAAGGCACTGTACTTGAACAAATGACACATACAGTTCACATGATCTATTCATTCCCATAATTTAAATCTTTAACAATGCAGATGTGTCATATGAAAAAGGTAAATGCACACTACATTCACTACCACCGCAAATCCATGAAATTAGAATCAGGTGTTCTAGATTAAGTGCTAATGATTAGGATCTCTTTTGGAAATATGCAGGTCGAACCTTTGTTATTTAACCCATTTATGACAGCTATACGTATATATGTGGCTGCAGGGCAGGTGGGCCTTGACACCCAGCAGCCACATATTAGTGTCACTGTGTAGTTCTTAGGCATACTCTACCGGTGCCTCCGGAACTGTAATGAAGCTGTCATTGAAACAACTGTGTAGCAAATCGCAGTGCAGAAATATCGGGAGCCCCTCCTACTGGCCACCTGACCTGTTTAAAGCACCAGCTGCAGCCAACGCGAAGGGGTTAAACCTCAGCCATCTAGGGTTTGGCATTCTCTTTGCTACTGATGCGTGTCATCATGCCAAGATCAAAAGAGCTTTCTAAGGCTTATAAAAAAGGTTGTGGGTTCCTAGGGGTCTGGCAAGGGATTTTAAAAGATTGCCAAATTATTTAAAATGAATCATTCCACTGTATGGAAAATAATCTACAAGTGACATACCGGTAGATTTAAAAAAACTGCTAATTTGTCCAGAGAAGGCTGACCCAGCAAATCAGACCAATAGTTGACCGTTTTATGCCAACATAAGTCTTCCAAAACCCTGAAATTCCATTGGGTGATCTGCACAACTCTTACAATGGTTGAAATCAAAGTGCACACATCTATAATCAGAAATAAATTTCACTTGCAATTTAACCGGGAAAGGGACTAAGGTCCAAAAAAAACAAGATTACAGTTTGCCAGTGAAAAATACAGGCAAAGACCATTCTGGAACAATGTACTGTGGACTGACCATTCTAAGATAGAGTTGTTTGGCTACAGTAACAATGTTTGCTGCAAAGCAAATACAGCATTTCAGAAGACCCTCAACTGTGAAACATGGTGGTGGAAATGTTATGGTTTGGGGTTGCCTTTCTGCTTTAGGGCCTGAGTAAATTGGCAGTTATTAAGCCACATATGAAGTCTGCATCAAAGTGTTTTTGGTGAAAAGATAAGTTGAAGTTAAACTGGAAATGGATCTTTTAACACAATAATGATCCAAAGCGCTCTGGAAAATCCACAAAATGAATACACACACAGAGGAGTATGGACTGGCCAAGTCTAAGCCCTGATCTGAACCCCACTGAAATGTGGGGATTTGAAAGGGGCATTTCATGCAAGTAAACCCACAAACATTCTACATTTAAAGGAATTTTGCATGGCAAAGTGGTCAAAAACGGAATCAATGTTAAAAATTAGTGGGCAGTTCTTCAAAACACTTACAATGAGTCATTTCTACTAAAAGGGCTTCTGGGTCCAAGTACAGTATGTACTTACTTTTACACTATTACATTTATTGATATTTTTGTTGAAAATTTTGGGACCTTAGATTGTAAGCTCCTTGAGGGCAGGGACTGATTAGAATATATAATTTATATATAAAGTGCTACATATACCTTAATTTAACCCCCATGCAGCCTCTGGCATTAACACAGTATTACCAGTTCCTAAACCTTT
Organism: Rana muscosa; assembly: GCA_029206835.1. NCBI lineage: Eukaryota > Metazoa > Chordata > Amphibia > Anura > Ranidae > Rana > Rana muscosa. The sequence goes on along the minus strand of CM055125.1, from coordinate 235,304,884 downwards.
TAGTATTGCTGACATAATAATTCACATGGTCAGTTTGGGCCCTTTGAGATGGCCTTGCTTGCAGGCAGCAAATGTTTTCTATATCAGACTAATTCTCTCACCAAATGTGCCAAAAAGATCTGGGTAAGGAGCAAATGGCTCCTGCAACCACCCTGACTACGGCCCCTTTTGGCAGTTAAGTCAAAGGCCATAATATGCTCGCCGTTATGCCATCCCTAGAAGGTGAACTAGGGATCATTCTAGCTGGCTGTACTTACAGTGTCTGGAAATGGTTAAATGGCTTCTCGTGCAGCTAACAATTATCTCAAAGATGGCAGTGATAACGTTCAAGATTTTATATATGATACCCAGATGACATGCTTCGCCTTCACCAGCTGGTAAGACTCAGCTGACATTTGGTGCCAGAACTGTTAGAGGCCATATGTTCCCGAAGAGCTACAGCTGAGCCAAACTAAAACCTAACACCAAACTAGGAATGAGCTTCAGGTTCAGGTCGACCATAAGTTCGACCCATACCCAGCTTGTTCCCACATTTGGCCAATTCACCCACTTGAACAACAGCCAGAAGCCTGCCGTATAGAAGCGCTACCACTGTTATATGACATGCCAGATACACGGCGCTGCTGGAATGTAAAGAGCCACAGAAATTCTGGGTGACATCATTGACCATATATGGTCCTCATCATATTGAGTCAATGACGTTGTACCACTGTGTTTACATTGGAGCAGTGCAGGGGGAGCCATCATTTGCGACAGAGCTGTATTAGTGGGTCATAAGACATCACTCATTGTAATTGATGCTAGATAGATCTACATTACTGAATGACATGATTGACTTTGGATTTACATTTTGGGATATTATTATTTAACCGCTTAAGGACCGCCGCACAAACTTATACGTCGACAGAATGGCACGGATTGGCAAATGGGCGTATATATACGTCCCCTTTAATTTGCCACCGTGTGGTCGCATGTGCCGCCGGCGGCGGGCTCGCGACCCTCTCGCGAGCTTCGTGACCGTGCCCGCGGGACCCGCGGACTCTAATGTCCACCGGTGTCCCGCGATCGGCTCACAGAGCTGAAGAACGGGGAGATGTCAGTGTAAACACAACATCTCCCTGTTCTTCCTAGTGACATGTCACTGATCGAATGCTCCCTCTCATCGGGAGCAGCGATCAGTGACGTGTCACTCGTAGCCACGCCCCTAACAGTTAGAATCACTCCCTAGGGCACACTTAACCACTTCAGTGCCCCTACAGGTTAACCCCTTCACTGCCAGTGTCATTTTTACAGTAATCAGTATCGGCCTAAACTGAGGAAAAAAATAGTTTTTTTATATATTTTTTGGGGGATATGTATTATAGCAAAAAGTAAAAGATATTGCATTTTTTTCTAAATTGTCGCTCTATTTTTGTGTAGCGCCTTCCCCTCTTCTCTCTCCGTGCGACTCGCACTGTCTCTTGTCTAGGGGTATCTGATGGGGGAGAGAGAGAGAGCGGGTGGGCTACGCCTAGCTTCCACCACGTGGGAATACCTGTGGTATCAGCAATGTCTTGTTTACCTTCGGGTCTGTGCTGTGCACCCGGATCCTCCCTCCAAGAGTCACCGTGAACTTCGTCCACCAGGAAGTGAGCCTCACACCATTAAAGTCCAACACTCCTTTATTAGAACACACCATACAGGGACTTCCTTGATAGATAGAACAGAAAAGGAGGTGTGAGTGTGAATAGGCCCAGACACAAATTCGGTCCTCCACTCTCCTCCTGGAGAGTGGGCTATGGTCTCCGCATGAGGTGAAGGGGATCCTTCTGGACGGTCTCCGACAAGAGACTCACCCGTCACCGGCAGTCTGCTGCACCGGGTCTTCGAGTGAGGAGCTCTCCCCGGTCCATTGCGTCTTACTCAGATTCAGGCCTCCATCCCCGAAGTGCCTTAGGACCCTTCCCTCGCGGAACTCAGTGTTGGGCACTGAGCTCCGGACCTTCTTGTAAGTACCTCACCCCAGGACTGAAGGTGCCTGAGGTGGAACACGATCTCCGTTGGTCCCCTAGGCCGAGGCCTCCTAGGGGACGAGCACGAACCCACGTCCGCAAGCTGAAGGTGCTTGGGACGAAGACCCCGTGACCAAGATGGCCGGCCCCCTTTATACCCTCCCCCAGCAAGCACGGCGGGTTCCCCGCCCCACCATACCGCTGCCGAGAGAGGACAAAAAGGGCCTCGGCACACAGTGATATTCGTCCCTCCGGTCACAGTGACAGCGCCACCTCGTGGACCACAGGGAACATAGCACTGATGTCACAGCCAGATTCAAAAAATGCACCCGGGAAAGTAAGTACCCGCTACACATTCCCCTCTGTCTTTTGACACTGGACCCCAGTGTCTGGAGTGAATCACGCCCTCAACGGCTGACATAATCCAATCCAGAAACCAACTAAAAATGTGAAAAAACAAAAATTTTTAGGAAACTATCCTAACGGAGAAGTTGTGTCTGAGCCCCTGCAACAAAAGAGGAGTGAAAGACAACATTTAAAACATTATACTTTTCCCTCCCATCCTAACTAAGAACCACCGCAGGTTCCATAATCTTGCCGGGACGCTCTCCTGCAGAGGGAAGAGAAAAGAAACAATAAAACCCTGACACATGTGTATGTGTGAGAGAAAAAGAAACTCCTCCGAAGAGAAATATCTTTTCCTCCAGTGTGAGTGTGTACAATGTGTAACGTTGCACGAGACTGCCACCTGGTGACAGCCTCGCGGTAACTGCACCCGTTGAACCATCTTCTCTTTTCTTGCTGCTTGACTCCAGGCCCTATCTACCCCAAAGTCTGCAACTTCTCACCGGAGAGGAAAGAAAAACAACAACTGGAACAGTTCTTCCTCGGAATGACACAAGCACCCCTCTTGCGGGGCAAAACACTGATGATGGCACCAGCAAGAAAGTCAAACAGCAAAGTTCAGGGGGTGCAAAGTCCTTTCAAAAAGCAAACAAATGGAGTCTCTTTCTCCTCAGAGGTAGAAGCGGGGATGCGGCAGAACAATAGGTTTTAGATGCCGATCCATGGTCTACAAATGGTACTCCACATCCTCACCTTCTTTGCGTCGGATCAACACCTTATCCGCATGGATGTGTCTTCCCCTCATCCACTCTGCCTTGCAGTCTTTGAACCGCTGAGATGTCTTTGGAGAGCATGTCAAATACCTGCGGGCGTGTGGGACCTTAAGGTGGGTCCACACGAAGTCATTATACCAGTGCTCTCGGTACACCTCCACTTCGTAGAGTAACTCCTTGGGGAGGTACGGATATTCCCACCCGTAGTCAGCAGCAACTTTCTGGCAGAAGAGTCTCTGAAGCCTTGACAGCGGAGGCATTGTGGCTTTGTCCCCTTCGCCGGGTAGAACTATAGAGTCCGGATGGCGAGGGGCCTTAACCACTTCTGGTTGGGGCATAGGTGCCCGTAGTATCAACCTCTGCTCCCCAGTGCCTGATGCAGGTGGCACCGGAGATGTAGATGTAGGCTGGGGACAGGACCCTTGTTCAGGCGCTGGTGCCTCCACCCGGGGTGTACTCTCCCCCGTGGACATGAGTGAATCTCGAGGCCTTCGGAATGAAGCTAGCGGTACTTTGTCCCAGCACTTCTCTGCAAACAGTTCGTCAATAGCGGTGTCATCTCCCATATCAGAGAGCGACTCCAGATCTGAGGTATCACACTCCTCCGCGGGTATGTAGCCCGTTGTAGAGACGGAGCTAACACCTCCCGCAGGCGTACTGGGCCATGCCACGACTTCGAGCAGGGCTGCACTTTGGCCTATTCAGTTAACTCATCCAGCAGACTTGTTCCATACTGTGATGCACAACACAATACCGGACCCGAGCCCTCACGTGTAGCGCCTTCCCCTCTTCTCTCTCCGTGCGACTCGCACTGTCTCTTGTCTAGGGGTATCTGATGGGGGAGAGAGAGAGAGCGGGTGGGCTACGCCTAGCTTCCACCACGTGGGAATACCTGTGGTATCAGCAATGTCTTGTTTACCTTCGGGTCTGTGCTGTGCACCCGGATCCTCCCTCCAAGAGTCACCGTGAACTTCGTCCGCCAGGAAGTGAGCCTCACACCATTAAAGTCCAACACTCCTTTATTAGAACACACCATACAGGGACTTCCTTGATAGATAGAACAGAAAAGGAGGTGTGAGTGTGAATAGGCCCAGACACAAATTCGGTAGAGACTCACCCGTCACCGGCAGTCTGCTGCACTGGGTCTTCGAGTGAGGAGCTCTCCCCGGTCCATTGCGTCTTACTCAGGTTCAGGCCTCCATCCCCAAAGTGCCTTAGGACCCTTCCCTCGCGGAACTTAGTGTTGGGCACTGAGCTCCAGACCTTCTTGTAAGTACCTCACCCCAGGACTGAAGGTGCCTGAGGTGGAACACGATCTCCGTTGGTCCCCTAGGCCGAGGCCTCCTAGGGGACGAGCACGAACCCACGTCCGCAAGCTGAAGGTGCTTGGGACGAAGACCCCGTGACCAAGATGGCCGGCCCCCTTTATACCCTCCCCCAGCAAGCACGGCGGGTTCCCCGCCCCACCATACCGCTGCAGAGAGAGGACAAAAAGGGCCTCGGCACACAGTGATATTCGTCCCTCCGGTCACAGTGACAGAGCCACCTCGTGGACCACAGGGAACATAGCACTGATGTCACAGCCAGATTCAAAAAATGCACCTGGGAAAGTAAGTACCCGCTACATTTGTTTATAGCGCAAAAAATAAATACCGCAGAGGTGATCAAATACCATCAAAAGAAAGCTCTATTTGTGGGAAAAAAAGGACGTCAATTTTGTTTGGGAGCCACTGTTGGCAACAACATGGATAAAGGGTTTCTTGTCGGGGAAAGTAGCTTTGCTGTCCACACTTGCAAGGTACCCTCCCATTGTTGAGGGCATGTGGCCTGGAATGGTTTGCTCACTGCCCTTTTTCTGACCAGCCTGGCTACATGTCTGGATAAGGGTCTGATATGGATCTTGAGGGGAAACCTACACATTTTTTCCAGTCCAATTTTTTGTAATCAATGTGTACTGTCCCTTTAAGAAGAAAACAGCATGGGGGTGCTCAGTGGTTGTCATCAGGGCATGTAGGTGCAGACAGTTTTTATTGTCATGCCACGTACACACGACCATTTTTAATGTCATTGAAAAAAACTATGTTTTTCTCGACGTGATTCTTTTCAAGCCTGCCTTGCCTACACACTATCGTGGAAAAAAATGCTCGAGCACAGCGCGGTGACGTACGAAATGTACGACGGCACTATAAAGGGGAAGTTCCATTCGGATGGCGCCACCCTTTGAGCTGCTTTTGCTGACCCTCGTGTTAGTAAAGTTTGGTGAGAGCCGATTCGCGCTTTTAAGCCTCGTGCTTTTCAGTCCGTTACAGCGTGATGAATGTGCTATCTCCATTACGAACGCTAGTTTTACCAGAACGAATGCTCCCGTCTCATACTTGATTCTGAGCATGCGCATTTTTTTTACGTCGTTAAAGCCTACACACGGCCGTTTTTCATGACCAGAAAAACGTAGATGTGAAAAACGACGAGAAAAATTAGAGCATGTTCCAATTTTTTCATGGCCATTTTTCACGTTGTGAAAAATGCTCTGAAGCCCACACACGATCATTTTTAATGACCATTTTAAAAAATCGCATTTTTCTCGTCATTAAAAACGGTCGTGTGTACGTGTGTACGGGGCATCAGAAGTTCTAACCATTCCCCGCTCAACTAAACTTGTATTTTTGATTTTGTCTGCGTCCCTGTTGGAGGAGTTTCTTATTACCCCAGGAGGGACACAGACAGCAATAAACTCCCGACAGAGGAATCAACCCTTCCCACTTTATCCCCCCAAAAATTAGGCTGGTTATATATACACTATTAGAATTTCGTTCAAAGTTTTTTTTTTTTTAAATGTTTGTTCGTTTTTCTAATTGTTAGTGAGGTCAATTTCATGTTCATTTTTGACAATACTGAGAAAATTTGATGGTGCAGGATGGAAATTTTTCCCAAATGAATGAATTTCTAACAATGAATGTGGTTCTCATTTGAAAATTACATTTTCTCCAAAATAGAATGTTGAAAGCAAACATACTTCGAACGACATTCATTCAGTCATCACATGTACAAAGAATTCTCTAACGTTCATGTGTAAATCTACTAGTGTATGACCAGCAGTTTGGGCTGAAGTTTTTATCTATACTCTCACAGTCAGTACACATTAAACACAATCAGAGAAAGGTGTATCATTGTATTAAAACATAATTGTATTGTAAACTTAAAATAAATAAAAAAATGGTTCTTCTCTGTTAAAAAAGAAAAATGGTTCTAAAATATAAATAAGACATGGATGAGCAAGTTTGGGGTGGAAAAACTTGACTGGCCTACACAGAGTCCTGACCTCAACTCGATAGAACACCTTTGGGATGAATTAGAGAGGGGACTGCGAGCCAGGCCTTCTCGTCCACATCAGTGCCTGACCTCACAAATGCACGTCTGGAAGAATGGTCAAACATTCCCATAGACACACTCCTAAACCTTGTGGACAGCCTTCCCAGAAGTGTTGAAGCTGTTATAGCTGCAAAGGGTGGGACAACTCAATATTGAACCCTACAGACTAAGACTGGGATGCCACTAAAGTTCATGTGTGTGTAAAGGCAGGTGTCCCAATACTTTTGTTAATAAAGTTTAAATACCTTTTATGTATCGTTTATACATATGTATAGTGTTTGCAAATGGCGGTAACTGTATTTGTCACCTATGTATTTTCCATTCATAGCAAGAAAGAGGGACATTTATTGAAGTGTAACTCCAGGCAAGCCACCAAAACAGTGAGATATTGATTTTGTTTTATCTGCCAGAGGATTGGTTATTATACCCAGTGATTCTGGTGATACGCAAATTTCTGCCAATCACTTTGCCAATCACTTTGCTGCCTCGTGGGTCAGTTCTCTGCTCATTTGACAGAAGTGATGATGCTGATTACCTGTCCAATGGGGAGGCTGGAGGCGGAGAGGTAACACAGGAAGCTGATTAGATGAACCAGGAAAATTAGGTTCTTATATAGGTACTAAAGCTGGCCATACACTGTTAATTTTTTTTTTTTCACTCAGCCGCACAAATGATGTGGATGGAAGAATCCCTCACTCCTCGGCTGGAAAATTGTATTCTGACAGTGGGACCCACCGCTATCAGAATACACTGATCAGCAGCTGTAGCCGCTGATCAATAAAAGATTTTCCCAGCATGTCCCTTGACCAAAGTCAATCAAACAATTGAGTTCTGCCGAGCAGGGAGAGCCACTACCTGCAAAACCAGCTGATCAACCTGTTTGCCTGGACTTTTGTTTTAATATTGTGATTTTGCAGCACTGACCTGTCGATTCAGGTTCACAGGTCCATTTAAAAAAAAAACAGTATGCCTGAAAAAGTGACACTATATTTATGTGATGTCATTTTTAATAACATTCACAACTATAAAGTTAAAGTAGAACTAAAGGCAGAACTTTTTTTAAATGTTTGCATAGAGTAATGGAGGGTTATAATCCCTGTCAGATTTTTTTTTTCTGACATCTGTGTCCCATTTGGGAGATTTCCCTTCACTTCCTCTCCCATAGCCAAAACAGGAAGTGAGAAAAAATCCCTTTAATGTGAGGCAATGCCTGGTTATCACTAGAAATAGTATCCCTATTGGAGAATTTCCCTCTATTACTGTTCTAGGGACAACCCAAAAATTGCGACTTTCTTTTACTTTCAATGATAAACAAATAGGGAGGACAAATAGAGAGGGTGGATTGATCTCCCTTTGAGAGACACAGATAGCAATAAAATCCTGACAGGTGCAGACCTTACCCCTGAAGAAGCTGTTGGATGTATTGAGTGCTCTGTTCCTGTGCCCATGACTTGGCAAATAGCACTGCGCGCTCAGACACACCCAGTAGGGAATATTTATTGCAGATGTATATGCAGTACCCCAACTGCAAAAGAAATATGAGACAGCAGCAATAGTACAGCAAACCCTTAAACTATATCAAGGAATATATTGCAAGTAGGTTAGCAGCAGAAATAAATCCCCTGTTAAAATAAGCAATGGGTGTAGAGAGCAACTTCTCCTAAACCTTATACTGGGGCAATCCTAACTAAGGAGAATTATGCCACACTAACAGTTCAGCTGTCTGTGATATACTCTTTTCTGCTGGCCAGCTCGTTGGGGCCCAGCTGTTAAAGTGACACTAAAGGTTTGCGTTTTTTTTTTTTATATAACAGACATGTCATACTTACCTCCACTGTGCAGTTCGTTTTGCACAGAATGGCCCCCGATCCACCTGTTCTGGGGTCCCACGGCGGCTTTCGCGGCTCCTCCCTGCATTAGATAACCCCCTCGGGGAAGCGCTCTCCCAAGGGGGTTACCTTGCGAGCACGCTCCTGAGTCATACACTCGGCGTCCATAGACGCCGAGTGTATGACTCGGGCCTGGCGCCCGCGTCATTGGATTTGATTGACAGCAGCGGAAGCCAATGGCTGCGCTGCTATCAATCTATCCAATCATAGCCGGAACTCCGTGGAGAGAAGGACGGCAGGGACGCGCCCACGAAAATTCGGGGCTCAGGTTAGTAAAACAGGGAGGCTGGGGGACGGACACTGCAAGGTGATTTTTCACCTTAATGCATAGGATGCATTAAGGTGAAAAAACACAACTAGGCAATCACTCATCTGCTCAGCACAAAACTGCACCACAAATGTCTGGTGGTCGGACCACCACCTAATTTCCATGGCCGGCGTTACAATTAAAAGCACAGCCTGAATAACGCTTCCAGAACTGTATTTCTAATATTTGTCTAAATTAGCTCCGTCTTCATGGCCAATTTTCTGCCACCCAAAATCTCAGGCTGTTAATCGCTTAAGAAAACACAGTCCAATTACACACAATTGTATGAGATTAACTGGCAAAAAAGACTTCCTGTAATTTCTGTTTCCTTCAAATGGTCCGACATCTTTTCACATCGGTAATTAATTGCCTATCAGGTTAAATTCTACAGATAAGAATAACGCAGGCGGTATAATAGGTTTGCCGTCAACTCGCACTACTCACAATTTACTCACCGCAATGCGTTTATAAACCTGATCTGTGGAATCTTTTTCAGGTATTCTGATTCTCATATGATATTCAAAGTGCCCAAATTAATAGTGACTTGATGAGTCCAACCTGAACTGCTATTTTATTTTCTGGTGGATGCTGAAAAGCTTCAGCACATGACAATATCTTCTAACTCTGTGCTGAGTTCCCAGGTCTCCAGTGAATGGATAGGCAGTGTTGTCAGTGATTTCCCTCATCTCTAGTGAAGGGATAGGCTGCATTGTCAGTGATGTCACTGGTCTCTAGTGAATGGATAGGCTGCATTCTCAGTAATGTCACTGGTCTTTAGTGAATGGTTAGGCTGCGTTGTCAGTGATGTAATTTGCCTACAGTGAATGGATAGGCTGCATTCTCGGTAATGTCACTGGTCTTTAGTGAATGGTTAGGCTGCGTTGTCAGTGATGTAATTTGCCTACAGTGAATGGATAGGCTGCATTCTCGGTGATATCACTGGCCTCTGGTGAATGGATAAGCTGCATCCTCAGTGATGTCACTGGTCTTTAGTGAATGGATAGGCTGCATTGTCAGTGATGTAATTTATCTCTAGTTAATGGATAGGCTGCATTCTCAGTGATGTCATTTGTCTCTAGTGAATAGATAGGCTGCATTCTCAGTGAGGTCATTTGTCTCTAGTGAATGGATAGGCTGCATTCTCAGTGATGTGATTTGTCTCTAGTGAATAGATAGGCTGCATTCTCAGTATTGTAATGTGTCTTTAGTGAATGGGTAGGCTGCATTGTCAGTGATGTAATTTGTCTCTAGTGAGTAGATAGGCTGTATTGTCAGTGATGTAATTTGTCTCTATTGAATGGATAGGCTGCATTCTTAGTGATGTCATTTGTCTCTAGTTAATGGATAGGCTGCATTGTCAGTGATGTCATTCCTTTGTAGTGGAAGGATAGGCTGCATGCTTAGTGATGTCACTAGGCTAATAAATGAATAGGTAGTATTGTCAGTGATGTCACTGGTCGCTAGTGAATGGATAAGGCTGCATTGCCAGTGATGTCATTTGCCTACAGTGAATGGATAGGCTGCATTCTCTGTGAAATCACTGGTCTCTGGTGAATGGATAGGCTGCATCCTCAGTGATGTCACTGGTTTCTAGTGAATGGATAGGCTCCATCTCAGTAATGTCACTGATTTTTAGTGAATGGATAGGTTGCATTGTCAGTGATGTCACTGGTCTCTTAAAAGTGGCTAGGCAGCATTCCCAGTGATTTCATTTGTCTCCTGTGAATGGACAGGCTTCATTCTTAGTGATGTCACATCTCAGGCTACATTTTCAGTGATGTCACTGGTTTCTAGTAAGTGGATAAGCTGCATTCTCAGTTATATATATTTGAATTTTGTTTTCCTTCTCCAGTTTCAGACCCATCCTGTACTAACTTTGCCTGAAGGCAATCTCATGTCAGCCCTTTAATGACCTGCATAAGTTGCTCTGACCATCTGTCAGATGTATGAACTTGGCTGATCACAGCCTGGATAGGCCGTTTTACCTAAGTTAGTTCACGACCTGAAAAATATGAATGGTTTGTGAGGGTGGAAAGTGCCATCGGCGCCGCAAGGGTTAACCCATTAATGACTCTCAGTTCCAGGGAGGTTAAATGCCTGACAGGTGTCACCTTGTGTCCTGTGTGATTTCTCACGACTTGGTCTCCTTGGCACCCTTTTGCCAATAAAATGTCTGCTTTGAAGAACAATTTGGTGTTTTAAAAAAGATTGGGGGGGGGGGGGCACTGATGTGGCTGTTTGTTGCTGCCCTCTATCTGCAGAAAGAGGAAGGACAGTCTCTCTACATGCACAGTTACCATCTGTACCTTACTGCCACATAAAGGGGCAACTAAACCTTTCCATTTTTTCTTTCACGTAGGATCAAAAGTAAAGGTCACCATATTGCTCCGATTTTTCAAACAGTGCAACAAATATTCAGGTCTTGCCTTTTTCTCCCCACTGTTATAGAGCTGTTGTAGTTTTCTTCTACAATATTATGCAAATATTGACTTGTCTTTTGTACATGTCTGTAGCTATCTTGCTGATCCTCCAACTTATTTCCGAGTCAGTAAAAAGTTTACTTTATGACTACACTACAGCTTGAAAATGGCAAAGTGGAGGGAGAGATCCGATCTGCATGCTTACTCTGGGTTAGTGACTTAGAGATAGACAGGAACAGAGTCAGAGATTTCAGGAAAATCTCACTATAGGAATATCCAAGACCTACAGTATAAAAAGTCAGGCCCCTTTAGCCTATCAGGCTCCACCTATAACTAAAATATCACTTTCTGGTGGACTGAGCCTTTAAAGCAGAACTTCACATAAAAAGATAAGTTATGCTTTTCCAAATAGCCCCCCTCCCCACCACCACCATATTTTGAATCTTTTCTTTCAGGAAGTCGGTACCTAGCTTTGACAGGTACCCATTCCCACTTCCACTTGGATTGCCTAGGCAATCCGAGTGGAAGTTTGCCCCCCCCAGCAACCTTCTGGGACACGTCACAAGTCCCAGGATGCTGCAGATTTATTCAGAATGTGCAGCGTGACCCACGCATTGCACAGTGGGGAGCCGAGTGTGAGATAGCAGGATGTCAACCTCGGCTTCCCACACTCAAGATGGTGGCACTGGAACCCAAAGACCAACAAAGAATCAGCCCAGTAGTGCAAGTGCAGCAAGGAGGGGGTGGGATTTTAAATGAAGCCCATGGTGACAAAAAGAACAAATCGGTGGATAATAAAATATTTAATGAAGCACAAATACATGTTACAGTACATGAATTCAATATACATAGAAAATTGCACACTGATTGACACCAGTTCCCAACATGGTAATGTCAGGAGGCAACATGTTTGAAAACATTGACACTGGTTGATGCCAGATCCCAACACGGTAATGTCGGGTGGCAACATGTTTATACACAATATAAGAAGTATAAATTGGAGGGTCCACCATAGTTCATGATTGGATATACATTTTGGAAATATATTGTCTGCATGGTCTAAAATCTTACTGATCCCTGAAAATTGGGGTTAAAAGGCACATGATAAGGTAAGCGTGTAAAAGAGTTACACGGCGTCAGGTAGCTCGACTCGTTTCGTGGCTTATAGCCGCTCTTCAGGAGCAGACATATGATGTTTCTGCAATGAGAAAATGGATAGCGAAGTAGACTAGCTTATATCAATATAGGGATAGGGTGCAAGGTAGCATCCATGCCAACATTGAGCGAATATCACTTACATTGAGTGTGCAGATTTTACTGTCGTGGGTTTAGTAACACTTTAAGTATTAATATATTTGGGGCAAAAGAGACACCCTTACCAGACCTCCAGTCATGCAGAGCAGAGGTCTCTAAATTACAGTCCGCTGGCCACATCTGGACACATCTTGTCCACTGCAAGATTTTATCTGGCCCACAGCAACCCTAGCTGGCTGGAAGTTGATACACTAGTCTGTGTATTGTACTATAGAGACTGGGGCATCCAACTGCCAGCAGGCATGTACTGGCCATCGGGACTACCGGGAGTTTCCCGGTGGGCCGATGGCTCAGTGGGCCGGTTTTTGACAGACAGCTTGTCAAAGTATTGGCTGCGCAGCTCGTGCAGCCATTAATTTGAGCACCGCTGTACTGCCCAGGGCCGGCCCAGGCGGCAATTTGAGAGGGGTGAAAATTTAGGGGTGGACTGGACCAGGATGGTGGGAGCATGCTTGGAGCTTTAGTGTTATTATTGCCATTGGCTTTGCCGCTGTGATAGGAGACTGATAGGCGTGGGCGGGGACAGAAGTCCTCCGACGGCCGCTGCCGTTGCATCCTCTGGATCATCCATGGACTGGTGTCAGTGTGTGGGCAGCGGGTGACAGCCGGCTCGGTGCAGCTGCCTTAGAGGGGATCCGCTCACTGCTCCATCCAGCATGCCTGGGCCAGCTTGTGACACACACTGCTTCTCCCGCCCCTTTCTCCCTGCCCATGTGCTGCATCCATGAAAAGGAGGAGGGGGGCGGGAAGATTAAACAAGCAGCCGACAGCCATATTAAAGCTGCTGACTATGACCATCCGAGTGAGCTGAGCACTGTCACTGACCTGACCCCCCCTCTCTAGCTCCCCTTTTCCCCCCTCTCTGCCCCCCCCATTCCCTCCTCTCTGCCCTGCCCCTGTCCCCCTCTCTCTGCCCTGCCCCTGTCCCCCTCTCTCTGCCCCCCCTCCCTCTCTCCCTGCCCTCTCTCTGGCAGCAGGTGACAAGTGACACGCTTCATCTGGTGGCATGCAACAGTGGCAAGTGACACGCTGCATTTGATGGCAAGCAACGGTGGCAAGTGACATGCTGCATCTAGTGGCAAGCAACAGTGGCAAGTGACACGCTTCATCTGGTGGCACGCAACCGTGGCAAGTGACACGCTGCATCTGGTGGCACGCAACGGTGGCAAGTGACACACTGCATCTGGTGGCAGGCGATAGTGGCAAGTGACACGCATCTGGTGGAAGACTATGATGGCAAGTGACATGCTGTATCTGGTGGCAAGCAATAGTGACACGCTGCATCTGGTGGCAAGTGACACGCTGTATCTGGTGGCAGGAGACAGTGGCAAGTGACACGCTGCATCTCGTGGCAAATGACAAGCTTAGGGTTCCCTCTGCATTATGGTGAGTTGAACTATTTCATTATATATTACAATGTAGTAATAGAAATAATGTGATTTGATCATTCTGACACCATATTAAGCATGGTTTTGGGATGTTTTCAGTGCTAGCACGAGCCATTCACCCGACAAATCACCCCCACTGCTGAATTCGCCGTCAACCCTGAGACTACATTCACCCCCCCCGGTCCCTGAATGGCAGTTTGGAAATGTGGTCACCCTACAGGGGGGCAATTTTCCCCCGGTGCGCCCTAAGGCCTATACAAAGGCCGCACCGCTTCCCTCAGATCCATCCCAAACGCAATCCGTATCCATGTCCATATCCGTATCTATATTGTGCAATTTCATATAGTTTATATACTGTTTTTGTGCGTTTTTGCAAAATTAAAGTGGGCCGGTCTGGATGAAGTCCAGGGCCAAATTTTTGTCCCAGTCCAGCCCTGACTGCCAGCCAGTCAGCCGGGACCCTTCCCCCAGTCCCCTGTCCAGGTCCCCACCTCCATCCCTCTGCCATGGTTAGTTTCTAGGACAGTTGGTGTACTAAAAGTTAATGGTGTGGTAGACCTGCCCCAGCATTTACAGTAGGACTAGACTACCTCCTTTCATACCTGCTCTGCCTTGCAGCTTCTACCTTGCTGCTCTGCCACATGGAATGTAAGGCAGGGCAAAAATAGTTATAAGGGGAACTCTGCTGGGCACATATGGATGTACTCTGCTGGGCACTCCTGAAACGTAAGGCAGGAATCTACTGGGCACACATAGTTGTGGGGGTGAGAGGGGGGGGGGGGGACTACACATGGATTCAGGGCAAACATAAATGTAAGGGAGGACTCTGCTTTGCACTCCTGAATGTAAAGGGAGACTCTCCAGGACCTTCCCTTGATGTAAGGGGGAACTCTGCCGGACACGCATAGATATAAGGGGGGGCACCCCTGGATGTAAAAGGGGACTGCTGTGCACTACTGGATGTAAGGAGGGACTTATTCATTTCAATTTTATTTATTTATGAAACCTTTATTTTTATTTTTTGGCCCATTAAGTTTTGTAAAAAAAAAAGTTTGAAACCCCCTGCTGTAGGTGATGGAGAAAGACACAAATATCTATTGCGGCCAACAGCTAAACAGGACTAAGTGCAAATCACTGAAACACTATTCTGTTTTTATGGCTATTTACCTTTACACTCGTTTTTGAAGATATGCAATCATTTACCGGCTGCATATAGATTTGTAGTATCATAAATAGTCTTAGCAGTTACATAGTACAAATGTTTATACAATTTTCTACATGTAAAAGAAAAAAAGACAGTTGTGGTAAAAAAATTAAAAATACCTGTAGGTCAAAGGGATCTGCTGCAGATAGCAAGCCGTACACTACACCCCAATAATAACAAATACCAAACAGACAGGAGAGGTAAAGACTTTAAAACTGTGGCCAAACACAAGACCTCTCCCCCCGCATCTGCACCCCTATATATTAAAATTGATTCACCGTTAATTTTGCTATCATTCTCACCTCCTCTCCAGTGCTGTCCTCCATTAGGCTCACTTACTTGTTTTTTATTAAGTAGAGTTCTGCTTTAAATATAGTGGAAAATGTATTGCACAAACAAAATTAAAGAACTATGAGATCTACAAAACTACAGGATAACATAACCATAGCTGACTAAAATAAATAATTACAAAAATATTAAACGCTTCATCTCTTTCACAGAGTTCATGTTCCCACCGATATGGGCCAGAAAACAAGAAGTTTACCTTTTTCAGCGGGCTGGGTCCTATCATAACTGTCCTTGAAATACCAGTGTTTGATTGCTGAGTCCAAAGAGAAGATGATAAAAAATAGAAATATGGAATGCTAAATAAACATGCCCTAATATATATCATTCACTATGAAATAATAAATGCACCACTCCCACCTCCCTCCAGCCCCAAAACATAGCAAAGATAACCAAAAAATAATATACACATAGAAGTGGAGCAGAACGAAGAGAAAAGATATAATGTTTCTTGCATTTTAAGGATTCTACCATCTGGGACCCCTGGGACTAGTGAATTTGAGAGTTTTCAATTTACCGAAAACATTGTTTTTGGAGCATATCGGATCATTTTTCCTATATTTAACCTTTTCTGTGGTATTCTTCTAAGTCAATGGGGAAGGAGAAATTAGGGTGTTTTGGTGAAGGGGGTGCTCTGTAGTCTGGTCCTAGGGTGACAATGATGTTCCTCCATTGATACAGTGCAGTGAGTGAACATTGTCACCTGAGGGCAAGGGCAAGAAGTGTGTTACTTCTTCACCAGGTAAAAATTAAAGAGTAACTCCACTTTTGTTAAGAAAAAAAAAAACAATCCCCTCTGGGTAATCTATAAACATTGCAGGGATTTTAACAAACTTTCTTGCAGAGTCCTACCTTTTGTTATTCTGAAGAAATAGCTTTTTTTTTTGTTTGTGTCCATGTGCAAAGAGAATGTGAAGGGGAGTGATTTCATAATTATCAATCAGCTGCTGCACTTGCAGGGTTCTAATGAGGAAAGTGGCAGGGTCTTGATTTCCCTTTTGGGAGTATCTCACCAAAAATGATATTTTTTGTTGCAGGGGATGCCGAAAATCTGACTTATATCTTAGTGCAGACTTCTGGGAAAATCAGTGAGCCAATCACACAAGCATGAATTTACATTTGCATCTGTGTTAGAACGCCTCCAGGTAGCAATATTGCATTGCATTTTACAAAAAAATTACATCACTGCAGATTGAAAAGGAAAAGGAATTTTGTAATAACATTCAATTACAACATGACCTGTGTAGCAATTGTATATGCAATATTATAAAAAAAAAATATTTGCTATTTTTTTCCCACAAAAGTGGAGTTCCCTTTGAAGGAAAAAAGCCTGAAAAAGGGAACCTTATGTAGCCAACGCATCTAAAGCAATCTGCAGTATATTACATTTTTTGGGGTTTAAATACATTTTAATGGATACTGAGGGTTTTGTGGAGCATTTAGAGACCTTTCACATGGTCGGACCGTTCAGATCCGCCTGTCAGTTTTTCAGACGGACCTGTACGGACTCTCTATACATCTCTATGGAGCGACGGATGTCAGCGGGGACATGTCCGCTGACATCCGATCCGACCCTCTCCGCTAAATCCAGACGAATGGAAACCCTATTTTCCAATCCGTCTGGCGGATCGGTTTGGATGAAAACGGACAGATGGTCCGTTTTTATCCGATCCCCCCATAGAGGAAAGCGGAGATCTGACAGGTCCGTTTCTACACAGTGTGCAGAGATGGACTAGTCATCCGCCAGGTCAGCGGGGATCAACGGAGCAATTCCCGCTGAGCAAGCGGATGTCTAAAAACAGATCCGCCCGTGTGAAAGGGCCCTTTATTTTTTTATTTTTTTATTTTTTTTACAATTCCTGAGAGCACCTGGAAAGAATTAGGCCCCTTTTACATGGTCGGACCGTTCAGGTCTGCCTGTCAGTTTTTCAGGCGGACCTGAACGGCCGCTCCATACATCTCTATGGAGCATCGGATGTCAGCGGTGACATGTCCGCTGACATCCGATCCGATCCGCTAAAATCAGACGTATGGCGATACGACCCCATCCGTCCGTTGCGGATCAGATCGGGTGAGATCTGATGAAAACGGACATGCTGTCCGTTTTCGTCCGATCTCTCCATAGGAGACAGCAACACTGGACAAGCCTGTCCCTGCTCAGTGAGCAGAGAGGGACCTGTCATCCGCCTGCTCAGCGGAGATAAGCGGAGAGATCTCCCGCTGAGCTGGCGGACTCCGTAGCAACGGATCCGCCTCGTGTGAATGAAGCCCCATGGATTAGTTTACTAACAAAGCAATGTGATCACCAAGTAAGCAATAACATGACTTAGAGTTGGTGAAACAGTTACTTACTATACTTACTATACTTTTTTGTATACAGTATTATCAAAACCTTTGATTACCATGTCAGCAATGTTTTTTTTTTGTTTTTTTTATTTTTATTTTCTTTAAGCACATTTTGCTTAAAAAGCCCACATGATAAAAATTGAGGTTAATTATAATTAAGCCCAACTCCAGTCAAAAATGAAATTTAAATAATGCATTGTGTATCAATTACCTTACTCCTCAGTCTTGATTACAAACCCTGCTTCTTTAAGCCATCCTTCTGTGTAATTGATCAAAGTCACAGTTTCCTCTATTAGCCAAGTTAATATCCTGCCCTGAGGACCAGACATTTTTCTCTGCTTCATATCTTCCTGTGCACTGGTCCCCTCACCACCCCTGTGAGTCTCCTGCCTCTGGAGCCTATCAGAGAGGACCAACAGGAGTTGTCCACATAAAGCAGGCGGTGAAGTGGACATCCGAAGAAGGACCCCTGGAAGTATAGAGAAGGATGGCCATGTGACTGTGGCGTCATTCAAAAGAGAAGGTTGGATTTTTTATTTTTATTTTTTGAGAATCATACTTACCTAGGTGGATGCAGTATCAGTCCGATGCTGCATCTGTTCCCCACCGGCTGAGAACAGAGAGATCAACGACCACTGATCGCTTGGTTCTCAGTGTTCTGTGAGCAGAGAGCCGGTGACTGTCTGTCACCGGCTCTCTGCTCTGTCCCCCCTGTGCTTGACTGTGGCGGGGGTGGGAGCGGCTGGCTCAGGCTCTCAGCAGCTCACTGAGAGGCTAAATCAGGTGCCGTTCCATGCGCCTGGGTGGATCCCGACCATATGGTCGCAAACTTTCCCCAGCCTGGATCGGCTCTGTGACATCATTCTTGGTTGAAAACGGGTCACAGGAGTGCAGAACGAATTGTACTTTTGTGATCCACAGGGGAAGTACAGGCAAATGAGCTTTGGCTGTACTTCTCCTTTAACTAAAACTGATATTTGGATTTTTTTTTTTCGTTTTTTTTTTCATACCAGTGGTTAGCTAGAGGAGAGTGGGAGGGAGTAAGGAAAGGGCTGGAGACTTGCCAATATCCTGTCATTGGACTTTAAATTTCATCAAAGGCAAAATTGGTAATATTGTGCTAAAACCAAATTCAGTGAACAGGTTGTCTATTGCAAACCATAACATTGGGCTAACCTGAATAAAGTGCATCTATAGGCAATTTTTTTTATTTTTGATAGAAGGGGAAGGGTTAGACCCTCCATCAATTTTCTAATGCTGTCATTGGTCGCCAGTGTTGCCACACTGCTGTGTTCCCATTGGAGAGATTAACCCTCTCTAACTGTCCTGGGGGCCATTGATATGTAACGGAAAATACAAACTTGTATAGCTGTCACCGGAGCAGGAGATAAGGGTAGATATTTGTAGTGGGGACTAGAGATGTGCATGACAAAAAATAATAATTTCGTTTTGTTTCAGATTCATTCGTTAACAACAGTTTTGTCTGAATTTTGATTTGTAACAAAATTAATAACACATGTATTATGGGGACACCTGTTCCTGTGACAACCCTCTAAATTCCTTTTCCCCTTGGAGAGATTTACTTTCTTCCTTTTGTATCTTTAAAATACCATTTGCCCTTGGAGAAATTTACTTTCTTCCTTTTGTATCTTTAAAATAGGAAGTAAGAAAACATTTTCCGAATAAAGCATAGACAGCAAAAAAAATAAATAAATTTAAATTTCTGTGCTTTTAGATATTCTTGAGTCCAAAAGAGAGCCTAGCATAAGCTTACTGTGAATCCTCTGTAACGTTTAATTGGATGGACATTATGAATGACCATGTATTGTCCAGAGATCCTATGGGTGCGACATGACTATAAGGTACAATTGAACCGAAGTTGAACGATACAGCTACTTCTGTTGAACCACAGTGGCCATACATACTGCGTTTGTGACCTGCGTTTGGGGTGTCATTAATTTTGTATTGACATTCGCAGCGGATTGCAAGGGCAGCGTTTTCTCACACCGCATAAGTGTAATGCCGCGTACACACGGCCGTTTTTAATGTCATTGAAAAAAACAACGTTTTTCTCAACGTGATTCTTCTCAAGCCTGCCTTGCCTACACACTATCATGAAAAAAAATGCTAGAGCAAAGCGCAGTGACGTACAGCGCGTTCGACAACACGTACGACGGCACTATAAAGGGGAAGTTCCATTCGGATGGTGCTACCCTCGTGTTAGTAAAGTTTGGTGAGAGACGATTCGCGCTTTTCAGCCTCGTGCTCTTTAGTCCGTTACAATGTGACGAATGTGCTATCTCCATTCTGAACGCTAGTTTTACCACAACGAGCGCTCCCGTCTCATAAATTTGTTCCCGACATTAAGCGCAAACACGGCCGTTTTTCACGATGAGAAAAATTACAACATGGAAAACGACGAGAAAAAATAGAGCATGTTCTAAATTTTTAATGCCCAGTTTTCTCATCGAGAAAAATGCTCTGAAGCCTACACACGATCGTTTTTAATGACCAATTAAAAAAATTGCATTTTTCTCGTCATGAAAAACGGTCGTGTGTATAAGCCTAGCCTTGATTACTGGCGTGAATGTATCCTTACAGGAAGCTCATAATCCTCATTGAGAAATACAAAGTAACAACATGATTGTTACATTCTATTTACTTTGTTTCATTCATTGTAGATCAAAAGGGAGACCTTCCATGTGCGTGAGATGAAGCAGATAAAGCAACCTTACAAGTTAAAGAAAACATTTTGTGTTTTAATTAAATTTGTTCCAATTGAACCCCTAAATTAGCCCTAATCCATCCTAATTAACCTCCCCCCCCCCCATAGAAATTAAATTAAAGCAGTACTAAACCCAAAAGCAAACATTTATTAAATTGCAGCTTACCTATTCTTAGATATGATGTTAGGCGTTCTTTCCTTTATTTTAACTTGGTGATCTGGCTAGTAAGTCTGCTGTTTTTCAACAGAACAAGCTGCCCTGCAGATGCAGCAGTTAGAGGGTTGAGACAAACAATTTACCTTGACAGAGGTGCTTACAATGATCAGCTTTTATGTATTTATTAAAAACCTTTACCCCCCCCCCCAACCCAAAAAAAAAACCACTTACTGTAACTGCTTATAAATTGTTAGGCTCGGTTCTCATACAGCAGGGGTGTCCAAACTTTTTTCAAAGAGGGCCAGATTTGATGAAGTGAACATGTGTGAGGGCCGACCATTTTGCCTGATATTCTGTGAACCATTAAAATTTGGTCTAAGTGTGTTCGTCCGAGCACCAATACACTGCCCAACAAGAATTTTCTTGCCTTCGTGGCTGTGTGTGGTGAAGAGATGAGCTCCGGCGTGTTATTTGTATATACCGTATTTATCGGCGTATAACACACACCTTCACTTTAAAACAATCTTAAAATTTAGATAAAGAACTGTGAAACAAAATAAGGGTCACTGCCCATCAATGCAGCCTCACAAGTGCCATAAATGCAGCACCCCCGTTGCCCTGAATGCAGCACCCCCGTTGCCCTGAATGCAGCACCCCCGTTGTCTTGAATGCAGCACCCCCCTTGCCCTGAATGCTGCACCCCCATTGCCCTGAATGCAGCACCCCCGTTGCCCTGAATGCAGCACCCCCATTGCCCTGAATGCAGCACCCCCGTTGCCCTGAATGCAGCACCCCCCTTGCCCTGAATGCAGCACCCCCCTTGCCCTGAATGCAGCACCCCCCTTGCCCTGAATGCAGCACCCCCCTTGCCCTGAATGCAGCACCCCCTTGCCCTGAATGCAGACTCACCATTGCAGCCTATTTCATTCATCTGCAGCACTGGAGGAGACAGGGAGGGGGCGGGACGAGCGCCGACAGACATACAGGAGAATTTCCTGTTTTCTCGGTGGCCTCTTTATTCGAAAGTCCCGCCTCCTGTGATGGACAGAAAAGTCGTCCAATGGCAGCGCAGGAGACGTGACTTCCTTTTACAGAGGTCACTGTGTAAACAGGAAGTACTCCTGTATGCACCGCGCTCGTCCCGCCTCCTCCAAGGCGCTCGGAGATTCGTTGGGGGCCACAAAAGACATACATGTCAAAATGACCAGGCGGGCCAACCGGAACGCGGGCCGGACTTTGGACATGCCTGACATACAGTATATGTGAATCGGTTATGTTTTTAACCACATCCGATTCTCATATCATGTAAACCAAGCTGGCTTTCAATGGAGCCGGTTCACACATGTCCAGGGCGGCCGCAGTCCATTTTTGAAAAGGGGTCCTGTGCGATTTTAAGTCCGGTTTAGGTTCTAATTCAAGTAAATATTTGCACCTGAACCGGTGAGCAAAAATGCACCGGACTCCGCACTGCAAAGCGCAGCCAGACATGTGTGAACCTAGCCTTAGCTGGAGTTTGGCATCAATTTTCACCAGCCACTGCCTTACAATCCTGGTGCACTGTTCACTTTTTTTTGGAAATAATTTTATTGAAATGTGACATTTAAAGCAGAGTTCCTCCCGAAAAAAATAAATAAAATTAAACATCAGCAGCTACAAAAAGTGTAGCTGCTGACTCTTAATAATCAGACACTCACCTGTCCCACGGTCCAGTGATGCGGGCGTACGAACCCCCGCTCCACGGCATTCTTACTGTGGGCGCCCGGCTGTGGCTTCACAGCCGAGCACGGACTGCGCAAGGGCGAGTCACGCTGCGCGCTGTGAAAGGCCGGGCAACCTTCTAGGTCCTGTGACGTGTCCCAGAAGATTAGAGGAGGGGGGAGAGGTGAACTTCCTTCTGGCACCGCGGAGCCCCGGGTGGAAGTGGAAGCTGGATGTCTCTAAAAAGAGGGTATCTGCTCCCCCCCCCAAAAAAAATGACATGCCAAATGTGGCATGTCAGGGGGTCACCGTCACTTAAAGCAGAAGTTCCATTTTTGGGTGGAACTCCGCTTTAAATTGTATCTCCTACTGCATGTTGGGTATCAATTTACTCAGCGGGACATCTTTCAGAATATAAAAAAAAATTGTGCTAACTTTATATTTTTCTTATTTTTTATTCAAAAAAGTGTATTTTTTCCCAAAAAATTGCGTTTGCAAGACCGCTGCGCAAATATGGTGTGACATAAAGTATTGCAACGACCACCATTTTATTCTCTAGGGTGTCTGAAATTTTTTTCATATAATGTCTGGTGGTTCTAAGTAATTTTCTAGCAAAAAAATAAAATTTTAACTTGTAAACACCAAGTGTGAAAAATAGGCCCTTTCCTTAAGTGGTTAATGCAGTCACCACATCTAAGGCTGGCCATATATTTTACAATTTTCTTGTACAACTTTCCTTTAGATTTACCAAAACCATATAATAGGAGGTCAAACCTAAACACTTTCAGTTTGTATGCAATCAGGTAGGCGCTACATAGTTGAAGGTAAATCTAAAGAAAATTGAATAAGAAAATGGTATAATGTATGGCTAGCCTAAGGATTGGTAATCTGCAATATATTACATTTTTGGTTTTAGGTTTATTACCACTTTATTAATAACTCTATGACTTCGTTTTCAATTTAGTTGTAAAGTATCAAGTTTTTTTACCCTAATGCATTCTATGCATTAAGATGAAAAACCTTTTGTGCTGCAGCTGCCCCCCAGAGCCCCCCCCCCTTTACTTACCTGAATCTGATCATTCCAGCGATGAGCCTAGAAGCTCCAGATGCTGTCTCGGGTCCTCATTGGATAGATTGATAGCAGCAGGAGCCGATGGCTCCTGCTGCTGTCAATCAAATCCAGTGGCACGGGAGCCAGGGAGAGGGCCGAGTCCTGCTGTCTGTGTCAATTAACAGTTTTTCCTCTGCTCTTCCCCCTCTCTCAGTTGGAGAATATTTCCTTTTTTTGAAGGTTTTTTGCCCTTTTTAGTATTGCTGCACTTCCTCCTTTCTCGCATAGAATGACGTAGCCCCCTGGTGCAGCCTCAGGGGATATCCATGTCAAGGGGTATTTTTTATGTAAACCTCAGACCCATTCACACAAGAGGTCGCCAGCGGGAATCTGCGATTCGTCCCAGTTGAGAAATAATCTTCATGCGTGCGTACAGCCTCGGCCAGATTTGTACCTGTACAAGTCAATGGCTGACACTCATCTGAGTGGTTACATGCGAACACTGGTTCTCACTGACCCTGGACACTGTACACAGGAATGGAGCCCCAGTATGGTCAGTTTGGAGCTGTGGTGACACAAGGAGCCCCAGTACGGTCACTGGAGTGCTGTGGTGACACATGGGGCCCCAGTATAATCAGTGGAGAGCTGTGGTGACACATGGGGCCCCAGTACGGTCACTGGAGAGCTGTGGTGACACATGGGGCCCCAGTACAATCAGTGGAGAGCTGTGGTGACACATGGGGCCCCAGTATGGTCAGTGGAGAGCTGTGATGACACATGAGACCCAGTACAGTCAGCTGAGAGTTGTGGTGACACATGGGGCCCCAGTACGGTCACTGAAGAGCTGTGGTGACACATGGGGCCCCAGTACAGTCAGTGGAGAGCTGTGGTGACACATGGGTCCCCCGTATGGTCACTGAAGAGCTGTGGTGACACATGGGGCCCCAGTACAGTCAGTGGAGAGCTGTGGTGACACATGGGTCCCCCGTATGGTCAGTGGAGAGCTGTGGTGACACATGGAGCCCCAATACAGTCACTGGAGAGCTGTAGTGACACATGGGGCCCCAGTATGGTCAGTGGAGAGCTGTGATGACACATGGGGCCCAGTACAGGCAGTATAGAGCTGTGGTGACACATGGGGTCACAGTACGGTCACTGGAGAGCTGTGGTGATACATGGGGCCCCAGTACAGTCAGTGGAGAGCTGTGGTGACACATGGGACCCCAGTACGGTCACTGGAGAGCTGTGGTGACACATGGGGCCCCAGTACGGTCACTGGAGAGCTGTGGTGACACATGGGGCCCCAGTACGGTCAGTGGAGAGCTGTGGTGACACATGGGGCCGCAGTACAGTCAGTGGAGAGCTGTGGTGAAACATGGGGCCCCAGTACGGTCAGTAGGGAGCTATGGTGACACATGAAGCCCCAATACAGTCACTGGAGAGCTGTGGTGACACATGGAGCCCAAGTACAGTCACTGGAGAGCTGTGGTGACACATGGAGCCCCAGTACGGTCACTGGAGAGCTGTGGTGACACATGGGGCCCCAGTACGGTCAGTAGGGAGCTATGGTGACACATGAAGCCCCAGTACAGTCACTGGAGAGCTGTGGTGACACATGGAGCCCCAGTACGGTCACTGGAGAGCTGTGGTGACACATGAAACCCCAGTACGGTCACTGGAGAGCTGTGATGACACATGGGGTCCCAGTACGGTCACTGGAGAGTTGTGGTGACACATGGAGCCCCAGTACGGTCACTGGAGAGCTTTGGTGACACATGGGGCCCCAGTACGGTCAGTAGGGAGCTATGGTGACACATGAAGCCCCAGTACAGTCACTGGAGAGCTGTGGTGACACATTGAGCCCCAGTACGGTCACTGGAGAGCTATGGTGACACATGAAGCCCCAATACAGTCACTGGAGAGCTGTGGTGACACATGGAGCCCCAGTACAGTCACTGGAGAGCTGTGGTGACACATGAAGCCCCAGTACGGTCACTGGAGAGCTGTGGTGACACATGGGGCCCCAGTACGGTCAGTAGGGAGCTATGGTGACACATGAAGCCCCAGTACAGTCACTGGAGAGCTCTGGTGACACATGGAGCCCCAGTACGGTCACTGGAGAGCTGTGGTGACACATGAAACCCCAGTACGGTCACTGGAGAGCTGTGATGACACATGGGGCCCCTGTACGGTCACTGGAGAGCTGTGGTGACACATATGGCCCCAGTACGGTCACTGGGGAGCTGTGGTGACACATGGGGCCCCAGTACAGTCACTGGAGAGCTGTGGTGACACATGAAACCCCAGTACGGTCACTGGAGAGCTGTGATGACACATGGGGTCCCAGTATGGTCACTGGAGAGCTGTGGTGACACATGGGGCCCCAGTACGGTCAGTGGAGAGCTGTGGTGAAACATGGGGCCCCAGTACGGTCAGTAGGGAGCTATGGTGACACATGAAGCCCCAGTACAGTCACTGGAGAGCTGTGGTGACACATGGAGCCCCAGTACGGTCACTGGAGAGCTGTGGTGACACATGAAACCCCAGTACGGTCACTGGAGAGCTGTGATGACACATGGGGCCCCTGTACGGTCACTGGAGAGTTGTGGTGACACATGGGGCCCCAGTACGGTCACTGGAGAGCTGTGGTGACACATGGGGTCCCAGTACGGTCACTGGAGAGTTGTGGTGAAACATGGGGCCCCAGTACGGTCAGTAGGGAGCTATGGTGACACATGAAGCCCCAATACAGTCACTGGAGAGCTGTGGTGACACATGGAGCTCCAGTACAGTCACTGGAGAGCTGTGGTGACACATGGAGCCCCAGTACGGCCAGTGGTGAGCTGTGGTGACACAAGGAGCCCCAATACAGTCACTGGAGAGCTGTGGTGACACATGGGGCCCCAGTACGGTCACTGGAGAGCTGTGGTGAAACATGGGGCCCCAGTACGGTCATTGGAGAGCTGTATTGACACATGGGGCCCCAGTATGGTCATTGGAGAGCTGTGGTGACACATGGGGCCCCAGTACAGTCACTGGAGAGCTGTGGTGACACATGGAGCCCCAGTACAGTCACTGGAGAGCGGTGGTGACACAAGGAGCCCCAATACAGTCACTGGAGAGCTGTGGTGACACATGTGGCCCCAGTACGGTCACTGGAGAGCTGTGGTGACACATGGAGCCCCAGTACGGTCAGTGGAGAGCTGTGGTGACACATGGGGCCCCAGTACAGTCACTGGAGAGCTGTGGTGACACATGGGGCCCCAGTACGGTCACTAGAGAGCTGTGGTGACACATGGGGCCCCAGTACGGTCACTGGAGAGCTGTGGTGACACATGTGGCCCCAGTACGGTTAGTGGAGAGCTGTGGTGACACATGGAGCCCCAGTACAGTCACTGGAGAGCTGTGGTGACACATGAAACCCCAGTACGGTCACTGGAGAGCTGTGGTGACACATGGAGCCCCAGTACGGTCAGTAGGGAGCTATGGTGACACATGAAGCCCCAGTACAGTCACCAGAGAGCTGTGGTGACACATGGAGCCCCAGTATGGTCATTGGAGAGCTCTGGTGACACATGTGGCCCCAGTACGGTCAGTGGAGAGCTGTGGTGACACATGGAGCCCCAGTAAGTCACTGGAGAGCTGTGGTGACACATGGGGCCCCAGTATGGTCATTGGAGAGCTGTGGTGACACATATGGCCCCAGTACGGTCACTGGAGAGCTGTGGTGACACATGGAGCCCCAGTACGGTCAGTGGAGAGCTGTGGTGACACATGGGGCCCCTGTACGCTCACTGGAGAGTTGTGGTGACACATGTGGCCCCAGTACGGTCATTGGAGAGCTGTGGTGACACACGTGGCCTCAGTACGGTCACTGGAGAGCTGTGGTGACACATGGGGCCCCAGTACGGTCACTGGAGAGCTGTGGTGACACATGGGGCCCCAGTATGGTCACTGGAGAGCTGTGGTGACACATGGGGCCCCAGTACGGTCACTAGAGATCTGTGGTGACACATGGGGCCCCAGTACGGTCACTGGAGAGCTGTGGTGACACATGTGGCCCCAGTACGGTCAGTGGAGAGCTGTGGTGACACATGGGGCCCCAGTACAGTCACTGGAGAGCTGTGGTGACACATGGAGCCCCAGTACAGTCACTGGAGAGCTGTGGTGACACATGAAGCCCCAGTACGGTCACTGGAGAGCTGTGGTGACACATGGGGCCCCAGTACAGTCCCAGTACGGTCACTGGAGAGCTGTGGTGACACATGGGGCCCCAGTACGGTCAGTAGGGAGCTATGGTGACACATGAAGCTCCAGTACAGTCACTGGAGAGCTGTGGTGACACATGGGGCCCCTGTACGCTCACTGGAGAGTTGTGGTGACACATGTGGCCCCAGTACGGTCATTGGAGAGCTGTGGTGACACACGTGGCCCCAGTACGGTCACTGGAGAGCTGTGGTGACACATGGGGCCCCAGTATGGTCACTGGAGAGCTGTGGTGACACATGGGGCCCCAGTACGGTCACTAGAGATCTGTGGTGACACATGGGGCCCCAGTACGGTCACTGGAGAGCTGTGGTGACACATGTGGCCCCAGTACGGGCAGTGGAGAGCTGTGGTGACACATCGGGCCCCAGTACAGTCACTGGAGAGCTGTGGTGACACATGGAGCCCCAGTACAGTCACTGGAGAGCTGTGGTGACACATGAAGCCCTAGTACGGTCACTGGAGAGCTGTGGTGACACATGGAGCCCCAGTACGGTCAGTGGAGAGCTGTGGTGACTCATGGGGCCCCAGTATGGTCAGTGGAGAGCTGTGGTGACACATGGGGCCCCAGTACGGTCAGTAGGGAGCTATGGTGACACATGAAGCCCCAGTACAGTCACCGGAGAGCTGTGGTGACACATGGGGCCCCAGTATGGTCATTGGAGAGCTCTGGTGACACATGTGGCCCCAGTACGGTCAGTGGAGAGCTGTGGTGACACATGGGGCCCCAGTACAGTCACTGGAGAGCTGTGGTGACACATGGAGCCCAAGTACAGTCACTGGAGAGCTGTGGTGACACATGGAGCCCCAGTACGGTCATTGGAGAGCTGTGGTGACACATGGGGCCCCAGTACGGTCAGTAGGGAGCTATGGTGACACATGAAGCCCCAGTACAGTCACTGGAGAGCTGTGGTGACACATGGTGCCCCAGTACGGTCACTGGAGAGCTGTGGTGACACATGAAACCCCAGTACGGTCACTGGAGAGCTGTGATGACACATGGGGCCCCTGTACGGTCACTGGAGAGTTGTGGTGACACATGGAGCCCCAGTACGGTCACTGGAGAGCTGTGGTGACACATGGGGTCCCAGTACGGTCACTGGAGAGTTGTGGTGAAACATGGGGCCCCAGTACGGTCAGTAGGGAGCTATGGTGACACATGAAGCCCCAATACAGTCACTGGAGAGCTGTGGTGACACATGGAGCCCCAGTACAGTCACTGGAGAGCTGTGGTGACACATGGAGCCCCAGTACGGTCAGTGGTGAGCTGTGGTGACACAAGGAGCCCCAATACAGTCACTGGAGAGCTGTGGTGACACATGGGGCCCCAGTACGGTCACTGGAGAGCTGTGGTGACACATGGGGCCCCAGTACGGTCAGTAGGGAGCTATGGTGACACATGAAGCCCCAGTACAGTCACTGGAGAGCTCTGGTGACACATGGGGCCCCAGTATGGTCATTGGAGAGTTGTGGTGACACATGTGGCCCCAGTACGGTCACTGGAGAGCTGTGGTGACACATGGGGCCCCAGTACGGTCATTGGAGAGCTGTGGTGACACATGTGGCCCCAGTACGGTCACTGGAGAGCTGTGGTGACACATGGGGCCCCAGTATGGTCATTGGAGAGCTGTGGTGACACATGGGGCCCCAGTACAGTCACTGGAGAGCTGTGGTGACACATGTGGCCCCAGTACGGTCAGTGGAGAGCTGTGGTGACACATGGGGCCCCAATATGGTCATTGGAGAGCTGTGGTGACACATGTGGCCCCAGTACGGTCAGTGGAGAACTGTGGTGACACATGGGGCCCCAATATGGTCATTGGAGAGCTGTGGTGACACATGGAGCCCCAGTACGGTCAGTAGGGAGCTATGGTGACACATGAAGCCCCAATACAGTCACTGGAGAGCTGTGGTGACACATGGAGCCCCAGTACAGTCACTGGAGAGCTGTGGTGACACAAGGAGCCCCAATACAGTCAGTGGAGAGCTGTGGTGACACATGTGGCCCCAGTACGGTCACTGGAGAGCTGTGGTGACACATGGAGCCCCAGTACGGTCAGTGGAGAGCTGTGGTGACACATGGGGCCCCAGTACGGTCACTGGAGAGCTGTGGTGACACATGTGGCCCCAGTACGGTTAGTGGAGAGCTGTGGTGACACATGGGGCCCCAGTACAGTCACTGGAGAGCTGTGGTGACATATGGAGCCCCAGTACAGTCACTGGAGAGCTGTGGTGACACATGAAACCCCAGTACGGTCACTGGAGAGCTGTGGTGACACATGGAGCCCCAGTACGGTCAGTGGAGAGCTGTGGTGACACATGGGGCCCCAGTATGGTCAGTGGAGAGCTGTGGTGACACATGGGGCCCCAGTACGGTCAGTAGGGAGCTATGGTGACACATGAAGCCCCAGTACAGTCACCAGAGAGCTGTGGTGACACATGGGGCCCCAGTATGGTCATTGGAGAGCTCTGGTGACACATGTGGCCCCAGTACGGTCACTGGAGAGCTGTGGTGACACATGGAGCCCCAGTACGGTTATTGGAGAGCTGTGGTGACACATGGGGCCCCAGTACGTTCAGTAGGGAGCTATGGTGACACATGAAGCCCCAGTACAGTCACCGGAGAGCTGTGGTGACACATGGGGCCCCAGTATGGTCATTGGAGAGCTCTGGTGACACATGTGGCCCCAGTATGGTCAGTGGAGAGCTGTGGTGACACATGGAGCCCCAGTACAGTCACTGGAGAGCTGTGGTGACACATGGGGCCCCAGTATGGTCATTGGAGAGCTGTGGTGACACATATGGCCCCAGTACGGTCACTGGAGAGCTGTGGTGACACATGGGGCCCCAGTACGTCACTGGAGAGCTGTGGTGACACATGGGGCCCCAGTACGTTCAGTAGGGAGCTATGGTGACACATGAAGCTCCAGTACAGTCACTGGAGAGCTGTGGTGACACATGGGGCCCCTGTACGTTCACTGGAGAGTTGTGCTGACACATGTGGCCCCAGTACGGTCATTGGAGAGCTGTGGTGACACATGGGGCCCCAATATGGTCATTGGAGAGCTGTGGTGACACATGTGGCCCCAGTACGGTCACTGGAGAGCTGTGGTGACACATGGGGCCCCAGTACGGTCACTGGAGAGCTGTGGTGACACATGGGGCCCCAGTACGTTCAGTAGGGAGCTATGGTGACACATGAAGCTCCAGTACAGTCACTGGAGAGCTGTGGTGACACATGGGGCCCCTGTACGTTCACTGGAGAGTTGTGCTGACACATGTGGCCCCAGTACGGTCATTGGAGAGCTGTGGTGACACATGGGGCCCCAATATGGTCATTGGAGAGCTGTGGTGACACATGTGGCCCCAGTACGGTCACTGGAGAGCTGTGGTGACACATGGGGCCCCAGTACGGTCACTGGAGAGCTGTGGTGACACATGGGGCCCCAGTACGGTTAGTGGAGAGCTGTGGTGACACATGGGGCCCCAGTATGGTCAGTGGAGAGCTCTGGTGACACATGTGGCCCCAGTACGGTCAGTGGAGAGCTGTGGTGACACATGGAGCCCCAGTACAGTCACTGGAGAGCTGTGGTGACACATGGGGCCCCAGTATGGTCATTGGAGAGCTGTGGTGACACATGGGGCCCCAGTATGGTCATTGGAGAGCTGTGGTGACACATATGGCCCCAGTACGGTCACTGGAGAGCTGTGGTGACACATGGGGCCCCAGTACGGTCATTGGAGAGCTGTATTGACACATGGGGCCCCAGTATGGTCATTGGAGAGCTGTGGTGACACATGGGGCCCCAGTACAGTCACTGGAGAGCTGTGGTGACACATGGAGCCCCAGTACAGTCACTGGAGAGCGGTGGTGACACAAGGAGCCCCAATACAGTCACTGGAGAGCTGTGGTGACACATGTGGCCCCAGTACGGTCACTGGAGAGCTGTGGTGACACATGGAGCCCCAGTACGGTCAGTGGAGAGCTGTGGTGACACATGGGGCCCCAGTACAGTCACTGGAGAGCTGTGGTGACACATGGGGCCCCAGTACGGTCACTAGAGAGCTGTGGTGACACATGGGGCCCCAGTACGGTCACTGGAGAGCTGTGGTGACACATGTGGCCCCAGTACGGTTAGTGGAGAGCTGTGGTGACACATGGAGCCCCAGTACAGTCACTGGAGAGCTGTGGTGACACATGAAACCCCAGTACGGTCACTGGAGAGCTGTGGTGACACATGGAGCCCCAGTACGGTCAGTAGGGAGCTATGGTGACACATGAAGCCCCAGTACAGTCACCAGAGAGCTGTGGTGACACATGGAGCCCCAGTATGGTCATTGGAGAGCTCTGGTGACACATGTGGCCCCAGTACGGTCAGTGGAGAGCTGTGGTGACACATGGAGCCCCAGTAAGTCACTGGAGAGCTGTGGTGACACATGGGGCCCCAGTATGGTCATTGGAGAGCTGTGGTGACACATATGGCCCCAGTACGGTCACTGGAGAGCTGTGGTGACACATGGAGCCCCAGTACGGTCAGTGGAGAGCTGTGGTGACACATGGGGCCCCAGTACGGTCACTGGAGAGCTGTGGTGACACATGGGGCCCCAGTACGGTCAGTAGGGAGCTATGGTGACACATGAAGCTCCAGTACAGTCACTGGAGAGCTGTGGTGACACATGGGGCCCCTGTACGCTCACTGGAGAGTTGTGGTGACACATGTGGCCCCAGTACGGTCATTGGAGAGCTGTGGTGACACACGTGGCCCCAGTACGGTCACTGGAGAGCTGTGGTGACACATGGGGCCCCAGTACGGTCACTGGAGAGCTGTGGTGACACATGGGGCCCCAGTATGGTCACTGGAGAGCTGTGGTGACACATGGGGCCCCAGTACGGTCACTAGAGATCTGTGGTGACACATGGGGCCCCAGTACGGTCACTGGAGAGCTGTGGTGACACATGTGGCCCCAGTACGGTCAGTGGAGAGCTGTGGTGACACATGGGGCCCCAGTACAGTCACTGGAGAGCTGTGGTGACACATGGAGCCCCAGTACAGTCACTGGAGAGCTGTGGTGACACATGAAGCCCCAGTACGGTCACTGGAGAGCTGTGGTGACACATGGGGCCCCAGTACAGTCCCAGTACGGTCACTGGAGAGCTGTGGTGACACATGGGGCCCCAGTACGGTCAGTAGGGAGCTATGGTGACACATGAAGCTCCAGTACAGTCACTGGAGAGCTGTGGTGACACATGGGGCCCCTGTACGCTCACTGGAGAGTTGTGGTGACACATGTGGCCCCAGTACGGTCATTGGAGAGCTGTGGTGACACACGTGGCCCCAGTACGGTCACTGGAGAGCTGTGGTGACACATGGGGCCCCAGTATGGTCACTGGAGAGCTGTGGTGACACATGGGGCCCCAGTACGGTCACTAGAGATCTGTGGTGACACATGGGGCCCCAGTACGGTCACTGGAGAGCTGTGGTGACACATGTGGCCCCAGTACGGGCAGTGGAGAGCTGTGGTGACACATCGGGCCCCAGTACAGTCACTGGAGAGCTGTGGTGACACATGGAGCCCCAGTACAGTCACTGGAGAGCTGTGGTGACACATGAAGCCCTAGTACGGTCACTGGAGAGCTGTGGTGACACATGGAGCCCCAGTACGGTCAGTGGAGAGCTGTGGTGACAAATGGGGCCCCAGTATGGTCAGTGGAGAGCTGTGGTGACACATGGGGCCCCAGTACGGTCAGTAGGGAGCTATGGTGACACATGAAGCCCCAGTACAGTCACCGGAGAGCTATGGTGACACATGGGGCCCCAGTATGGTCATTGGAGAGCTCTGGTGACACATGTGGCCCCAGTACGGTCAGTGGAGAGCTGTGGTGACACATGGGGCCCCAGTACAGTCACTGGAGAGCTGTGGTGACACATGGAGCCCAAGTACAGTCACTGGAGAGCTGTGGTGACACATGGAGCCCCAGTACGGTCATTGGAGAGCTGTGGTGACACATGGGGCCCCAGTACGGTCAGTAGGGAGCTATGGTGACACATGAAGCCCCAGTACAGTCACTGGAGAGCTGTGGTGACACATGGAGCCCCAGTACGGTCACTGGAGAGCTGTGGTGACACATGAAACCCCAGTACGGTCACTGGAGAGCTGTGATGACACATGGGGCCCCTGTACGGTCACTGGAGAGTTGTGGTGACACATGGAGCCCCAGTACGGTCACTGGAGAGCTGTGGTGACACATGGGGTCCCAGTACGGTCACTGGAGAGTTGTGGTGAAACATGGGGCCCCAGTACGGTCAGTAGGGAGCTATGGTGACACATGAAGCCCCAATACAGTCACTGGAGAGCTGTGGTGACACATGGAGCCCCAGTACAGTCACTGGAGAGCTGTGGTGACACATGGAGCCCCAGTACGGTCAGTGGTGAGCTGTGGTGACACAAGGAGCCCCAATACAGTCACTGGAGAGCTGTGGTGACACATGGGGCCCCAGTACGGTCACTGGAGAGCTGTGGTGAAACTTTGGGCCCCAGTACTGTCACTGGAAAGCTGTGGTGAAACATGGGGCCCCAGTACGGTCATTAGGGAGCTATGGTGACACATGAAACCCCAATACAGTCACTGGAGAGCTGTGGTGACACATGGAGCCCCAATACAGTCACTGGAGAGCTGTGGTGACACATGGGGCCCCAGTACGGTCAGTAGGGAGCTATGGTGACACATGAAGCCCCAGTACAGTCACTGGAGAGCTCTGGTGACACATGGGGCCCCAGTATGGTCATTGGAGAGCTGTGGTGACACATGTGGCCCCAGTACGGTCACTGGAGAGCTGTGGTGACACATGGGGCCCCAGTACGGTCATTGGAGAGCTGTGGTGACACATGTGGCCCCAGTACGGTCACTGGAGAGCTGTGGTGACACATGGGGCCCCAGTATGGTCATTGGAGAGCTGTGGTGACACATGGGGCCCCAGTACAGTCACTGGAGAGCTGTGGTGACACATGTGGCCCCAGTACGGTCAGTGGAGAGCTGTGGTGACACATGGGGCCCCAATATGGTCATTGGAGAGCTGTGGTGACACATGTGGCCCCAGTACGGTCAGTGGAGAGCTGTGGTGACACATGGGGCCCCAATATGGTCATTGGAGAGCTGTGGTGACACATGGAGCCCCAGTACGGTCAGTAGGGAGCTATGGTGACACATGAAGCCCCAATACAGTCACTGGAGAGCTGTGGTGACACAAGGAGCCCCAATACAGTCAGTGGAGAGCTGTGGTGACACATGTGGCCCCAGTACGGTCACTGGAGAGCTGTGGTGACACATGGGGCCCCAGTATGGTCATTGGAGAGCTGTGGTGACACATGGGGCCCCAGTACAGTCACTGGAGAGCTGTGGTGACACATGTGGCCCCAGTACGGTCAGTGGAGAGCTGTGGTGACACATGGGGCCCCAATATGGTCATTGGAGAGCTGTGGTGACACATGTGGCCCCAGTACGGTCAGTGGAGAGCTGTGGTGACACATGGGGCCCCAATATGGTCATTGGAGAGCTGTGGTGACACATGGAGCCCCAGTACGGTCAGTAGGGAGCTATGGTGACACATGAAGCCCCAATACAGTCACTGGAGAGCTGTGGTGACACATGGAGCCCCAGTACAGTCACTGGAGAGCTGTGGTGACACAAGGAGCCCCAATACAGTCAGTGGAGAGCTGTGGTGACACATGTGGCCCCAGTACGGTCACTGGAGAGCTGTGGTGACACATGGAGCCCCAGTACGGTCAGTGGAGAGCTGTGGTGACACATGGGGCCCCAGTACGGTCACTGGAGAGCTGTGGTGACACATGTGGCCCCAGTACGGTTAGTGGAGAGCTGTGGTGACACATGGGGCCCCAGTACAGTCACTGGAGAGCTGTGGTGACATATGGAGCCCCAGTACAGTCACTGGAGAGCTGTGGTGACACATGAAACCCCAGTACGGTCACTGGAGAGCTGTGGTGACACATGGAGCCCCAGTACGGTCAGTGGAGAGCTGTGGTGACACATGGGGCCCCAGTATGGTCAGTGGAGAGCTGTGGTGACACATGGGGCCCCAGTACGGTCAGTAGGGAGCTATGGTGACACATGAAGCCCCAGTACAGTCACCAGAGAGCTGTGGTGACACATGGGGCCCCAGTATGGTCATTGGAGAGCTCTGGTGACACATGTGGCCCCAGTACGGTCACTGGAGAGCTGTGGTGACACATGGAGCCCCAGTACGGTTATTGGAGAGCTGTGGTGACACATGGGGCCCCAGTACGTTCAGTAGGGAGCTATGGTGACACATGAAGCCCCAGTACAGTCACCGGAGAGCTGTGGTGACACATGGGGCCCCAGTATGGTCATTGGAGAGCTCTGGTGACACATGTGGCCCCAGTATGGTCAGTGGAGAGCTGTGGTGACACATGGAGCCCCAGTACAGTCACTGGAGAGCTGTGGTGACACATGGGGCCCCAGTACGTCACTGGAGAGCTGTGGTGACACATGGGGCCCCAGTATGGTCATTGGAGAGCTGTGGTGACACATATGGCCAGTACGTTCAGTAGGGAGCTATGGTGACACATGAAGCTCCAGTACAGTCACTGGAGAGCTGTGGTGACACATGGGGCCCCTGTACGTTCACTGGAGAGTTGTGCTGACACATGTGGCCCCAGTACGGTCATTGGAGAGCTGTGGTGACACATGGGGCCCCAATATGGTCATTGGAGAGCTGTGGTGACACATGTGGCCCCAGTACGGTCACTGGAGAGCTGTGGTGACACATGGGGCCCCAGTACGGTCACTGGAGAGCTGTGGTGACACATGGGGCCCCAGTACGGTTAGTGGAGAGCTGTGGTGACACATGGGGCCCCAGTATGGTCAGTGGAGAGCTCTGGTGACACATGTGGCCCCAGTACGGTCAGTGGAGAGCTGTGGTGACACATGGAGCCCCAGTACAGTCACTGGAGAGCTGTGGTGACACATGGGGCCCCAGTATGGTCATTGGAGAGCTGTGGTGACACATGGGGCCCCAGTATGGTCATTGGAGAGCTGTGGTGACACATATGGCCCCAGTACGGTCACTGGAGAGCTGTGGTGACACATGGGGCCCCAGTACGGTCACTGGAGAGCTGTGGTGACACATGGGGCCCCAGTACGGTCACTGGAGAGCTGTGGTGACACATGGGGCCCCAATATGGTCATTGGAGAGCTGTGGTGACACACGTGGCCCCAGTACGGTCACTGGAGAGCTGTGGTGACACATGGGGCCCCAGTACGGTCACTGGAGAGCTGTGGTGACACATGGGGCCCCAGTACGGTCACTGGAGAGCTGTGGTGACACATGGGGCCCCAGTACGGTCACTAGAGAGCTGTGGTGACACATGGGGCCCCAGTACGGTCACTGGAGAGCTGTGGTGACACATGTGGCCCCAGTACGGTCAGTGGAGACCTGTGGTGACACATGGGACCCCAGTACAGTCACTGGAGAGCTGTGGTGACACATGGAGCCCCAGTACAGTCTCTGGAGAGCTGTGGTGACACATGAAGCTCCAGTACGGTCACTGGAGAGCTGTGGTGACACATGGAGCCCCAGTACGGTCAGTGGAGAGCTCTGGTGACACATGGGGCCCCAGTGTGGTCAGTGGAGAGCTGTGGTGACACATGGGGCCCCAGTACGGTCAGTAGGGAGCTATGGTGACACATGAAGCCCCAGTACAGTCACCGGAGAGCTGTGGTGACACATAGGGCCCCAGTATGGTCATTGGAGAGCTCTGGTGACACATGTGGCCCCAGTACGGTCAGTGGAGAGCTGTGGTGACACATGGAGCCCCAGTACAGTCACTGGAGAGCTGTGGTGACACATGGGGCCCCAGTATGGTCATTGGAGAGCTGTGGTGACACATGTGGCCCCAGTACGGTCACTGGAGCGCTGTGGTGACACATGTGGCCCCAGTACGGTCACTGGAGCGCTGTGGTGACACATGGAGCCCCAGTACGGTCAGTGGAGAGCTGTGGTGACACATGGGACCCCAGTACGGTCACTGGAGAGCTGTGGTGACACATGGGGCCCCAGTACGGTCACTGGAGAGCTGTGGTGACACATGGGGCCCCAGTACGGTTAGTGGAGAGCTGTGGTGACACATGGGGCCCCAGTATGGTCAGTGGAGAGCTCTGGTGACACATGTGGCCCCAGTACGGTCAGTGGAGAGCTGTGGTGACACATGGAGCCCCAGTACAGTCACTGGAGAGCTGTGGTGACACATGGGGCCCCAGTATGGTCATTGGAGAGCTGTGGTGACACATGGGGCCCCAGTATGGTCATTGGAGAGCTGTGGTGACACATATGGCCCCAGTACGGTCACTGGAGAGCTGTGGTGACACATGGGGCCCCAGTACGGTCACTGGAGAGCTGTGGTGACACATGGGGCCCCAGTACGGTCACTGGAGAGCTGTGGTGACACATGGGGCCCCAGTACGGTCACTGGAGAGCTGTGGTGACACATGGGGCCCCAGTACGGTCACTAGAGAGCTGTGGTGACACATGGGGCCCCAGTACGGTCACTGGAGAGCTGTGGTGACACATGTGGCCCCAGTACGGTCAGTGGAGACCTGTGGTGACACATGGGACCCCAGTACAGTCACTGGAGAGCTGTGGTGACACATGGAGCCCCAGTACAGTCTCTGGAGAGCTGTGGTGACACATGTGGCCCCAGTACGGTCAGTGGAGACCTGTGGTGACACATGGGACCCCAGTACAGTCACTGGAGAGCTGTGGTGACACATGGAGCCCCAGTACAGTCACTGGAGAGCTGTGGTGACACATGAAGCTCCAGTACGGTCACTGGAGAGCTGTGGTGACACATGGAGCCCCAGTACGGTCAGTGGAGAGCTGTGGTGACACATGGGGCCCCAGTGTGGTCAGTGGAGAGCTGTGGTGACACATGGGGCCCCAGTACGGTCAGTAGGGAGCTATGGTGACACATGAAGCCCCAGTACAGTCACCGGAGAGCTGTGGTGACACATGGGGCCCCAGTATGGTCATTGGAGAGCTCTGGTGACACATGTGGCCCCAGTACGGTCAGTGGAGAGCTGTGGTGACACATGGAGCCCCAGTACAGTCACTGGAGAGCTGTGGTGACACATGGGGCCCCAGTATGGTCATTGGAGAGCTGTGGTGACACATGTGGCCCCAGTACGGTCACTGGAGCGCTGTGGTGACACATGTGGCCCCAGTACGGTCACTGGAGCGCTGTGGTGACACATGGAGCCCCAGTACGGTCAGTGGAGAGCTGTGGTGACACATGGGACCCCAGTACGGTCACTGGAGAGCTGTGGTGACACATGGGGCCCCAGTACGGTCAGTAGAGAGCTATGGTGACACAAGAAGCCCCAGTACAGTCACTGGAGAGCTGTGGTGACACATGGGGCCCCAGTACGGTCAGTAGGGAGCTATGGTGACACATGAAGCCCCAGTACAGTCACTGGAGAGCTGTGGTGACACATGGGGCCCCAGTACAGTCACTGGAGAGCTGTGGTGACACATGGGGCCCCAGTACGGTCACTGGAGAGCTGTGGTGACACATGGGGCCCCAGTACGGTCACTGGAGAGTTGTGGTGACACAGAGAGGGTTCCAGGTTAGGAAAGACATGGCTATGCAGAGGGTGGGCGGAGTCCCAGGCAGCCTCCCCCGCCCGCTCCTCATTCTTTCAGACAGTGCGTGAGAACTTTTGTCACTCTCCCTAAACTCATACTTCCAGGCCCCGCCCAGATTCTCAACGTTCCACTCTGCTGGGAGGGCTGGGGGGCCGGTCCCACGTGGGCTGTCGGCCAATGGGAAACCGGGACGGCGGGGCATTGTGATGCAAATCAGCGCTCTACCTAAAAGGGGCCGCGCTGGCCGGAGCCGAGCTGAGTCTGACCTGCAAGTTTCCAGCACAGCACCGTAAGAGCGCCCCATGCATCGCCTACAGAACACCGAGCGAGCCGGTCTGCTGGAGCCTTTGCGATCCTCGGGTCATTAGTCCCTACACAGCCAGCCTGGGATCCGAGCAAGGCTTGAAGTCACAGAGAGGAGAACGGGTGAGAACCGTGGGAGCTTGGGATCACTAAGTGGGGAAGTGCTTGTGCTGGAGGAGCTGTGCTCACTGCAATCTTACCCAAACTTCTGGGATTACTGGGAGAGCTTCCCCCTTTCCTGGCCTCCTGGACCCAGCTGTGCAGAAGTAGTGGAGGGAGCTATAAAGTACAGGGGGTGTAGGAGCTTCAGCACCCACCAAGACTGGTCTACTACAGACCTGGCCACTCACACCACCCACACAACCTGGGCTCACCTGCACAGAGCCAGCACACCAGGACCAGATCCTCAGCTCCAGATTCTAGGAGGTCTCCGCCAACCAACAGGACCAACTTTAAAGAGATCAATGCCAACAGAACCTACTTCTAAAGAGATCTTACCATCAGGATCTGCTTTAAAAAATAGCCCTACCAACAGGACTCATTCCTAAGGAGATCCCTACCTACAGGATCTGCTCCTAAAGAGATCCTTACCTACAGGACCCTTTCCGAAGGAGATCCTTACCTAAAGAGATCCCTACCAACAGGACCCGTTCCTAAGAAGATCCCTACCTACAGAATCTAGTCCTAAAGAGATCCCTACTTACAGGACCTGCTGCTTAGGAGTTCCTTACCAACAGGACTTGCTTCTGAAGAGATCTCCACTGACAGGATCTGCTTCAAAAGAGATCCTTACCAACAGGACCAGCTTCTAGGTCTTTTCCACCAGGATCTTGACCAGCTTCCTCCCTTCTTTGCCACGCAGAGACCTGACCCTCTACCCACCTGGATCCCTCCCAGCCATGAGCCAGACAGAAGTGTCCACCTGCTCCATCCCTCACACCCAACGGGTGTTCCAGGAGGCTGTAAGGAAGGGTAACACCAAGGAGCTCCATTCCCTTCTCCAGAACATGACCAACTGTGAGTTTAATGTCAACTCCTTTGGCCCAGAGGGCCAGACAGCATTGCACCAGTCTGTAATTGATGGCAACCTGGAGTTGGTCAAGCTGTTGGTGAAGTTTGGAGCCGACATCAGACTTGCCAACAGGGACGGTTGGAGTGCCCTGCACATAGCGGCCTATGGTGGCCACCAAGACATTGTCCTCTATCTCATCACCAAGGCCAAGTATTCGTCCAGCAGTCGGTAACTGCCCGCAGGACACGCAGTGACATTCCATCACTTCCTGTTTTATGGGGGGTTTAAATAATTTTTGTTGTGTATGTTTTAATTTTAATTTTTTTTTTAATTAAAGAGGCTCCGCTGCTTAAGGTTTCCAAACAAGGCTCGTGATTTCGGAGGGTGTAATCCCCAAATATATGTTTTCATCGGATCCTTTACAACTGCTGATTATTAATTTTTATTTCTTTTACAGCTGTAAAAAGTTTTTTAAAGGTTATATTTTTCCATAAGGAACTTTAATTTTCTTTTATATTAGGTACAAAATATTATGTTTTTTTTTGTTTTTGTTTTTTTCATGGAAAGTGACTCCTGCCTCTTTGTATGTATGTCTTTTTTTTTTTTTTTTCTGTTTGACATGATAAAGCTGCTCTTTGGTCTCCAGGTTTTAGGAAGTTTGGGGCCCACAAAGAAACATTTTATTACATTTTTTTTCTTCTTATTTAGTTTTTATGTCCTTCTTCTTTTTTTTTTTTTTAAACCTTTTTTTTTTTTTTTTTTTTTTTTTTTTTTTTACATCTACCTCGACCTTAAGCACAGTATTTTGAGAAAAATAAAAACAGCACCAGATACTGTACGCTGCACTTGTAGGTAATGTGTTTAATGTTTTTCATCCCAGATCAATATTCTCCTATATAAATATCTTCAGTTGTATCCATTCCCAATCCCTCAAGAGATTATAATTTCAGCAAAAAAAAATTGTTACAAAGTTAAAGTCCCTTTAAAGTATTGAGTTCAGAATGACCATTCTGTATGGGAACCTTCTGCTCCTTAAAAGTATTGCCCCTTTCTAATTAAACAGAATTTTTTTATATTTTTTCTGTAACAACCTAAATATTTTTTTTTATATTTACATTTTTTTACCTGACCTGAAATCTAGATAAGGCAAACATGCATATAGGTATTTTGCTCATATGACATTTCCTTTCTAGGACAAAAGACTTGAATAAGATGCTATCAAGTGTTCAGATTTAGTGTGTGTATATAGTTTGTGTGTATTGCACACATAAATTATATATATATATATATATATATATATATATATATATAACTCATACTAAGTTGCGCACAGTTTTGCACAAAAAAAGGAGCAAGTGCACCATCTGCTGTCTGCAAAGAGAATTGTGACCTGTTGACTACTGAGTTCTGTTTTGGATGTTTTGAAACCACATGTTATGTGGTTTTAAATAAGAAGTAGAGAAGCAACAGGATTGTTTGTTTGATATATCTGACAAACGCTGCTGTAAAGACAAAAAAAAAAATCCTAGGGGAAAAAGGATTTAATTATTATGCAGATAAGACAGGACGTATATGTGTATTTTATCTGCAATAGGAGCATCTTATTATGGTCCAAATTTGCCCAAAACACCCTCAAATTTTGTATCAGGGCAATTAATTAAAGGCTTAAAAGCTGAATATTGTTTGATTTACATTGGCTGGCTGAAAATCTCATTTTTTTTCTGGAGGCAAAAATATTTTGTGCATTTTTTTTTTCTCCGTAAATTATTAAAATTTATGGTAAAAAAATGTAAATTTAATTTTGCATCCAAGTTCTTTTCAAAATTTTGTTTGTTTAGAATTATTCCCTAATGTAATATTTGTGGCTGCTAATTTTTTATTATTAAAACAATTCAAGCCACAAGGTAAATTTCACTCCGTATTCAGCAGGAGTACAGAAGGTTTTTTTTTTTTTGTTGCCAACCTATAATCAGTATATGCATCTTACCACTTGCCTGCTGTGTTAAATTGCACTGTATACTGCTATGTCCTGCATGCAGGTTAGCCTTAAAGTATCGCCTTTTAATGATCATAGGATTTCTGGTTGATGTGAGGCACCATACCTGTACCCTTAAAACATATTTTTTTTTCTTTAAGTAACTTTGAAAAACTTGGAATTGGAGCAGGAAATCTATTGCAACTGAACAATTTTGCGTTAAACTTATCCAAGACCTGCAGCCATAAGGGCCACATAAACCACGTAATCTATGCTCTAACAAGGTCCCTTTTAAGCATCTTGTATATTGTTAAAAAAAAAAAAAAAAAAGAAAAAAAAGTAAAGTCGAGGTGTAAACTTTTATTAAAAAAAAGTCTTGTTGTGCTGAATTTTCAGCATTTTTTCCTTCTTATTTAATTGGTCTACATTGTTAGGCTGGCGTATTACTTAGCACGGAGCTTTGCCTCTCTGTGCAATAGTCTTTGAGTGGGTTGGGGGAGGGGGGGCAGCAATGATTTTTTTTTTTTTTTTTTTTTACAAAAATAACAAAAAATTACTTTAAATGGGTTTGTGGGCAAAAGGGATAGTGTGTATAAAAAATGGAAAAAATACAGCTTGTTGCACATTTTTTAAGTGGATCTGCCACTAATAATGTCATAATATTTATGATGTAATTACTCCAATGTTCATCCCAAGGTGTTCTTTTTTTTTTTTTTTGTGCTTTTTTTTTTGGAAGATCTCAGTTGTTAAAGGGATATTTAGTTCAGGTGTTGCATTCCTTCTCTAACTGTGAAACTTATTATTTTTATTTTATTTTTTGCAATAATCAAATGCAGTTTTTTTTTATGTGGCTGGGATTAAAATATTCGTGGCTACCATATGTTCTCAAATTCAGCTTCTGTCCTGCCCTCCCCCCCCTTTTTCTCCCCCTCGTCTCATAATATGACCCTGCATGCCACCACTAGACCAGCTCTGCGCTAGGAGCAGGTGCATTGGCTGACTTCTCAATAGTCTGTCCCATTTCACTGTCTCTTCTCTTTCATTGTTACAGGAGTCTCCCGACCCCCACTTTTTTTTTTTTTTTAACATTCCCCCCCTTCTTCTTTTTTTTTTTAAATCCTTGGGATGAACGGGATGGTGTGGCTGTAATCTGCTCCAGAAAGGAGTTTTGTCTGTGATCAATTGTGTTCTAGATACGGAAACTTTCTTTTTAATTATGTTAATTAAAGTTATAGGCTTATATTGAAGCTGTGTTTGAGATCGCCATGTTGTAACTGGATGAAGTCTGTAAAATACAGCAATATTTGAGTGTATGATATGACCTGTAGCCTCTGAAAGAATTGTTTTATAAAAAAGAAAAATACAAAAAAGAAAATTCCGGCTCTTTTTTTAATTTTTTTTTGTTTTTGGGAACTCCTCAGACCTGGATCATTAAAATGGAGGGGGACTTGCTGTTCAATAATCTCATAAAACAATCCTAATAAATCACCTTTATGAATCCTGTGACTTAAAATTCCTTCCAACATGGAACAATGTTACTTTAAAAAAACAAAACAATTTTCTCTGTAAGTATCAGGACTTATACATGCATATTTACCGTTACGGTAACTTTTTGTTTTAGCTCTATTGGTCCTTTTTATTAGCATGGGATTCTAATGTGAAAGATTTACCTGCCCATATGCTACAAGCTTCATAAGAAGCCACGTTATCGTAGCCTAGTGCAGCCTACTGGTTGATTTTGGATTGTTGACCTGTCTGAGGCACCAAGTGCCTCATGTCTCAGGAATGATACTGTGGAATTTAGAGATTGCAATATTTATGAATATGTAGTGTTTTACTAAATTGCTCTGTGTGAAGAATGTCAGCAAAAAAAAATAAAAGTCCATTCAAAGTTAATATTTCAGTTTTCTTAGATCATAAGTCCTTTTTATTTCTCTGGAATTAAATCTTCATTTTTGGCTTCCTGATTCTTGTCTTCCACTCTTAAGCTGGCAATACATTATACAATTTTCTTATTCAATTTCCTTTAGATCAGGGGTCTTCAAACAAAAGGCCAGTATACTGTCCTTCCGACTTTAGGGGGGCTGCATTGTGGCCAGTGGTGGTAGAAAATGTCCCAGGCACAGCAACAATGAGAATAAACATGGCCTCAGGGTTGGCGGTCAGTAGGAGGAGTAGTGACCCATCGTTGGTATTA
The DNA here is from genome assembly GCA_029206835.1 of Rana muscosa. Lineage (NCBI taxonomy): Eukaryota > Metazoa > Chordata > Amphibia > Anura > Ranidae > Rana > Rana muscosa. The sequence continues at coordinate 235,260,131 of CM055125.1, read as the reverse complement.
GTGGGAGGAATAGTGCCCCATCATTGGTATCAGTGGAAGAAACCGTGCCTCATTGTTGATGTCAGAGGAAGAAATAGTTCTCCATCATTGGTATCAGTGGAAGAAATAGTGCCTCGTTGGTATCAATGGAAGAAATAGTACCCGATCATGGGAAGAATAGTAACGTGTCATTGATTCTAATAGGAGGAATCATGCCCCATCATTAATATTAGTTAGAGGAATATTACCATATCATTAGTGTCAGTGAAAGAAATTATTTCCCTGTATTGGTGTAAGTTGGAGAAATCGGACCCGAAGGGCTGGATAAAGGCTAGCAAAGGGCCCTCGGGCCACAGTTTAGAGACCACTGCTTTAGATCTATGTAGTGCAAAGTCCTGCCTGATTGCATACAAATTTAAAGTGTTTAGGTTTGATCTCATATTATATGGTTTCTGTAAATCTAAAGGAAAATTGTACAAGAGAATTGTATAATGTATGGCCAGCCTTAAACCTCATTGCTGCTGCATTCTACAAGCTATAAATCCTTATTGGACTGGGTGACCTCCTTGTTATGGTTACAGCAGAATGGCGCAGACAAATATCCATAACAAAAATAAAAAAAACGGTCATGTATTCAAAACTGAAATTTTAGTTTTGGGTGGACTGACCCTAATTGTTGCAGTTTTGACATGACCAGTACAACAAATCCACCAACTAGTGGAAATTCCATCAAATTTCTGAATGGCGTATATTCCAGATAAATCTTTTGCTCTATGACTGTTGATGAAATGTAGTTGCTCGTGCTTTTGAGAATTGTATGCGATGTAGTGTATTGGTTTTGTGAGCTTGTTTTGTAACTGTGAGCTTGTTTTGTGAATTTGTGGTGTAAAATTCAGCCTAAATTGGCGATACATTCTAAATAGAAAATAAAAAATATTTTCCTTTATACACTTGATCATACTTTTCATTAGAACTTGTGTTTAACGATTTGAGAAAGGTTTTTAGTCCCAGATTTAAATTGGCTGCTGCTATAATGTACTATTAAAGGAGGGTTCCACTTAAATTCAATGGACATGGTTTGAATAGGAGGATAAGGTGGTTCCTGGGTTCAAATATGGAGGGGATGGTTTGAATGGGAGGATAGGGTAGGTATGGGGTTCACATGGGGATGGTTTGAATGGGAGGATAGGGTGGATCTAAGGTTCTAATAGAGATGATTTGAAGAGGAGAATAAGGTGAGTCTGAGGTTCAAAAAGGAGATGGTTTAAATGGGAGGATAGGGTGGATCTGGGGTTCAAATGGGGGATGGGTTTAATGGAAGGATAGGGTGGGTTCAGGATTCAAATGGGCATGGTTTGAATAGAAAGATAAGGTGGGTCCGAGGTTCAAATAGGGGATGGTTTGAATGGGAGGAAATGGTGGGTCTGGGGTTTAAATGGGGGATGGTTTGAGTGGAAGGGTGGGTTGGTTCTGGGGTTCAAATGGGGGGTGAGTTGAATGGAAAAACAGGGTGGGTCCAGAGTTCAAATGGACATGGTTTGAATGGGAAGATAAGGTGGGTCTGAGGTTAAAATAGGGATGGTTTGAATGGGAGGATAGGGTGGGTGTGAGGTTCAAATTGGGATGGTCTGAATGGCAAGATAAGATGGGTCCGGGGTTCAAATGGGGATGGTCTGAATGGGAAGACAGGGTGGGTCCGGGGTTCAAATGGGGGATGGATTGAATGGAAAGACAGGTTGGGTTCAGGATTCAACTGGGGATGGTTTGAATGGGAAGATAAGGTGGGTCCGGGGTTCAAATAGGGGAAGGTTTGAATGGAAAGACAGGGTGAGTCCGGGGTTCAAATGGGGGATGGTTTGAATGGAAAGACAGGTTGGGTTCAGGATTCAACTGGGGATGGTTTGAATGGGAAGATAAGGTGGGTCCGGGGTTCAAATAGGGGAAGGTTTGAATGGAAAGACAGGGTGAGTCCGGGGTTCAAATTGGGGATGGTTTGAATGAAAAGACAGGGTGAATCCGAGGGTTCAAATGGGGATGAGTTGAATGGAATGACAGGGTGGGTCCGAAGGTCAAATGGGGGATTGGTTTGAATGGAAAGACAGGGTGGGTCTGGGGTTAAAATGGGAATGGTTTGAATAGGAAGATAAGATGGGTCCGGGATTCAAATGGGGGATGGTTTGAATGGGAAGATAGGGGGGGTTCCAATAAGGGTTTGGTTTGAATGGGAAGATAGGATTGATTCGGGGTTCAGTATTGCTCATTTAAATGCCTCCTTTGCTGTGGCCTGCTGTTCTGAGGTTTGTTACACAGACGTTTTGACTTGAGTCTTGCTACATCTTTTTTCTTTGCATGTGTATTCAACCACGTCTAGGCTTCTATAGCACTGACACATACTAGAAGCAGAGGAAGGTGGCAAAGCATTGGGACAGGAAGAGCACAGTCCAGGTCACAAAGGTAAAATGTATGACTGCCATGCACTCCTTACCCCCATAACTTTTCTTTACATTTTGTGTAGAACAGGAAATGGTGAGAAGTTGAACCTCTGTCCAACTTTTATTACTAGCTGTATCAGCACTTACTGATAGCTACCATGTGACCTCACAGCAGTGGCTTAATTTTTAGGACCCAAAGTTGGACCGAGCTTGGAGTGGTGGTAAGTTAGTATATAAACACCAGCATAAAATTGTACAGAATAGGGCAACTGCAGAAGTTATGTAAAAAAAAAAAAGTATAGTTAACAGAGACTTTGGTGTTCATTTACAAAAGGTAAATAGGCAATTTGCTTTTCAAGGTAATTATCGCTAAAGCTTAGTGAATATGGTGAAATTTCACTTTCCAAGGAAAATTAAAATATCAACTTTTTTTGCTTGCATGTGATTTGGATGATGGAAGTCAACAGAGCTTCACCTTACTCACTAACCTCTAGGGAAAATTCACTTGCAAAGTGAACGCCTTATTTGTTTTTAGTAAATCAACCTGGTTCTAAAGGCTGAAGATTTTTTTTATCTTCATGCATTCTATGCATGAAGATAAAAAACCTCAGCCCCCATAAGTTCAACAGTTTAGTTTTTTTCACTTATCAAACAGATAAAGCAAAATGCTTCCAACAATATATTAAACAGATCAAAAGGGAGCAAATAGGAGAAGTTCATCATTAGGGTTCACGTTCTTTAACACTGGTGGAAGATTTATGCATATGCTTCAACTGGGTTTTGGTACAATAGGGAGGTATGTGTGAAGTAGAAATGACTTTTATCATTATGCCCGCATTAAAAAAAGTTCTCATATGGTAATTTTTTTTAAACTTGGTAGCCCTTGTTTCAACTTTTTTCCACAAGGTGTCAGACCTGTACATCTCTTTGAAGACCATAAAGTCACTTGGACTAAACAAGCAAAGGCTTGGGTATTGTGGCAATCTCCATTTGAACTTTAATTTGTATGGTTTTGACCGAATACAGAAAGTTATGAGTTGTCATTTGTAGGACTCTCTCCTCTGGTTCAACCTTTACGGAACTGTCCCCTATTTTTGGGTCCTCCTTTGTAGAATTGTCCCCTCTTTGTGGGTCTTGATTCTTGAGATCCCTTCAACCCACTCAAAATATCTTTATCAACTGCTTAGAGAGTGTAAGGAAGTCAATTTGTGAGAGAACTAATGCAGCTTCTCAGTGGCATCTCTGGTTCTCAGGGGTTTCAAAGGCAGTATCCTCATTCTTAAAGTGGAACGCAAGCTCAAGTCGATACTTAAAGCAGAGTTCCACCCAAAAGTGGAACTTCCACTTATACGCTTCCTCCTCCCTTATGGTGCCACATTTGGCACCTTTCAGAGAGGATGGGGGTGAACGGGGACCTGTTTTTGACAGGTCCTCTTCCACACTTATGGAGACGGGGCCACGGCCCGATCTCCCAGAAGTTCGCCGCCGGGCCAATTAGAATGCGCAGCCCGCTTCACGAATGTGCAGTAGGTAACCAGCTGTGAAGCCAAAAGGCTTCACTGCTGGGTTCTCTTACCAGGAATGGTGGCGGCAGCACCCGGGAGTTGATCCAAAGATTGGCTGGGGTTGCCGACATCGTGGGCTCCCTGGACAGGTAAGTGCCCTAATATTAAAAGTCAGCAGCTACAGTATTTGTAGCTGCTGACTTTTAATTTTTTTCAGCCAGGCTGGACCTCCTCTTTAAGATTCAGAGAGCATGGTGAGGGAGAGAGAAGACCTTTTAGGTTTTAACTAGGGATGCACCGATACCAGTTTTTAAGACCGAGTAAGAGTACCAATACTTTTTCTCAAGTACTTGCCGATACCGATTACCGATACCTATTTTTAGTGTCATGTGAGACATTATTAAATTAGCTAATATATTAATCTAATACATTTTGTGATTCTGTTTATTTTATTATTAAATTATTATTTTATTATATATTGCGTTTTGAACCGCATCCGATTCGCTTGACACGTGAACCAAACCGGCTTTCTATGAAGCCAGTTCACAGTGCACGCAGTGCGAAGAGTCAGGTACGATTTCCAGTGACATACACTTTAAAGATTCGCACCTGAATCACACCTGTACCGCTGAACGAAATTGCAATGGAATCTTTTTACAAATCGCACTGAAAGCAGCCCCAAACAGATTTTAAAGGCGGCGGTTATAGTCTGGGGACTTGAAGATATCGGTTTTAGTATTGGAGCATTTGCACGAGTACAAGTACTCGTGCAAATGCTTATTATACTGGTATTGGTGCAATGCTAGTTTTAACTGTTGTAGAGATTTTCCCTTATTTCCCCTCTCAGTGACTATAAGGACAGGAAATGAAGGAGATCCTGCCAAAAAGAAGACAGTAATTTTAATGCTAAACATTTTGATTTTAATCCAAAACAAATCAAAATTGTCTTAGCCCGAGGTTCCAATTTAAGGTTGCACAATGGCTGCCACCACCTGTTGTAGCATCTGTGAATCTGGGTTCTTTGCTATTTGATAAATCCATGTCGACAATTTTCATGCATTGCTATATTCATGAAAGTGAACCTATGCTTTGCCCATGCAAGTTTACTGTAATAGTGGCTCCACCAGTCGCTTATAATTACCTTCACTTTGCAACCCCAGCATGAACAAAGAGAGAGAAACCCTGTGTAATCCCCAAATCATGACCCAGGGCTGAGGTCTCTTACTGCCCCTTCGGGGGCCTGCCTAGCCAAATGGTAGGCAACAGTGCTGTCTCGTGGGACTGGAAGGAGGGAGCCACACTTATCTCCATATCGATGGGTATTTTTATTTTCTCCTGGTGGCTAGATGGAGTTCCAAGAGAAAGCAAGAAAGGTAAGTTTAAGATGCCACAAGGCAAAGCAAAGCTGACATTAAAGCCTTCCAGGTAGGACCATTGAATAAGCATGCATTCCCCTACGTTTTTTTTTTTTTTTTTTTTAACTGAGGCTAAAGTAACCTGGAAATTTCTAGCTTCTTGGCCTCAATACTTTCAGTCACTGACCTAAAAAATGCAGCTGATTAAGTCCAGGTGATGCCAAAAATCCTAATCTGCATACTTATTATATGGCAGAGATTTGTAAAGTAATTATGCAATTGGAACAACATGATAGCCATTTCCTTATTAGCTATGCTAATATTTCCGAGAATGCATTTGCATGTTTCGCTGAGATCCTTGTGACTTTTGTTGAGAATGTGACAGGCTGCTAGGGATGAAGATGGTTTTAGGCCTGATTTCCTAAACCAGTGGTAGTCAACTTACTTGATTTGGGGGCCTCAAATGTGACCCCTGGCCAAAGGGCCACACAAACATCAATCAGCCATAACAATATGACCACCCACCTTAACCCATTGAGAAATGGATTCCACTAGATCTCTTAAGCTATGCCGTCGTATCTACAACCAAGGCGTCAGTAACAGATCCTTTAAAGGGGTTGTAAACCCTCAAGGTTTTTCACCTTATTGCATTCTTGTAGTGCTTAGGAGGTTTAAGAGATATCCCCTGTATCAGCATGTGCCGACGTCATCAGCACATGCACACTGAAGCAATGCCGTTGTTTCAGATAGTGTGCTGTTACCGACGGCTCATGCGCGCGAGTGGCATCATCGCGGCTCTGGCCAATCACAGCGCCGGAGCCCGTGATATCCGGAAGTAACTCCGGGAGCGATGTCGCCGGCCAGAGCGGTGTACGAGGACCGCTGCGGGGGCTTCAATCTAAGGTAAGTAATTCATAATGAGCTAGTATGCTATGCATACCCGTTGTGTTCCTCAAACCATTCTTGAACTCATCAGACCAGGCAACCTTCTTCCATTGCTCTGTGGTCACGTGCCCATTTTAGGTGCTTTTGGCTGTGGACACGAATTAGCATGGGTACCCTGACCGGTCTGCATACACAACAAACTGCGAAGCCCTGTGTGTTCTGACACCTTTCTATTATTAATAACTTATTCAGCAATTTGAGCAACAGTAGCTCTTCTATTTGATCAGACTTCACAGGCCAGCCTTCGCTCCCCACGTAAATCAATAAACCTTGGCCGCCCATGACCCTGTTGCCGGTTCACCAGTGTTTCTTCAATGGACCACTTTTGATCAGTCCTGACCACTGCAGACCAGGAACATCCCACAAGAACTGCAGTTTTGGAGTTGCTCTGACCCATTTATCTAGCCATTACAATTACAACAGCATGTTTGCTTGCTCGCTAATATATCCCACCCACTTTCAGATGCCATTGTAACAATATAATCAACGTTATTTAATTTACCTGTCAGATGTTTTGCCTGATTGGTATAATATTCTGTAAATGTTATGCTACAGAAAACTGTAAAACACTACAGGCAAGCAAGTCTGCAAGATCCATAAAAAAAAAAAACACACAAAAATAAAAAATGGATGGACAGTATAGCTTGAAAGAATGAAACCAAACCATTTAAATACTGGAATCTAGTCTAAAGAATATTTGCATTAACTGGCACCTAGGTAAGGAAAACACAGACTACTGTCTACAAAGGCCCTGGGTGATGTAGAATGTAATCCAAAGGGCCACATGTGGCTTCCACACCACAGAATGGGTGCCACTGCCAGGGCCCGTAGACTCCTTTCACACTGAGGCACTTTACAGGCGCCATAGCGCTAAAAATAGCGCCTGTAAAGCGCCTCTACTTTCACTCCAATGTGAAAGCCCGAGGGCTTTCACACTGGATCGGTGCGCTGGCATGACGTAAAAAAAAGTCCTGCAAGCAGCTTCTTTGAGGCATTTTAGGAGCTATGTATACACCGCTCCTAAAGCGCCCCTGGCCATTGAAATCAATGAGCAGCGCTGGCAAATCGCTTTGCGGGTGCTTTTAACCCTTTTTCGGCCGCTAGCGGGGGTTAAAAATGCCCCGCTAGTGGCCGAAAAACATTGCTAAAATTACGGTAAAGCACCGCTAAAAATAGCGGAGCTTTACCGCCGGCGCCGGGCTCTGGCAGTGTGAAAGGGCTCTAAATTTTACTATTCCAGGCAAGCCATTATCCACATTCATGCCAATGTTTTTGGTTAAAGTTTATTGAAATGAAAATTTAGTTTTTAAAATTTTTAGTTGGCTCAGGGAAAGGTTGGAACCTCTGCCTGGTTTAATTTACAAAAGGATTTATTGATGTATAGCAAAAAAAAATAAAAAAAATATAAAGATACTACATGCATCCAGAGAAAGCATGAAAAGGCACAGGTAGCAGTTAGACAACGAAATGGAATGAGGCGCATATTGGATGGACAAAATGTCAAATATATAATACATAAACGATGTTCACATACGGAAAATCTGTACAAAGCAGGAACTGCTAACGAAGGGAAGCACTGGAATATATAAAGTACCGGTAGTCATCAAAGATAACCGTGCCCCATTCCCCCAATCCAAAACAGGATAAAAGAAAAGGCCATCCATGAAGAACCAATATGTGTAGTAAACAGTCTGGAGAAGAAAACAAAAGAGAGAAAGGAAAAGAAGAAGAAAGAGAGAAAAAAGAGAACACAAAAAGAAACAGCAAAGATATCCCAGTGGTCAAGATCGCAGAAATATGAGATTTCCATGAACTGATGGTCAATACACGATTAATGAGAAAGTGAAATCCAAGATGGCCAAACTCGAAGGAATTTATTGTGAGAGTTGGTCAATATGGCCGTCAGTTTTTTTGTTAACCATAATGTTCATACGGTGTTTCGCTGCCTCAAAGCTAAAGACCGTAGACTTCCATGCCTTGGCGATAGAGGGGATAACGGAGTAACAAGTGGGCTACTATGGGCTTAAAAAGAAGAGCCTCAAAAGGGTTTCTCTTAAGGTTGGAGTGTAATAATGTATGAAGCAAAGCGTAGAGCCGAATCTATACTCTGTCTGGTTTTTATTGTTCAATGTCAAAGAAAGCTAGTACACTAGGTTTTAGTTCAAAGTGTTCACTGGAGTTTCAGGCATTAGAGCTCCCCCTTTACCAGGGTGACAAATAGAACAACCACAGTAGTGCACACTGCATATTTATACCTACCACAATAACCACTTAATATGGGCCACCTAGGACTGCCCCCTGGGTTTGCTGTTATCAGGGTCCAATGTTGCCTTGCTAAAAGAGTGCAGCAGTCTGGTTCTTAAGTGGTTAGACACTTTCCCTGCGCAATATCCCAATCAACAAGGCTGCTCAAGGAGCCTGAGAGTTGTTGATTGGAGCACTGTACAGGGGGAGTGTCAGAGCGCTGGAGACCTGAACCCGCCATGCTCTGTATGAACGACGGGTGTTGCTTACAGCCGCCCATAGAAATCAATGGCTGTACGCAGCTGTACATGGCTATACAATATACAACATGCATGCATATGCACCCTGGATGCAGACAGTCTGTGCCCAGAGGCGTACATGCATACCCATGCATGTGTTTATGTAAGTACCGGCGTATACCAGCGTACAGTTATTGTTTTCTATGGTCAGCTGTTTGCAGCAACCCTGGATCCCAGGTGGGGAAATATGCTCAATCTTTACATTTTATGACCCCAGGTGCCCAATACGCATGAGGCCTAAAGCTAGAGGTGAACAGAACTTGTCAGCATTCAGATTGCATCATGTACATAAAGCCTGAATGACATCAAACTCCCCCATAACCTACACTCTTTTTGGCAGCCATCTGCGTAATAAGTGGAGCTTATGAAGCGGGGATGAGAATTAAAGGGTCAAGCCACCCAGGATAATATTTCACTTACCGGTACATCGTTTTGCATTCCTTTACAAATGCAACAGAAAAGAAAAAAAGATTTGTAAGTGGGGGAAGGGGGAAATCTTGCTAGCGGTGTCCCTAAATTGCCAGTGTTTGATTTTGTCCACCCAAAACTGAATATCCTTTTAAAAAATATGTAGGTGGGCTGCCATTGCTGTCCCCTTCAGTGGCGTGTGCCCCAGGTATTCTACTGAATGAACCGGGTCTTGTTTGAGATACAGAGATGATGTATTCTACCCATTATACAGTTTTGGAACATTCTATAATTTATCTAATTTTTAATCCATCTATAATTTATCATCATAATGTGACATTACAGTTTTTGGATCAATTCATGTTTGTACAGTTAAAAATGTTATATTAGTCTTATGTCTCGTACACACGACCGGTTTTCCTGACATGCCAAAACCCGACGTTTTTCCCGACGTGATTCCTCTCAAGCCTGCCTTGCATACAAATGTTCATTAAAAAAAAAACGCTCGACCAAAGCGCAGTGACGTCCAACACGTACGACTGCACTATAAAGGGGACGTTCCACTCAAATGACGCCACCCTTTGGGCTTGCTTTTGCTGATCTTGTGTTAGTAAAAGTTTGGTGAGAGATGTTTCACGCTTTTCAGCCTCTGGCTTTTCAGTCCGTTACAGCGTGACAAATGTGCTATCTCCATTACGAATGCTAGTTTTACCAGAACGAGCGCTCCCGTCTCATACATGATTCTGAGCATGCACGTTTTTTTTCCCCTCGGAAAAGGATACACGCAACGGTTTTCGCAACGAGAAAAAGACTGACGGGAAACACGACGGGAAAAAAAATAGCAGGTTCTAAAATTTTTGCGGCCATTTTTCTCGTCGGAAAAACTGCTATGGAGCATACACACGACCGGTTTTCCCGACCAATCTAAAAAATGGCAGTTTTCTCATCGGGAAAACCGGTCGTGTGTACGGGGCATAAGTCTAATGATCAACATTTTACTCTGCATGCGCAAAAAATTATTCTGTCTATTAGGACCCCAGAAACACCCCTGGTTATCTCTCTTTAAAGCTGGATACACATTATACAACTTTTGTTGTTCGATTTCCATTAGCTTTATTTTCAATTTTTATAGTGTAAGGGCCTGCCTGATTGCATACAAATTGAAAGTATTTAGGTATGACCTAATATTATATGGTTTTGGTAAATCTAAAGAAAATTGTATAGTGTATATGCAGCTTTAAAATACCAATTGCCTGGCTCTCTTGCGCACCCAGTTGCTTAAATTTTGTCGCTGACCTGAAATAAGCTGGCATTAGCTTGCATTTCAGGAATCTTGACTTTGGGCTGACCTTTCCAATCTGCATTCTTGCAGCCTGTGATCTAAAAAGCATTGAAGTAAAGGACAGCCAGGCAACTAGCACTTTCAGAAGAGAGCCAACATCAGCAGCCTATATATTCTCTGAAGTACAAGTTTCCTTTAAGGATCAAGAGCTCCTCTTGGGTTCAGCATGTCAGGACAATTCTGGGCAGCAGACTGAATGATCCCCGTCAATCTGGAAAGCCGAGTATCACATATTGCGCTGATCTGCAGTGGGAATGGAAGGCCTGGCACAGACAACCGCTCACCGCAGCCAGTTCTCAGCCTCAAACGTAACTGTTGGCCGGCGTTCCCTCTCACTGGAAGGCCAGATTCCCCGTTTATCGCCAGACTGTAACGTGACATCTCCAGGGTTTGTATGACAGAAAGAAAACCCCTGATCCCCCCACCCTCTGCATCCAAATCCTGACTTGGTGCAGAAGTTAAAAATTTCAGACTGTCCTGAAAAAAACTGTTGGGGGGGGGGGGGGGTAAAGTTAGCCACTAGGAAGAGATGCTGAGCTCCTGCCAAAATCCGCAAGAGGAATTCCAAACTAGGAGCATTTCCTTGTATTGTCCTGACTGCTTCATTTGGACTGCACAGCAGATGGATGCTCTATTACTCAGTCCTCCCCCTCTTCTGCTCTGGGGGAAAGAGGAGGGGGGGGGCTGGAAATTAAGCAGGCTGTCAAAGGCAAGTCTGTACCCCCCCCCTTACATGCTGTTAGTTGGAGGTCATGAGAATACAACCATGGCACTGGCAGACAAGGTGCTATAGAGAAGCTGTGCATGGGGTTGGAAGGGTGGGGGGGCTGTGGGATTTTTTTTTTTTAAAGAGCGTTTCGTCTGCAAAACCAGTAACTGGTTCCAGGTCTCTGAAGTTCTCCGGGCCTCAACACTTCAGCTTAGAATCTATCCTCGCCATGAAACAATCAGACGCAACGGGACGTTACAAAAACACACGTCTCTATTTAAAGGGACCCTGTTGCATAGAAAAGCAGCTGCAGATATAGACTTCCTTGCAGCAGAGAACTGATGATTGGGTTTAGCTTCACTACCCCCATAAATGCTAGGGAATGCAAGGGAATGCCTGCTTCCTTCAGAGCCTAATTACATCTTGTTTGCTCAGTGGCAGAGCCTCTTTCAAGACCATAACTTTTTTTATTATGTATTTAAAGCGGAGTTCCACCCAAAAATGTAACTTCCGCTTTTCGGAACCCTCCCCCCCTCCGGTGTCACATTTGGCACCTTTCAGGGGGGAGGGGGTACAGATACCTGTCTGGGACAGGTATTTGCACCCACTTCCGGGCATAGACTCCCGTGGGAGTCACGCCACTTCCCCCCCCCCCCCCCCCGCTGTCTCCTGGGAAACACACTGGTCCCAGGAGAGAGCGGGGACCAGTGAGGGCGCGCAGCGCTACTCGCGCATGCGCAGTAGGGAACCGGGCAGTGAAGCTGCAACACTTCACTTCCTGATTCCCTCACCAAGGATGGTGGCGGGGGCAGCCGAGAGACGAGCAATTGCTCGGCCTCGGCTGCCGACATCGCGGGCGCGCTGGACAGGTAAGTGTCCATTTTTTAAAAGTCAGCAGCTGCAGTATTTGTAGCTGCTGGCTTTTAAGAAAAAAAAAATTCGGGTGGACCTCCGCTTTAAGTTAGAAAAATCTATAAACCCTTCTTCAGTCAATCCAAAATTAGGAAAAATATTTTAGCTGGTCATACACTTCAACTGACATTTGTACCCATTCACACCAGAATGTGGTGCGGGGAACCCTTATTGCATGTGCTTTTCCCACACTGTGTTCAAAACGCACTGCAGTTGCAATCTGCAGCAGGTGTCAATGTTAAGTTAATGACAACCCAAATGCAGGTTTACCCGCACTGGATCGTTTGGTACAGAAGTATAATGTGATCCAGTTGCAGTGAGTTTCCAAAAGTAGCGCATGGACTACTTTTGGTGCAGTGCGATTTGAGCCCATTCACAATGAAAAAAGGTTTAAATTGCACATGTGAATCGCCTAGCCAGTGTTCCTGTGCCATTCCCGGTGTGGCATTTTGTACATTCACGTCATTCCCTGCCTCACAGAGCTTACAATCTAAGGTCCATATCTCACATTCATATATACACATACTAGGGCCAGTTTAAACAGGAGCCAATTAACCTACCAGCATGCCTTTGGAGTGTGGGAGGAATCTCATGCAAGCTCAGGGAAAACATGCAAACTCCATTAAGATAATGTCCTAGTTGGGATTTGAACCAAGGACCCCAATGCTGCATTAGATTGGATTACTGGAACAAGACTGGCACCTATTTATTAATTTATTACAGGTACTTATAAAGCATCATCAATACTATATGTACTATAGTATATATTGCACATTCACATCAGTCTCTGCCCTCAAGGAGCTTACAATCTAAGGTCCCTATCTCACATCCATAAATACACATACTAAGGCCAATAAACCTACCAGCATGTCTTTGGAATGTGGGAGGAAACCGGAAAAAACCCACAGGCATAGGGAGAACATGCAAACTCCGGGCAGGTAGTGCTTTGTTTGGGATTTGAACCGATGACCTAGGTACCTGTAAGGAAATCATCCTTCACTACCCTCTTCCACACCTCACAGCAGCCAACATCAATTCCAAGGACAACCCAGCACAAATCTCATACAACCATGCTTCGCCATGTACACACTTTGCTATGTATCGAAAAAAGTGGAGCATATTATTATACAGGATTTATATAGCGCCAACAGTTTACGCAGCGCTTTACAATATAAAAGGGAGATGATACAAGAGGATTAAGAGGGCCCTGCTCAGAAGAGCTTACAATCTAATATATACCTTGCCCTTTTGTGAGTATCTAATACATTTATAATAAAAAGCCATATTATCAACAAGTGCTAAGAATTGACTCTGGAAAAGATGGATGTTATGGTATGGCTGATGAATTCAGGAAAATAATCAAAATCATTGCGTTTTCTGGATAAAATTGTACACTCCCACTGGCAGACCTGTCCTTCTCATGGCATCAAGTTTGTGAGTCTGCTTTAATTGGTGTCTAATTGTCATGTAATTGTCCTAGTGGGAATCCTCATTTAATAAAGCAAAATAACGCACAGCAGTCGTAGCGACTTTGCTGTTGACGCAGCCCATCAGCGTCGGTTTATAACAGCGTCCAACCGCCTCACTTTTATCAGATCAATTTTTTTGGAGTATTCCTCAGATGCCAGATACAAAGTTTTTTCTCCAAGGGACGAACCCTTAACTCCCACAGACGGTCACCTTGAAAGTGACAGCGCTCCAGGCTAGGAGCAGGGTATATTACAATACTGTGGGTGGGTCATATAAAAAAATAAAACAATGGGCACCCTAATGGGGAAGGACTGGGTGCCATGGCGGAGTCGTTCTCACACCTGCCAATTTCCCTCCCCCGCCCATCCACTCCGCCACCACCCCGGCTTGCTCTGAATCCTTAACACAAGTTCATCAAACTAAAGCGAGCTTAAATATGCGCCCCCCCCCCCCACTCCTCCCTTTCCGCAACACCCTGAGCCTTTCTTTCAGGCCTCTGCAGCCTATTCATGGACTGGACAAGGAGGCTTCTCCTCTTGTTGCCGAGGCCTCATGCAGCAGCTGCTATGGAAATGAGCTCCTGACAGTCAGTGCCCCTCACTTCTCCAAATGCTCAATAAATCCAGCGAACCCAGGCCGTGGCAGCCTAATCACAAAGAAGGCATCTTTACCCCCTTACATTGGCTGCCTTTTCACATTCAAATGCATTAACCAGGGGGTAGAATAGGCTTGGGCTGTGTAAAATAGATGCATAAGGAGGGGCACCCCCTCACACACACCCACCCCTCCTCCGTTCCCCAATTTCCAGACACTGGCCATAATGTGACAGCCCCCCCCCCCCCTCCCTCCGCACACACACTCACGCTGTTGTGTCTGCTTTGGAATTTGTTAATGCAAAATGTGAAGACAGGTCTGCAGCTCTGTATGGTGCTTATCTATCACTCAGCTACTTGAAGAGGACCTGTCATGAATGCAGATGCACCTGTTTGCCAGGGCCTGATCACATCCAAACCGAGTGACTCCTTTGGGTAGGCCCTCACACTGTGTGTTGGTTGAAAAAGATGGTGGTATATAAAACCTAGATGGCTTTTTTTTTTTTAGGATCTATATTTATTTGTATTTCACATTTATTTTGGGAGTAGGATAAAAGTTATATCCTGTACCGCTTTAACACATAATCAAAATGGGCCCTAAAGAAAACCGGTCCTTTGAAAAATAAATTCAACAGCTGCCATTGTTGATTTTGTTTCATGAAAATGCTAGCTGCCCGGCTCTCAAGCTTTTATTCTAACTGAGCCATTCGGGTTGATTTATTAAAACTGGAGAGTGAAAAATCTGCTGCAGCTGTGCATGGTCGCTAATCAGATTCTAGCTTCAGCTTGTTCAATTAAGCGTTGACAATAAAACCTGGAAGCTGATTGGTTTCTGTGCAGAGCTGCACCAGATTTTGCACTCTCCAGTTTTAGTGAATTAAAATCCCACAATGTAAACAAAGGGGTTGATTTAGGCCCCTTTCACACTGGGACGGGGAGGTGCGCTGGCTTTTTTTAGCGCCGCTATACCGTTGTTTTTGCCGCGATATTCGGCCACTAGCGGTGGGGTTTTAACCCCCCGCTAGCGGCCGAGAAAGGGTTAAAACCTACAGCAGCGGTTTGC
This sequence comes from Rana muscosa, assembly GCA_029206835.1. Classification (NCBI taxonomy): domain Eukaryota; kingdom Metazoa; phylum Chordata; class Amphibia; order Anura; family Ranidae; genus Rana; species Rana muscosa. The sequence goes on along the minus strand of CM055125.1, from coordinate 235,244,875 downwards.
GGCCGGTATAGCCGCGGTGTCCCATTGATTTCAATGGGAAGGAGCGGTAAAGGAGCGGTATACACACCGCTCCTTCACCACTCCAAAGATGCTGCTGAGATTTTTTTTCCTCCCGCCAGCGCATTGCCTCAGTGTGAAAGCCCTCGGGCTTTCACATTGAGAATGCTGGGGCAAGATTATTTCAGCCGTTATTTATGCGCTGTTTTTAGCGCTAAAACGCCTGAAATACGCCTCAGTGTAAAAGGGGCCTTACTAAAGGCAAAAAGACTGTGCACTTTGCAAAGTGCAGTTGCACTCTGCAGGTGCAATTGCTCTTGAGCTTAGTAAATGAGGTAACACTTCACTTTGCAAAGAGTACCCAATCACATGCAAGGAAAATAAAAAACAGCATTTTTGCTTGCACATGATTGGATAAGGGAAGTTATCAAAGCTTCTGCTCATTTACTAAGCTCTGGAGCAACTGCTCTTGCAGAGTGCAACTGCACTTTGCAAAATGCACAGTCTATTTGCCTTTAGTAAATCAACCCCTAAGTGTCATCTGTACATCAGATTTAATGGGATGAGTTCTCAGTGCAGTGTGTAGAAATTACAGGTAAGCCGATTGGCTGTTACAGGCGACACAGACAGTCCAAAATATTTAGCTGAATTTCTTTGAGCATTGGCTTATTTCCCACCCTGGATGTTCCTCATGTAATGGGGAATGAGATTGTCTAACACACGTCTTTCCTCCTGACCAATAATCCCAACAGCTGGATGAATGTCAGCCATGTCAGTCGCTGTACAGATGTAGGTAGTGTACAGACATGACTGGGAATTGTACAAGTCGCTTTTTAACAAAATGCAACTGTTGCAACTCTTCCTGTAGCACTTGTGTGTACTGAGCCACTTGGATCAATCAGCTTGGTAGGTTGTATCTTGCCACATAAGTTTGCTGACACCATGGGCCTCATTCACTAAGCAGCATTAGCCTAACCCAGTGTTTCTCAACTCCAGTCCTCAAGGCGCCCCAACAGGTCATGTTTTCAGGATTTCCCTCAGATGAAACAGCTGTGGGAATTACAAGGCAGTGAAACTGATCAAATCACCTGTGCAAAATAATGGAAAGCCTGAAAACATGACCTGTTGGGGTGCCTTGAGGACTGGAGTTGAGAAACCCTGGCCTAACCACTTAAGCTCTGGAAGATTTTACCCTTTTCATGACCAGGGCATTTTTTGTTACTGTATTTAGCACTGCACTGGCGATTGTGCGGTCATGCAACACTGTACACTAACGAAGATTATATAATTTTTTCACACAAATGGAGCTTTCTTTTGGTGGTATTTGATCACCACTGTTTTTTTTTCTATTTTTTAAGTTATAAACAAAAAAAATTAAAAGATTTTGAAAAAACAATATTTTTAACTTTCTGCTACAAAAAATATCCAATATAAAAAAATAAAAAAAACCCCAATAAGTGTTATAGCATCTCCAAACTATGGTATAGATACTTGAATTTGTATTTATTTTTTTATACCACTAATGGCGGCGATCAGCGACTTGTACTGGGGCTGTGATAGTGTGAGGGACAATCTGCCACTAACTGAACTGACTAACTGTCACTGACATCTCCAGTAACGCTAATACAGTTAACAGTGAGGGGCTCTCCTGAACCTAATGGCCACACAAGACTCTCGATGAGGGTAAGGCACACTCAGGTCCACCTAGCCAGACCCAGCAGACCCCTCTCCTCATGATCAGTCGAGGCGGACCAACGAGTGCTAGGTGAGGGACTCTCCCGAAGAGAGATTCCCCAAGACAGGGGAAGAAGGATCCCACACCCATCATCCTGAGTGAAAGGAAAACATTAACTACTTCCTCCCCGTCCACAGTAGTTGTACTGCGGGCGGGCAGGCGGCAGTTCCAGGCTGGGCAACGTACCTGTATGTCGCAAACTTTCTGCCGACCGTGTTGTGCCTGAGTTTGGCAGCTGATTTCAGCCAATAATTTTAGCCAATCAAACGCTCTGTCAACAGTGATCTGGTTGTTTCTTCTCCCTGCAAAGCACACAGAAAGCAATGGAAAAGCAGCAAACATTACATATTCTTAGGCACGCGCTTATCCCCTTGATTGCCCATAGATATGAACCTTTTCCCAGCCAGTGTCAATATTACAGTGCCAGTGTACAGTAGTCTCATGGATCACTGTATTAGAGTCACTATTGATGTCAGTCTCAGTTAGGCCGGCCATAAATGGAGCAAATTTCTAGATTCCCCCATCAACACAGACAGGGGAATCCCTCCTGCCAGGCTATTGTCTTCTCCCGGTGGGGGACAGCGGAAGCCACCCCTGTAGGGAGAAGACAAGGCTATAGCCACTAGCAATAATCGCCAAAGAATCCGTCAGGGTGGTTGTATCCAAGTTGATCGATCGATCGACTTGGTACATTAAGCCTACCCATTAACGATTCAAACTTTGTATGGCTGGCCTTAGTGTACCTCCCAGTTAGGGTCTGTTAGCACCATATTGTCCGCCACCCTATCACATACACTCTATAAGTCGCTGATCACCACCATTACATTATAGCGTCTATAGCTGTGTAAATTCCAGTATATATACCATAGTTTATAGACACTAACTTTCGCACAATCAATACCAATATATACTTATTGGGATTTTTTTTTTATTAAAGACATGTAGCAGAATACATTTTGGCCTAAATCTTTGAAAAAAAAATTTCAGTCCTTTTTCGTTTATATAATAAACAAAATAAAAACCCAGGTGGTGATTATATACCACCAAAAGAAAGCTGTATTTGTGTGAATAAATGCGTATAGTGCTGCATGACGGCACAATTGCCTGTTCAAGTATCGCAGTGCCGAATAGCAAAAAATGCCCTGATCATGAAGGGGATAACACTTTCCGAAGGTCAAGTGGTTAAATGCCACATCCAAAAAGATCTTACGTTGACAACCCAAAATAGTATTGAAAGAGAGCAAGAACAGACAAAGGAATCTTGTTCTGTAAAGTCAGTTCATGCTTTGGAGCCCCCCCCCCCCCCCCACAAGATTTTGGGCTACAACAGGACACATTTGATAAATACACATGATGTTTTTGTCCCCACCAATGCTTTTTAACCTGTGGATCCAGATAACTGCAGATCAGGTTGTGTTCCTAGAATTTGCCCCTCTTGTTTACCAATCCCCATGCTCCCTAGCAGACTTTTGGGACCGCCGTTTGAGCCCATCCCAGGCTAGAGTGTCGCCACCCTGAAGGGACAGCGAACGGGCAAGCCTATTAATTTTTTTTTATTAGGACAGGCTGCGGTGGCAGATGATATTGAGCCATCCCTAGTTGTCCGGCCAGCCTAACGGGCCAATCCTTTGGCGCAGCTAAAGAGCCAGCCCCATTTCAAGCTGCCCGCCCCCTCTCCCCCAACTTTTTCAAAGGCTTCTTTTACCTTGTTCAGCCACACAGAAAATCTTAAGTTGTATTGATGCCTATAGAGAGAGAACATCACTATAGGACCGGCTTGGAAGAGGAGGAGGAGGGGGGGGGGTAGGGGCGCAGTCCTTTTTACATCAGATCCCCCCCTCCCCCAAAACCCCAGAAGTCTTTTTTTTTTTTTTCCCTAGAAATGCTTTGTAACATCAGAATAAAGAGCCGGCTCAGAAGCATAGACAACGCAGGGGCACTATGCTATACGAGGTGGCTGACCAGTTAATTAAGGGACAGCTATCATTTTGCAGTTAATGACTAATTCTCCTTCCCGCGGTCTGTTGAAGCAGTTTTGTCGCTACAAAGCAGCCAACTCAGAAGCTACTGTTACAGGGAAATTGAAAATGAAGCCATGAATAGTATACAGGGGGTCCAACCTGCCTGCTAATTCCTTTTTTATATTAAAATGCTAGATCCGCAGTAAAAATGCTGTCAAAGTGTATATCCAATTAGATAAACAAGACCAAGGCTAAATCCAAGGAAAGATTCAAGCTTTGTATGTCCAGGCAAAAGTTTCTTCTTCTAGTTTTGAATTTTTGAATGGAGTGGGGAAGGTTAGAGCGCCGATCATTTATTATTGCTCTCCTGAACTTTATTATATAGATTTCCTCTTAGGCCTCGTACACACGACTGGTTTTCTCGGCAAAAAACGACAAGAAAACTGCTGGCAGAGCTTTCTTGCCGAGAAAACCGTGCGTAAAATCTGCCCAAAATCTCGACGAGAAAAATAGAGATCCAGCTCTGGTCGGCCTGTTTCCCGACGAGAAACCCGAGAGTGTGTATATTTACCTGCCTCCATGGAAACCCACGCATGCTCGAAATTACTTTGACGCATGCGCAGTAGCTTCCAAGGCATAGGTAGGGTGAAGCAAGATGGCGGCGACGGCATCGAATGTGACGAGCGCATGTTTGTCGTAGTCGATTACGTCACCACGTTCGTGCCATTCAAAAGAATGGCGGTTCTTTTGAATCGTACGTGTGTACACTCGGCAGGGACAAGATTCTTGTCAAGAATCTCGTCAGGAAAAACAACAGGTTTTTTCCTGACGAGAATCTCGGCCGTGTGTACGAGGCTTTTCTTACTGTTGGTCACATTGGTTTCACTAGACAGGAAGTGCGGGGAAATCTCCCAACAGTGTCACAGACAGAATGGGAAGAACTCTCAACAGCTTAATATTTCTCATGGGAGGTTTAGTTATGACCAAGTTTGTCTTATGTGTTAAGGTGGAGGATGTGGTGGGGGTGGTGGATTGATTGTCAAGGTTGCCCCCAGAGAAAAGTGAGGTCTTAGTCAAGGATGCACGATATATCTGCCGCCGAAAATTATCAGACAAAAATATGGTTATCAGCATTTTGCCGATAGAAAAAGAAAAAGGTGCCGATAATGGCATACTGCATTCCATTGACTTCAATGCAAAACACGTCCCATTGACTTCAATGCAAAAACAACCCCAAGTAACTTTATTGCAAAATCACGTCAGATTCACTTCAATGCAAAAACACCCCCCGAATGACTTTTTCGCAAAATCACGTCAGATTCACTTCAATGCAAAAACACCCCCCGAATGACTTTTTCGCAAAATCACGTCAGATTCACTTCAATGCAAAAACACCCCCGAATGACTTTTTCGCAAAATCACGTCCGATTCACTTCAATGCAAAAACACCCCCCGAATGACTTTATCGCAAAATCACGTCCGATTCACTTCAATGCAAACAAACCCCCCCGAGTGACTTTATGGCAAAATCACGTCCGATTCACTTCAAAGCAAAAACACCCCCCAAGTGACTTTATGGCAAAATCACGTCCGATTCACTTCAAAGCAAAATCATGTCCCATTGACTTCAATGCAAAAGTGCCCCCTAGCAACTTCAATGCAAAATCACGTCCCATTGACTTCAATGCAAAATCACATGCCATTGACTTCAATGGAAAAATGCCCCTCTAGTGACACCAATGTAAAATCATGTCCAATTGACGTCATTGCAGTATCACGCCTAGGGTTGCCACCTCATCCTTTTAAACCTGAACATGTATGAATTACACAGGTTCTGAGGGTAATTTAATGCAGATACGGCACCAAGTGAGTTTAAATACCATCTTAATCAACCACAGAACCTGTGTAATTTATATGTGTTTGGATTTAAAGGGATGAGTGGTAACTCTTATCACGTCCAATTGTCTTAAATGCAAAATCGCCTCCTATTGACTTCAGTGCAAGAATGCCCCTAATGACATCAATGCAAAATCGCGTCCCATTGACTTCAATGCAAAAACACCCCCAATTGACTTCAGTGCAAGAACGCCAGCCACATTAATTACATTTTGTCCATTTCGAATTTCGGCACCAGAATTTTCATTTTCGTGCATCACCAGTTTTAGTGATGATGGGGTTGTACTGGGTGATAAGTGAAAGGTAGTGTTAGTGATTGTTAAGGTTGCCCCAGTTAATTTGCGGGGGGGGGGAGGGTTGTTAAAACGTCATAAGGTCTTGTCCTGGGTGAAATAACAGAGGGTTTTAGAAATCCCTGGGGTCTCCCAGGTGACAAAGAAGGGTGGTTGCAGGTTTTTCTAGGTGATAAGATGTGAGGAGGTGTTACTCATGTTGTGGATTGTCGTGGGTGATCAGAGGGAGTTGTTACTCATGACGGTGGTTGTCCTGCGCATGCGCAGATGTGCCGCAGGTCTTTCTCAGGACCTAAGCTCTGCAGCATATCTGCGCATGGGGAGGTGAGAAATTTTTACCTAGGTGAGAAGAACTTCATTAACCACTTGACCACTGGGCACTTAAACCCCCTTCCTAACCAGTCCAATTTTCAGCTTTCGGTGCTGTCACACTTTGAATGACAATTACTCAGTCATACAACATTGTACCCATATGAAATGTTTGTCCTTTTTTTTCACACAAATAGAGCTTTCTTTTGGTGGTATGTAATCACAGCTGGGTTTTTTATTTTTTGCTCTATAAATCAAAAAATACAGAAAATTCTGTAAAAAATAAAATAAAAAATTGTCCTTGTTTCTGTTAAAATTTAGCAAATTAGTAATTTTTCTTCATAAATTTCGGCCAAATGTATACTGCTACATATCTTTGGTAAATATAATCAAAATTGGTGTATATTATTTGGTCGGTGAGAAAGTTATAGAGTCCGCAAGCTATGGTGCCAATCTCTGAAAATTGATCACACCTGAAGTACTGACGGCCTATCTCATTTCTTGAGACCCTAACATGCCAGAAAAGTACAAATACCCCCCAAATGACCCCTTTTTGGAAAGAAGACATTCCAAGGTATTTAGAAAGTGGCATGATGAGGTTTTTGAAGTTGTATTTTTTCCCACAATTCTTTGCAAAATCAAGATTTTTGTTTCCTTTTTTGTTTGTTTTTTCCACAACATTGTCATTGTCAGTTTATTTCTCACACACAGCATATGCATACCACAAATTACACCCCAAAATACATTTTACTACTCCTCCTGAGTATGGAGATACCACATGTGTGAGACTTTTACACAGCGTGGCCACATACAGAGGCCCAACAAGCAGGGAGCACCAGCAGGCGTTCTATCGGCATAAACTTCAAGTCTAATTTGACTATCTAATTACACTTTGAGGCACTGTAGTGGCATGGATAAGAACTGATGTGGCATGGATGAGCCGTGGATGTGGATGGCTGGGTATGGCTGAGTGTGGGTGGGATGGCTGAGTATGGACGGATGAGTTTTGCAGAGTATGGATGGACTGATGAGTAATGCAGAGTATGGATGGACGGATGAGTATTGCAGAGTATGGATGGACAGATGAGTAATGCAGAGTATGGATGGACGGATGAGTAATGCAGAGTATGGATGGACGGATGAGTATTGCAGAGTATGGATGGATGGATGAGTATTGGCAGGGTATTGCAGAGTATTGCAGGGCATTGCAGAGTATGGGCATGCCTGGAATGGGCACTGAGCAGCGCTGTGGGCAGTACAGATCCAGCCCACAGCGCTGCTGCAAAGGATCTCTCCCCCTCTCCTCTCACACTGTACCGATCGGTACAGAGAGGGGAGGGAGGAACAAACCGGCGTCATGTCATGACGCCAGTTTGTTTACAAGTGATTGCTTCGTCATTTGATGGAGCGATCACGTGGTAAACGGCCGCTATCAGCGACCATTTACCGCAATCCGTGACACGCCGGGTCTTCCGGACCCAGCGGTCACAGTTATTTCCGGGAGCACGCCCCAGTGGAGCAAGATTCTGGGAGGACGTCCATGGACGCCCTCCCAGAATAAGCCGACCACGCTGTAGCCGTCTTTCGGCTATGGCCCGGTCGGCATGTGGTTAATGTGGTAATAAAGGCTTTTTTTTAAGTTTATACCTACAGGTAAGCCTATGATAAGGGGTACCTATAGGTACAGTAAATACCTCCTAAACAATGCACCATCTAGGAGATATTTACTTTATCGGTGCCGTTGATGTCACTGGTGCAAGCGCATTGTGCCCGTAGAGAGAGCCACGGGAGTGACAACATCGCAGTTTGGGCAATTAAACAGTGACAGTGCGCTGGAAGGCTTTGTTTTCAGGTAAGTCTTTCATAATGTGCTAGTATGTGATGCATACTAGCACATTATGACATTAATTTGCAGGGAGAAGATTTTTTTTAATTTTTGTTTTTTAAATAAGGGACTTGTCAAAGACTGCCTACTGTATTTTCTTAGACTACACTTTTTTTTTGGCTGACTGAATAGGGGTATTATATACCCTGTGCTCATTCACATAGGTGGGGGGGAGGCTGTAAAGGGGGCTTCCAGATTCCGATAAGCCCCCTGCCCGCAGAAACCCACAACCACTGGCTAGGGTTGTGGGGAAGAGGCTCTTGGCAACATTAACATGGAGACAAAGTGCTTTGGGGGGCCCCCATGTTGAGGGCAATGTGACCTGATATGGTTCAGAAGGGGGGGCACTCGCTCACCCCCCCTTCCTGAATTGCAAGGCTGAATGTGTGGATCAGGGTCTGGTATGGATTTTGGGGGGGACCCCACGCCATTTAAAAAAAAATGGTGTGGGTGTTTCCCTCAGAATCCATACCAGACCTAAGTGTCTGGTTTGGATTTGGGGGGGACCCCACTCAGTTTTTTTGTTTTGGCAAGGAGTTCCCCTTAAAATCCATAGCAGACCCAAAGGGCCTGGTATGGAATTGGGGAGGGGACCCCACACCGTTTTTTCACAATTTTGTTTATTGCTGGTAATGTTTTATTTTACATTCAGATGTCAGCAGGGAACCCCGCTGACAGCTGATGACTCATCCGTTGTTTTAAGCCTCGTACACACGGACGTTTTTTTCGTCAAGAAACGACAAGAAAACTGCTGGGAGAGCTTTTTTGCTGAGAAAACCGTGCGTGTGTACGAGGCTTTCAGGTTTCTCGTCGGGAAATCTGCCCAGAATCTCGAAATAGAGAGCCTGTTTCCTGACGAGAAACCCGAGCGTGTGTATACTTACCTGCCTCCATGGAAACAGGCGCATGCTCGAAATGACTTTGACTCATGCGCGGTAGCTTCCAAGGCATAGGTAGGGTGAAGCAAGATGGCGGCGACAGCATTGAATGTGACGAGCGCATGCTCGTTGTAGTCGATGACGTCACAGCGTTCGTGCTATTCAAAAGAACGGCGGTTCTTTTGAATCGTACGTGTGTACACTCGGCCCGGCACAAGATTCTTGTCAAGAATCTCGTCAGGAAAAACAACGGGTTTTTTTCCTGACGAGATTCTCGGCCGTGTGTACTAGGCTATAGACGCAGCTTCCAAAGAAAAAAAAAACTCTGCTAAATGCTGGACACTAGTGTTTTTTATGCCAAAACGCTGCTGCTCCAGAACATGCTGGTAGAGTTTTTTTTTGTTCTGCCATTAAACTCCCCTGCCAAAAAACGCTGCTAAAAGTCTATTTGTGTATGAACACATAGGATGACTTGCAGAGGAGTTTAGAGGCATTAAAAAAAAATGTCTGACACCCAAAACAGCAGCTGCAAAAATATAGTGTGCATGAGGCCTTAATGTGTGGGGATCTTCACAGAGGTAGTTTACAAATGTCATGCAGTCACTATGTCCTGTGAGTAGCATTGCTGTGTCACACATTTCACAGAGCCTGTGCCTTCTGATCTACAGAGGTGCTGAGAGGAGAAGTCTCAGGAGGCGGAGTCAGTACAGGAAGCACTGATTGCAGGCAGCAAGGTACCATGGGATATGTAGAGAAGTAAACAGCAGAGGAGAAGCTGCAAAGCATGCAGGGAATCCAGGAAGTTGTGGAAAGGGATGGCCCGCAGACAGGCAGAACTAGCAACATGAATGGAGATTTTTCAAGTAAGATTATATTGGATTGTCAAATATAACTATTGTTTATGTTGTTACTACAATGCTGTTATAACATGAAAGTGTACGCTGTGATCAGAGAACTCATTTAAAATAGTCAGAAACTACTTAGCAGCCAGCAACTGGTCAGACACATAAACACTTTTGTCAGAGGGGCATTGATGCTTAGTGGGGGGAAAAGCAGGAATACAGTGTTCTGTGGAGGGAGAAGAGGGGGAACTGGTAGGGCTCTTTCACACGGGACGGATCAGTCATGATCCGCCCCGTGAAGCTCCGCTTGCTCAGCAGGGATCGCTCAGTTGATCCCCGCTGAGCCGGCGGATAACAGGGTGGTACCCGCACACTGTGCAGGGACCACCCTGTCAGAGCGCCGCTCTCCCCTATGGGGAGATCGGATGAACACGGGCCGTCTGTCCGTGTTCATCCGATCCGCTCCGCCGACGGAAGGAAAAATAGGGTTTTCCTCCGTCACACTTTGGCGGAGCGGAGCGGATGTCAGCGGACATGTCACCGCTGACATCCGTGGCTCCATAGGGCTACATGGAGCGTCCGTCCAGGTCCGCCTAAAAAACTGACAGGCGGACCTGAACGGACCCTCCGTGTGAAAGGGGCCGTACTCTGCGGTGGTAGAGTGGGTACTGGTGTTCTGAGGTGGGAGAGTGGGCACTGGTGTTCTGTGGAGGGAGAAGAGGGGGAACTGGTACTCTGCGGTGGGAGAGTGGGCACTGGTGTTCTATGGAGGGAGAAGAGGGGGAACTGGTACTCTGAGGTGGGAGAGTGGGCACTGGTGTTCTATGGAGGGAGAAGAGGGGGAACTGGTACTCTGAGGTGGGAGAGTGGGGACTGGTGTTCTATGGAGGGAGAAGAGGGGGAACTGGTACTCTGAGGTGGGAGAGTGGGCACTGGTGTTCTGAGGTGGGAGAGTGGGCACTGGTGTTCTGTGGGGGGAGAAGAGGGGGGGAACTGGTACTCTGAGGTGGGAGAGTGGGCACTGGTGTTCTATGGAGGGAGAAGTGGGGGAACTGGTACTCTGAGGTGGGAGAGTGGGCACTGGTGTTCTATGGAGGGAGAAGAGGGGGAACTGGTACTCTGAGGAGGGAGAGTGGGCACTGGTGTTCTATGGAGGGAGAAGAGGGGGTCGGGCTGGTACTCTGAGGTGGGAGAGTGGGCACTGGTGTTCTATGGAGGGAGAAGAGGGGGTCGGGGCTGGTTCTCTGAGGTTGGAGAGTGGGCACTGGTGTTCTGTGGAGGGAGAAGAGGGGGGACTGGTACTGTCCTGATTTGTAGAGCCTACATTCCGGGACTGTCTGCAGTAAAACAGTGAGCAATGTAGGGAGCAGGATAAGGCCACCCTTCTAGGAGCACCTAAAGCCCCTACTTGTACTGAGAACACCCATGTAACGCTTGTTGGGGCTCTGCCGCTTCTGAACATCCTGCACACTTTACCTCTGTAGGACACTGCAAATGTAAGGCTGCCCACCAGAGGGAGCCAGATACTATGCTGTTCAAGCTATAGGCTTAGTTCCAGTGGCTATCTCTGTAGCTGGACAGGTCATTGGAGGCTGTTTTGTTGTGCCCATATAGGCTGCTCCTCTACCCCCTATTGGCAGCCCTATGGGACACTAACTGTATCTGTGGGATGATAGAGTTTTGTTAAAATCTCTGGACAATCCCACGGAACCCAGGACTGTTAGAAGGTGTTGCCCCATGTGATACATGGGGGGCTGTTAGATATCATGGGAGTTTTGCAAGTGTTTTATATTCCCCATTGAGAACTGGGAATATGAAGAGTGCAGCACAAGCAGAGTGTACAGGGAGCTATCGGCCAACAAGATTTCAGGATCAACAGATATAATTTGCACTCATCGAACAGATATAACAAAGCACTTTTCTTGACTCTCTCATGGCACCATACACATGGGTAAGGTTGTGCTCCCATAGGACTCCTATCAATACATTGAAGCCCACCCAGCTGACCAATCTTTTCTTGTCCCTACTACATAGGACCATAAGAGTAACATGAAGATGTCCTCTGATGGTCCTGTGCACGGTGGTGGGATCCTTTTATACTCAGGGAACAGTGCTCTGCCCATCTGTACTAAATATCAGGCAGCTGGTCATTGGACACCTTACATCACAGATTCCTTCTAAGAAAAATGGAATCGATCATTGGTTTAAATTAGGGCTGTGGAAATTAACTATTAATTCCTCGATTAATCGATAAATTTTTTTGATCGATCAAAATTCTTTTGATCGGTACTCACCTCTCCGCCGGCTTCCGGAGCTTCAGGGAGTTCCGTCGGAGATCCGATGACGTCACGGACACCGGCGGGGCTTGCCGTGTCCATCTGAAGGGCTCCTTTGCTGTGCCTTCATATCTGCATGCTGGCGGGACCTTACTATCTGCCACACGCAAGGGCTGTTACACTTCCCTCTATCAACCTGGGATTCTACAGCCGTCAACTGGGAGTTGTGATAGTTCCCTTCAAGGGACATCTACATGCCGACGGACTGATGTTAACCCCTCCTAATCTGGATTCAGCAGTGGTATCGTTGTACACATTTTTATACCAGTATCATACTTAGCTACATGTTTTTATGACTGCTTTTGCTACCGTTTGGTATTACTCGCACCATTTTTACAGTTTATGTAGCTACATTGATTTTATCTCCAGTGCAATATTTATTTTGTAACCTACTTGAAGACTATAAAAGTTTTAATGCTATTCCCATCGAGTGCTGCCTTTGTGTGTTTTTTGTATCCTGCCATCAATTTTTCCAGTGGTTGGTAGCTGCACTGGGAATCGGCCTGCAAGGAGATCAGCTAAAAGTAGTTGGATCTGTATGTGCGTTATAATTAATCTAAATTAGTCGATTAATCAATAAAAAAAAAAAAATCAATTAATCGAACACGAAAATTTTAATCAGTAACAGCCCTAGTTTAAATGACAGTCCTGGACATGAGGAGTGTACCTCAGAGCTGGTCAGTATGTCCGCCATTACCTATCTCTACCAACCCAGAATGTGATGGACCCATTGCAGGTGTGTGGTGCCCTGCAGAGCCCCGTCTGGGAGATTTATTTAATAGATGTATGGATTTATGTATGGAATGTCCCCCTCCTCACACAGAATACAGCCCCCCTACACCCCCTCCTCACACAGAATACAGCTCCCCTACACCCCCTCCTCACACAGAATACAGCTCCCCTACACCCACTCCTCACACATAATACAGCTCCCCTACACCCCCTCCTCACACAGAATACAGCTCCCCTACACCCCCTCTTCACACAGAATGCAGCTCCCCTACACCCCCTCCTCACACAGAATACAGCTACCCTACACCCCCCCCCCTCACACAGAATACAGCTCCCCTACACCCCCTCCTCACACATAATATAACTCCCCTACACCCCCTCCTCACACAGAATACAGCTCCCCTACACCCCCTCCTCACACAGAATACAGCTCCCCTACACCCCCTCCTCACACAGAATACAGCTCCCCTACACCCCCTCCTCACACAGAATACAGATCTCCTACACCCCCTCCTCACACATAATACAGCTCCCCTACACCCCCTTCTCACACATAATACAGCTCCCCTACACCCCCTCCTCACACAGAATACAGCTCCCCTACACCCCCTCCTCATACAGAATACAGCTCCCCTACACCCCCTCCTCACAGAGAATACAGCTCCCCTACACCCCCTCCTCACACATAAGGCCTCATGCCCACTGGCGTTTTTACAGCTGCGTTTTTGAGCGTTTTTTACAGCTTAAAAACGCCTGTCCATGTTATTGTAAATATTTTTTTTTTTTTTTTTTTGAAAAAAAAAAAAAAAAAAAAAAAAAAAAAACCTCGGAGCTAAAAACGCGACCGCGCGTTAGTGCGCGTTTTTTGCGCGTTAGTGCGCGTTAGTGCGCGTTTTTGCGCGTTTTTTGACGCTCGCGTTTTTTCTGCCTAATTCTGACGCTGAGGAACGCACTGGCCCTGGGTTTTTTTTACAGCTTACAAACGCCTATGCTCTTTACAGCTCAAAAACGCCTAGGTGGGCATGAAGCTATAGACTAACATGGACAGGCGTTTTTAAGCTGTAAAAAACGCTCAAAAACGCGGCTGAAAAAACGCCCGTGGGCATGAGGCCTAATACAGCTCCCCTACACCCCCTCCTCACACAGAATACAGATCTCCTACACCCCCTCCTCACACATACAGCTCCCCTACACCCCCTCCTCACACATAATACAGCTCCCCTACACCCCCCCTCACACAGAATACAGCTCCCCTACACCCCCTCCTCACACAGAATACAGCTCCCCTACACCCCCTCCTCACACAGAATACAGCTCCCCTACACCCCCTCCTCACACAGAATACAGCTCCCCTACACCCCCTCCTCACACAGAATACAGCTCCCCTACACCCCCTCCTCACACAGAATACAGCTCCCCTACACCCCCTCCTCACACAGAATACAGCTCCCCTACACCCCCTCCTCACACAGAATACAGCTCCCCTACACCCCCTCCTCACACAGAATACAGCTCCCCTACACCCCCTCCTCATACAGAATACAGCTCCCCTACACCCCCTCCTCACACAGAATACAGCTCCCCTACACCCCCTCCTCACACAGAATACAGCTCCCCTACACCCCCTCCTCACACAGAATGCAGCTCCCCTACACCCCCTCCTCACACAGAATGCAGCTCCCCTACACCCCCTCCTCACACAGAATACAGCTCCCCTACACCCCCTCCTCACACAGAATACAGCTCCCCTACACCCCCTCCTCATACATAATATAGCTCCCCTACACCCCCTCCTCACACAGAATACAGCTCCCCTACACCCCCTCCTCACACAGAATACAGCTCCCCTACACCCCCTCCTCACACAGAATACAGCTCCCCTACACCCCCTCCTCACACAGAATACAGATCTCCTACACCACCTCCTCACACATAATACAGCTCCGCTACACCCCCTCCTCACACATAATACAGCTCCCCTACACCCCCTCCTCACACAGAATACAGCTCCCCTACACCCCCTCCTCATACAGAATACAGCTCCCCTACACCCCCTCCTCACACAGAATACAGCTCCCTTACACCCCCTCTTCACACAGAATACAGCTCCCTTACACCCCCTCTTCACACAGAATGCAGCTCCCCTACACCCCCTCCTCACACAGAATACAGCTACCCTACACCCCCCCTCACACAGAATACAGCTCCCCTACACCCCCCCCTCACACAGAATACAGCTACCCTACACCCCCCCCTCACACAGAATACAGCTCCCCTACACCCCTCCTCACACATAATATAGCTCCCCTACACCCCCTCCTCACACAGAATACAGCTCCCCTACACCCCCTCCTCACACAGAATACAGCTCCCCTACACCCCCTCCTCACACAGAATACAGCTCCCCTACACCCCCTCCTCACACAGAATACAGCTCCCCTACACCCCCTCCTCACACAGAATACAGCTCCCTTACACCCCCTTCTCATACAGAATACAGCTCCCCTACACCCCCTCCTCACTCAGAATACAGCTCCCCTACACCCCCTCCTCACACAGAATACAGCTCCCCTACACCCCCTCCTCACACAGAATGCAGCTCCCCTACACCCCCTCCTCACACAGAATGCAGCTCCCCTACACCCCCTCCTCAAACACAGAATCAAAATACAGCCCCCCTGCCCCCCTCCTCAGACAGAATACAACCCGCTTTGTTATTTTTACCTACAGGTAAGCTTATAATAAGACTTACCTGCAGGTAAAATGAATATCTCCTAAATATGCACCGTTTAGGAGATATTCACCCTGCATGCATCTGCTGACGTCACTGCTGCATGCGCTCTGAAGGTCCGGTGTACCTCCTGGAACCAAGGGCTCCGGCACATGCATCACAGCGGCTCTGGCCACTCACAGCGCAGGAGCCAGCGAACCCTGAACAAAGGCCAGGGGAAAATGTCAGCCCTCTCAGCCATGACCGGGCACCGCTGGAAGGGCTTCGTTCTAAGGTAAGTATTTCATAATGTCATGGCATTGTCTTACAGGTGTTTTTTTTTTCTGCAGCAGTTTACTACCGCTTTAAGGTAGCCATACACTGTGCAGTCTGATTGTACAATCTCCTTTAGATCCACTATTAACCGTGTAGTACAAGGGCCTGCGTGATTTGATACAAATTGAATAGATTGATCAGGTGGGACCTCCTTTACAACATTTCGGTTAGCCTAGGTTCACATTGCAGCGATTTGACATGTCAAATCACATGCCTAATCAGCGGCTGCCGGAAATGGCTCAGATTCCCAAAAGTAGTTTCTGTACTACTTTTGGCGACTTCGGGGTGCTATTTGTATAGACATCTGTGCAGCAACCCGCACAGATGTCTCTGAAATTGCCTCTGAAGTCGGGACTGACATGTGGGAATGAAATCGTGCGAGTTCATCTAAACTCGCACGATTTCAATCCCGCTCAATGTGAACCTGGGCTAAATCGAATAAACTTGTTGATTGTAGATTGGGAGCGCATGTTTTTCTGCACATTTTTCCCGCAACATAGGGCAGCCCATTGATTTCAAGAAGCAGAACAGTGCCACTCTGTTCTCTCCTTATATCAACATGCTTCTTATGAGCACATGAACTGACTGGCTCCTTGTCCTGCTTCTTCCTCTCACACTTCAGCCCTGCTGTGCAATTTTCTTTTTATTTAAATCAGATTATTTTGATTTTTATCAAATTTATTTTAATAAAGTGCCTTTGGATTAAAAATCGATCGAAATATAGTTTTCTATTTAAGATACATTAATACATTTAGTTTATTCAGCATGAAATGGAGCTTAGTTATGTAGCATAAGGACGTATATTCTGCAATGATTATGTTTTTGGTAAACTCATTGAACGAATTCAAGCTCTGCAAGCTGAGATAACATGCACTGCATTGATGCATTCACACAATTTCACAGTAAACATGAGATAAACCAAAGTTCAGGAATATTCCCATTGTTTTGCAAATCTATGTACACTAAAAACTTTATGATTGAATACATTCCGATATCGCTGTTTTACTAACCTGACAGCTTATTATTCTAAATAGGAAACCTTCATTTATTGCAAATATTAACCACTTCCCAACCGGCCTATAGCAGAATGACGGCCGGGAAGTGGTTCAGTTATTATGACTGGGCGTCATATGACGTCCAGCAGGATAACAAGCCAGCGCGCGCCCGCGCGTGGCACGCAGAATGGCGATCAGGGGTGTGGTGTGGTGTGTCAGTCTGACACACTGCATCTCCAATCTTGGTAAAGAGCCTCTGACGTAGGCTCTATACCATGCAATTAGCTGTGTCCAATCACAGCTGATCACAGTGTAAATAGGAAGAGCCATTTATCGGCTTTTCCTCCACTCGCACTGACAGAGGAAAGACGATCGGCTGCTTTCCTGAAAGGGGGGTCTGCGCTGATTGATTATCAGCGCAGCCCCCCCGAGGATGCCCACTCAGGACCACCAGGTATGCCAATCAATGCCCAATAGGGTTGGCACTCAGTGCCCATCAGTGATGCCTGCCAGTGCCTCCTGATCAGTGCTGCCTAACAGTGCCATCTATCAGTGCCACCTATCAGTACCCAGTGCCACCTATCAGTCCCCATCAGTGCTGCCTATGAGTGCCCATCAGTGCCACCTATCAGTGCCCGTCAGTGCTGCTTATCACTGCCGCCTATCAGTGATGCATATAAGTGCCTCATCATCAGTGCCCATCAGTATTGCCTTATCAGTGCCCACCAGTGAAGGAGAAAACGTACTTATTTACAAAGCTTTGTAACAGAAACAAAGAAAAACTTTTTATTTTAATTTCTGCCTTTTTTTATTTGTAGCGCAACACACCGCTGCAGGGACTTCCATCTTCACCCGGTATTCCATCTTCACGACGCGAGAGCCGCTACAGTACAGGACTCATGGGTTTGCCGTTCCTTCAGAGCGCATGTGCCGGTGACGTCACTTGCTGCATGTACAGTAAAAATCTCCTGAACAGTGCACATTTAGGCGATATTTACAGTACCTATAGGTAAGCCTTATTATATTATTATGATTATGCATGGGATACTCTTGCTTTAAAAATAGGGCCAGTTCACACCAGATGCAATTTTGTGCGGTTTTTTCTGCACTAAAAATGCATGCACAGTAATTTCCATGTATTCCAATGGCTCTAGTTCACACAATGCAGTCAGTTTCCAGTGCAGAAACTGACCGGAAACTGACTGCATTGGTGTGAACTAGAGCCATTGGAATACATGGAAAACACTGTGCATGCATTTTTAGTGCAGAAAAAAAGCGCACGGAACTGCATCTAGTGTGAACTGGCCCCTAATGTATGATGAATGTATTCATGATTACAGAGCTGTATTCATTTGTGTTCAGTTTTAGTGCAGGTAATGCGCTCAGGTGGGTTTTGGACACGAGTCCGAACCTGCTGAAGCCCTCATATTACATATTTTTTGTAAATTCTAAAGTAGATTTTAAAGTTAGATTGTATTGTGTGTGCCCTGAATGTAATGATTTTAATCTGACTAATATAGATGACTTGCTTGGCTTGCTCTCAGTTCTTTAGCCTGATGGGTTTCATATGTGTAGGAATGCCACAGTTTTGCTCTTTAAACTTTTAGATTGTAGCTCTATGCTGCCACCTGCTGTACAAATTGGGTTAGAATTGCACTTGCTAGATATTGGGGTTGATTTACTAAAAGCAAATTGACTGTTCGTTTACTAAGCTTTGGAGAAAATTCCTTTGTACAGTGCAACTGCATTTTCAAAGTGAACAGTGTAGTTTCCTTTAGTAAATCAGCCATATTGATTCAATGCTATCTGTTATCTAATCACTTTACTAAAACAAACTTGAAGGCTTCCATTGCTGACATCTCATTCTGCAAAAGCCAGCTGCCTGGCTGTCATGCTGACCCACTGATTTCAGTGCTTTGCATTGCATACCCAGAACAGCCAAGCAACTAGTATTTTTAGGAGCTCAGCACCAACAGTCCTAGTATTTATTTTGGGAAAGTTTTACTTCTACGACAAATCTATTGCATAGAAAATGTAATTGTACTATTTATTTTTTGCCTTTATTTCTGATAGATTTTGTGTTCTTATATTAGCTGCGATTGTATGAGAACCTTAAATCTGCAAACAAGAATTGCCTCCATAGAATTCACTACTCCTTGTTAAAGTGTATGTAAACCCCCCTATCATTTCCAAGGAAGCTGCCATCTTGGCCTGTGTTTAATTTTCAACTGCCATGATGCTGCACATGTGATCAGTTATGACACCAGCCATTGGATGGTGTGACAGTTTGGTTGAGAGCACAACCAATGTAACAGTTAGAATTTCCGGCATGCCGGGAATGTAACTGTTTTTTGAAACTATTAAATCGTTGGGTTTACTTCCGCTTTAAGTGCCATGCATCTATGGTACACTTTGTGATTAGTCACTGCCATATTTCAATGAAGATTTTGCTCATTCCAGAATCATTTGCAAGAGGATTTAGGGCACAAAGCTAATAACTACCCGGGTGATTTGGGATGTAAAAAGGTATTGCATTGTTACTTTTATACATACCTTTCATGATCAATGTCAGCAAAATCCCCTCCTACACCCCTGTGTATGAAATTCCATGGCAAGAGTTATTACACTAAACATTGTTTGACATTACACAGTCTGTGCTGCACACTGGAAATGTCTCCAAGTTTTATAATGGTGGTCAGACGTGCAATATCTAGGGCCTAGGCATTGTGTCAGTAAGGGGTACATTGAATGTCTACATGATGATGGCTACAGCTGATATATAAAATGTGAATACAGAAGGCACTAATGGTAAAGGTAATTCACACTCAGTATATCATGGCTTTATTTGTATGCTGAGTTTCTGCTAGCATAAGTTTTCCATACTGTTTCTTGTAAATTACAGGTCCTCTTTTATTTATCATCAAGAGAGTCTAAACTAGTTTATACTTTATTACTATAACAGTACATGAGAGAGAAGTATACAGTGACTGCCAATACACCATTGGCAGTCTGAGGATTACCCATTAAGATGTATTGTGACTTAGGTAGAAAAGTTGACTCTAAAATTAGGTGGTCATGGTATTGTCAAAAAAAAAAAAAAAAAAAAAAAAGATCATTAGATTACTGGGAATGTTTATCCAAAATTTATTTTATGATGTTCTTGGTGATCAGTGTACCCGAGCGTGATACTTTAGTTATAGGCAGAGTCTGCCTTCTTATTTATCTATCAGTATTCTTCAGATTCATAAAAGTGCCTTCTAAAACTCTCATTCATTTGCAGATGTCCCTGTATGGATAGATCATATTGCACAACAGGAATTTGTGGGATGTAAAGCAGAGGCACCTTCCAGGTATTGATTCTTCTTTACAGGAATTCTTCTTCATCTGAAAAGACAAACATTTTTGCTGTTAAAAGCCATAGGGGTTTATTTACAAAAGGCAAATCCACTTTGCACTACAAGTGCACTTGGAAGTGCAGTCACTGTAGATCTGATGGGGACATGCAAGGAAGATAAAAAACAGCATTTTTGTTTGTACATGATTGGATGATATAAATCAGCAGAGCTTCCCCTAATTTTAGATCTTCCCCCTCAGATCTACAGCGACTGCACTTCCAAGTGCACTTGCAGTGCAAAGTGGATTGGCCTTTAGTAAATCAACCACATTGTATGTTTCTGAAAATTTATTTTGTGTATGTACACCCCTGGTCTCCAACCTGCGGCCACATACGATCCTTTTGTGTTTGAAGTGCAGCCCACAAGCCCCATTAGTAATGGAATCATTAATTTGTAAAGGGTCCTTTAGTAACAATAATCTCTATCAGCTTCATGTAACAAGTCCCACTCCCCAGTCTCTGACTGTCCCCTACAGCATGACTTCAGTCTCTGGCTATTTCTTCCAGTAAGTCCTCAGTGGCATTACTTACCTAAGCTGGTCATACATGGATCGAAATTTGGCTGGTTCAGCAGGGACCAGCGGAATTTTGACCCATGTATGGTCACTGTGGTTGAACAAAAGTCGATCAACCAATCAACTTCTGTTCAACTGCCCTGCTGGAAAAAAGCCAGCTATAGACTGCAGCACTGATCTGTGTATTCTGATGGTGGGGAAGTCTGTTTGCTGTCAGAATACAATGACACAGTGAGGATTCTCCCATCCACCTCGAATGTAACGATAGGGGAATCATATTATTTTTTTTTGTTCAACCTGCTGGTTGAATAAAAACACAGACCCATGTATGGCCAGCTTTACTCACTTACACACCCTTTGAAAACATCAGGAGCTCAGAGAATTACATAATGTTTGTACCATTATTTTGTACACAATAAAAAAGTTTGTAAACAAAAAAAAAGAAAACATCAGGAGCTGCATTCAAGGCCCTCTTTATCTTGTAAGTTGACAAACACTGATGTATACTATTTGAATGTATATAATTAAAGTTTACTGTGAAAATTGTGTCAGTAGATGTTATAGTATTCACATAACAAGGGATATTTTTAGTGGGATTTTAACGGTGCCAACAAAGAACAAGAAAATCATTTGTAATAAAAAAATTCTCCAATTTTATTGGTACATCATTAAAAATTCAACACATTAAAATCCAACAGGCTGGAGCCACGAGGGCAGCCTTCAGGATATACTTACACTTTAAAGCTTATCCACACTGACATGGCCTTTGGTATAAAATTCAGACACCCTCGGTCAAACTCTCATTAGCAACATAGTGTCCTGGTCTTGGTGTATCTCCTGTTGCCACGAGGCGCCTCTCCCCCTGCACTGTGGTATTGTTTGGGATACCAAGGGGCACACTGGTAACTATACTAACAGTGGTTTTCAAGTGCCCTGAAGAAGCCCCAAGTGGCAAAACATGTCGGGAATAGATATCACATCACTACTACCCGTGAATACACCATTTTTGACCATGTAAAAGACAAGCTGTTGGATTTTATTGTGTTGAATTTTTAATGATGTACCAATAAAATGTGAGAAGGTTTTATTATAAAATCTTGACCCCGTTAAAATCCCACTAAAAATATCCCTTGTTATGTGAATATCTTTGTATATTTTTAAGTATTGGTGTGTGAGGAACACCAGAATTAGAATAATTAAAAATGCATCCCTTTACTAGTTGCAAATGAAAACAATTTCACGGGTTTCAGGCACCCCCTTTTTCAGGACAGTAAAATCATATAAAATACTTTCTTACATAATGTGCAACTGCCCTTGTGACTAACATAAAGTCCGATATTAAATTAGCACATGTGTATATTTAGTTGGTAGGTGGACTTTTTGAAAGTTTAAAATGATTAGCAGGTTAATTTGAAGTAAAACTTGATACTTCACAAGCACTGTCCAAAATACGTAAAGTCATAAAATGATGTGATCTTATACAGTATATGTGATCATTGCTGCCTTAGTTACAGTGTACTCACTCTTCTGAGAGAGTATTAAAACATCAGTTGATCAAAAAATTCAGAAGTAAGATAGAAATACAAAGCCATGTATTCACTAATAGTTGAGGGGGAATTTGTACAAGCCAGTTGATAAAATTTGTCCGTTATAGAAAACTCCTATAAATTTCCATTTTCTGTGCACTTACCTCCTGTGGGAACCCCACAGTACTCCTTGCACTCCTTCTCAGTGTAGAAGTGATTGCCGTTTCCTTTACAGCCTCCATATTGGAAAATTATGCATTTGCCTTGGACTGAGTCGAATGCCCATCGGGTTTCAGACAGTTTACATGGGCCTTTTGCAATGGGTAACCGGCAAGCGGCTGCAAGAGAGAAGAGCATATCAGACTGGTAGACAGACAGGGGAGCCACTGCAGCCAATCAAGCCTGAGCTCAGTCATTATTTTTGGTCAAGAATAAAGGAAGAATCTGTTTTCCCTTCACTCTATTTTGCTTCACCTCGGCCCCATCAACAGCCAACATTGAATATTCATATTTTGTATTCTCTTTTTGAACATGTAAAGGGTAATCTTATTTTTTTTTTACCCCTGCAGAACTCAGTAGAAACTCAAAAGGAAGGGTGTATAACCTGTATACATCTTGGAGCTTGATTATCAGAATTGGAATGGCCATTATTGCTTTCTTGGGTTTCATTGACCTAATATGACCATACTGCCATTTGAACATTGTCATCAACCAAATTTGGCCATGTAAACATATTAGGTCAAAGATGTCACTAGCATCCTCGCCCCTTTGTTATGTGTGATTGTGGGTAAATCACATGGCCACAGCTGATTAGTGGCTTGCTGGCATTTGACAGCTTCCTGTTCAATTAGGTTGCACTGAATTCGACCCGAACATTAGCTTAGTCATAGTCAGATGGAGGTCAAATGCACCTGTGAATGGATTAAATGATCCCAGAAGCATTTAAGCTGTTGCCATTGACAAAGGCCTGTCAGTAAAGGCCCTTTAGGCTACTTTCACACTGAGGCGCTGGATGCGCTGGCAGTATAGCGGCGCTATTTTTAGCGCCGCTATACCGTTTTTTTCCCCGCGATTTGCGGGCGCTAGCGGGGGTATTTTAACCCCCGCTAGCGGCCGAAAAAGGGTTAAAAACGCCCACAATAACGCCTCTTTGAGGCGTTTTGCGGGCATATTAGAGGCGCTACCCCATTGATTTCAATGGGCAGGGGCGCTACAGGAGCGCTATTTTTAGCACTCCTATTGCGCCTCAAAGATGCGGCTTGCAGGAGTTTTTTGAGCCTCCTGCAAGCGCAACGCTCCAGAGTGAAAGCCCTCGAGCTTTCAGATTGGATAGTATTGAGAGGCTTTTTTGGGGCGCATTGCAGGCGCTATTTAGAGCGCAATAGCGCCTGCAAAGCGCCTCAGTGTGAAAGGGGCCTAATGTATGGCCTCTGTGTCTACCATAATTAGGTTTTGTTGCAGGACATTTTACTGATATTGAAGTGGCTTCTCCAGCCCATACCAACCCTCAGTTCTGCATGTCTGGAGGCATTCCCGTTCGGTAAAAAAATTGTTCGGGTTTCCCAGGCAACCGCCGTATTTGAACTTCTCACAGGCCATGGATGAAGTGTTGTAGAAAAAGCGATCGTTGGATCCCAAACAAGGACCAGCAGCGGGAGGCATATGGCAGGATCCTAATAGAAGAAAAGACAGGGATAGGAATCAGGGTCTTGCACTTTAAGGGAAACTCCAGCCAAAATAGTTTGTTAGTTTTGGACAATGTTGGGAATATTCTTTTTTTTTTTTTCTGTCTGTGGCTTTGCGTTGGAGAATCCTGATTTACTGTCCAGTTTGACAAATGTCACTCAAATGGGAAGGAAGGAAAATTATACACAGTTGGGACAGAGCAAAAAATCTGTTCTAATCCTACCATGTTATACTAAAATATTATTTTATTGCTGGAAATTTCCCTTCACTTCCTGTTTTCTTCGGGTTGAGGAAAAAAGTCCCCATTGGGAACATGGATAGTAAATACAACCTTCACTACACTATCAAGACTTAACGTGAAGTTCCACCCTGAAAATTATTTTTTCACAAAAAATCCTACAAAAAATTGAATTTTTTTTTTTTTTTATACTCACCCGAAATACCTGTTGCTATGCGGAAGTCCGTATTCTGCCTCTTCCGTAACTGTCTTCTTCCCCATCCTCTTCTAGTGAATGGGGCGCGCTACTTTCTGGGAACTGTGTGTAATTCCAGAGAGCAGCCGCCCATTCACAAGTCGGTGCGGGACTCGCGCATGCGCAGTAGGAAACGGGCAGTGAAGCCGTAAGGCCTGTTTCCCTTAGTGTGGATGGCGGCGCGGGACCTGCACCGATCAAGGGATCGGCATTGGGGGGGGGGCATCAGCACGGGAGAGTAGGACAGGTAAGTGTCCTTATTAAAAGTCAGCAGCTACAGTGTTAGTAGCTGCTGACTTTTTAAAAAAAAACATTTGCGGGTGGAATCCCGCTTTAAAAATTACTTTCTTGAAATCTTACAGAAATATGTTTTTTTTTTTAAATAATTAAAATTTTAGGATATTTTAAGAGCTTTGTTAACGTAGGGCTAAAGGCAAAACATTTTTGTCCATTTTGGGTAAAGTAAGGCACGGTTATACCCCTGTTACTTTTTTATTTTTTGCCATTGTGGAGATTTCCCATTGCTTTCTTTCCCATAGCCAAAACAGGAAGTGAGAGGAAATCCCTCCAAAATGAAGGAATCCCTAATTATCATGAGGGTCACCAGAACTGGTGTCCCCATTGGAAGATTTCCGCTCTATTCCTGTTCTGGTGTAAACCCAAAGTTTGGGATTTTCTTTCACTTTCAGGCTCGGTAATAACAGTACACAGGACAAATAGAAAGGGTGTCCTCTAATGAGGACACAGACAGCAATAAAAACATGGCAGGTGTTCCAATCCCTCTACATTCTATCCAAAACTAAAAAAAAGTTTTGCTTTTAGTTATACTTTAATCCCAACCTTATTAGCTCCATTTATTCTTGTATACAGAAACAGTTATTAGGCTTCAGAGGACACTAAGGGTTGGTTCACACCAAAACACGGTGTGGGAAAAGCACAATCTGTGCGCATTTCCTGTTAATGGCACCCCAACCGCATCTCGCAAACGCAGTGCATTTCCAGCCACCAAATTGCGTGAAACCTCAGTACCATGCAGCTTGGTGCAGTACATTCTGAAACAGTAGTGCTTGCACTACTTTTTCAGCGTTCCAGTGTGATTTGCAGCCAATTCAATTGAGTGGGCTGTCAAAACAGACTGCATGGGAACGCACGCGCTCCTATATGAACTAGGGTGACCACGTGTCCCGGATTGCCCGGGACAGTCCCGCATTTTGCAGGTCTGTCCTGGGTACCTTTATGCCAGGACAATATATTGTCCCGGAATGAAACTGACACAGCCATTCCCCAGGCCAATCTGATGGCCCCAAAAAAGGCCGCCACATCACCGCTTTACTCACTGACAGTACTTGTCCTGGCCGAGAATGCCTGGAGGAGCACAATCCCCGCCCCCTGCTTGTGATTGGAGAAATCATAAATCCCGCCTCTTGTGTCTAATGACTATGCTGTGATTCGTTACAGCACAAGCTGATTTTTGGGAAGGGGGGGGGGGTGTCCCTGAATGGTAGTTTGGAAATGTGGTCACCCTAATATGAACTGGCCTCTAGAAAGGTTTGCACAGTACTGAAGCTTGTTGAATGGCGGCAAAAGACTGCTGGAAGCTGCTTTAACGCTTACAAGCTAATGTCAGTGTAAACTGGGACTTAGAAAATGCTCACAGCTGTTGTTCAGCTAGAATGCAGATCGCCTTGTCTGGTCTACAGGGGTGTGCGCACTCTGTCCCCTAAAACAGGGTATATGAAATAATATTATTTCACAAATAATATGAAATAATATGCCAAAATATTTCTAAACTGACAAAACATAGCTGATATGCTTAGAAAATGCACAACAGGTCCCCTTTATCTGAAAACAATATTCCTCAGTATAAACGGCAGCCTAAGGGTTGCACACACCAGCTTTGTTCTTGGTAAAGGGGCTGTTGTCCATGCCTCCAGAGCCTTCTTCCTCTTCGGTGGCCACTGCACGTGCAGCTCTCCGCTAAAAGAAAATATATTTACAAGATAGAATTGACCAGGTAACCATAACCAGGTAAAGATGAGCTGCATTGGTGTTCCTTACCTCGTGTTTCACCTCGAGGTCCCCTGGAGTACATTCACCTGTGCAGAGACACAACATTAGTCCTTGCAGGGAATGTAACCTCATCTCGGTACCCAGTACGGTAATTGTACAAATTATTAAAAAAATTCTATGAACATTTATTGAGAAAATTACATAAAAAACATAATCAACAACAAAGCAGTATTATAGCTGTTGTACATTCTGTTGCATTTGCATTTAGAAGGTGAAGAGCCCCACTGGTGTGTAGGGACACAAAGATGTAGGTTCAGATGTGGTCCTCTACATGTTTTGCGATCAATGTGCATTCATATTTTAAAAACATTGCTTCTATGTATCACACATGCACTGCTTTATGCTGTGCAGTGCTGCAAAATGGCTGTGCTTTAGGCTGGGTTCACATTTATGCCGAATGCGGCTCGCAGCAGAGGTCCGGTGTGTTTCCTGTTCTCCGTTTCAGTACTGGTTCCTACTGTATGTCAGACATCGCATATGATTTGCACCGCTTGCCTGTGCACATCACATGCGATGTCTGTGTGATGCAAATTCAGCCATACAGATTCGCATCGAATTCGGACCAAAATTGTGCAGGACCCTTTTTTTTTGTCTGCACCAGAATTGGATCGAATGGGTGTTCACACCCATGCGGTCTGATTCCTGTCCAAATTCACAGTTCACACTGCAATATGCAAACCAATCTGGGGGTGTCAATAATTTTCTATTGACACCCGCAGCAGTTCGCATAAGGCAATGTGAGCTGCCACCAAGTTCTATGCGATGCAGGAACCGGAACTGGAAACGCGCTGGTTCCCACATCGCGCTGGTGTCAACCGGCACTCAGGGATGAATCAGGCCCGAATTTTTGCCTGAATTTGAACCTGAAACAGAGCCAAAGACGCACAGGACTCCTGTGCAATTCGCTTCTCAGCCGCCCTGGAGATGTGTGAACCGGCTCCATTGAGAGCCGGTCACAGTCTCCTGTCATGCGAATTGGATGCAAGGAAATACGCATCCAATTCGCGTCAGTGGGAACCCAGCCTTATTAAAGCGGAGGTCCGCCTAAAAAAATAAATATTAAAAGCCAGAAGCTACAAATACTGCAGCTGCTGGCTTTTAATAAATGGACACTTACCTGTCCAGGGTGCCCTAGATGTCGGCAGCCGAAGCCGATCAGTCGCTCGACTCTCGGCTGCCCCTACCGCCATCCTCGGTGAGGGAATCGGGAAATTGCGGCTTCACTTCCTGGTTCCCTACTGCGCATGCGCGAGTTGCGCTACGTGTCCTCACTGGTCCCTGCTGTCTCCTGTGTGTTTCCCAGAAGACAGCGGGGAAGGACAGTGTAGGCGTAGGAAGTGGCGTAGGTCACCACAATCACCTCAGTGATCTATGCCAGGAAGTGGGAGCAAATACCTGTATTACATAGGTATCTGCTCCCTCTTCCCCCCCCCCCCCCGAAAGGTTCCAAATGTGACACCGGAGGGGGATTCCAAAAAGTGGAAGTTCCATTTTTGGGTGGAACTCCACTTTAATCCTCCTCACAATGCAAATCTATGAGTCGGCTGAATTTTTAAGACACTGTACCCCTGTTTGGTTGATATTTTGTCTTATAGCCATTAAAAGAGAGAGTCAGTGAGAGCACTCTCTAGTGACTAATCAACAAATAACTACTTTAATACAGTTCAAAATATGGAAGAGAATGCATGTATGTCAAATGCTGTAAAGCTGAACCTATGGATGAATAGCAATTTTTCTGACAATCCAAGGGTGTCTGATAAGGTATCTGATTGTAGCCAAATCCAGATATCTAGGTGTCTATTTATTTCAGTGTCTGTATGACTAGAATTGACTCCTATATCAACCAATTAGGTTACAGTGTGTTGTTTTCTAGTCTAGAAAGCATGCATCTCATTGGGTAGTGCAGCATCCAGTTTCATCTTATTTATAGAGCTCT
The DNA here is from genome assembly GCA_029206835.1 of Rana muscosa. Taxonomy (NCBI): domain Eukaryota; kingdom Metazoa; phylum Chordata; class Amphibia; order Anura; family Ranidae; genus Rana; species Rana muscosa. The sequence goes on along the minus strand of CM055125.1, from coordinate 235,216,370 downwards.
GTAAAGACATACTTGGTAATCCTTAGTAGACATCCTTAGTAATGCTACTGCCTGGTTCACACCTATGCAGGTTGTGGTTGATGCTTTTTCCTGGGGCGTTTTTCACATGCGTTTTTTGATGCGTTTTTGGGAGGTGTCTGTTGTCTTGCAGGAAAAACCAGCAAAAACGCAGCAGAAATGCATCAAAAACACAAGCCCTGCATTTTTGATGCATTTTCGCTGTGTTTCCATTGAAGTCTATGGAACCAATAACAACCTGCTGCGGGAAAAAAAAGTCCCCGACACTTTTCAAAAAACGCACCGGTGGAAAACGCACAGATGTGAATGTGAATCATGTTTAATGAACTGTAGTGCATTTCTACAAAACTGAAAATGCACTGAAAATTGCATAGGTGTGAACCAGGCTTTAACCGCTTGTGGACCTGCCGCCGCAGTTATACTGCAGCAGGTTAGCTCCGCTGCGTGAACTGTCGTAGCTGTACGGTGGTCACTTTAAGCGGGCTAGCGCGCCCGCTGCATCGCGGGGGTGCCGGTGCTCGTGACCGGCGGTCGCGATCGATCTCCGGGCACGAGAGGCAGAACAGGGACGTGTGTGTGTAAACACACACGTCCCTGTTTTGTGAGCTGATAAAAGACAGATCGTGAGTTCCTAATAGCTAGGAACCACGATCTGTAATTTCCTCTAGGTCAGTTCCCTCCCCCTTCAGTTAGAACACACATTAGGGAACACAAATAACCCCTTGATCGCCCCCTAGTGTTAACTCCTTCCCTGCCAGTGACATTTTTACAGTAATTGTTGCATTTTTATAGCACTGATAATCTATAAATGCCAATGGTCCCACAAATGTGTCAAAAGTGTCCGATTTGTCCGCCATAATGTCGCAGTCCTGATACAAATTGCAGATCGCCGACATTACTAGTAAAAATAATAATAATAATAAAAATACTATAAATCTTTCTTTCTCGTACATCACGGGACACAGAGCGACATAGTCATTACTAATGGGTTATATAGATACCGTCAGGTGCTGGCACTGGCAACTTCCAAAACCGGAAGTACCCTCCCCTATATAAGCCCCTCCCATCCGGGAGCACCTCAGTTTTTTGCCAGTGTCTAAGGTGTTGGCCAAGAAGAAACATGTGTTTTTCACTGAGCTTGCGTACAGGTTCTTTTGGGCCTCAGTAAGCTATTCCGGATCCGACCAAAAAAGCTTCATAGCTAAACGGTCGGTACCCGGGCCTTGCAGAGAAGAGCAAGGTTTTGCCTGTAATGCTTCTCTTAGGAGAGCTGGACCCTGGGATCCAGAGCTCTGGTCATACCCACGACCAAGATGTTTTCTGTGCAGGGTGCTATACAGGTCCAGGGGAGTGGAATCCTTGGGAACCCGGTCCCTGAAGGTTTGATTACAATGCCTGCCGTGATAGGTGAAGTTTGGGCTTTTGTGGACCAAACAAAGTCCTGCGGCGGGGAACAGGTAAGTGGGGGCCCCCAGGAACTTGGTTCTATTGGGGGACCCCCAAGCCTAATTTGTCTTTCTGTCTGTTACCTAATGGTATTCCCGCAAAATTCTGTGCATGCCTGTAACTACTAAAAAAATGTAATATTTTTTAATGGTGGTCAAGAAAAAATAAAATAAAAATAATTATATATATATTTAATATATTAGACTGCGGTACCTGTGTTTGTCCACTAGAGGCCGCTGTGGAATGTTTTCTTGTCATGTGGACTAGTTTCTTCTCAGCAGAGCAAGTCCAGGCAGATGGTGAGTTCTCTCATGGGAAACTGCTTCCTCTGCCATGTTGCAATGCTCGTCCATCCCCCGGCCTGCGGCAAAGAGGGGCCCTGGCTCTTGTCCCTAGTTTCCATTTTTTCGAAATTAGCGCCAAAGGCGCACGTGGCCGTGCGCGTGCGCGTGCACGCGCCTCTTTATATAGAGGTGAGCCGGAAAAGGGGGCGGAGCCTGGGGGATGACGCTCTGTGCGCGCCGCAGCGCTTCTGCGCATGTGCGGGCGTCCCAGCATGATAAAAATCACAATATTGTGTGGTGAGCTGGCTATGAAGTGCAGAGACAGAGCTGGCAACATTTAAAAAAGGGCATACAGCAAGCGGTTGATACAGGCATCCCCTAGAAAGGCACATTAGTAGACACCAACTGTTTCTTATAGCAGCATTTATGCTAGACTATTGTCAGTAACTGGTGTATTTCGGCTGGAATACCTCAGCTTTGTGGCTTAGGAATATGCTGTCTAAAAACTCCGGGACTAGAAATTCCAGGAGGAATAGGGGGTCTCCATCGGGCTCTGAGGATCTTGGGCATGCTTTGGCTGCACCAGTCTCCCCTGAAGAATCAGAGGTTAGTGACCGTAGAGCACCCTCAGGAGTAAATGGTACTGTGGCTGTCCTCAGTTCACCTGCTCCTGTGTATGTAACAGAGGAGGTTTTTTCCTCAGCTCTGGGAGGGCTGGAAGAGAGATTGTCAGCATTGATCGCGGCTTCCCTGTCACAGGAGAAAAGCGCCCGATCTCCGTCTCCTCCCTCAGAGTGCCTGTTAACAGAGCAACAGTCCCATACAGGGATCGACCTACCTGAAGGGGATCAGGATGAGGTCGATTCTGTTGTAGAGGAATCAACAGTGGAAGAGCCATTCTCAGCATCACATGCTGAAAGGTTATGGGTTCAGTCCCTGACTAATATGGTCCGATCAGCATTTAAAATACCACTTGCGGAGCCATCATCCACTTCTGTCTCCTCGTTGGGGTCGCTAAAAGCTCCCCAGACTGTTTGTTCCTTTCCGATCCATCCTTTACTGGAAGGGCTCATTTACCAGGATTGGGAGCATCCTGACAAAATATTTACTCCCCCTAAGAGATTTCCGGTGGTCTATCCCATGGAGGATAAGTTCATCAGAAAATGGAAGGTCCCTATAGTGGACGCAGCCATCTCTTGTGTGAATAAATCACTGACATGTCCGGTGGATAATGTCCAAATGTTCAAGGACCCAATAGATAAAAAATTGGAGTCCTTATTAAAATCTGCTTTTTCTACAGCAGGATTGGTAACACAACCAGCAGTGGCAGCTATTGGGGTCTGCCAAGCAGTGAAGGATCAGTTGAAACAGGTCTTAAGGGACTTGCCAGATCAGCAGGCTCTTGCCCTAGCTGATCTACCTAGAGCCTTATGCTTTGCGGTGGACGCCATAAAGGATTCAATCCATCAGGCCTCCCGCCTTACGCTGTCTGTAGTACATATGCGCAGGCTTCTATGGCTCAAAAACTGGTCTGCTGAAGCTCCCTGTAAAAAATTGCTGGTCAGCTTCCCATTTCATGGTGAGCGCTTATTCGGGGAAGACCTGGACAAGTATATCCAGAGAATTTCCAGCGGTAAAAGTACACTTTTGCCGGTTAAAAATAGAGTTAGAGGTCCCTCTTTTAAGAGGCCGGCTTCTCCAGTCCCTAGGACATCGGCTGTGAAACAGTTCCGACGGCCTCCTCGGTCAAATCCCGGAGGTAAAAATCAGGGACAGTTGCAGGGTAACAAGAAGCCCTGGAGCAGGAGAGGTACAAAACCTCCCCCAAAGTCAAATGCATGAAGGGTTGCCCCCACTCAATCGGGTGGGGGGAAGACTTCAGTTGTTCACAGAGACCTGGCGGGACACGATCCGAGACAGATGGGTGCTCTCCGCAGTAAATCTGGGATACAAATTGGAGTTAAAAAACTCCCCTCCTTCCCGCTTTATAAGGTCAAACGTGCCAAGGGATCCCCAGAAGAGAGGATCCCTCCTGTTGGCACTGGAACAATTATTGCTCCAAGCAGTAATTATAGAGGTTCCCCTGGAAGAATGGGGGTTCGGGTTTTACTCAAACCTCTTTACAGTTCCGAAGCCAAACGGGGACGTGAGGCCCATATTAAATCTAAAAGGGCTAAACAAATTCCTACATATCAGGACTTTCCGGATGGAGTCGATCCGATCGGTAGCCACTGCCCTACAAGGGGAGGAATGGTTAGCCTCGATCGACATCAAAGATGCTTATTTGCACATTCCCATCTTTCCAGCCCACCAAAAATTTCTACGCTTTGCGGTAGAAGGATGCCATTTTCAGTTCAGAGCCTTACCCTTCGGTCTGGCCACAGCACCAAGAGTGTTCACAAAAATTCTGGCCCCATTATTGGCCAATCTAAGGACACGAGGTGTAACGATAATGGCATATCTAGACGACTTGTTGCTGATAGACCACTCAGTGGAAAAACTAGAAGTGGTTGTTCACGAGACAATCAAGTTTCTGGAATATCACGGTTGGATTATCAACCGAGACAAGTCAGCCCTAAAACCAGTTAAAAGTCTGGAATACTTGGGGCTAAGGCTGGATTCAGACCAGAGAAAAATTTTCTTGCCTCAAGAAAAGGGGTCGTCTTTGAGAGATCTGATCCACTTAGTGGGTTCAAAAAGACAGCCATCCATACGCCTGTGCATGAGGCTGCTGGGAAAAATGGTGGCATCATTCGAAGCAGTACCCTACGGTCAATTCCATTCAAGGAAATTGCAAAGGGCCATACTGTCAGCCTGGAACAAAAAAGTTCAGGCTCTGGACTTACCAATGTCCTTGTCCCCTTCCGTTCGCAAGAGCCTCCGCTGGTGGTTGGTTCCCCAGAATCTGGAAAGAGGGAAATCCTTCAGTCCGATTTCCTGGAAGGTGGTCACTACAGATGCCAGCCTTATAGGCTGGGGAGCAGTACTGGAGCAATGGTCTCTCCAGGGCAAGTGGTCAGAAGCAGAAAAGGCCCTGCCCATCAATCTCTTAGAGATACGAGCAGCCCGGTATGCCCTAGTAGCATGGACATCCAAACTCCAAGGGTCCCCTGTCAGAGTTCAATCAGACAATGCCACAGCAGTGGCATATATCAATCGTCAGGGGGGCACCAGGAGTCGTGCAGCCCAAAGGGAAGTAAATTACATCCTGAGATGGGCAGAAAGATATGTCCCAGCCATATCTGCGGTATTCATTCCAGGAGTGGAGAATTGGAAGGCGGACTTTCTAAGTCGCCAACAATTATGCCCAGGGGAATGGTCCCTTCATCCCGAGGTTTTCCGGACAATATGTCAGCGGTGGGGAACACCGGTTGTAGATCTGCTAGCATCCAGATTCAACACAAAAGTGGACAGGTTTGTCTCTTGGACAAGGGATCCCCTAGCGTGCGGCTCGGATGCCCTAGTGTTCCCTTGGGATCAGTTCAAGCTGATATATGCATTCCCACCGCCACAATTGTTACCTCGATTACTCCGCAGAATCAGGGTAGAAAAGAAACCAGTGATTCTGGTGGCTCCAGCGTGGCCCCGAAGAGCATGGTACGCGGAGATTGTAAAAATGTCTGTGGGGAGTCCTTGGACCCTCCCACATCGTCCGGACCTGCTTTCGCAAGGACCGATATACCACCCTTCCTTACCAGCCCTAGGTTTGACGGCCTGGCTATTGAAGCCCACATTCTAAAAAAGAGAGGGCTCTCTAATTCTGTGGTATCTACCATGATCAATGCCAGGAAGCCGGTATCCAGGCAGATCTACTATAGAATCTGGAAGGCGTACATCGCCTGGTGTGAGGCCAAGAAATGGCATCCACGTAAATACGTAATAGGTAGGATTCTGGACTTCCTACAATGGGCTGTAGATAGGAAGCTTGCCTTGAGTACTATCAAGGGTCAGATTTCGGCCTTGTCAATATTTTTTCAAAGGCCCTTGGCTTCGCATTCACTAGTTAAAGCCTTTATACAAGGAGTGATGCGTATTAGTCCTCCGGTTAATATTCCCATATGTCCATGGGATCTAAACTTGGTTCTGTCGGTTCTACAGAAACAACCATTTGAACCATTACAGCATATTTCCTTGGTGCTTCTCACCAGGAAATTGATTTTTCTAGTAGCCATTTGTTCGGCTAAAAGAGTATCGGAATTAGCAGCTATGTCCTGTAAGGAGCCATATCTGGTTATCCATAAGGACAGAGTAGTGTTACGTCCTCATCCAGCCTTTCTTCCTAAGGTGGTATCGAGGTTTCATTTGAACCAAGATGTGGTTCTTCCTTCTTTTTTCCCCAAACCTACTTCGGTAGAGGAAAAGTTATTGCATTCTTTGGATGTAGTAAGAGCAGTTAAAGCTTATCTAAAAGCCACTGCTCAGATTCGCAGAACGGATACTTTGTTTATTCTGCCGGAAGGCCCCAGAAAGGGTCAGGCAGCGTCAAAATCTACTTTAGCCAAGTGGATTCGACAGGTCATTATGCAAGCTTATGGCTTGAGAAGGAGACCGCCTCCGTTCAAAGTTAGAGCGCACTCCACGAGAGCAGTTGGAACTTCATGGGCAGTGCATCACCAGGCCTCCCTGGCTCAAATCTGTAAGGCCGCAACATGGTCTTCAGTTCACACGTTTACTAGGTTCTACCAGGTGGACGTTAGAAGTCAGGAGGATGTCGCCTTTGGGCGCAGTGTGTTGCAGGCCGCAAAAGATCCTCATGTCTGATAGCGCTCAGCTTATATATGGTGTATCCCCCCCCTCATTTGGCATTGCTTTAGGACATCCCATTAGTAATGACTATGTCGCTCTGTGTCCCGTGATGTACGAGAAAGAAAATAGGATTTTTATAACAGCTTACCTGTAAAATCCTTTTCTTGGAGTACATCACGGGACACAGAGCTCCCGCCCCTCTTTGGGGACACTTATTGCTTTGCTACAAAACTGAGGTGCTCCCGGATGGGAGGGGCTTATATAGGGGAGGGTACTTCCGGTTTTGGAAGTTGCCAGTGCCAGCACCTGACGGTATCTATATAACCCATTAGTAATGACTATGTCGCTCTGTGTCCCGTGATGTACTCCAAGAAAAGGATTTTACAGGTAAGCTGTTATAAAAATCCTATTATTTTGTAGACGCTATAACTTTTGCGCGAACCAATCAATATACGCTTATTGCAATTTTACCAAAAATATGTGGAAGAATACATATTGGCCTAAACTGAGAAAAAATTCCCTTTTTTTAAAGTAAAATTGGGATATTTATTATAGCAAAAAGTACAAAATAGTGTTTTAAAAAAAAATTACACTATTTTTTTTGTTTATAGCCCACAAAATAAAAATCACAGAGATTATCAAATACCACCAAAAAAAGCTCTATTTGTGGTAATAAAAGGACGTCAATTTTGTTTGGGTACAGCGTCGCACGACTGCGCAATTGTCAGTTAAAGCGACGCAGTGTTGAATCGCAAAAAATGGCTCGGTCATTGGGCAGCCAATTCTTCCGGGGCTGAAGTGGTTCAAGGGAAGATCACACACAAAATGCATGCAATCTGTAAATAAAGGATCCAAGAGGTGTCATACGATCAATTTTGGGGGTATCCAGATTGTTAGCAATTAGTATTACTGGTGTCATAATCATTCTATTGAGGTTTTTGGCAAGCATATTTTTGAGTTTCTGGGGTACACTTTGGGCCACAAGATGAGGTAGTTTTCTGCTCTACATCTGAAGTGCACCACCTGCAGGTCTCACTTCCATTTGAGAAATCACAAAGACCTAAGTATAATACATTAGCGTATCTTCTCATGTGCCTTAGAGGAGGTACCATCATTCCCCATTGAAGCACCAGGTTATGTTCTCTAATATATTACAATGACAGGTCCAGCAATTCTGATTTCTGAATTCTGTTTGAGGGGCCTCTGTTCAGAAAGGTTAAGCACCATTGCTCTGTACTCTGAGCACAGATGTCCAAGTCTTTGTACCCATATGTTAAGTACAGCTGCACTGAAATCCATATGGAAGCACAGGTTAGGCTGTACCTTTGTTTTGAAGAAGGAAGATGGAGTCTTCTGTAACGCCTTGCTCCAAAGCAAACTGCTTGAAGTCTTCAATCAGATCTTGCCTCAGCTCCGGGGTGCGGCCTAAATTTAGGTGAAAAGTAATTTACAGGTTTCAAAAATATCTTGTTTGTACCATAGAGCCATAGTGGATAGTTTTATTAACTGATTTACTGCCATGATATTGTGCAGTCCTTTCCAGGATTCACAGAACCTTTGACTTCATTCTCCATCTCTGAGGAACTAAGAAGCTAATGTTGCTTCTGTGGTCATAGGGTGGCTACACCCCACCTGACAATCAACCAATGCAATCATATGATATTAGAGACATGTGTGTTGAAGGAACAACAAGAAGTAATGAAAGTTGGGCACTGGTAAAATAATTTTGAAAGTCTGTGAGTACTGTATGCAAGCTACTGAAAGATGGCAAGCAGTTCAGATGTGAAGTTTGCAATTGCAAAGCTAAACAATGCTAAATACCAGTTGTGTAAGTTTAAACTAGAAATGATTCTAGGCAAGGATGACTTGTGGCAAGTGCTAAATACAGACAGACCCACAGACGGAAAGACGGGACTGAGATAGGAAAGATAGACAAGCAAAAGCGACTATAAACTTGCTAGTGGAAGATGACCAGCTTATCAACATAAGAACAGAGGAAATGGCCAAAGGTAAGTAGACTTCATTACAAAAGCTGCATGAGAGTTCGAGTCTAAACAGCAAACTGTCTTTGATAAGAAAGCTGATAAGATGAGACTAGAAGAAGGCAAACAAATGTATAACCACATAAAAGCTATGCTAGAGATCATAGAGCAGCTGCGTGCCATCAGGGAGGAGATCAAAGATAACCATATTGTTGCCCTGCTCCTCTGCAGCCTTCCAGAGATATATTCTGCTCTTATTAACGCTTTAGAAACCAGACCCGAGCAGGAACTGACACTGGAATATATCAAAGGGAAATTAATTGATGAATATGACAGAAGGAAAGAAAATAGGCATCATGATGACAAAGCTCATAAGATGTACAAAGGCACAAAGCACAACAAAGAAAGCAGAGCCTGTTTTTGCTGTAAAAGGACCAGTCACTTAAAAAAGGACTAGTCTATCTGGAAACCCGAGCTGCGAAAGCTAGATCTATGCACAAAAGAAAGAGTTAAAGCAGCCACAAAGGAAACTGCAAACACGTCATGGAGTTGCACCAATAAAGTGAATAAAGCCACACGGCTGGTGCATAGACTCAGGAGCAACAAGCCACATGACTAGCGATGAGACCTTCTTCACAAACATTGATTACAGTGCAAAAGACAATGTTTTCCTAGCAAACGGGAAAAGCATCACATCAGAAGGTAAAGGCCAGGGCTTCCTGAGCTGCATTACACCACAAGGACGTCACTGCAGTATCCTTGTAAAGAAAGTGCTGTATGTTCTAGAACTAGAAGGCAGCCTTCTATCAGTGAAAAGTCTTGCAAACAAAAGGTCTTGAAGTTAAATTCCAGGGTGATGAATGCACAATTCACAATAAGCGATTCCTCGCAAAAGGAACAACTGGATGATCACCTATACAGGCTCATCACCACAGACCAGCAAGCCAATATAGTCTCTAATGATCTACACAGAAAATGCATTCACTTATGGCACAGGCGGCTGGGGCACAGAAGTCCAGAAACTATACAGGACATTATAAAGAGAGGTTTATCAGAAGATTTGACAATAGCGCCTTGCAAAGTAAGTGCTCATGAAATGCAAATGCTGTATAGAAGCAAAAGCCATACATGCTCTTCTTCCACAGGCAACTCAAAGAAAAACTACCGACCCCTACAGTTCATACACAGTGACATATGCTAATTATAAAAAGAAGAAGCGCAACTTCTTCTTTTTATAATTGTTCATTGGTGTTGTATAACACTTTCTGTTGCCGCTTATTTATATATCTACTGACTTTCATTGATTCCAGGTACACAACTCGCAGAGCAATCGGTAAGCTGCTATATGTTGCCACTGTGACCAGACATGGCCGCAGCAGTGGGCATACTATGCAGGAAAGTATCAGTTCCCTGTCAGCATGACTGGAACGCAGTGAAGAGAGTGGTGCAATACCTCCAAAGAACAATGCAGATGAAGTTACGGTTACCAGTAACATCAAATCCAACACTAGTCAGATATGTGGATGCTGAGTGGGCCGGTGGCTGTACAGACTGCAAATCTGCAAGTGGATTCATCTTCCGGTATGGGGAAGGAACCAAAAGTTGGTCTAGTCGAAAGCAAACAACTGTCGCTCAATCTTCAACTGAAGCAGTGTACATTGCAACAGCACACGCATGTCAAGAAGCGATATGGATTTGTCCACTTTTTGTGGACATTGGGGTAAACATATCAAAACCAATTCCCATTTTTGAAGACAACCAGGGATGTATAAAGCTTACGCAATCAGAAAGGGTCAATCCTAGGACCAAACACATCGACGTCAAGTATCACCTACTGAAGGAGAAGCAAGAGCAAGGTGTTATTGACATTCAATACTGCCCATCAGAGGAGATGACTGCCGAAGCACTCACCAAGCCCTTATTGAAGGAACGTCATTGTTATGTCCAGAAGAAGCTGAATGTAATTTGACGAAGCACATGCTGTTGAGAAGGGGTGTTGAAAGAACAACAGCAAGTAATGTAAAGTTGCTTTATACTGTGAACAATACTGTATGCATTATGCCTATCTATACCAGTACCTGGCACTGCAGTATTATAATGTGTATTCTATGGTAATGTATTTAGAGGAAGTACCTTCGTTCCTAAGTGTGTGTAGTTGTATCCTCCTGTTTTCTGCACTATTTGTGCAGAGTATAGACATTGCAATGGTCTCTATGTTATTTGCTGTCCTTGGCAAGAGATCTGCTAGCCATATACTGTATACACAAACGCATTGAGTTAGGTGGAAAACAGGAAACCTTCCACGTGACATCTGTAAGCCTAAACCTAGTGGCTTTTGCACTTCCCAATAAATTAAGTCCAGCCTCAGCCATTATACTCACCGTACAGCTTCACTGTTGTGGTGGTCTGACCCCTCTTTGTCTTACGCATCAGCATTGTTGCATATTCATTGTAATTGGTGAACACAACATAATTTTGGATCTGTGCACCCCATTCTGTAAGAGAAGAATAATTATTCATATATTATTAACGTAAGGCAACCTGACAGATTTCAGCCACAGAGACACTGCAAGGCAGGACTGCTGGGTGGCAGCTGAAGAGCTGAAGAATGGCGAGTCTCTAGTTTTGAAGCAGAATTCTGGATATTCATATTAACTGTAAAGTGTTACTAAACCCACAACAGTAAAATCAGTGTGTATATGCAATATTGCATGCTTGTTATACTCATGGTGGAACTTAAGGGGTTAATCCTCTGCATTGTGTAAAAAAAGGCTGTTTTATCCTGTATGCACAGATCCTTCCCTCCTGCACTGTCTATCTGGGGAAGGCCAGCTAACACCGGCAGGGTAGCCGACCTGCACATGCTCAGTTGTGTCTTTTATGCTGGAGAGAACATTTACTTGGTCTCAGAGCTAGCCAGGTCACATGATATTGACATCGCACATATGGGCGTGTATGCAAGCTGAAGTGAAAATCACCTCCTACCCGAACTCTCAGCACTGCAGAAACTGTGCAGTTTATCATCTAACCGTGGTATACAGATCATGCAAAAAGGTATATAGTGGCAGTATTTTAATGTAAAAAGAAGATTTATAAGCTGTGGGCACTGTGTGTGTGTGTGTGTGGAGGGGGGGGGGGGGAAGGAAATTAACTATTTTCATATTACTGTACTGGGTTTAGTAACACTCCTTTTTTACTTTAGGTTCCATTGTCTGTCTGTCTGACATATAAGAGAGAGACTTTTGTTTTTTGTTTTTACAAAGTTAAAAGTTAGCAGCTACATAGTACTAGAAGATACTGAATCTGCTGATTTTTTTAAAGAAACAGACACTTACTAGCCCAGGTGTCCAGGGCTGTCTTCACTGGAGCCAGTTTTTATATTATATTGCAGCTTACCAATTCTTAGATGTAATGACTGCATTAATTTTATTTTTTATGCTTTCTTTACCTTATTTTTCACCTGGTGTTCTATTCAGTAAGTTTGTTGTTTTCAAAAGAATAAGTTCTCTTGCAGATATAGTAGGGATGTCAAACTCAATTTCATCGTGGGCCGCATCAGCAATATGGTTGCCCTCAAAGGGTCGATTGCATCTGGGGTGCGCTACGTAAAGAGTGCAGAGTTCGGGAGTGCTCGGTGTACAGAGTTCAGGAATGTGATACGCACAGAGTGCGGGGTTCAGAAGTGCGTTACATACAGCGTTCAGGGGATTGCTGTGTGCAGGGTTTAGGGGTGCACTATGCACAGTGTGCAACCACACCCCCCTTCCCAAATCTTTCTTGTATCTCTTTCTCCTGCCTTGACTGGCTCTAGTACCTCTCTGTGTAGGTGGCTCTACCTCACCTTGTAGGGAACATGAGCTAAGGGTGAGAGCTGGAGGTGTGTGGCGAGATGGAGTTCTGCCATGTTCTAGCTGAAAAACTGGGTGCGAGAGCCGTATAAGAAAGGCCTGGAGGGCCGGATTCGGCCCCTCGGCCTTGTGTTTGACATATGTGCATTAGAGGGTTGAGACAAACCATTTTGCACTGACATGGGTGCTTACAATGATCAGCTTTTATTTATGTATATAAAACCTTTGTCCCAAAAGGAAAACAACTGTTTCCATGCTTATAAAGTGTCAGCTTCAATTTGTTAGTGTATTTAAATCTGCTATAATATCTAACACTTCCATCCCCCAGACTGATAATGCTGCTGTGCTGTCCAAATATGTCCCCTGTGCTACTTTCTCCAGAGTAGGGGCATTCTAATACAGGAGGTTACTGGCCAGATCACTACAGAACCTGTGAGAGACCCTGTGGCGTGTCTGCACATGTGCCAAATCCCTTGCGCATGTGCATACATGCCGCTAGTATCTTCCAGTTCTCCAGCATAGACCATGTGGTGCATGTGCACATGCACAACATCTTGCAAAGTGCTCCTAGAATATCCATGTCACATGACCCAGCATACGAGATCTTGTGCATGTTCGAGAGACCTACAGTGTGTCTGTGCATGTACTGGGATCCACAACATCACCCTGGCCTAGGCCAGGATTATCAAAGCAAAACACATTTTTAAAACAGTTTCCACTTTTCTATTCATTTTTGGGCAAATGTGTAAGAGGAAGGGGGGGAAGAGGCAGGACAGGATCTTTCTAAAGTTATTATTAGGGATGAGCTTCGTGTTCGAGTCGAACATACGTTCGACTCGAACATCGGCTGTTCGATCGTTCGACGAAGATCGAACGATTTGGGCCGTTCGTGCCAAATTCGAGTGACGCGAACGGCCCACAATGCACTACGCCATCGCAGTGTCATCCAGGCGCTGTGATTGGCCAAGCATGCACTGTGACCCCGCATGCTTGGCCAATCACAGCGCCGGCAGCGAGGAGAGCAATGATTGGCCACAGTCAGGATGCCTGTGGCCAATTATTGCTGAGGGGGTTTAGTACACGCCCCACACTATAAAAGGCCGCCAGCGCGGCGGCCTTGTGTAGTGTGTTCCGGAGCAGGGAAAGAGAAGCATAGGCAGGGACAGTGTCATTTTTTTCCTTTACTAATCCTGGATTCCTTGTGTTTAGGGACAGAGAAGGATAGGTAGGGAGAGTGTCAGTGTGTTATTCTGTGCTAAACTTTGTTTGTAGGGACAGAGAAGGACAGTGAGGGAAAGTGTCAGTGTGCTATTCTGTGCTAAACCTTGTTTGTAGGGACAGAGAAGGACAGTGAGGGAAACTATCAGTGTGCTATTCTGTGCTAAACCTTGTTTGTAGGGACAGAGAAGGACAGTGAGGGAAAGTGTCAGTGTGCTATTCTGTGCTAAACCAATCTTGCTGAACCATATTTGAAATCCTTGAGTTTAGGGACAGAGAAGGGCACTCGGGGAAACTGTCAGTGTGCTATTCTGTGCTAAACCAATCTTGCTGAACCGTATTTGAAATCCTTGAGTTTAGGGACAGAGAAGGACACTCGGGGAAACTGTCAGTGTGCTATTCTGTGCTAAACCTTGTTTGTAGGGACAGAGAAGGACAGTGAGGGAAACTGTCAGTGTGCTATTCTGTGCTAAACCAATCTTGCTGAACCGTATTTGAAATCCTTGAGTTTAGGGACAGAGAAGGACACTCGGGGAAACTGTCAGTGTGCTATTCTGTGCTAAACCTTGTTTGTAGGGACAGAGAAGGACAGTGAGGGAAACTGTCAGTGTGCTATTCTGTGCTAAACCAATCTTGCTGAACCGTATTTGAAATCCTTGAGTTTAGGGACAGAGAAGGACACTCGGGGAAACTATCAGTGTGCTATTCTGTGCTAAACCTTGTTTGTAGGGACAGAGAAGGACAGTGAGGGAAACTGTCAGTGTGCTATTCTGTGCTAAACCAATCTTGCTGAAGCATATTGCAAATCCTTGTGTTTAGGGACAGAGAAGGATAGGCAGGGGACAGTGTCAGTGTCATTGTTGCTAAGCCTCCTGCACAGTATACACCTGAAGGTAGCCCTTATTGCTGTTTTTCCCATCTCCCTGCAGGCCATCCATTAAAATGTCTGGAAGGCAAACAAGGAGAGGCAGACAGTCAGGAGGCAAAAAAAGAGGGCAAGCAGGCTCTGTGTCTGGGGGCAACAGTGCTGGTCGTGGACGCGGTGCATTGTCATCAGCACTTGGCCATGGGACACGCTTGTCCTTCTTTTCGGCAGCTGAACATGTTGAGCCACATCATGCCGAAGACTTGGTAGAGTGGATGACCAAGCCCACCTCATCCTCCTCATCCTCTCTCACCCAGGCTCAGGGTACTGGCAAAGCAGCTGCCAAAGCATCCTCTTCTCTGGTATCAATGTCATCATTAGTCACTCCTTCCCTAGACCCACCATGTCCTCCTCCTGAGGAGTCCCCCGAACAGTTTGAGCACAGTGTTGGGTACATGCTCCAGGAGGATGCCCAGCGTTTCGAAGGATCTGATGATGATACCCAGCTAGAGAAAGGCAGTAGCGTGAGAGCAGAGAGAGGGGATGCTCAAGAAGGACACCAATCTGGCAGTCATGCTCCAGCAGCTGCAGCATACTGCCAGATTGGCTCCAGTGATGAGGAGGGAGGGGATGATGAGGTCACTGACTCCACGTGGGTGCCTAATAGGAGAGAGGAGGAGGATGAGGAGGAGGCACATCTCCAATGAGGCAGGATGCCCTTGGGTGGCCAGCGTATGGGCAGCACACCGACGGAATCACACCGCAGAGCTCCGCCTGTGCAGGGCGCTGCCTCTGCCCGTCATTCAAAAAGTTCTTTGGTGTGGGCCTTTTTTGAGGCGAGTGCATCAGATCGCACAGCTGCTGTTTGCAACATATGTCTCAAGCGTATATCGCGTGGCCAAAACATCAGCCGCTTGGGCACCACATGCTTGATCAGACATATGTTGACCTGCCATGCAGCTCGTTGGCAAGCGTACCTTAAAGACCCACACCAAAGAACAAAGCGGACCTCTCCTTGCACCGCATCAGCTGGGATCTCCAACCCCACTATACCTTCAGTCCTCTCTGAAACCTGCACTGAGAGGAATGAAGGTGTAGAATTAGGTGTGTCACAGCCAAGTACTTGCGGCCACTCTGCTAGCAGTACACCGACGTCCGATTCTAGCAGGCAAATTTCCCTGCCCCAGCTGCTGGACCGTCAAAAGAAGTTCACTCCCAGCCATCCACATGCCCAGCGGTTGAATGCTAGCTTGGCTAAATTGCTAGCGCTTCAACTGCTGCCTTTTCAGTTGGTAGACTCGGCCCCCTTCCGTGAGTTTGTGCAATGTGCGGTTCCTCAGTGGCAGGTTCCCAAACGCCACTTTTTCTCACGGAAGGCGATTCCGGCTCTCTACAGGCATGTGGAAGGCAATGTCTTGGCCTCGCTGGACAGGGCGGTCAGCGGTAAGGTGCATATTACCGCTGACTCATGGTCCAGCAGGCATGGACAGGGACGTTACCTTTCTTTCACGGCCCATTGGGTCACTCTTTTGGCAGCTGGGAAGGATGCAGGACAAGGTGCAGTAGTGTTGGAGGTTGTTCCACCGCCACGCCTCCAAAATGCTACTACTGATTGTGACACACCTCTCTCCTCCACCCCCTCCTCTTCTTCTTCCTCCATGGCCTCTTCCTGTGCTTTGTCCTCGGAACCAGCGGTGCTCCGTAGGCGTTCAAGGGGCTACGCAAGTACGCAGGCAAAAAGATGCCATGCCGTGCTTGCGCTGGTGTGTTTGGGGGACAGGAGCCACACTGGGGCAGAGGTCCTGTCTGCTCTGCAGGGGCAGGCCGAGAGGTGGTTGACGCCACGCCAGCTTAAGCCAGGAATGGTGGTTTGCGACAATGGCACCAACCTCCTCTCCGCCCTCCGACAGGGACAACTGACCCATGTGCCCTGTGTGGCTCACGTCCTTAACCTGGTGGTGCAGCGGTTCTTGGGCAGGTACCCGGGCTTACAGGATGTCCTGAGGCAGGCCAGGAAAGTCTGTGTGCATTTCCGCAGATCTTATAATGCCAGTGCTCGCCTGGCTGAGCTGCAAAAGGAGTTGAACCTGCCCAAGAACCGCCTTATATGTGACATGCCCACCAGGTGGAACTCAACGTTGGCCATGTTGCAGCGGCTGCACACGCAGCAGAGGGCCATCAATGAGTACCTGTGCGACTACGGCACCAGGACAGGGTCAGGGGAGCTCGGGTTTTTTTCACCACGCCAGTGGGGCATGATCAGGGATGCATGCACTGTCCTGGCACCATTTGAGGAGGCCACGAGGATGGTGAGCAGTGACAGTGCATGCATCAGTGACACTGTACCTCTTGTCCACCTGTTGGAGCACACGCTGCGTGGAATAATGGACAGGGCACTTGAGGCAGATCAGAGGCAGGAAGAGGAGGACTTCCTTGCCTCTCAAGGCCCCCTTTACCCAGACAGTGTTCCTTCTGTCCCACCCATCGCACAGGAAGAGGAGGAGGAGGAGGAGGAGGAGGAGGAGGAGGATTGTGTCAGCATGGAGGTGGAGGCTGGCACTCAGCATCATCAGCAGCAGTCTTTTAGGGATGATTTACAGTCCCAAGAAACCAGTGGACTTGTACGTGGCTGGGAGGAGGTGGCTGCGGATCATGTCGTCCTTAGTGACCCAGAGGACTCCGGACTGAATGCCTCAGCTAACCTACGCTGCATGGCCTCCCTGATCCTGCAAAGTCTGCGGAAGGATCCTCGTATTCTTCGGATCAAGGAGAGGGACCATTACTGGCTGGCCACTCTCCTTGATCCACGGTACAAGGGTAAGGTTGCGGACCTTATGTTACCGTCGCAGAGGGAGCAGAGGATGAGACAACTCCGGGAGGCCTTGCAGAAAGGTCTGTGCAACGCGTTCCCAGAGACTGGGAGGTTACAAACTCCTGGTCCTGGACAACGAGTTGCTGAGGCTTCGGGCAGTCAAAGAAGGAGCGGTGGGGAAGGTGGCCGTCTGACCGATGCGTTCAGACAATTCTTTAGTCCGCAGCCCCAAAGTATGATCGGTTCCAGCAACCATCGCCAGCGTCTGATATACATGGTGCAGGAATACCTAGGGGCAAGGTCAGACTTGGACACCTTCCCCACCGAAAATCCTCTGGCTTACTGGGTCTTGAGGATGGATCACTGGCCAGAGCTTGCACAGTATGCAATTGAGCTACTGGCCTGTCCTGCATCCAGCGTTCTTTCAGAACGCACATTCAGTGCTGCTGGAGGATTTGTCACGGATCACAGGGTGCGCCTGTCCACCGACTCGGTTAATCGACTGACTTTCATCAAGATGAACCAGTCTTGGATCACCACCAGCTACCACACACCTGATGCTGATATAACAGACTAATTGATTTTAAAATGTCACATCCCTTCAAGACTGATGCTGATGCTGAGTGCCTGTGCTGTTATGTTGACTGGCTATCCTCCTCCTCCTCCTCAATGATCCGATTAATGATGATAGCTTGGAAGATCATTTTGGTTTATGGGTGCCGCCACCAGTGGCTAAGGCCCAATTTTTCAGCCCCTGTTTAACAGGGGCGTGTAATTACAATTTTTGATGCAATACTTTGCAACAGGGCTCATTGCTGTGCTCCAAGTACAGTATCTGTGAGGGGTTGCAGTGTTGTGCCACCAGTGCCTAAGGCCCAATTTTTCAGCCCCTGTTCAACAGGGGCATGCAATTATAATTATTGATCTAATAATTCACAGCAGGGCCCATTGCTGCGCCCACCAAGAGTAACTGTCAGGCCTTACAGTGTTGTGTCAACACCACCACCACCACCACCAAAGGCCCAATTTTTCAGCCCCTGTTCAACAGGGGCATGCAATTATAATTATTGATCTAATAATTCACAGCAGGGCCCATTGCTGCGCCCACCAAGAGTAACTGTCAGGCCTTACAGTGTTGTGTCAACACCACCACCACCACCACCACCAAAGGCCCAATTTTTCAGCCCCTGTTCAACAGGGGCATGCAATTATAATTATTGATCTAATAATTCACAGCAGGGCCCATTGCTGCGCCCACCAAGAGTAACTGTCAGGCCTTACAGTGTTGTGGCACCAGCACCACCATCAAAGGCCCAATTTTTACTACCACTGTTCAACAATTATATGTAATTAAAATTCCTGATATAATAGTTGACAGCAGGGCGTTCCAGCACCCACCAAGAGTAACTGTGAGTGCTTACAGTGTTGTGCCAACACCAACACCTAAGGGGTCAATTTCTGCAGAGTATATACGGCAGGTCCCTACTTTCAAACATCCAACTTACAAACGACTCCTACTTGCAAACGGAAGAAGACAACAGGAAGTGAGAGGAAATCTACCCCTAGGAAGGAAAATTCTCTCCTGTAAGAATTAATATGGGAGAAAGGTGTCTCCTCTCTACTGATGCTTTATCACCAATCCTTGTTTCAATAAAAACACCACATTTCAAAAACAGTTGTCATTGGGACGGAAAGTGAGGTGAAATGTTCTGAACAGTGGCACAGACAGCAAAACAAATGTTACAGGGGTGATAACCCTTCCCTATGTTTTCCAAAAAGCTTAAAAATAGATTTTTTGGCTGGAGCTACACTTAAACAATGTACGTGTTCAAAATTACAAACAGATTCTACTTAAGAACAAACCTACAGTCCCTGTCTTGTTTACACCGGTCTTGTTTACACCGCCTGTATACTGCTGTTCAGAGTATATAGGGCCTTTTTTATTTTGTGTTGCGGGGTTCCCCTTAATATCCAAACAAGACCCAAAGGGGCTGGTAATGGGCTGGGGTGGGGGGGGGGGGTGATGGGGTAGCTATGCCATTTTTCTTAAAGATTTTCATCCATATTACCGGGACCAGACATTACATTAAAGCCGCAATAAGTTTTAAATGGCTTTTTTTTCCTTTAGAAATGTCATTTTTTGCAGGGACAGTTCTAAACACGGGAAACACGTGGCACTTCGCAGGCATACTTTAGACACCCCCCAGGTATGATATTTAAAGGAATATTTGAATTTTTTTTTTTCACTTTATGCATCATTAAAATGACTGCTCCCGAAAAACGTCAGTTTTTAAAACTTATTTTTGCATTGATACATGTCCCCTGGTGCAGAACCCGGGTTCCCAAACTCTGTTTAGGACAATAACATGGATAATAGTCGTTATAATTAGCACTTTAGAATTCGAACGTTCGCATCCATTGTATTTAATAGGGTTCTAATGTTCGTGCGAACTTTCGGTCCGTTCGCGGGTTCTGGTGCGAACCGAACCCGGGGGTGTTCGGCTCATCACTAGTTATTATTAATATGCAGGATTTATATAGCACCAACAGTTTGCACAGCGCATTACAATATAAAGGGAGACAATACACCAACAGTATAATGCAAAACAAGAGGGTTAGAGGGACCCTGCTCCTGGGAGCTTACAATCTAAGAGGAAGGGGCTGGTGAAACAAAAGTTAGGGACTGTGAGGGATGAACTGATGAGGGGATTAGAAGATTTGGTTGTTAGCTGGAGGCAGGATAGGCCACCCTGAAGAGATGAGTTTTCAGGGATCGCCTAAAAGTGGACAGAGTAGGAGATAACCTAACAGATTGGAGTAGTGACTTCCAGAGGATGGGAGAGGCTCTGGAGAAGTCCTGGAGACGAGCATGGGAGGAGGAGACATGGGAGCTAGAGAGCAGAAGGTCTTGGGAGAAGCAGAGAGGACGGTTTGCGTGATATTTGGAGACAAGTTGGGTGATGTAGCTCGGGGCAGAATTGTGAATGACTTTGTACGTTATTGTTAGTGTTTTGAATTTTATGCGTTGGGCAATGGGAAGCCAGCGGAGGGATTGGCAGAGAGGAGTGGCGGACACTGAACCGTGTGTAAGGTGGACGAGTCTGGCAGCAGTATTCATGATAGACTGATGAGGGGATAGCTTGCGGAGAGGTTGGCCAATTGCAAGGGAGGTACAATAGTCAAGGCGAGAGATGACCAGGGAATGAATAAGTTGCTTAGTGGTGTCAACGTTTAGAAAGGAACGTATTTTGGAGATGTTTCCGATGTGAAGTTTGCACGATTTGGACAGCGATTTGGATATGGGGCTGAAAGGACAGGTCAGAGTCTAGGATTACACCTAGTATCTTGGCATGAGGGGAGGAACTGATGATTGTATTATTGATCTTAAAGGAGAAGTCGGGGGGGGGGGGGGCAGTAGAGAGATAGATATGTGTGTTGTCAGCATAGAGTTCCGCTTCAAAGACCTTTTTGCATCTTTTGAAACAAAAAAATTAGATAAACCTACTTTCATTATCGTAATTGAACTTCCCAGGGACATCTGTCTTCTGATAGGCACCTGTGACTTGTGTGCATGTTCCATGTCTGCAGGAAATATCAGATGATAAGCAAAGCAAGTACCCAGATAGACATTTTTCCTTTTTTTATAAATACTATCTATTGCAGTTTGCTATTCTGCCACTAGATGGTAGTGTGGCCAAGCCTATAGTCCTCAGAATTTCGTTGCTGCTGTATCTGCTGATTTGAGCAGGATGGTACCCATACTCAGTTAGGCCCCGTGCACATTTTTTTCTTTCAGAAATTAGCAGAAAAAAAAATGCTGCTAATGTTGTATATGTATTTATTTATTTATTTCAGATACTAATATAGCGCCGTCAAGTTACGCAGCACTTTACATATACTTTGTACATTCACATCAGTCCCTGTTGGCTGTATACATGGATAGTAGGATTTTTAAAACAGCTTACCTGTAAAATCCTTTTCTTGGAGTACATCATGGGACACAGAGCAGCATAGTCATTACTATGTGGGTTATATAGAATTACCTTCAGGTGCTGGCACTGGCAACTTCCAAACAGGAAGTACCCTCCCCTATATAAGCCCCTCCCATCCGGGAGTACCTCAGTTTTGTAGCAAAGCAATACGTGTCCCCAAAAGAGGGGTGGGAGCTCTGTGTCCCGTGATGTACTCCAAGAAAAGGATTTTACAGGTAAGCTGTTTTAAAAATCCTACTTTCTTGTTCATACATCACGGGACACAGAGCGGCATAGTCATTACTATGTGGGACGTCCCAAAGCAATGCCACATGAGGGGGGGGGATACACCATACATAAGCTGGGCGCCATCAGGCATGAGGATCTTTTGCGGCCTGCAACACACTGCGCCCAAAGGCGACATCCTCCTGACTTCTCACGTCCACCTGGTAGAACCTAGTAAACGTGTGTACTGAAGACCATGTTGCGGCCTTACAAATTTGCGCCAGGGAGGCCTGGTGATGCACTGCCCATGAAGTTCCAACTGCTCTCGTGGAGTGCGCCCTAACTTTGAACGGAGGCGGTCTACTTTTCAAGCCATAGGCTTGTATTATGACCTGTCGAATCCACTTGGCTAAAGTAGATTTTGATGCTGCCTGACCCTTTCTGGGGCCTTCCGGCAGAACAAACAGAGAATCCGTTCTACGAATCTGAGCAGTGGCTTTTAGATAAGCTTTAACTGCTCTTACTACATCCAAAGAATGCAATAACTTTTCCTCTACTGAGCTTGGTTTGGGGAAAAAAGAAGGAAGAACCACATCCTGGTTCAAGTGAAACCTCGATACCACCTTAGGAAGAAAGGCTGGGTGAGGACGTAATACTACTCTGTCCTTATGGATAACCAGATATGGCTCTTTACAGGACATGGCGGCTAATTCCGACACTCTTCTAGCCGAGCATATGGCTACTAAAAATATCAATTTTCTGGTGAGTAGAACCAAGGAAATGTGCCGCAAAGGTTCAAATGGCTGCTTCTGCAGAACCGACAGAACCAAATTTAGATCCCATGGGCATATGGGAGCCTTAATCGGTGGAATAATACGAGTCACACCTTGCATAAAGGATTTGACAAGTGAATGCATAGCCAGGGGCCTTTGAAATAGTATTGACAAGGCCGAAACCTGGCCCTTGATAGTACTTAAGGCAAACTTCCTGTCTACAGCCCACTGCAGGAAGTCCAGAATTCTGCCTATAACGTACTTACGTGGATGCCATTTTCTGGCCTCGCACCAAGTGATGTACGCCTTCCAAACTCTATAGTAGATCTGCCTGGATACAGGCTTCCTGGCATTGATTATAGGTGATACCACAGAGTTAGAGAGACCTCTCTTCTTTAGGATGTGGGACTCAATAGCCAGGCCGTTAAACTTAGAGTTAGTAAGGAAGGGTGGTATATCGGTCCTTGCGAAAGCAGGTCCGGACGACGTGGAAGGGTCCAAGGACTCCCCACAGACATTTTGATGATCTCCGCGTACCAGGCCCTTCGGGGCCACGCTGGAGCCACCAGGATCACCGGCTTCTTCTCCAACCTGACTCTGCGAAGGAGTCGAGGCAACAATTGTAGCGGAGGGAATGCATATATCAGTCTGAACTGATCCCAAGGGAACACCAGAGCATCCGAGCCGCAAACGAGGGGATCCCTTGTCCGGGAGACAAATCTGTCCACCTTTGCGTTGAATCTGGATGCTAGCAGATCTACATCCGGTGTTCCCCACCGCTGACATATTGCTCGGAAGACCTCGGGATGAAGGGACCATTCCCCTGGGCATAACTGTTGGCGACTCAGAAAGTCCGCCTTCCAATTCTCCACCCCTGGAATGAAGACAGCTGATATACATGGGACATGCTTTTCTGCCCATTCCAGGATGTGACTTACTTCCCTCTGGGCTGCACGACTCCTGGTGCCTCCCTGATGATTGATATATGCCACTGCTGTGGCATTGTCTGATTGAATTCTGACAGGGGACCCTTGGAGTCTGGATGCCCAGGCTACTAGGGCGTACCGGGCTGCTCGTATCTCTAAGAGATTGATGGGCAGGGTTTTTACTACATTTGACCATCTGCCCTGGAGAGACCATTGCTCCAGTACTGCCCCCCAGCCTGTAAGGCTGGCATCTGTAGTGACCACCTTCCAAGATATCGGGCTGAAGGGTTTTCCCTTCTGGAGATTCTGGGGGATCAACCACCAGCAGAGACTCTTCCGAACGGAAGGGGACAAAGCCATCGGGAAATCTAGAGCCTGAACTTTTCCGTTCCAGGCTGACAATATGGCCCTTTGTAAATTCCTTGAGTGGAATTGGGCGTATGGCACAGCTTCGAATGATGCTACCATCTTTCCTAGCAGCCTCATGCACAGGCGTATGGACGGCTGTCTTTTTGCACAAAGCAGACGGACCAAGCCCCTCAAAGAGGATACCTTGTCTAGAGGTAAGAAAATCTTCCTCTGGTCTGAATCCAGCCGTAGCCCTAGATATACCAGGTTTTTCACTGGCTGTAGGGCTGACTTGTCCAGGTTGATGACCCAACCGTGAGATTCTAGATACTTGATTGTATCGACAATTACCACTTCTAGCTTGGCAACTGAGTGGTCCATCAACAACAGGTCGTCTAGGTATGCCATTATCGTTACACCCCGTGTTCTTAGATCGGCCAACAGTGGGGCCAGAATTTTTGTGAACGCTCGTGGTGCTGTGGCCAGACCGAATGGTAAGGCTCTGAACTGAAAATGGTGCCCTTCTACTGCAAAGCGTAGGAATTTTTGATGACCTGGAAAGATGGGAACATGCAAGTAAGCATCTTTGATGTCGATCGAGGCTAACCATTCCTCCCCTTGTAGGGCAGCGGTGACCGATCGGATCGACTCCATCCGGAAAGACCGGACGTTTAGAAATTTGTTTAGACTCTTTAGGTCCAATATGGGTCTTATGTCCCCGTTTGGCTTCGGGACTGTGAAAAGGTTTGAGTAGAAACCCAACCCCCACTCTTCCATAGGAACCTCCATAATTACTCCTTGGAGCAATAGTTGTTCTAACGCCAATAGGAGAGACCGTCTTTTCAGAGGGTCTCTTGGCATGCCTGACCACATAAAATGGGACGGAGGAGACTCTTTTAACTCCAACTTGTATCCCAGAGTTACTGCAGAGAGCACCCATCTGTCTTTGATCGTCTCCCGCCAGGTCTCTGCGAACAACTGAAGTCTTCCCCCCACCCGTTTGAGTGGGGGCAGCCCTTCATAGGCTTGACTTGGAGGCTGGTTTAGTACCTCTTCGGATCCAGGGCTTTTTATTACCCTGTGGCTGTCCCTGATTTTTACCTCCTGAGTTTGACCGAGGAGGCCGTCGGAACTGCTTAGTAGCAGACGTCGCAGGGATAGGAGAGGTAGTCCTCTTAAAAGATGGACCCCTAGACCTCTTCTTACTCGGTAAGAGAGTACTTTTACCACTGGAAATCTTCTGGATATACTTATCCAGGTCTTCGCCAAAAAGGCGTTCCCCATGAAATGGGAAGCTAACTAAGAGCTTCTTACAGGGAGCTTCAGCAGACCAGTTTTTGAGCCACAGAAGCCTACGCATATGTACCAAAGACAGCGTGAGGCGGGAGGCCTGATGGATAGAATCCTTGATGGCGTCAACCGCAAAGCATAATGCTCTAGGCAGATCAGCCAGAGCCTGGGCCTGTTGGTCTGGCAAATCCCTCAGGACCATTTTCATTTGATCCTTTAAAGCTTGGCAGACTCCAATAGCTGCCACTGCTGGCTGTGTGACAGCCCCTGCTGTGGAAAAAGCAGATTTTAATAAAGATTCCAATTTTTTATCCACTGGATCTTTGAACATTTGAACATTATCTACTGGACATGTCAGTGATTTGTTCACAGAAGAGATGGCTGCATCCACCGTAGGAACATTCCATCTCTGGGTGAACTTTTCCTCCATGGGATAGATCACCGGAAACCTTTTAGGCGGAACAAATAGTTTATCAGGATGTTCCCAGTCCTGGTATATAAGTCCTTCCAATAATGGATGTATTGGAAAGGAGCAATTAACCTGGGGAGCTTTTAGCGACCCCAATGAGGAGACAGCAGTAGTTGATGGTTCAACAAGAGGCATTTTAAATGCCGATCGAACCATGTCAGTTAGGGTCTGGACCCACAATCTTTCAGTCTGTGATGCTGAAAATGGTTCATCTACTGTCGATTCCTCAAAAACAGAGCTAACCTCCTCCTGATCCCCTTCAGGTAGGTCGGTCCCTTCCTGGGACTGTTGCTCTGCCAACAGGCACTCTAATGGAGGTGATGGAGATCTGGCGCGCTTTCTTTCCTGTAGAGAAGAAGCGATCAATGCAGCCAATCTCTGCTCCAATCCCTCCAGAGTTGAGGAAAAAACCTCCTCTGTTATATATGCAGGAGCAGGTGGACTGAGGACAGCCGCAGTACCTGGCACTCCCGGGGGTTCCTTATGGGTATTAACCTCTGATTTCTCAGGGGAGGAGGGTGCAGATGACTGCTCCAGATCCTCAGAGCCCGATGGAGACCCCCTACACTTCCTGAGAGGTATATCTCGGAGTTTTTTAGGCGGCATATTCCTTAGTTCAAAGCGGAGGTATTCCAGCCGCAATACACCCCTTACTGAAATAGTCTAATGCAATTTGCTGCTATGTACATCAGTGGGTGTCTACTAATGCGTCTTTCTGGGGATGCCTGTATCAACCGCCCGCTGTAAGCCCCTATACCATGCTACCAGCTCCTTTTCATGCTCTGTGTCCATAGCAAGCAGCGTGGACTGAGTCCTTTTATCTTGCTGGGACGCCCGCACATGCGCAGAAGCGCTGGGCGCACAGAGCGCGTCATCCGCCAGGCTCCGCCCCCTTTTTTGAAGCTAAACCTTATAAAAAGAAAGCATGTGTGCGCGCGTGCGCGCGTGCACGTGTGCGCTCTTGGCGCCATGTAGGGAGAGGAGCCAGGGTCCCTGTTTCACCAGGACTCGGGGATGGAAGGAAACTACTTGGCAGCATGACAGAGGAATGCAGCTTCCCTGATAGAGAGCTCACTCATCTGCCTGGACTTTCACCATGGAAGGAATAGTCCCAAGAAAAAAGACGTTCCACAGCGGCCTCTAGTGGACAAACACAGGTACCGCACTTTTGTTTTTGTTTTTTGTTTTTTAAAACCTCCTTTATGAAAAAACATTTCCAGGTTTACAGTTTTTTTAAAACTTCCCTTATGAAAAAACATTTCTAGGATTTCTTAGGCATATACAGCTATTAGCGGGAATACCCTTTAGGTAACAGGCAGAAAGACATATTAGGCTTGGGGGTCCCCTCAATAGAACCAAGTTCCTGAGGGGCCCCCACTTACCTTTTCCCCGCCGCAGGACTTTGTTTGGTCCACAGAAGCCCAAACTTCACCTCTCACGGCAGGCATTGTACTAGACCTTCAGGGACCGGGTTCCCAAGGATTCCACTCCCCTGGACCTGTATAGCACCCTGCACAGATAGCCTCTTGGTTTTGGGTATGACCAGAGCTCTGGATCCCAGGGTCCAGCCCTCCTAAGAGAGGCATTACAGGCAAAACCTTGCTCTTCTCTGCAAGGCCCGGGTACCGACCGTTTAGCTATGAAGCTTTTTTGGTCGGATCCGGAATAGCTTGCTAAGGCCCAGAGAACCTGTACACAAGCCCAGATGAATACATGTTAACCTTGGCCAACACCTTAGACACTGGCAAAAAACTGAGGTACTCCCGGATGGGAGGGGCTTATATAGGGGAGGGTACTTCCTGTTTGGAAGTTGCCAGTGCCAGCACCTGAAGGTAATTATATATAACCCACATAGTAATGACTATGCTGCTCTGTGTCCCGTGATGTATGAACAAGAAATTGTGTTTGTGCTCAGCAAAAATGCATTCTATTGGCCAGAATATTCATTTATTCTGACCATTACAATAAATTTACATGCATACATGTGCACTTATGTGCATTTAGGTGCGTTATGCACGTAAAAAAACGCTAATAACTTGCACTCCAAACACAGGTTTGGGACATTTTTTAATGCCCTTAAACAATGTGCACAGCTATGCGCATAAATGGCCACATTAAATAACATGCAGCTGCATTCATTGGCAAAAAAAGAAAAAAATGCCGGATGCCCCCTAGTAGTGGCATTTTTTACGCTTGTGTGCATGAGGCTTGGTTCACACTAGATGCAAAGCAAATTCACAGTAAATTTGCACCACATCTAAATCACAAACGTGTTCATGCAAACTGATATGTTAAGTTAACGGCACCCCACAATCCGTGTGAACAATGCGATCCGATTCTGGTGCGGACAAAAAAAAAAAAGGGGTCCTGCACGAGTTTGGTCCGAATGCGATGCAAATTCAGCCATACAGTTTGTATGGCTCAAATTTGCATCACACAGACATCGCATGTGATCTGCATAGCAATGCGGTGCGAATAACATGCAATGTCTGGCATCTCTGCAGTGTGAACCGGCCCAAAAGCCTTAAGCTGTAGGCTTTATCCCTCAACCTGCAATAAAAAGACAAAATATAGAATCTGGTTTCTATAGAAAAACATAATTTTTCTGCTTTACCAGTTTATGTCAGTCATCTATGCAGGAAATATAAACGTAGAAATTTTTAAGGACTGTAAATAATACATGTAATAAGAAGGAAAATAAAAATGTAAATCTGCCTTGCTTTTAGCTTTCACTAGGCTGCAACTTTACACATAGTAATGTAAGTTTTCACCTCATCCTGGTGTTAACAATTTGGACCTCATCATCTGTCTGCCCTTCGCTGAGCTCCAGAGTTCCCATGTCAAAACTGCTTTTGTACTTCTTCAGCCACGAACATGTTGAGCCAATCGCGATGTCATACCATTTGCCATATATCTGAATAGAGCAAATAGATAAATAAAATCAGAAATGCAAAATACCGAGCCACATGAGTCCCCTGTCCTCTACACAGTCTGCTGCAAGATAAATCATAAATTAATAGAAAATCATCATGAAAATACTGAAAGAACAAGATATGTATGTATTTGTATATATACAGTTTAAATGTTTTGAGGAGGGATTTCTCCACATTGTTTGTAGCTCCAGAGGTCAGTAAGGACTTTATTGCTTAAGAATGCTGTATGCAAATTGTAAATACTTGAGTAACCATAGCTTCAGTTTAGATTTATTTAAGCCATTATACACTTCATTTATATATTTCATAATGGCTTAGATCTAAACTGAGATTGCATTTAAAAAAAATAAAAAATGATGGCAGGTATGGATCAAGTATTTGCATATTCCTATGCAGTAAAGCCTTTACTGACCTCTGGAGCTGTAGGCTTGGACAAGGACTTCAGCACTTTTGCTATCACCTTTTGAGGATCAATTGCTTCACAGTTCTAGCAACTACAGAGGTAATTGAGGGTTTGCTTTGAATCAAATGTTTTGATAAATATTTGAATTTTCATATCTAGAGACAGTTACACTTTAAAGCCACGTTCCAGCCATATAAAGCCAAATTCCTGTCAGGAGCTAAACCGTCTGTTAGGTTTTTATTTTTGAATATGACACTATTGGCGAGGAGTCAGAAGTTCTAACCTCTCCCTGTTTTTGTCTGTGTCCCTGGTTAAAATATTTCTCATTACTTCATATCCTGACAGGAAATGAGGATGAAATCTCCCTAGTAGGAACAGTGATTGCAATACAAAACAGACAAAGGCCCTATAGGACCTTCGCTTGCTCTAACCAAAGGGAAATAAAAAGTTTTGGCTGTTGTTCCAACATAAAGTTTTCCAAATAAGGAGATCCATTTGCGTGTACTTTGTTTTCTATTTGAAGTTATCCCCTATTTGACAGTTGTCATGGAACAGATGTCTTCTGTTGGAACATTTCCCACCTCACCTCTTGTTCTGGTGTCATCTATAGGTTTTTGTTTTTCTCTTCACTTTCAGTCCCGGTAAAAATTATCTCTTGAAAGATAGAGCTCCCCCCAGGGGCAGACCGACTGCAATAAAACCCCTGCAGAGGTTCTAACTCTTCCCAACTCTATGCTGCATGCATCATCCCGGTACAGTTTTTTAGAGCGGGCGGTCGGCTCTTCAGGGATAACAACCGATGCAGCTAAAAGCCACTCGGCTGTTATACCGGACTCCCCCCCCCCCCCCCCGCCGCCGCCTTCCACCGCTCTTCCCGGACGGAAATGGCTTCATTACAGTCTCCCGTGTGTAAACACGGAAGTGACATCACACTGTCACTTCCGGTTTACTCGGCTGCCAGTGGCGCCGTTTAAAAAAAAATTACAGTATTCAGAATCGCCGTTTTTGTCGATCTGTATACTTTGAAGTGCAAAAGAGGGATTGCACTCCATAAAGAGTGCATGTCACCACATATTACTGTCACAAGGGATGTTTACATTCCTTGTGACAGCAATAAAAGTGATACATTTTTTTTTTAAAGTGACAATGTAAATTTTTTTTAATAAATAAGAAAAAAATAAGTTTTAAAGCGCCCCCGTCCCGGCGAGCTCATGCAGCAAAGAAAACGCACACATAAGTCGCGCCTGCATATGTAAACGGTGTTTAAATCACACATGTGAGGTATTGCCGCAATCGTCAGAGTGAGAGCAATAATTCTGGCACTAGATCTCCTCTGTAACTCTAACCTGGTAACCGTTATTTTTTTTTATAGCAACGACTATGGAGATTTTTAGGTACCGTAGTTTGTCGCCATTCCACGAGTGTGCGCAATTTCAAAGCATGACATGTAGGGTATCTATTTACTCGGCGTAAGTAATCTTTCACATTATACAAAAAAATTGGGCTAACTTTACTGTTTCGTTTTTTTTAATTAATGAAAGTGTATTTTTTCCTAAAAAATTGTGTTTGAAAGTTCGCTGCCCAAATACAGTGTGACATAAAATATTGAAACGATCGCCATTTTATTCTCTAGATTCTCTGCTAAAAAAAATATATATAAAATGTTTGGGGGTTCTAAGTAATTTATTAGCAAAAAATACGGATTTTAACTTGCAAGCAACAATAGAAATAGGCTTAGTCCATGAAAGGGTTAATGTAGGGGTAGAAGATTACGGTAAGTTGTAATCCTTACCTTATTCCTTGCTTGTACAGACTTTCTCCTAGCTGCAAGACCGATCCCGTGAAGCCGCTTCTGCCCTTGCAGTGGGGCTTTCTCT
The DNA here is from genome assembly GCA_029206835.1 of Rana muscosa. Lineage (NCBI taxonomy): Eukaryota > Metazoa > Chordata > Amphibia > Anura > Ranidae > Rana > Rana muscosa. Next base: position 235,185,936 of record CM055125.1, on the reverse strand, counting down.
GCACTACAGGTGTTAAATTATTATTTTTGCTGAGGGTACCAGGAAAGTGGACTTTAACTTACCTCAACCATTAACTACTCTGTCGGCCATCGCGTTATCACGTCTAACACTCTGGGCTATTGAAGCGCTCTTAGTGTTGATCCTGCATTGTACATGGTGATGACACATCTATTCCCATGAGTTCAGTTTTAAAAATGAAATTATAATTTTTTTTTTTAGTCTAGGGGTACAGGAATAAACAATTATACTTACCTAGTATCCAGCATTTTTCTCTGCTCTCTAATTCTCCTGGGATGTGGGAAGGCTCTCACCATCCTTGTGTACAATTTAGGATCAACGGTCCTTCATTGTAAGTGAGCACACCGAGAGCCACTCAATAGCCCAGAGTGTCCGAGAAAGCGATGGCTGCCAGAGTAGCATAGTGTTGAGGTAAGTAAAAGTCTATTTTCCTGGTACCCTCAGCAAAAATTATAATTTAAACCCAGTAGTGCAGAGGAAGCCCCAGCTGTAAATGATCCTGGACATTAGCTGACTCCATAACTCCTAACTAGAATAATACACATTCTCTTTGTCGATATTGATAGCCTCACCCCAACCATGAATGGTCACTTGTGTGCACTTTTTTGGTTGAACTAGATGGACTTGTGTCTTTTTTCAACCTGACTAACTATGTGTATGAACCCTTGCCACCTCTCAGTTATCCCTGGAGCTTCACTCCATTGCTCTAACCAAGATGGGCTTCCCCTGTGTAATAGTGGTCAGGCCAATGGTAAGGCTGCAGCACTGTAACATGAGGGGGCAATTACATCAATTGCCCAGGTAAGCTCCAGCACTGGAGCTTACCCAGGATGGGCTCCCAAAGCAGGGGAGAGGAGAAGGAGCTTGCATGGGTGAGTATACATAGCTGGGAGGTGTGTTATCAGGGCACACTGTCAATTTGCCCTAAATGGATAAGTAACAATGGGGGTTATTTACTAAAGGGAAATCCACTTTGCACTACAAGTGCAAACTACAAGGGCAACGTGCACTTGAAATTGCACTAAAAGTGCACTTGGAAGTGCAGTTGCTGTAAATCTGAGGGGGACATGCAAGGAAAATAAAAAACAACATTTTAGCTTGCACATGATTGGATAATAAAATCAGCAGAGCTTCCCCCCATTTCAGATCTACCCCTCAGATTTACAGCGACTGCACTTCCAAATACACTTTTAGTGCAAAGTGGATTTGCCTTTCGTAAATAACTCCCAATGTCTTTTTAAAGTCCAACTTTAAAAAATAAAACTGTGCTGAACCTATATACTGTCTTCACTCCTTCGACAATGCTATTGTATTGTTCAGAAGTGTATGTGAAGCCCAACCTTTTTTTTTGGGTTTTGGTGGAGTGGGGAATGGTTAAAACCCCTGTAATTTTTTTTCTCTGCCTGTGTCCTGTCAGAGAAGTTTCTCTTTTTTTTTTTATTATTATTTTTTATTGAAGTTTTTTAACACATACAACACACACAGCTTAAGCACCTACAGTACAGAAAAAGAGCATGTACAGAAAATAATATACTTTGCAATGTGAACCCAGTGATACAGTGCATAGCAATGGAAGGGTACAACAATACCGCCCAAGTAAAATCTAGGAGGGTATATATTATGAACTTTTAATCGAAACCCACTAGTCATCAACAACACATCAAAATTTACCAGAGGAAGGCATAAGAGCAAGGCAAAGCGCTGACACGATAACCCGGCTCACCCCCAACTCACTAAGCTGTTTCAGGTTCAGCTAACCAAGTGCGCCAGACCTTGTCGTATTTCAGTGGGCAGCCTTGATTAGCATAAGTATCCTTGTATAAAGGAAGGCTGTTGTTCACTAAGCGTTTCCATTGCACTAGAGAGGGGGGCACAGGCTTCTTCCATTGCATAGCAATGTTCTTAAGTGCGTAGAAGAGCAGCAGGGTAATCAGCGTGCGTTTGGCAGAGGACGGTACAATGGTCTCAATGAGCCCCAAAAGGCACACCTCCATTGTCAAAGGCACAGCAACCAAGGCAACTCTGTTAACCAAATCTAGCATCACTTCCCAATACTGCTGGACCCCTGAGCACCGCCAGAAGATATGGGAGAAGTCGCCCGGTAAGGCGCCGCATCTCCAACACTCTGAGGAATGAGCAGGGTCCATCTTGTGAAGTCTGTGTGGGGTGAAATAAGCCCTATGAACAATTTTGTATTGCACTAACTTGTCACGCATGAGAGAAGTTTCTCTTTACTTCCTTTTTAAAAGACACAGTAAGAAGTAAGAGAAGATCTCTCCAAAGGAAAGGATATCCCTTTATTAAGCCGGCCATACATGGATCGAAATTCAGCTGGTTCAGCAGGGACTGGCCAAATTTCGATCCATGTAGGGGTACCCTGGTTGTACGGAATTTGATCTACCAGCCTGTGGGGTTTTTCCCATCTGATCAGTGTCGCCGGCTATAGCCAGCAGCACTGATCAGTATGTTCTGATGGCAGGGGAAGTCTCCCCACCATCAGAACTCAATAGAACGGAAGGAGTGATTACCCCATTCACATTGAATGTGTGGATGGGGAACACAAAACATTTTTTTTTTTCAACCAGCTGGTAGAACTTTAAATGTAGATTATATTATAAACTATACAGTTCTTTATTACTGTACAAAAGTCAATACATTGAAGTGCCATATTACCACCATCTCACAATAATACAACAAACATTCTTTATTATAGCTGGAAGAAATGTAACCACTATGATCATCTATTTTCTATATTAACAGAAAAACATGTAAGTAAAATCAGGAAGTTACCCTGGTGACATCAAAGTTCTCCTGTGGTATAATGGAGACCTCCGTCTCAATGGGGTTGCCGGTCACTAGGGCCAGGAAGGCAGGGAGGAAAAATAGGTACGTCTTCATGTTCGATATCAGAATCCCTCTACTCCAGAGGTAAACTCTACTGCTCTCTTCAGATCCTTAAAGGTTTAATGTCCGGGGACCCTGCGGACAAAGACCTGTGCCCAGTGACCAGAGTTTCATCATCAATTTACACCAATGGCAAGCTTGCTAAATATTGATCCACCCTTAGAAAAGGAGACCAATCTTTGCTCCTCCTATCCCAGCAGAACAGGACTCGGTAAATACTAAGAGCGCTGATGAGGAGGATGGTCACTTTGTAGACAGCAAATCAATAATTTGTTTTAGGTTACTTTTTTTTTTACTTCCAGCTGCTGAGTCCATGCCAAGATCATTCCATTTAAAGTCATGTCTGACATGGATAAATATCATTTTTTTTAAAATGGAAAGTAAATGAAAGAGTGCAGTAATAGCATGGAAATTATTGTTGGACTAGGATTAAAGAGTGTTTCTGGTGTTTAAAGGATAACTGTACTTGTATAAAAACACATTAGCTGTTTTATTATTTACAATACATGTGTCTAACACAAGGCCCGGGGGCCGAATTCCGGCCTCCAGGCCATTTCATGTGGCCCTCGCACCTCTCCTGCAGCTGCAGCAACCCCTCTCATTGTTGCCCCCACCTTGTCTCAGCAGTCAGCAGCAGAGAGGAGGACAGAACTCCTCCACCAGATCCTGCACTTCTTCATGCAGCCACAGAGAGGTGTGTATCTGCCCCAACCCCTTTCCCCATCTCATCAGCTGGTAGCAGAGAGGACGACAGAACTCCTCCTACAGATCCTGCGCCTCTCTGTGCAGCCAAAGCACCCCCTCCTCTCCACCTCCCCTAGTCTGAACATTCAACAGACTCCAGCCCTCCTTTGGTCCTCCTCCAGACTCTTCCCATCTTCTCCCCCAGCAGCTTCTTTCTGGCAGCAGCACAAGGTAAGGAGGGTGCACTGTGATGTAATGGAGGGTGGAGGACTCTTGACTTCTAATGATGGGGGGGTTTGGCATCTGATGTAAGGGGGTGTTGGGGTACTCTGGACATCTAGTCTTTCGGATACAACTGGCCTTTGACGCCAACCATAATGCTGATGTGGCCCACAATGAAATTTAGTTTGACACCCCTGATATACATGGATACTGAACAAATATAACCTCTTCTGTGTGTCTTTTCTTTCCATGAAGCTTGAGCGGTATTAAACCTGAAACCAAAAATGTATTATATTGCAGCTTACCAATCATTAGATGTGGTGGCTGCATTTGTTTTCTTTTCTTTGGCCTTTTCCCCTCTGTTTTCACCTGGTGATCTAGCCAGTAACGCACCTCCTGTATTACTGAGACACAACTCTGGAGGACTGAGTACAGGGGGCACAGCAGACATCACTCTTGCAGTCTGGGGGAGGGGAGTGTTAAATGTACTAGCAGATTTAGAACACTAACAAACCGAAGCCAAACTTCAGCTTACAGTTTATATTCAGTTACAGCAAACAGGTTTTTCCCTTTTGGGATAAAGGTTTTAAATTAATAAATAAATGCTGAACATTGTTTTTTTTTATATTTTCATTAAGATGTTTATCATAAAGAGTTATGTAGCGGGGTATTGCCCTTTTAATTCTCAGAGACTACATTACCCAGTACACTTTAAGGCACCCAGGGTGCATTGCCCCACGCAAGGACTGCTGGGGTGGACTTTATAAGGGAGAGGCGGAGCCCAGTCTTTCTCTTTGGACACCGCCCGCCCAGCAGGTTGAACTACTGCTTGATCTCCTGTGACTTTAGGCTCAAAGCCTGGGCCTTTCTCCAAAGAGCCTTCCGCTCGCACTGAGGGACGTCTCTCCTTTGTTACTACACCATTGCCAGGAGGACCGAAGACCCGGATGTCGAGGGATCAGTGTACTTAGACACAGCAGCGGAAGAAACGGACGCGGGTGAGAGAGCACTTGCTCATAGACAGACACAGTAACCCTGTTACATTGGTGGATTACAAATTCTATTCTTCAAGTGCACCACCGTTGCTGGCAAAGATTTTCCCTACAGAACTTCCACTTAGTTCAGTCAGGCCTGACTGTGTAGCGTAGACTTTGCTGGCGCCATTTTGTCCACGAGGGGAAATAGCTGCAAAGGGGACTGTTAGAGTTGTGTAGCATTATATACTTGTCTGCTCATTTAAACACTGTTTATTGCAGGGCTCTGCACATGACATGTACATTCCTGTTTTATTGCTTGCCCACTAGTCTAAGTAAATATACAAGGATTAAGTATATTGGTGTCTGTGTCCTTTACTTTACAGAAGAGACAGTTAAAGGAAGTTTTAATATATTGCTGTGTGTTCTTGTCATAGGACTGTGCCGCTGTGAGTTACAGGCCTCACAGTCCTATTCACCCCTACTAACTGTGCCAAGGGAGGTTAGAGCCGATTGCCAGGGGTTGACAGCGGTGCACTACAGGGCCCAAAATCATACAGGCAGCCCTCTTAACTGGGGGTATCGCTACACGTTGGGGCTCGGGTCCGGGATCCCTGTACACTGCACGCCGCAATCAAGCCGGTCAAAAGTACCAGCATGGACCCGCTAGCAATGACACAGTGGTGCGCAGCGGTTGGCGCTGATTCAACCGAGGCGGTAGTTATTGAACTCCCGGGGGGGATCTAGCAAGAAGACGAGATAAAGCAGCTCATAATGTCACTGTCTCCGAGCCAGAAAGCATGGGTGATGGATATAAAGCCAGATGTCTTGTGTACCTACGCACTAGTGGAATGGAAATATGAAGTACTGGAAGACTTTAGAGGTCAGAGCATACGGGCCATAGGTGACCAGCTATACCGCTTAGTGCATGCGAGGGCCGTGAAGAGGGAATATTCGCAAACCCCCCTGCCATCACCTCCGCCATTATCCCCACCATCATCCCCAAAAATAGAAAAGTCTCAAGAGATGATCACCCCAGGGACGCCCCTGGCCGCCATAGGGCCGGAACTATTGAATGCTCTGGGAGATTTTGTCACTAAGTGCCAGAAGAGCAATACAGTGCACCATCCGGGGAAGAAGACTTTGACACCTGGATTGAACAGGCAATGCAGGCAGTAGAAGGATGGGAAGTACCAGAAGCGCAGAAGAAGCAGCGCATCAGTGAAAGTTTGAAGGGCGCTGCTGCTGAGGCTGTGAAGAATCTTAGGTTCAGCAATGCTGCCTGTACTGCATATGACTATCTGGCTATGTTGCAGGAGGAATTTGGCCAGCTGGAGAAGGTGACTGAACTAATGTACCAGTTCGAGCATACCCTCCAACAGCCAGGAGAGAAATTATCTGAATATGTCCGGAGGTTAAACAGAATGCTGTGCCAAATTGTACTCAAAAAGGGAATGCTGCCCCAAGTCATAGACGCAACTAGGATAAAGCAGATCTTGAGGGGAGCTTTACGTTCGGATCCAGTTTGGCTCCACTTGAAGACCTCTGAAGGAGTCATGGCTTTGAATTACCCAGACCTTGTGCGGATCATAAGAGACGAAGAAGCCCTGTTGAAGGACCAACAGGTGGTTGAGAAGATCACTCCCCTCCCCTCGGTGGGAGTCAGAGCAGCAGTAACCACTGAATGGGACTTAGAAGTGGAGACCTTAAAGTCCCAGATGACTCAAGTGCTGGATCTATTGACCTCCCTACTGGCTAAGAACTCTGGAGCCAAAGAGCAAGAGGAGATCAGGAAGGAACCACGCCAGAGTGTTTCCACTCCAACATCCCCGCAGGGAAGAAAAGAAACTGTCTGTTTCAACTGTGGAGGAGTCGGCCATTTTGGAAAGAGTGTGCCCCAGTCCAAGGAAGAACCGAGGCAATTACCACCAGCCGGTGGAAAACTTCAGAGGGCCCCGGTGAAGGAGTCAACCGGGCGCCCACTATTTGCAGAAAGCTCCAAAAAGATCCAAAAGCCAGAAGAGGCAAAGGAAAAGAGAAACAATGCCCCTCCTAAAATACCCGATGCCACTTGTCAGGAGTGGAAATCTAACAATCTGCGGGAAATCAATGCATACCAAGCCCAACAACGGTTGAGATCCAGAAAGAAATGGAAAAAAAAAAGAAAACCTCAAAAGGAAAGTCCAAGAGTCCAAAGAAGGACCCCCCCCCAGAAGAGTTTTCCAGCCAAGTTAATAGGGCCCTCCCCCCTAGTCCCCATTCAAGTGGAGGGAGTCTACACCAAGGCCATTCTAGACACAGGAGCCCAAGTGACCCTTTTCTATAATGACTTTTACCAGAAACACCTGAGTCACGTGCCCCTACAAAAGCTGGAAGACCTAGAGATATGGGGAATTGGTACTCATAGGTTTCCCTACGACGGTCATGTCTAGAGGCCAACCGATATATATCGGCTGGCCGATATATCGGTCGATATTTGGCCATTTTTGATAATACAGCATCGGCCGATTATTATCAAAATTAGGCCGATATTTTACACTGGCCATTCCTCTTATCCTTCCTTCTCCACACTCAGCAGCTCTGGCAGCATCAAGCGCCGTGCTGAGTGTGTGAACAGAGAGGAGAGAGAGAGAGAGAGAGAGAGGAGCTGTCAGCTTGATGTCGGGGTGGGCGGGACCCGGCTGGGGTGGGGTGGGCGGGACCCAGCAGCTATATTAAGCCCTCAACTTTCTCTCCTTCCCGATGTAGCAGATCACTTCACCTTCTTCCTTATTACTTTTACTATGGTCAGTCCAGGCAGCTTATCTCCGCTCCTCCCCGTCTACACTTCTCTCTTTGCCTTTGCTGCATGTTCACACCGTAAGTCAGCACCGATCCTCCTCGCTCCCCTGCCTAGTTCATTTTTCCCTTATCTTATCTGCTGTCCTCTCCATAAATATTCACTACACATATCATGCTGCCTCCTGTCCTGTCTCAGCTCAGCATTCCACACACACATCTTACACCCCTTCCATCCCAGTTTGCTTTTAGCTTTCATAATTGTCCTGTCCCCACCATGCAGCCTAGCACATTCCCTGCATTCTGTCACTAATGAAGACATTAGCACATACGTTTACTACCCCAACCTCCTCACAGATTCTATCTTTAATATCTTAACTCCCACCCTTCACATTGTAGCAATTTGTCATGCAATTTGACAAGTCACATCCTATTGCCGGCAAGGCACTGTTCAAATCAATGCGACACTGACTTTGAGTTGCCGCATCAATTTGAAAAAGTCGTACATGCACTACTTTTGCGATTTAGGGTGTGACTTCAATAGACATCTGTGCATGAAGCCACACAGATGTCTTCAAAGTCGCAACCCAAAGTCGCACTGAGATGCAGCTCTGAAATTGTGCGATTTCAGGTTAAGTCGCACAATTTCAAAGCCACAGTCAATGTGAACGGGGGCTAATAGTAGGTTCACACTGGTGTGCTGTGGTCTGGCCACAGTGCGATTGTATATTCAGTTTACCCAGAGTTTTAGGTGCGCTCCCATTCAATTCTATTAGACTGTCTGTTTTCACGAAAGCAAATTACAGTCTTGCATGCTGCATCTTTGATGCGCAATCAGAAAACACACAGTCCACTAGAATTCATCAGAAGCACACCTAAAACTGCAAGTAAATCACACATACAATCGCACTGTGGTCAAACCAAAGCGCACCAGTGTGAAACCGCTATACGGCTAGGTTCACGCGCAGTCAGGATCATGCACAAAATTGTGGTTTTCTTGACAAACACAGAAGCGCACTGTCCTTTAGTAGATACACAGCAGTGCCATTGATAGTTAAAGGCACCCCCAAACATCTGCTAACCCACACATGTGGTTTGGTACAGGACATTTTTAGAAAAGGGTCTTGGACTTCTTTTCCACATTTCCAAATTGGCACCACTGACCACTACCCCATATGTGTGCACCCATTACTCTCAGGTTGCTGCAGTGCAACACTTTAGGTACTAATATAGTACATGTCACAAACATTACTCAGCGGGGGATCGTTCCTCTGATCCCCGCTGAGCAGGCGAATGACAGGTCCATCTCCGCTCACTGTGCTGAGATGGACCTGTCAGAGACCTGCTCTCCTCTATGGGGAGATCGAATGAAAACGAATCGATAGTAAAATCCAGACAGATGGAAAGCCTGACAGGATCGGATATCAGCGGGTGTCAGCGGACATGTCACCGCTGACATCCGCTGCTCCATAGGAGTGATTGGAGGTTCCGATCAGGTCCGCCTGAAAAACTGACAGACAGACCCGATCGGAACGCCTGTGTAAAAGGGGCCCAAGTCCGAACCCGGGGTGGGCGCACTTTGCCCTAGGCGCTGGATGACCTTGTCCCAGCACTGGTTACAGTTACACTCTGCTTAGTGTAAAACCTGCCAGTGCCACCGCAAATCAGTGCCACTGCCAGCCAATGCCACCCGCCACTGCCAACCAGTTCCAATTGCCAGTGCCACTGCCAATCAGTGCCATCTGTCAGTTCCAAACCAGTGCCATCTGTCAGTTCCAAACCAGTGCCACCTGCTAGTGCCATTCAGTGCCATCTGTCAGTGCCACCTGTCAGTGCCAACAGTGCCATCTGTCAGTTCCAAACCAGTGCCACCTGCCAATGCCAACCAGTGCCATCTGTCAAGTCCAAACCAGTGCCACCTGCCAGTGCCACCTGCCAGTGCCAACCAGTGCCATCTGTCAAGTCCAAACCAGTGCCAACTAGTGCCATCTGTACTGAGGACATCAAGTGTGTGCTAGAGTGACAGGAGTAAGCAAGAAGGAGTGGGTGAGTTTTTTTTGTTTTTTCTTTTTCGTACATCACGGGACACAGAGCGACATAGTCATTACTAATGGGTTATATAGATACCTTCAGGTGCTGGCACTGGCAACTTCCAAAACCGGAAGTACCCTCCCCTATATAAGCCCCTCCCATCCGGGAGCACCTCAGTTTTTTTGCCAGTGTCTAAGGTGTTGGCCAAGAAGAAACATGTGTTTTTCACTGAGCTTGCGTACAGGTTCTTTTGGGCCTCAGTAAGCTATTCCGGATCCGACCAAAAAAGCTTCATAGCTAAACGGTCGGTACCCGGGCCTTGCAGAGAAGAGCAAGGTTTTGCCTGTAATGCTTCTCTTAGGAGAGCTGGACCCTGGGATCCAGAGCTCTGGTCATACCCACGACCAAGATGTTTTCTGTGCAGGGTGCTATACAGGTCCAGGGGAGTGGAATCCTTGGGAACCCGGTCCCTGAAGGTTTGATTACAATGCCTGCCGTGATAGGTGAAGTTTGGGCTTCTGTGGACCAAACAGAGTCCTGCGGCGAGGAAAAGGTAAGTGGGGGCCCTCGGGAACTTGGTTCTATTGAGGGACCCCCAAGCCTATTTTGTCTTTCTGCCTGTTACCTAAGGTATTCCCGCTAATATTCTGTGTATGCCTGTTACTACTGAGAAAATGTAAAAATTTTAATAGTAGGCAAGAAAAAAAAAAAAAAAATGTAAGACCGCGGTACCTGTGTTAGACACTAGAGGCCGCTATGGTTCTTTTTCTTGTAATGTGGATTTTTTTCGTCCAGAATCAAATCCAGGCAGTTGGTATGTTCTCTCCTGGGAAGCTGTCTCCTCTGCCCTGTTGCTGCGCTCATCCATCCCCGGGCCCTGCGGCAAAGGGACCCTGGCTCCCATCTAGCTCCTTGTTGTTTTCAAAAAAGGCGCCGAAGGCGCACGTGCCCGCGCGCGTGCGCGGGCACGCGCCTCTATTCATAGAGGCGATCTGGAAAAAGGGGCGGAGCGGGTGGATGACGCTCAGGTGTGCGCCGCGGCGCTACTGCGCATGTGCGGGCGTCCAGCGTGTTTTAAAGCACATTATAGCTGGCTATTGAAGTGCACAGACAGAGCTAGCAACAGTATAAAGGCACACAGAGGCGGTTGATGCAGGCATCCCCTAGAAAGGCACTTTAGTAGACACCAACTGTGATATAGCAGCAATTGTGCTAGACTATTCTCAGTAAAAGTGGTGTATTACGGCTGGAATACCTCAGCTTTAGGCTTAGGAATATGCCGTCCAGAAGCTCCGGAACTGAATCTTCCAGGAAGCGAAGGGGGTCTCATCGGGCTCTGAGGATCTTGGGCATGCTTCTGCTGCACCAGTCTCCCCTGAAGTTCAGAGGTAAGTGACCGTAGAGACCCCGCAGGGGTACTTGGTACTGTGGCTGTCCTCAGTTCACCTGCTCCTGTGTATGTAACAGAGGAGGTTTTTTCCTCAGCTCTGGGAGGATTAGAGAGAGATTGTCAACATTGATCGCTGCCTCCCTGTCAGGGAAAGCACGCCCCATCTCCGTCTCCTCCTTCAGAGTGCCTGTTAGCAGAGCAACAGTCCCATACAGGGATCAACCTGCCTGAAGGGGATCAGGATGAGGTTGATTCTGTTATAGAGGAATCAACAGTGGGGGAACCTTTTCTCAGCATCTCAAGCTGAAAGATTATGGGTTCAGTCTCTGACTAACATGGTCCGATCAGCATTAAAAATGCACCTTGCGGAACCATCAACCACTACTGTATCCTCGTTGGGGTCGCTAGAAGCCCCCAGACTGTCTGTTCTTTTCCACTTCACCCTTTACTGAAAGGGCTTATTTACCAGGATTGGGAACGTCCTGAGAAAATATTTATTCCCCCAAGAGATTTCCGGTGGTCTATCCCATGGAGGATAAGTTCATCAAAAAAAATGGAAGGTCCCTTCAGTGGACGCAGCCATCTCTTGTATGTATAAATCACTGACATGTCCAGTGGATAATGTCCAAATGTTCAAGAACCCAATAGATAAAAGATTGGAGTCCTTATGAAAGTCTGCTTCTTTCTACAGCAAGCTTGGTGACACAACCAGCAGTAGCAGCTATTGGGGTCTGCTAAGCAGTGAAGGATCAGTTGAAACAGGTCTTGAGGGACTTGACAGATCAGCAGGCCTTGCCCTAGCTGATCTACCTAGAGCCTTAGGCTTTGCGGTTGACGCCATAAAGGATTCAGTCCATCAGGCCTCCCGCCTTACGCTGTCTATAGTACATATGCGTAGGCTTCTATGGCTCAAAAACTGGTCTGCTGAAGCGGTAAAAATACGCTCTTGCCGGTTAAAAACAGAGTTAGAGGTCCCTCTTTAAGAGGCCTGCTTCTCCAGTCCCTGGGGCATCGGCTGTGTAACAGTTCTGACGGCCTCCTCGGTCAATTCCCGGGGGTAAAAAACAGGGACAATAGCAGGGTAATGAGAAACCCTGGGTCAGGGGAGGTACAAAACCTCCCCCAAAGTTAAATTCATTGAAGGGTTGCCCCCACTCAGTCAGGTGGGGGGAGGACTCCAGTTGTTCGCAAGAGACCTGGCGGGACACGATCAAAACAGATAGGTGCTCTCCGCAGTATGTTTGGGATACAGTTTGGAGTTAAAAGACTCTCCTCCTTCCCATTTTTTGAGGTCAAACGTGCCAAGGGATCCCCGGAAGAGAGAGTCCCTCCTGTTGGCACTAGAACAACTATTGCTCCAAGGAGTAATTATGGAGGTTCCCCTGGAAGAATGAGGGTTCGGGTTTTACTCAAACCTCTTTACAGTCCCGAAGCAAACGCGGACGGGAGGCCCATATTAATTCTAAAAGGGCTATACAAATTCCTGTATATCAGGACTTTCCGATGGAGTCGATCCGATCGGTGGCCACTGCCCTACAAGGGGAGGATTGGTTAGCCGCGATCGACATCAAAGATGCTTATTTGCACATTCCCATCTTTCCAGTCCACCAAAAATTTCTACGCTTTGCAGTAGAAGGGCGCCATTTTCAGTTCAGAGCCTTACCCTTCGGTTTGGCCACAGCACCACGAGTGTTTACAAAAATTATGGCCCTTTATTGGCCAATCTAAGAACACAAGGTGTAATGATAATGGCATATCTAGATGACTTGTTGCTGATAGACCACTCAGTGAAAAAACTAGACGTGGTCGTTCACAAGACAATCAAGTATCTGGAATCTCACGGTTGGATTATCAACCGAGACAAGTCAGCCCTAAAAACCAGTCAAAAGTCTGGAATACTTGGGGCTAAGGTTGGATTCAGGCCAGAGAAAAATATTCTTGCCTCAAGGAAAGGTGTTGTCTTTGAAAGATTTGATCCACTTAGTGGGTACAAAAAAGACAGCCGTCCATACGCCTGTGCATGAGGCTGCTGGGAAAAATGGTGGCATCATTCGAAGCAGTACCCTACGGTCAATTCCATTCAAGGAATTTGCAAGGGGCCATACTGTCAGCCTGGAACAAAAAAGTTCAGGCCCTAGACTTACAATGTCCTTGTCCCCTTCCGTTCGCAAGAGCCTCCGTTGGTGGTTGGTTCCCCAGAATCTGGTAAAAGGGAAATCCTTCAGTCCGATTTCTTGGAAGGTGGTCACTACAGATGCCAGCCTTATAGGCTGGGGAGCAGTACTGGAGCAATGGTCTCTCCAGGGCAGATGGTCGGATGCAGAAAAGGCCCTGCCCATCAATCTCTTAGAGATACGAGCAGCCCGGTATGCCCTAGTAGCATGGACATCCAAACTCCAAGGGTCCCCTGTCAGAATTCAATCAGACAATGCCACAGCAGTGGCATATATCAATCATCAGGGGGGCACCAGGAGTCGTGCAGCCCAGAGGGAAGTAAATTACATCCTGAAATGGGCAGAAAGATATGTCCCAGCCATATCTGCGGTATTTATTCCAGGAGTGGAGAATTGGAAGGCGGACTTTCTAAGTCGCCAGCAGTTATGCCCAGAGGAATGGTCCCTTCACCCCGAGGTTTTCTGGACAATATGTCAGCGGTGGGGAACATCGGATGTAGATCTTCTAGCATCCAGATTCAACGCAAAGGTGGACAGGTTTGTCTCTCGGACAAGGGATCCCCTAGCTTGCGGCTCGGATGCCCTAGTGTTCCCTTGGGATCAGTTCAAGCTGATATATGCATTCACACCGCCACAATGGTTACCTCGATTATTCCGCAGAATCAGGGTAGAAAAGAAACCAGTGATTCTGGTGGCTCCAGCATAGCCCCGAAGAGCGTGGTACGCGGAGATTGTAAAATGTCAGTGGGGAGTCCTTGGTCTCTCCCACGTCGTCCGGACCTGCTTTCGCAAGGACCGATATACCACCCTTCCTTACCAGCCCTAGGTTTGACGGCCTGGCTATTGAAGCCCACATTCTAAAAAAGAGAGGGCTCTCTAATCCTGTGGTATCTACCATGATCAATGCCAGGAAGCCGGTATCCAGGCAGATCTACTATAGAATCTGGAAGGCGTACATCGCGTGGTGTGAGGCCAAGAAATGGCATCCACATAAGTACGTAATAGGTAGGAGTCTGGACTTCCTACAGTGGGCTGTAGATAGGAAGCTTGCCTTGAGTACTATCAAAGGTCAGTTTTCGGCCTTGTCAATATTTTTTCAAAGGCCCTTGGCTTCGCATTCACTAGTCAAAGCCTTTAGATAAGGAGTGATGCGTATTAGTCCTCCGGTTAATATTCCCATATGTCCATGGGATCTAAACCTGGTTCTGTCGGTTCTACAGAAACAACCATTTGAACCATTACAGCATAGTTCCTTGGTTCTTCTCACCAGGAAATTGTTTTTTCTAGTAGCCATTTGTTCGGCTAAAAGAGTGTCGGAATTAGCAGCTATGTCCTGTAAAGAGCCATATCTGGTTATCCATAAGGACAGAGTAGTGTTACGTCCTCATCCAGCCTTTCTTCCTAAGGTGGTATCAAGGTTTTCATTTGAACCAAGATGTGGTTCTTCCTTCTTTTTTCCCCAAACCTAGTTCGGTAGAGGAAAAGTTATTGCATTCTTTGGATGTAGTAAGAGCAGTTAAAGCTTATCTAAAAGCCACTGCTCAGATTCGCAGAACGGATACTTTGTTTATTCTGCCGGAAGGCCCCAGAAAGGGTCAGGCAGCGTCAAAATCTACTTTAGCCAAGTGGATTCAACAGGTCATTATGCAAGCCTATGGCTTAAGAAGGAGACCGCCTCCGTTCAAAGTTAGAGCGCACTCCACGAGAGCAGTTGGAACTTCATGGGTAGCGCATCACCAGGCCTCCCTGGCTCAAATCTGTAAGGCCGCAACATGGTCTTCAGTACACACGTTTACTAGGTTCTACCAGGTGGACGTTAGAAGTCAGGAGGATGTCGCCTTTGGGCTGCAGTGTGTTGCAGGCCGCAAAAGATCCTCATGTCTGATAGCGCTCAGCTTATGTATGGTGTATCCCCCCCCTCGTTGGGCATTGCTTTAGGACATCCCATTAGTAATGACTATGTCGCTCTGTGTCCCGTGATGTACGAGAAAGAAAATAGGATTTTTATAACAGCTTACCTGTAAAATCCTTTTCTTGGAGTACATCACGGGACACAGAGCTCCCACCCCTCTTTTGGGGACACTTATTGCTTTGCTACAAAACTGAGGTGCTCCCGGATGGGAGGGGCTTATATAGGGGAGGGTACTTCCGGTTTTGGAAGTTGCCAGTGCCAGCACCTGAAGGTATCTATATAACCCATTAGTAATGACTATGTCGCTCTGTGTCCCGTGATGTACTCCAAGAAAAGGATTTTACAGGTAAGCTGTTATAAAAATCCTATTTTTTTAAACCGGCCTAAAAAATCGGCCATCGGCCGCCCCAATTTCTAAATATCGGCATCGGCCAGAGAAAAACCCATATCGGTCGACCTCTAGTAATGTCTCAATCAGGCTGGCCTTTGATCCCTCTGTGACAGGAAAGGCAGAAGTCTTTGACGCCCTGGCAGTAGTTTGCCCTCGCCCACCTGGAGCCAACACGAGTTCCCTGATTATAGGGACCAACACTGAGGGCATTGAAGAAGGCGAAGGGCCAGATCCCAGTGAGCATCAGGAATGTCACTAGTTCTCCCATGAAGATTCCGGCCCGGATGTTGCTGGGAAAAGTAAACCCTGCTACCCCAGTGGCCCTGTCCGACTTGGAGAAGACAGAAATAGGAGAACACACTCCAGAGAAACTCTGCCTAGAGAACACCACCCCACCCTCGGTGTGGAAGGAAAGAGCCAAGGCCCAGCTGACTAGGTGGAGAAAAATATTCTCAAGGGACGAGTTTGACGTAGGGTGTGCAAGGAGTGCCACCCATAAGATCCGTCTGCAGGAAGACAAACCTTTCCTGGAGACGGTCCGGCGAGTTCCCCTAGCTGACTTAGAAGACTTACGTGAACAGTTGACGGAGCTTAAGAGAACTGGGGTTATTCGGGAGTCCAGAAGCCCATATGCCTCTCCTATCGTGGTAGTCAGGAAAAAGAATGGGTCGCTGAGACTTTGCATAGACTACAGGACTCTCAATAGGAGGACCATACCCGACCAGTATACCACCCCCAGGATAGAAGATGCCTTACAGAGTCTGTCTGGAGCCAAGTGGTTCAGCGTCATGGACCTGAAGAGTGGGTATTACCAATTCCCAATGCACCCCGATGACAGGGAGAAGACAGCATTTATCACCCCAGTGGGATTCTATGAGTTTAACAGGATGCCTCAGGGCCTGTCGGGGGCCCCTGCCACTTTCCAGAGATTGGAGAAGACAGTGGGAGACATGAATCTTATTGAAGTCCTGGTGTACCTAGACGACATCATTGTCTTCGGGAAGACTCTGGAGGAGCACGAAGAAAGGCTGGAGAAAGTCCTGAAGAGACTCAGTAAAGAGGGACTTTAACTCTCCAGGGAGAAGTGTCAGTTTTACCGGTCCTCAGTCCACTATCTGGGACACATAGTGTCTAAAGAGGGAGTGTCTACAGACCCTGACAAACTGGAAGCAGTTACCTCCTGGCCCCGACCAACTACAGTGACTGAGCTCAGATCCTTCCTGGGGTTCTGCTCCTACTACCGCAGATTTGTAGAAGGGTTTGCAAAAATTGCCAAACCTCTGAATGAGTTACTGAAGACAGAAGGAGAGGAGCTTGATACTGGCCACAGGAAGCCCGGAGAGTCAGTGAAAGACCAGTGGACAGAGAAGTGTGAAGAGGCCTTCAAAATGCTGAAGAAAAGTCTGATCACTGCCCCGATCTTGGCCTATGCTGATACCAAGAGACCATATGAACTACATGTGGATGCCAGCCATGATGGTCTGGGAGGTGTACTGTACCAGGAGTATGAAGGACAGCTAAGGCCAGTCGCCTATGTAAGTAGGAGTCTAACACCAGCAGAAAAGAATTACCCCACCCACAAACTGGAGTTCCTGGCCCTAAAGTGGGCAGTTGTGGATAAACTCAAAGACTATCTGTATGGAGCTGACTTTATAGTAAAGACAGACAATAACCCACTCACCTACCTTTTCACCACAGCCAAGCTGGATGCCACCGGCCACCGTTGGTTGGCGGCACTCTCTGGATTCAACTTTAGCCTCAAGTATAGGCCGGGAACTGGAAATAGAGATGCTGATGCATTGTCCAGAAGGTCTCATGCTCCCACTTACCATACAGAAGACTGGACCCAGGTAACCCCAGATGGGGTGCGGGCTTTGTGTCAAGGAGCACAACTTTAAAGCTAGTGGCGGATCCAGGGCAGAAGAAATTGGAGTTTTGGTAGTGGGGGTGCCCAAATGCTATTGTGACGTAACCCAGATTGGCGAAGACGACTTGCCAAAACTATCCAAGCAGGACATAAGAAGAGATCAGTTGGAAGACCCCTGGGGAAGATTGGCTTTGGAAGCTCTGGAAGACCAGGATCCAGATAGGCTCTTGCAAGATCTCTCAAAGGAGGCTCGATTAATCCACAAAGAATGGAACAAGTTGCAGGTGCATCAAGGGGTGGTCTACCGAAGGGGCCCCTCTGATGACCTAGAAGAGAAGTGGCAACTGTTTCTGCCAGAAAAACACAGGAAGACTGTTCTAGCTGCCCTACATGACAACCATGGCCACTTAGGGGCCGAACGAACCTTCCAGCTTGTAAGGAATAGATTCTACTGGCCTTGTATGCGAGCTGAAGTGGAGGAGTACTGTCACTCATGTGCTCCCTGCATACAGAGGAAGACATTGCCACGTCAAGCTGCCCCAATGGGCCATCTGCAGAGTCAAGGGCCCTTGGACTTGGTATGCATCGACTTTCTCTGTCTGGAACCTGACTTGAGTGGACACGGAAATGTTCTGGTGATAACCGACCATTTCACCCATTACGCCCAGGCCTTTCCAACTAAAGACCAGAAGGCCTCCACTGTAGCCAAAATCTTGGTGGAGAAGTACTTCGTGCATTACGGGTTACCTCAACGCCTTCACTCAGACCAAGGGAGAGACTTTGAGAGCCTACTGATTCGGAAGTTGCTGGACTCTTTAGGAATAAAAAAAACTCGTACTACCCCTTATCACCCCCAAAGTGATGCCCAACCAGAAAGATTCAACAGGACTCTGTTAAATATGTTGGGGACTCTAAATAGTGAGGAGAAGCAACATTGGGGCAAGCACATAGCTGCCATAGTGCACGCCTATAATAGTACAGCCAGTGATGTCGCAGGGTATTCCCCTTACAGACTAATGTTTGGAAGAGAGGCCAGACTACCAGTGGACTTGGCCTTTGGCACCTCCATGGACCATACATCTGTCGCCTCGCACAAAGGATACGTGGAGAGACTGCGGAAGAGCTTAAGGCTGGCCTATGAGAAGGCCCAATCAACTTCTGATCAGAGAGGAGCCCGGAACAAACGGAACTTTGACCTTAGGGTCCGTATTCAAGATTTAGTTGAATGTTGCTGAGAAATTTAGGCATCCCAGGGAAGCACAAGCTGGCAGACAGATGGAAGTCAGAACCTTATGTAATTTGTAAGAAGCTGCCTGGGTTGCCCGTGTACCAGTTGAAGCCTGAAGGAAGAGCGGGGCCACTGAAGACCTGGCACAGAAACCATCTGCTGCCTCTTTCTGAAGCAGTCAGGATGCCCCCTACTCTGGATTCCTCTGAGTTACCTTCCGCTCCTCGTACTCCTAGATCCAACACCAGGTCTCAGACAACTCTATTAAGGGAGGAAGAAACTTCAGACCAAAGTGAAGAAGAGGAAGCAGAGCTCAGTTGGCTGTGGCCACCCCAGGTGCCTGAATTCCTGATAGTGGATCCTTTGTTACCTGAATTCCCCATAAATGACATTTTGAATGCAGAAGCTGCAGAGTTTATTCCTTCTAATGCCCAGAGTGATGAATGGGAAGATGCACTGGAATCAGTCTCGGAGGAAGATCCAAGCAACACTCTATACCTCCCTGCACCTTAATCGGATGTCCTTGAAGAAGAAGGCCCCATTGTACCTGTCTTAGTGGAAACACCCTTGGAGCCAGAACCCATAACTTCCAGGGAGCAAAGGGTGAAAAGAATTATCCGCCCTCCTCGGAAGTTGACATACACTCAGATGGGAGAAAGCTCTGAGGACACAGTGACTACCGCCAGAAGGACAATTCAAAAGCCCGGTCCCTCCACCGTGCATTTGGTGGAGGGCATCCCCAGCTCACTTTCTGGCACAGTTAGGCAGGTCACTTCTGTTAATGTGGCCTGTGGTCAGAGCAACCTCCCATACCAAATTTGGTGGGAGGTTCCCCTGCCAAGTTCTTTTGCCATGGTCAATTGCATTACTGTTAAATAATGCTTACGTTATCTTTGGGGACCAAAGATTTTAAGTGGGGGGAGTGCTTAGCGGGGTATTGCCCTTTTATCTCTCAGAGACTACATTACCCAGTACACTTTAAGTCACCCAGGGTGCATTGCCCCACACAAGGACTGCTGGGGTGGACTTTATAAGGGAGAGGCGGAGCACAGTCTTTCTCTTTGGACACCGCCAGCCCAGCAGGTTGAACTACTGCTTGGTCTTCTGTGACTTTAGGCCCAAAGCCTGGGCCTTTCTCCAAAGAGCCTTCTGCTCGCACAGAGGAAACTGAGGGACGTCTCTCCTTTGTTACTACACCATTGCCAGGAGGACCGAAGACCCGGATGTCGAGAGATCTGTGTACTTAGACACAGAAGCGGAAGAAACGGACGTGGACTGGTCCGGTTGGGTGAGAGAGCACTTGCTCATAGACAGACACAGTAACCCTGTTACATTGGTGGATTAAAAATTCTATTCTTCAAGTGCACCACCGTTGCTGGTGAAGATTTTCGCTACAGAACTTCCACTTAGTTCAGTCAGGCCTGACTGTGTAGCATAGACTTTCCTGGCGATATTTTGTTCACGAGGGGAAATAGCTGCAAAGGGGACTGTTAGAGTTGTGTTGCATTGTATACTTGTCTGCTCATTTAAACACTGTTTATTGCAGGGCTCTGCACATGACATGTACATTCCTGTTTTATTGCTTACCCACTAGTCTAAGTAAATATACAAGGGTTAAGTATATTGGTGTCTGTGTCCTTTACTTTACAGAAGAGACAGTTAAAGGAAGTTTTAATATATTGCTGCGTGTTCTTGTCATAGGACTGTGCCGCTGTGAGTTACAGGCCTCACAGTCCTATTCACCCCTACTAACTGTGCCAAGGGAGGTTAGAGCCGATTGCCAGGGGTTGACAGCGGTGCACTACAGGGCCCAAAATCATACAGGCAGCCCTCTTAACTGGGGGTATCGCTACAGTTATAAAAAAAAAAAAAAAAAAGAAAAGAAATGAACAGTCCTTAAATGTACAGTAGAGCCTGTAGGTACATTAAACCCAAGCGGTTGTATTGCCCGCTTGGTCATTTTTACCTACAGGTAAGCCTATAATAAGGATTACCTGTAGGTAAAATGAATATCTCCTAAACCTGTACAGTTTAGGAGATATTCACCCTTCATGTCAGCGGCGCATGCGTGCTGAAGGTCCGGCAGGTTTTTTTTTTTCTTTGGTCGTTTACTACCACTTTAAAGCGGAGTTCCACTCAGAAATTGAATTTCCGCTGTTCGGATTCCTCCCCACCTCCGGTGTCACATTTGGCACCTTTCAGGGGGGTGTGGGAAGCAGATACCTGTCAAATCCAGGTATCTGCTCCCACTTCTGGAGAAAATCGCAGCACATCGTGCGGCGATCTACGTAATGTCCGGCAAATCCTCCCCCCCTGCTGTCTTCTGGGAGACACACAGGTCCAAGAAGACAGCAGGGACCAATAAGAACGTGCAGCACGACTCGCACATGCGCAGTAGGGAACCAGGAGTGAAGCCGAAAGTCTTCACGGCCTGGTTCCCTTACCAGGAATGGCGACGGCAGCACCCCGGAGTCGATCCGAAGATCGGCTGGTGTGCCGACATCGTGGGCTCCCTGGACAGGTAAGTGTCCTTATATTGGGCGGCACAGTGGTGTAGTGGGTAGCACTCTTGCCTAGCAGTAAAAAGGGTCGCTGGTTCGAACCACGACACTACTTGCCTAGAGTTTGCATGTTCTCCCTGTGCCTGTGGGGGTTTCCTCCGGGTACTCCGGTTTCCTCCCACACACCAAAGACATGCTGATAGGTTAATTGGCTTCTGTCTAAATTGGCCCTAGTATATGAATGTGAGTTAGGGACCTTAGATTGTAAGCTCCTTGAGGGTGGGGACTGATGTGAATGTACAAATGTATAATGTAAAGCGCTGCGTAAATTGACAGCGCTATATAAGTACCTAAATAATAATAATTAAAAGTCAGCAGCTACGGTAATTTTTTCATTGCCACCAAGAATCCGCTTTAAGTGTACTTTAAGTGTACTTTGTGAAAAATGTATGACTCTTATGCCGCGTACACACGATCAGAATTTCCGACAACAAAACCGTGGGTTTTTTTCTGACGGATGTTGGCTCAAACTTGTCTTGGATACACACGGTCACACAAATGTTGCTCGGAAATTCCGATGCTCAAGAACACGGAGACGTACAACACTATGACGAGCCGAGAAAAATTAAGTACAATGATTCTGAGCATGCGTCAAATTGGTTCCAAGCATGCGCAGCACTTTTGTGCGTCGGAAATGGCTACACACGATCAGAATTTCCGACAAGAACTTTTGCCGTTGGAAAAATTGAGAACCTGCTCTCAAACATTTGTTGCTCAGCAAATGTCCGATGGAGCCTACACACGGTCGGAATATCCGACCAAAAGCTCACATCGAACATCCGATCGTGTGTACGTGGCGTTATTATACATTACCATAGAAAATATTAGGACAAAATTGCAAAAATACATTAAAAAGTTGAATACCAAAAACCATGGTCAGGTGTAGAGAGAAAAAGAAAAAAAAAGGGAAAAAACAAGGACACCAAGTAGGAAGAGAGGAAAAAGAAAAGGGAATGAAAAGAGGAGAGAAAAAAAAAGGAAGTGAAGCTGATAATTTTTTTCACCCCTGCCAGTGTTAAGTTGCATGTCTCATCCATGTAAACTGATACATTCTGCTGGGGAGCTGAAAAAGCTGTGCTTTTGGAAAACAACAGACTTGCTGGCTGGTTCAGCAGATGCAAATAGAAGAATGAAAGCCTAAAAAAATAAAACTAATGCAGCCATCACATCTAAGCATTGGTAAGCTGCAATGAAATAAATGTTTACTTTTGGGTTTAATATTGCTTGATTCAGGTCATCTGCAGTCCGCACTATAACTGCAGATGAGTAAGAAAAAGTTTATTTTTGCTTGCTGCGGCCTATCAATAATACCTCGTAACTACTTCAATACCAGGCACTTACACCCCCTTCCTGCCCAAGCCAATTTTTAGCTTTCAGAGCTGTCGCAATTTGAATGACAATTGCACGGTCATCCTACACTGTACCCAAACAAATTTTTTATCATTTTGTTCCCACAAATAGAGCTTTCTTTTGGTGGTATTTAAACACTGCTGGGGTTTTTATTTTTTGCGCAACAAATAAAAAATACCGAAAATGTAGGAAAAAAAAAAGTTTTGCTTTGTTTCTGTTATAAAAAATTGTAAATAAGTAAGTTTTCTCCTTTAATGATGGGCACTGATAAGGCGGCACCAATGAGCTGACACTCATAGGCAGCACTGATGGGTGGCACTGGTATGCAGCAATAATGGGCACTCATAGACGGCACTGATGGGCACCAATAGGTGGCACTGAAAGGCTGCACTGATGGGTACTTATTGGTGGCACGGATGGGCACTGATAGGTGGCACTGCTGGGCATCACTGATCTGACAGGCATTCATAATGGTGCCAGTCAGTGCCCATTTGTGGGCACTGATTGGCATATATTGGGCACACTGGCATCCCTGGTGACCATGGGGGGCATACCTGGCCATCCACGTGTTGGGGGGTTCCTTGGTGGTCCTGGCGGCATCCCCCCAGTGTGGGCATCCATAATAAAGAATCAGCGCAGACCCCCCTGTCAGGACCGACTCTCCTTTACTCGCGTCTGTCAGATGAACGGCTCTTCCTGTTTACATTGTGATCAGCCTTGAGAGGCTCTTTACCGAGATCGGTGTAGCGGTGTGTCAGACTGATCACCGCGATGCGCACCCCCACAGGTTATCCTGCTGGATGTCATATGAAGTGGTTAAAGTGTAGCTCAAGCCAAAATCTTTTGTTTTTCGTTTTTTGATAGCATAAGGAATATTTCAAAAACCCTTCAGGGGGTTTTCCCCTTTTTTGGGGGGGAAGATTTGCCCTTACTTCCTATCCTTGAGACACTACAGGAAGTGAAAGTTATATTTGCCAATTTTTTTCTTTAATGTGGAACAGGAAGCTATCAGTGTCTTTGAGAATATTGTTTCCCATCACTATTTTTCTTTCATATTAATGCCTATTTTTGGCCTTTTCTAATGGTTTGGATAGAATAAGGAGGGATTGGTATCCTCTGTTAAATTGTTATTGCATTTTGTGGTTAGGGAGATTTCCCCTCCTTTCTTGTTAGGTTAAGTTAGGGACACAGAAAATGTTATTGCTAAAAGGTGTTTTTTTTATTGCCAGGAGATTTAGTGGGTTTTGAATGAAGTGTATTCTTTAGTTTGGATTTATGGTGGGGATGTGTGACCAAATGGTCAAGGTGGAAGGAACCTTGATCGTATTTACGATATGGGTTATGTTCAATGTATGTTTTATTTTTTAAACTTCTGCTTACATTATCAGTGAACAGTGACCCATTTCCAGTTATCTTGACCCCTGGTCCCTGTGTTTACCTTCCTGCAATGATTAACCAACAAAAAACAAGCTTATGTCAAAGATCAAAAATCAAAGCTTTTCTCTTTCTGACTAACAGGCAGAAAGTTTGGAGTTTAAGTGAAACCCTTTTTTTTGCTGACTTGAATTATTAAAGATGCAAGCTTTCAGGACCCGTTAGGTTTTTTCCGTAGGTGTTCTACAATTGTCTAATGCTTGAGTATGGAACCTAATGAGTCCCAAAAGCTTGCATCTTTATTAACTCAAGTTAGCCAATAAAAGGTTTCACTTAAGCTCCATCTTTGCCACATTATTTGATGGAAAACATGATAAAAAAAGACTTTACTGCTATCTAAAACATGAATCAACTATTCTGCAGAGCTTCCTTATCAAAAATGTATGGAACAGCATCAGAGATTTTACAATGCTTGTACCGCTTTAAGTGGACTGTTTCCCTCCCAAAATAAAAAAATCTCACAGCTGCATGCAGGTGCCTCGTGGGAAGGATATCTCACCAGCCTCACAAGATCTCAGGAAGAACTCCATTCATCATACATTGATATTGCTTCAAGCAACCTGTATGTCAGTAGTGTAATTCCGCTTCCATTGGCATAGCCATGGAAATTTATAAAAAAATTGGAAACAGCGACAGATTTCTAATATCACACTCTCTGATATCATTGGAGGAACGGCAAAAGCACAGAAGAAGAAGCCAGCCACTGATGATATCCAGGAGTCAAGATGGCAGCACAGTAATAAAGGAGGTGAAGAATAGCCTGTGCAAACAGAGAAACCTATGGCGGCAAGCAGTGCCGATCCTGACCTCCCTGGGGCCCTAAGCAAAATTCTGCTAAGGGGCCCTTTACGGTGGCAAAAAATGGGTGTGGTTTACGCGGAATGGTGGGCGTGGCTTACGTGGGCGTGGCTCGGAGGGGTGTGGTTAGAGTCGGAGATGAATGAGGGATGGAGGAAGAAAGAGAGAAAGAAAGAGGGAGAGCTAGAAAGAAAGAGGGGTGGAGGGACAGCAGGCCCAGATCCTACACCACAATAGAAATATGTGTATTCCAGAAAGTTTAACAAATCAGCAGATAAAGATACTCCAAACACCTGGTGTTAGCGCTTCAATCATCCCGGCACCATGGTTGTTATGGTGTCAGGATGACTGAAGCGCATTATTTCTATTATTACATTGTAATATAGAATGAAATTATTCAACTCACCATAATGCAGAATCAGTGGAAGCCCCGAGTCCCTCCTTACACCAGGCATTCCCAGCGGAGTCCCCCTTACACCAGGCATTCCCAGTAGAGTTCCTCCTTATATCAGGCATTCCCAGTAGAGTCCCTCCTTACACCAGGCATTCCCAGCGGAGTCCCCCTTACACCAGGCATTCCCAGCGGAGGCCCCCCTTACACCAGGCCTCCCCAGCGGAGGCCCCCCTTACACCAGGCCTCCGCAGCGGAGGCCCCCCTTACACCAGGCATTCCCAGCGAAGGCCCCCCTTACACCAGGCATTCCCAGCGGAGTCCCGCCTTACACCAGGCATTCCCAGCGGAGTCCCGCCTTACACCAGGCCTCCCCAGCGGAGGCCCCCCTTACACCAGGCATTCCCAGCGGAGGCCCCCCTTACACCAGGCATTCCCAGCGGAGGCCCCCCTTACACCAGGCATTCCCAGCGGAGGCCCCCCTTACACCAGGCATTCCCAGCGGAGTCCCCCCTTACACCAGGCCTCCCCAGCGGAGGCCCCCCTTACACCAGGCATTCCCAGCGGAGGCCCCCCTTACACCAGGCATTCCCAGCGGAGTCCCCCCTTACACCAGGCCTCCCCAGCGGAGGCCCCCCTTACACCAGGCATTCCCAGCGGAGTCCCCCCTTACACCAGGCATTCCCAGGGGGTTCCCCCTCTTACACCAGGCCTCCCCAGCGGAGGCCCCCCTTACACCAGGCATTCCCAGCGGAGGCCCCCTTACACCAGGCCTCCCCAGCGGAGGCCCCCCTTACACCAGGCCTCCCCAGCGGAGGCCCCCCTTACACCAGGCATTCCCAGCGGAGGCCCCCCTTACACCAGGCCTCCCCAGCGGAGGCCCCCCTTACACCAGGCATTCCCAGTGGAGGCCCCCCTTACACCAGGCCTCCCCAGCGGAGGCCCCCCTTACACCAGGCATTCCCAGCGGAGGCCCCCCTTACACCAGGCCTCCCAGGCGGAGGCCCCCCTTACACCAGGCATTCCCAGCGGAGGCCCCCCTTACACCAGGCCTCCCCAACGGAGGCCCCCCTTACACCAGGCATTCCCAGTGGAGGCCCCCTTTACACCAGGCATTCCCAGTGGAGGCCCCCCTATACACCAGGCCTCCCCAGCGGAGGCCCCCTTACACCAGGCATTCCCAGTGGAGGCCTGCCTTACACCAGGCATTCCCAGCGGAGGCCTTACACCAGGGTAGGCCTCCCTTACACCAGGCCTCCCCAGCGGAGGCCCCCCTTACACCAGGCATTCCCAGCGGAGGCCCCCCTTACACCAGGCATTCCCAGCAGAGGCCTCCCTTACACCAGGTGTGATGCCCCAGCAGCAGAGACTCTCTCCGCCGCCATTACGCAGAGGGGACAGTGGAGGAGCCGGCCGGGTGGCTGGCAATAGGAATTAAGCTGCGGCGCCGCCGCCCACCCCCGCCCCTTCCCACATTTCACTCACACACAGACAGACATTAGCGGGGCGGGAGGTGGGCGGTGCCGCAGCTCAATTCCTATTGGCAGCCACCCTGACCCTCTTCTTGGTCTACAAGAAAATGAAAATTGTCTCCGCCCGGCCTGCGGACCTCTAGTGGCGGCGGCGGCGGTTGCGGCGAAGATTCGGGGGCCCCTAGTAATTACTCGGGGCCCTATGCAGCTTGCCTAGCAAGCCTATAGGGCGGATCGGCCCTGGCGGCAAGTACTCATTGTGAGATGTGTTTTATTTTGCTGAAATAAATACAGTGTTGGCAATTTCACATGAGGGTGAGAGGAAAGATGTCCATTTTAATGCACACACTAACCTTGATAGTTCCAAATTAGGACAATGGACACACACTTCCACCCACTCCGATGGTAATACCCTCAACCTGGTATTCTCCCATCTCTGCACTCCTGGCAACTCATGGCAACCTTGCCAACACGTCCTTTCCTCTCTCTGATCACAACCTCATCAGTTTCACAGTATCCTTGTCTCCAACAACCTATCCCTCCAAGCACCAAAAAATTACTTGTAGAAACCTTCACCACTTTAACCCTGCTATTTTCTATTCTGCTACTGACCACCTCTATGACAATCTCTCCCTTGTCCTATCCTGACCTGGCCACCTCTATCTACAACAGTTCACTCTCATACTCACTGGACGCACTTGCTCTTCTAACTACTGTACATGCAGAATCAGGCCCCGGCCATTACAGCCCTGGCAAACTGACAACACCAGAACTCTCAAGAGACATTGCTGTACTCCTAAACGACTGGCATAAAACCAAATCAATCCAGGACTTTACTCTATTTAAATCTGCCCTCCTAAAATACAATTACTGCCTCCAGGCTGCCAAACAAATTTACTTTGTCTCTCTTATTAATACTATGTCATCCAGTCCCAGTTGGCTCTTCTCTACCTTTAACTCCCTGCTTTGTCCCCCACCCCTTTAACCCACTAACTCTCTCGCTGCTCAAGAGATTAAAATAACAAAATAACTGATCCACAAACCTTAAATTAATTTCAGAGTGGCAGCCAACATTAAGAATGTGTCCCAACAAATGGATAAATATGTAAAATAATGAATGCGGCTCTAACTAAGTAGGTACGAAAAAAGTGCGTAGTGCAAAAATATTAAATAACAAAAGCAATAAACAACTGTAGCGGGGTGCTAAATTTAGGAGAAGTGTTTGGGTGGTAGTTATACCCAAACACCCTAATTGTTGGAGTTCTTGCAACCATTTTTGTCTGCAGGGAGAGTATTGGTGTATAGTTCCCTGTGGCCTGCAGGTGGCGCTGCCATAGTAGGCCAGGGTCGAACCGCTAATCCAGTGCTGTACCTTGTGTGTCCCCTCCAAGCAGCCGTACGGTGGGTGTGGTAGGCCTGCTGTGCATGCTGGGAGAGGATATAAAAGGGGCAGACGCTGCCTGTTCAGGGTTCGTTGTCGGGGGTCCTACCCCAGGGAGTGTGTGTTCCTGTCCGTCCTGGGCACCTTTGGCCCAGGGGCGGAGGTCGTGGATCAGTCCCAGGCACCTTTAGTCCTGGGACTGCAACAAAGGCCTGGGCCCAGAACCTTCGGCTGGAGCCCGCCGGGGATCGAGGAGTCTCAGGGTGCCGCCTTGCGAGGGGATCAATATCCTAGATGAGGAGGCCGGGGGAGGAACCGTTCCGAGGGACTGGTGCAGAAGTCACGGTGAAGGAAGGGTCCCGGTAACTCTCTGGAGGGATGTCTTCTCCTTAACAGAGGCCAAGTTCACCAGGTCTGTGGCAGAGACCAAGTTCACCAGGTCTGTGGCAGAGACCAAGTTCACCAGGTCTGTGGCAGAGACTTTGGGTAAAGTTCGAGCACCATATCGGCTGCTAGTCCCAAGCTAGGGAGACTATCCAAATGGGCTGAGTCTGCATGAGAATCGGAGCAGTGAATTGGGTTACGTTTGTCAACAGTAAAAAAAGGAAAAAATGGCGCAAATAGGGTTCTGGCAGAGCAAAGAATCCAAATGTCAGTGATTTTCAATAATGATGCAAGCACCAGCGGCAGCTACCAAAAGCAGAAGCAGGCTCTGTAAAACATGATTAAGAAATGAAGGTGCGCCAAACTAAGTGCAGTATAACAGGCTTTAATGGCAAATTAAATAAAAGACAGCCAAATGGCTACTCACAGGGTGCAGGACAATATAAGGCATGTAAGGGTTTAATGGTGGTCCGGTGTCATCTGAGGCAGTCCTCGGGGGAGATGTAGGTCCCAGATGAGAGGATGGCTGAAGGCAGGTTGAGAGGAAGGCTGGAGGCAGGTTTGCGGTGTCAGCAGAGGAAGTCTGAGCATCTGAGCCGGGGGTGATGTGATTATCCCTGTTTTGCAGGAAACAGCCAGGAGACAACCAGGAAGCTGCGCATCAGCGTGCGCTTCAGCGTGGAGCGCAACGTGCCATCAGACCGGAAGTGACGTGGAGTGGAGAACGGACCAATGGGATGACGCGTTTCACAGCATCCGCTGTTTCATAGATGGATCTGATGAAACAGCGGATGCTGTGAAACGCGTCATCCCATTGGTCCGTTCTCCACTCCACGTCACTTCCGGTCTGATGGCATGTTGCGCTCCACGCTGAAGAGCACGCTGATGCGCAGCCTCCTGGTTGTCTCCTGGCTGTTTCCGCGGTACAGGGATAATCACATCACCCCCAGCTCAGATGCTCAGACTTCCTCTGCTGACACCGCAAACCTGCCTCCAGCCTTCCTCTTATCCTGCCTTCAGCCATCCTTTCATCTGGGACCTACATCTCCCCCGAGGACCGCCTCAGATGACACCAGACCACCATTAACCCCTTACATGCCTTATATTGTCCTGCACCCTGTGAATAGCCATTTGGCTGTCTTTTATCTAATTTGCCATTAAAGCCTGTTATACTGCACTTAGTTTGGCGCACCTTCCTTTCTTCATTGGGTTACGTTTGTGCCTGGACCTCTTCCACACCTTAAGCTGTCCTGTTCTCCCTCCAACGTTTCCTGTCAGAGACTGTGTTTTACAAGAAAATAAACTCTACGTTGGAGTTGCAGCTGGTGTGGACATTCAAGTTACTGTGGGGATACAAGGACTTGTCTTTATTTAATATAGAGTTGAGAAACATTCTCTGGCTGTCTGACTGTGGAAGACCCATCAACAACACCGCTCAACCTCTTCACACAGGAGGGTACGGGCTTGTGGTGCGGTGTGCCCCTCTATTCCTGCGAGGACCTGAACAAGGCAGGTAAAGAGAGGGGTGGGTGCGCTACACAACAAATCTATAAATAGTCCAAAATGTCATCAAAGTGTACACAAGTACATGTGCGAAAGTGAATAAGGCTCAACAATCTTCAATATCATCTAGATAATTGCCAATCACTTCAAAGACAAGATTGATGCAATACATGAGGACACCTCCACTGTACAGATATCTTCCCCACTTAACATACCTTGTCTAACAGCACAATCAATACTTTCCTCTTTTGATCTGGCTACCACTGAAGAGGTTACAAAACTTTTCTCAGATGCCCACCTAACCAATTGTTTCCTGGATCCTGTTCCCTCGCAATTACTATGGTCACCCTCTTATTCTATCTCACTCACATCTTCAATCTCTCCCTTTCTACCGTCACCTTCCCCTTCCCTCTAAAGCACACACAGATCACTCTCATACTTAAAAAGCCCTCACTGGACCCCACCAACCTGAACTGCGTAAGACCCATCTCATTGCTCCCATTAAACTCTAGACTTTTAGATGCTTTGTCTACAACCATCTGCACATATACCTCTCTGAAAACAACCTTCCTTGACCCCTTAAGCCCCATACACACTATCAGTTTTCTTGCAGGTTTTTCTCTTCAGGTTTACCAAAACCATCTAATATGAGGTCAAACCTTAAGAGTTTCAATTCGTATGCAATCAGGCAGGCCCTTGCACTACATGGTTTTGGTAAACCTGAAGAGAAAAACCTGCAAGAAAACTGATAGTGTGTATGGGGCTTTACAGTCTGGCTTTCTCTTGCAGAACTCCCCAAAAACTGCTAAAACCAGTGGCCACAACACCATACTCTTACTACTGGACCACTCTGCAGCATTTGATACTGTTGACCACCTGCTCCTTCTCAATAAACTCCACTGCCTTGGCCTCCAAGATTCTGCTCTGTCCTGGTTCTCCTCTTACCTATCACAGCACTCCTTTGGTGTTACCTATAGCTCTGTCTCCTCCTCTTCACTTCCTCTTTCTGTGGGGGTCCCCCAAGGCTCTGTTCTTGGACCCCTTCTCTTCTCTATCTAAACCTCCTCCCTTGGTCACTTGATAACCTCCCACGGCTTCCAATACCATCTCTACACCGATGACACCCAAATATATCTCTCTACTCCTCACCTCACTCCTTCATTCTCCTCTCGCATTACTTACTAACATTTCAGCATGGATGTTGCATCACTTCCTTAAACTAAATCTCTCTAAAACAGAGCTGATATTATTCCCCCCCCCCGCCTGTGCCCTCCTCCATGGCTTTTCCATCAAGATCAATAACGCAACCATCAATCTCTCCACTCACACTAGGGTACTGGGTGTAATCCTAGACTCTAACCTAGCCTGTCAGCCCCAAATCCAATTTTATAAAAAGCTTGTAGACTTCGCCTCCGTGACATCTCCCCTTTTTAACTAATGAAACCACCAAGCTACTCGGTCATTCCCTTGTTATCTCTCCCTTGACTATTGCAACTCCCTTCTCAAAGGCCTCCCTTTCAATAAGCTATATCCTCTTCAGTCTATCATGAATGCTGCTGCCAGACTCATCTACCCTACCAACTGCTCAGTGTCTGCCACCCCTCTCTGCCAATCCCTCCACTGGCTTCCGATCGTCCCAGCAAATTAAATTCAAAATACTAACAGTAACATACAAAGCCATTCACAACCCCCAGCTACATCACCAAACGTTTCTCCTTATATCACCCAACCCGTCCTCTCCGCTCCTCTTAAGACCTTCTGCTCTCAAGCTTCCTTGTCTCCTCCTCCCATGCTCATCTTCAGGACTTTTCCAGAGCCTCTTACATCCTCTGGAATTCTCTACCTCAATCTGTCCGGATATCCTCTACTCTGGCTGCCTTTAGGCGATCCCTGAAATCTCATCTCTTCAGGGAGGCCTATCATGCCCCCAACCATAGCCGTGCGCACAGGGTTTGCCTGGCCACACCATAATTACCTAGTACGCTTTAGCATTATCATTCTGTGTACCAGCTCTGCCATAAGAGAAGTGCTTATGCAATTCTCTCTCACTGTGCCGGCAGGGAGATCAATGTGCCAGGGCCATATATATATATATATATATATATATATAGACACGCACTTGTACAGTGCCTTGAAAAAAGTATTCATACCCTTTGAAATTTTCCAAATTTTTTCATGTTACAACCAAAAACGCAAATGTATTTTATTGGGATTTTGTGTGATAGACCAACACAAAGTAGCACATAATGATGAAGTGGAAGGAATATGATAAATGATTTTCCAAATTTTTTACAAATAAATATGTGAAAAGTGTGGTGTGCATTTGTATTCAGTCCCCCTGAGTTAATACTTTGTAGAACCACATTTCACTGCAATTACAGCTGCAGGTCTTTTGGGGATGTCTCTACCAGCTTTGCACATCTAGAGAGTGACATTTTTGCCCATTCTTCTTTGCAAAATAGCTCAATTTTTAAGTTTGGATTTAGGTCTGGACTTTGGGCCATTCTAACACATGAATATGCTTTGATCTAAATTCTTCCATTGTAGCTCTGACTGTATGTTTAGGGTCGTTGTTCTGATGGAAGGTGAAGCTCCGCCCCAGTCTCAAGTCTTTTGCAGACTCTAACAGGTTTTCTTCTAAGATTGCCCTGTATTTGGCTCCATCCATCTTCCCATCAACTCTGACCAGCTTCCCTGTCCCTGCTGAAGAAAAGCATCCCCAGAACATGATGCTGCCACCACTATGTTTCACGGTGGAGATGGTGTGTTCAGGGTGATGTGCAGTGTTAGTTTTCCACCATACATAGCGTTTTGCTTTTAGGGCAAAAAGTTAAATTTTGGTCTTAACTGACTAGAGATCCTAACCCTCTTCTATTTTATTGTATTGTAACTGTACTGTCTCCCTTTATATTGTAAAATGCTGCATAAACTGTTGGCTCTATATAAATCCTGTAGAATTATAATAATGATAGGAAATATCACGGAAGAGAGTAGTGGAATAAATGGGGAGGGGTTAGAACCTCTAAAGCTTTTATTGTTTAGAAAGATAAATTTTAGTAGGGCAGTATTTGAAGAAAGATGAAACACACTTTTATTAATACACAAAACTAAAGCCTTTTCCATATTAACTGCAACAATAAGAAAGCTTGCAAGCTTGTGGATGAGGCTAACTGGGTGGTGATGATTTTAGGAGAATAAGTGGGACAGTATATTCTGGGAATTTTCTGGTTTTATGTAATGAATATTGAACAGTATAGCAGGGTGGTGATAATCTTAAGTATGTGTAGGTACAATAAGGGACTTAACAGTTCTGTAACAAGGCAATCAGTCTGCAGAACATACAGGTGGCAGCATGTTCCAGGAGTGCATCTTAACCACTTCAGCCTCAGAAAATTTTACCCCCTTCCTGACTAGAGCACTTTTTACAATTTGGCACTGCATCGCTTTAACTGACAATTGCGCAGTCATGCAATGCTGTACCCAAATTAAATTTGCATTCTTTTTTTTCCACAAATAGAAATTTCGTTTGGTGGTATTTGATCACCTCTGCGGTATTTATTTTTTGCACTTTAAAAAAAAAAGCGACAATTTTGAAATTTTTTTTTTTTGTTATAGTAAATATCCCCCAAATTAAAAAAAAAAAAAAAAATTCTTCATCAGTTTAGGCCAATATATATTCTTCTACATATTTCTGGTAAAAAAATCCCAATAAGTGTATATTGATTGGGTTGCGCAAAAGTTATAGCATCTACAAACTATGAGAAAGATTTATGGCATTTTTTTTTTTACTAGTAATGACAGTGATATGCAATTTTTAGCGGTACTGCGACGGACACTGCTATAAAAATGCAGTGATTACTGTGTAAATGTCACTGGCAGGAAAGGGGTTAACATTAGGGGGCAATCAAGGGGTTAACTGTGTGTTCCCTTAGTGTGTTCTAACTGTGTGGGCATGGGAGTTACTAGGAGAGGAGACATATCGTTTTTCCTAATTAGTAGGAAAAAACAATATGTTTCCTTTTCCCTGATAGCACAGGGATTTGTGTGTTTACACACACAAATTCCCGTGCTGGCGCTCATGCACACGCTCGCGCGTGGCCGGTGGCGATCGGGCCCGCCGGCCATGGGCATCGGGTTTTCCAGCCGTGCAGCCGGTGTGCGCGCGCGCCTTCTGGTGGCCGAAATAGAGAAGGACATACCCGTACAGGATTTCGCCCAGGAGAGCCATTCTGCTGCAGTATATCTGCGTAACCCGGTCGGGAACTGGTTAAACAGGTCCCCTTGGCTGGCATAAAGTGGCCTCACAATAGAGTGCTGTGCTGGCAAGATAGGACCCATGAATGCATCAGACGCGATGCAGGCTGGAATAGGGCCCTTGCAACAGTCTCTACTACATCCATCGAACCAGATATTGATGTGTTAGTTTATCAAGAACAGTGCCAAATATTGCACTGGTTTTATGTTGCCCTCTTTTACAAAAAATTAAGATTTATTATTCAGATAGGTACATTATCTAAATCACTGATTTTTTTCTGCTCATCAGTCATCCTTATTGCTATTGTATTTTTTATGTGGCCCAAGACAATTCCTCTTCTTCCAATGTGGTCCAGGAAGGTCAAAGGGTTGGACACCCCTGGTATAGATTGTATCCACTAGAGTCAAAAATATTTTTACGATCAAACTGTGCCTGCCATTTATAAGTGCCTCAAACCATCAAAAGAACATATCTCAGATTTAACCCAAATGCAAGACTGCTGATGATGAAGGCAAAATCCAGACTAAAATACTAAAATTAAAACACAAATAGCATTCAATGGTATGTATGGTAAAGTGCATATCTTCCCAATAGGGTAAATAGAAACTCCACATGGGATGATAATCCTTCATATATAGTATTCTCTGGCATTTTGCTAGATGGCTAGGCTTTTATCATTGTCTGCTGATCTGTTGGATAGATTTCCCCACACTATGTGTCCAAATTACCATTTCAAAGGGTAGGGGAAATCTAAAGTTTTACAAGTTTCACTAGAACAGGCATGCTAGTGTAAAGGAAAAATCTTTCAAGAAGGTCACCTGTTCTGGTGACAACTGTCTACATTGGAATTGGAAGTGAGGGGAATCTCCACAACAGGGACACAGTGAGAAATGTAAGCCACAGAGATTATAAACCTTCCCCATCCTACTGTAAACTGTATGTATGTGTGTGTGTGTATATACGGTATATATATATACAGTGTGTCACTAAAGTGAGTACACCCCTTACATTTTTGTAAATATTTTATTATATCTTTTCATGTGACAACACTGAAGAAATTACACTTTGCTACAATGTAAAGTAGAGAGTGTACAGCTTGTATAACAGTGTAAATTTGCTGTCCCCTCAAAATAACTCAACACACAGCCATTAATGAGAGATAAGGGTGTAGCGCTAAAAAAAATCAATAAAAAGCATAGAGTTCATCAATGTTGATTGCTGGCACAATCAAAACAGAGATCCATATCTGAATTGACTTCGTATAGGTAAGGATAGAGAGACTATCACCATCACCTGTTATAACTGACACGTTCCTAGTGTGACGCAGGATGTGGACGGAAATGCGGCCGCCATCTTGTTGGTAGGATGCGCTGGTCGTTTCCATATGCCTGATAAAATCTTACCAAATGTGAGTGTATATACCCTTTATTTTCCAAATAAATTAATTTTTGCTGGGATATCTGCGCAATGAGTGTTCCTTTTTTCCTTTCATGCTTATGTGCATATCGGAGTGCTCTGATTGCACTGTAGCATAGTCACTTCAGGCTCCAATAGAGGAAGTGACCTTGATATACCTCTCTGGTCCTATGAGAGGAGGATCATTAATACCTTGTGTGGAGTGGATTGTTGTTTGAGGAGGATGGATCGAAGGTGTCACGATCTATTGCATTCAATGTGTATACCCTATGGTAAGAGTCAGTTATATCGGATGGCCAAGACCATACAGTGATTTAACAGGACAGGTTCCACTGAGAACAGGCCTCACCATGGTCGACCAAAGAAGTTGAGTGCACGTGCTCAGCGTCATATCCAGAGACATTTTGACTTAGGGGTGTACTTGTTGCCAGCAGTTTAGACATTAATGGCTGTGTTGAGTTATTTTGAGGGGACAGCAAATTTTCACTGTTATACACTCACTACTTTACATTGTAGCAGTGTCATTTCTTCAGTGTTATCACATGAAAAGATAGAATAAAATATTTCCAAAAATGTGAGGGGTGTACTCACCATTGAGACACGAAAAACATATTTTAGATGGAGTTCCACTTTATTTATTTTTAAAGCTATGGGACCCCCTCTTTCTTTTCAGCTGGCTGGTGGCAATCAGTATAATTGAGGTGGTAGGCAGCTGCTATTATGCAGGACACAACCACTGCCTTTGCTTCTTTTTAAAGCTATAAGTCCAGCTCCAACATTCTTAGGAATCACAAATCATCATTGAATTCCTTGGCTTTTCTCCATGGATACACCATGTACTGCAGAAAACAAATACTAGGACAGTGGAATAACAAGCTCATTGGGCAATTTTGAATTGCAGGCTAAAATGCCTTATGGTCAGTAAACAAACAAAAGTGCTTGGCCTTATTGGTGTGTTTTATTTCACAATAATAAGAGAGGAGAGTAATGGACAGAAATCTGAAGATGTATAGTGAGGGACTGGGGAAAGCTCTGGGTTTACCAAGAGTAATATCATCTGTAAACCACAAAGGGTGACAGAAGGTCAGAGGTCACTGAGATGCAGGGCACTCACCCACAGGTGGCTTTTTCCACACAGTCAATATTGATAGAACCGGGCCTTCTCGTATTTAGATTTAGTCTTTTCTCTAGTTAGTTAAATTTGGTTAAAAATTCATAAATGCATAAAATTTTCCTCCAACCACTCTTCTTCTGTGCTGCCATCTTGCGGGTGACTCGCGGGTGATTCCCGCACTTGCACGATGCCTGGTTTCAGGTATCTGGGACATTGTAGAGAGCAGCATCATGTTTGTGCATGCACAGATCTCATGGCACACATGCACCCCTTAGTAACACACTTCTGCCTTGGATGTCCATGTCACACAGCTGGGAACTCTATGTCATTCTCGAATAGGCAAGGAAACAGGAATTGTTGGACTTTAGCACAAAAAAGGTACTAAACATTTCCAAAAATTATGAAACCTTTTGCTATTGTGTAAGAGGGAGAGGGGAATAAGCAGGAGAGAAAAAGTTACTTTATTGGGAGAAGTTCCGCTGTGAAGAATAATGGCTAAATACTGAACCTGTTTCTGGCCCAGTATAGGCTTATATTCAGATTGATATGTGTATGGACAGCGTAGATCATTAGATGGAAGCAAGATTAGGCCTTTTCCTCTTCCACAGCTGGAGATCCTGTCAGTGACAGCACTTCCTGTTGCAGGCTGACAAAACCACTAAGCCATTAACTTGCAGTTAGCAGCAGCATTGCCAGCTTGTAGTGTGCACAACTTTATTTGGCTGTTGGTATGCCAATCAAGTCTATCAAGAATGCAGCTCAACAGACAACTGAAAGAGTTTGCTCGGCAGGCTGACAGCACTGATGCTAAAAGCGTACATGGATGGACACTTAAGTGTGACTGGGTGAATGAGGCCATACAGGTATGTACAACAGCATTTTCACACTGGGGTGCTGCAAGGAGTCAAAGAGTTGTGTACAGAGGAGGCAAAGAGCTCAGCCCACAACCCCTCCCCCCCAACAATTTCTTAGCAACCGATTACTTTATCAATTAGTAGTACATAGGTGGCCAGCCAGCACAGCCTTCTGTTTTACTGGCAGTAGTACAAAGAGGAGACAGTCGGGAGTAGGTGCAGGCTGAGCTCTCTGCCTCCTCTGTACACACTGAAGTACAGTATTGCCTCTGTTCAGCCATTTTCTTGCTGCCTGTGCAGTTCTTGGCTGTGTTCACAAATGTCTGACAAAGATCAGCCCTCTGAGAGGACTCTCATCTTATAACTGGCTACAAAGTTACAATGTGCAGTGTGAGTGATCAGTGTGGGAGAAGAGATTGAGGAACTGCTTCCTAGTGCATGAAGAAGACTGATACCATCATCTCAGCCAAGGCAAAGCATAAGGGCTTCTTTTTATTGATAAATGCTAGAGCTTTTTTTGAAAATGCATAAGATTGATGTTTATTGCGACATGTCAGCGATGTGAAGCGTAGGAACATATAATAGTAGTAGGTCCACTTTAGTGGTGCAACGGATCGGTGGTGATCCGAACGGATCACCCTGTTCGGATCGGATCACCACGCGATCCGCGGAGCGCTCCGGAGCCTCGGCCGTAGGAAAGGCCGCGGCTTCGGCCTAGCTCCCGAGCAGCGGCCATCTTAGTACACTTGGCGGCGGCCGCTGTAGTGACGTTTCGCCGCCATCTTGCTCCACCCTACACTCTTGCACAGTAATGATAGAGAAGGGGCCAAGCGGACATCTTGTTACACCCAACAGAGTTTTAGATTTCAACACAAAACGGAGCTTATCAGCTTTAATACATTATTTGGAAATCCATCGGACTGTTTACATTTTAAATTTTAAATTTTAAAAGCAGCAGCAAACCTTACATGATTGCTAATGTGACGGAACACCTCTGATTTTCACATTTAACATTTAGTTAAATGTGAAAATCAGAGGTGTTCTGTCACATTAGCAACCATGTAAGGTCAGCAGGTTTGCTGCTGCTTTTAAAATTTAACATGTAAAGAGTCCATTGGATTTACAAATACTGTATTTAAGCTTATAAACTCCGTTTTGTGTTGAAAATTCCGGTGGGTGTAACATTATTTTTTTTTTTGCTGATCCGAAAATGATCCGATCCGTGGCTCTGATCCGAGGATCGATCCGATCCGTGAGTTTTTTGGTCTGTTGCACCCCTAGTCCACTTTAAGTTGGTCACACACCAATTTTGGCCAGGATCTGTTAGATCATCAAAATTTACCATACAGTGCGCATATCTGCACAAACTACCCCTTCACTGTGTAGCCATACAGTATTTATTGGTACATTTTGTTAGTGTACGACCAAATTTAGAATGGTAACATCTACTTGAATGAAGCTTGGTAAAGTAAATACAAAGAATGCAGAGAGCTAAGCAGAGACAACCTTCCAGACAGATTCTTCTTTATATAAACCCCTCTTCATCTGAAAAGACAAACAAGTGTGAAATCATAACTGTACACTGTTGGCGGTCATTAAAGACAAACTAGAGTTATTAAAGGAGTTATAGTAGTGTTTTGGTAAATTTTATTTTACATGTTTTTAAAAAGAAGTACAGCTAAAGCTCGTTTGGCTGTACTTCACCTGTGGATCACAGGAGTGCAGTTCATTCTGAAGCTCGCTGTCGCCTGACGTCACAGAGCCGGTCCAGGCTCAGGAAAGATCGCAACCATATGGTCGGGATCTGCCCACATGCCTGGACCGGCACCCAGCGCAGCCTCTCAGCAGGCTGCTGGGAGCCTGAGCCAGCCGCTCCCACCCCCTCCACATCCCAGCACTTCAGTGAGCGTGGGGGGGTCAGAGCAGAAAGCTGGTAAGTATGATTCTAAAATAAAAATAAATCCCATACTTCTATTGTAAAGTTAACAAGCTTATTAACTATGATTAATGATTCAGGGCTCCTTCACACCAAATGCACTGGGACTGGGATAGGCAGCTTTGACCATGACAGTCCCAACAAAAGACAGGGCAAAATGCCTTATATCTTATTAGGACAGTTCATACCACCATGTGGTAGTGGGTGTTAAAAAAAAAAAAATACAGCCTGCAGTCCTTTTTTCAGTGGGTTGCACCATGCTGTGGCCAGTACAACTTATTAAAATGTCACTTTTCAGTCTAGTTCCCCCCAAAAAAACAGTGTCATGATCGACAAATTGGCACCAATGTCATCAGACCACACACCAGCTGCTGGTGTAAACCAGAGCTATATATTCTATCATTGCTATGAGGGTTGGGGTGGGCACATTCAGCTGTGTGTGTAATCTAACCCCTCTCTGTCAATCCCCCCACTGGCTTCCACTCACCTAACAAATTCAATTCAAAATGCTAACAACAACTTAGAAAGCCATCCACAACTCTGCCCCTAGCTACATTACCAATCTAGTCTTAAAATACCAACCTACACTTTCCCTTCGTTCCTCCCAAGACCTCCTGCTCTCTATCTCCCTCGTCACCTCCTCCCATGCTCGCCTCCAGGACTTTTTCCCAGCCTCTCCTATCCTATGGAACTTCTTAGCCAAACTATCCAACTATCTCCTACTCTGCTTTCTTTTAGACGCTCCCTGAAAACATTTCTCTTCAGAGCAGCCTATTCTGCCATCACCTAACAACTGTACTTTTATATTTTCTCCATCAGATTATCCCCCACAGTTACTACCTTTTGTATCACTTGGCCCTCCCTCCTAGATTGTAAGTTCTAATGAGCAGGGCTCTCTGATTCCTCCTGTAATGAATTGTATTGTAACTGTACTGTCTGCTCTCTTGTTGCAAAGCACTGTGCAAACTGTTGGCGCTATATAAATCCTATATAATAATAATAATAATAATAAATAATCTATTTTGCTTTTATTTATTACAGGTATTTATATATCATTTTATGCAGTGCTTTTACATATATATACATATATATTGTACATTCACATCAGTCCCTGCCCTCAAGAAGCTTACAATCTAAGGTCCATAACTCACCATTCATACATACACATACTAGGGCCAATTTAGAGAGGAGCCAATTAACCTACCAGCATGGCTTTGGAGTGTGGGAGGAAACCGGAGTAAACCCGCACAGGCACGGGGAGAGCATGCAAACTCCAGGCAGGTAGTATCGTGATTGGGACTCGAACACTTGAGGATCAAATGTTGCTAGGCAGAAGTGCTTACCACTTAGACACTGTGCTGCCCATTGCCATCCAGGCTCTGAAAAGATCCCAACCCAGAACCCTGGACCGGCCACTGAGAGCCTGAGCCAGCCCCTCCCACCCCCTCCACAGCTCAGCGCTCCAGTGAGCGCTGGATAGGGGAGAAGAAAGCCGCTGACTGACAATCACAGCTCTGCTAAAAGCAAGGAGGGAGAACTGAGTGATCAGCGGTGTTTGACTGCTCAGTTGTGATTGCAAAGACCAGAGGGGCACAGAAGCAGCATTGGATCGATGCTACATCCATCTAGGTCAGTATGTTTTTTTTTCTTCAAAAAGCCATACTTCTCTTTTAAGAAAACTCTATGTTTCACTATGTTCTTGGAATACTGATTCCTGAATAGGAGTGTCTGTGTTCAATTTAATCAGCTGATGCACTTTAAGAGGTTTAATGAGGAAAGCTGCATTGTCTGCATCCATTTGGAAGTAGTTAACCCTTAGGGAGTGTCTCACAAAAAATATAATTTCTAATGCACAGCATACCTAAAATGTGACTTGTATCTTAGGCCTCATTCGCATGAGTAAGGTAATGTTATTAAAAATTACCTTCTCTTCTCAGTCTGCAGCCACTGCAGTTTTCTGTTAAATTTAATGCAATACGGCAACCTGGAGGCCTTCTGTACACAGTTGGTGTACAGAACTTCCCCAGAAATGTAATTTCCTGCTTAGGTGATTGGTGTCACCATAGGAGCAGTGACTGTATCCATGCAGCCACTGTGCCCTAATTGACAGTTGTGGGACTACCAACATGGGGATGCACGCAACATTTGTGCATCCCCGTGCCGGTAAAATCAGCCATACATGTGAATGAGGTCTTAGTGCAGACTTCTTGGAAAATCATTGAGCCACTTACAAGCAGGAAATTACATTTCTGGGGAAGTTTTGAACATCAACTTTGTACAGAAGGCCTCCAGGTTGTCTGATTACA
The DNA here is from genome assembly GCA_029206835.1 of Rana muscosa. Taxonomy (NCBI): domain Eukaryota; kingdom Metazoa; phylum Chordata; class Amphibia; order Anura; family Ranidae; genus Rana; species Rana muscosa. The sequence continues at coordinate 235,144,208 of CM055125.1, read as the reverse complement.
TTGAATTTAACAGAGAAAAAAATTCAATGGCTGCAGACTAAAAAGAAAATGTAATTTTTAATAACATTACATAACAATATGGCTTGTGTAACAATTGTATATGCTATATATTTATGGAGCTGCCCTTTAAGTGATACTCCTGTGCTGCTAGGAAAGGTCTTCACATTGTTGCAGTCAGCTCGCACTGTTAGGTGATTTACACACCGCCTGTTTTTATCTTCAGGCACCTCTTCCCTGCATAGGGCAGTTTATTTGTAATGGTGAACAATGCCTTTAACCACTTCCCGCCCGGTCAATAGCAAATTGACGTCCGGGAAGTGGTTTCGTTATCCTGACTGGGCGTCATATGACGTCCAGCAGGATAACAGCCTCCGTGCGCCCATGGTGCGGTGTGTCAGTCCTCCGGCGAAGGCTCTTTACCACGTGATCACAATGTAAACAGGAAGAGACGCTGATCGGCTTTTCCTCACTCGCGTCTGACAGACGCGAGAGGAGGAGAGCCGATCGGCGGCTCTCATGACAGGGGGGTATGTGCTGTCCCCTCGGATCACCGCACAGGACCACCAGCATGCCGCCCAGGACCACCAGGGATGGGAATCCACACTGGACCACCAGGTATGCCAATCTGTGCCAAGGCAGCTGCCAATCAATGCCCAGGCAACTGCCAACCAGTGCCCACTCAAAACCCCTGCCAGTGCCCACCCAAAATTCCTGCCAGTGCCAGTGCCGCCAGGTATCCCCATCAGTGCTGCATATCAGTGCCACATGTCAGTGCCCAGTAGTGCCCATCAGTGCCATGTATCAATGCCCAGCAGTGCCGCCTATCAGTGCCCAGCAGTGTCGCCTATCAATGCCACCCATAAGTACCCACCATTGCAGCCTTTCAGTGCCCATCAGTGTCGCCTATCAGTGCCCACCAGTGCCACCCATGAGTGCCCATCAGTGCCGCCTATCATTGCCCATCAGTGCTGCATATCAGTGACACCCATCAGTGCCACATATCAGTGCCCATCGTCAGTGCCACCTCATTGGTGCTGCCTCATCGGTGCCGCCTTTTCAGTGCCCGTCAGTGCCGCCTTATCAGTGAAGGAAAAAACGTACTTATTTACAAAATTTTATAACAGAAAAAAAAGAAAAACTTTAATTTCTCTTACCGTCCATGGACTGACACAGCCTCTTCATACTTGACAAGTGGGTTTATTTCCCTGCTCATAGGAGAAGACTAGGCAGAATGTTAGATGTTACAACATACATTCTAAAACCAGAGCTGAACAGGCCTGCCCAGGGGGCGATCCCTCCGGACATAACCCTCCTACCTGCAGCCAGCAGCCCTCAGTTTTTTTCTGCCTAGCAGAGGAGAGGACGTGGCTCTCTTAGTCTCCTGAAGATATTTTTTATTCCTTTAGGAATTTTAATTTTGAGATCTTCTATCAACTGTCGGCTGGGCAACAGGTGTTGGGTACATTGGATATCCTCGTAGTCTTCCCTGTCCGACCATCGAGCGTGCTGATCCTCGGTTCGTCGTGAGACTCAGTTCACGACATGCCCGATGACTCCAGGGGTGGCCGGTGGGCTTTTTATGCTCCATGGTCCGCATAAGATTGAACAGTCCTGCTGTATCTTTTGCGGTGGACCAGGCCGACAGCTACTCAGTACCGAACTGTGATAGGTCTGTCAGGTCTCTCAGGAACACACCAGTGAGTCCTTCTAGGACGGGTAAGTAGTTTCTCCTGCCTCTGCAGGTGAGTACATGCTGTGTGTTCCTCTGTATGGGGGATTTTCCCTGTCTCCCCCTTGTTATTTGTTGCTCTCTGTCACCTTGCTCTGGCGCTGTGCTGTCTGGGGGTGCCTGGGGGTCACTCTGTCCCGGGGGGGGGCTCATGGGTGTCCGCATGGAGCTGGGGGTGTTTTTTCACTGTTTTGGGCCTGTGCACCGTCCGGCGCCATGTTTTTTTTATCTTTTCCTATGTTTTACATTGGTGCGCGGGGCGGCCATCTTGCCGTGGATTTTTTGGCGCAGTTACATTGCGGCGACCATTTTCTTGGAGCCGCGCGGGCTTTTCATGCTGTTTGACCTCTATCGCTGCTGGAACGGCGCAATTCTCCTTACAGTCTCCTCACTGCTCATTCGCACTGTACAGCGCAGCACAGGCAGCGGAACCGAGCGGTCCTGACCGGGTTGGTGAGTCCCCTGGGTAACCCCCCACAGTCAGCGCAGCCAGAGGGTGGACTTTTCTTTTATTTGGCAAAGTCTCAGAGAGTGACAGGTTATGGAGTTTGGTTCACCTGCTTCCCCATTCATGTCAGAGGCAACAGGCAGTGCTCCTGCACCTGCGGTCCCCATGGACCAGTTGTCGGCAGTCCTGGAATCATTTCTTGTCAGGATGGAAGCGGTGTGCGAGCGCAAGGGAGCTATAAATCTCCCTCTCCCCACACAATCTCCAGTAGGGGAGTGCTCTGATTCAGATATGGGCCTAGCTGCCGCTCAGGACCCTAGCTCTGAATTTTTTGAACAGGACATTCCTTGTGAGGAAGACTCCTGCTCTGAGTCAGTACATGACAGGGCGCTTGTAAGTGAACTCATTGATGCTGAGAGGGACACTCTCAAGCTGGATGCTGTGGCTGAGGAACCTCAGGTGGAAGCTTTCCCCTTTGGTTCTTTTAAAGCCAAGTCTTCTAAAAAAGTTTTTGCTTATATGCCTTTATTTGACAGGTTCATAGATCAGGTTTGAAAAAAGCTGCAGAAGACTTTTGCGCTCCCGTGGCGTCTGTCTGTTAGGTACCCCTTTGATGACGCCCTGGTTAAAAAATGGGCTTCTCCTCCGGTGTTCGACCCCCCGGTCGCCCGTTTGAATAAAGCCACAACTCTCCTGATGGAGGGGACTCCTGCCTTTAAGGACCCCACTGACAGGAGGTCAGAAGTGGTGAGCAGAGCTATGTTCGCCTTGCTGGGATTGCCTTACGTCCTATTGTAGCGGCGACCCTAGTGTCTCAGACACTCACGGAATGGGCAAAGATTTTGCACCAGACCGTGCAGGAGCATAATCTTCCTCCAGAAACCATTGCACTAGCCCACCAACTGGTGCAGGGTCTAGTGTAGGTGTGCAATGCCACTTTGGACGCTGCACCCTTAATATCTAGGGTCTCTGTGTCTGCAGTGGTGTTGCGTTGTCTTATCTGGTTACAATGCTGGTCTGCTGACCTGGCCTCTAAAAAGCTCCTGACTGATTTGCCCTTTAAGGACGGTAGGCTGTTTGGTGCTGCCCTGAATGACATTATTAAGGATGTCACGGGGGGGAAAGAGCACCCTACTTCCTCAGACTACTAAGGGTAAGGAGCCCCACCGTATGCCGGGCCCCTCCTTTCCAGCACAAAAAAGTTTTTTTCGTCAGTCAGAGCCCACGGGGAAAACCTCCCAGACTGACAAAAATGCGGCTGGGGGACAGAAGCGTCCCTGGGTGCGTAAGCCAAACAAGCCAGCTGCCAAGCCCGCCACCGCATAAAGGCTTGCCCCCGCCCGACTCTGGGGTGGAGGGATGACTTCGCAGGTTTACGGAACGATGGACCTCCCGGATCTCCGACTGGTGGGTGTGCGAGGTGGTCACCTCGGGGTACAGGATAGAGTTCCGTTCCTGACCTCCAAACAGATTCTTTCCCTCAAATCTCCCTCTCCTTCCAGCGCATCGGGCGGCCCTCTTAGGGGCAGTGCAGGACTTGCTCATGTGCGGCAGAGTAATTGTGCGGAGTAATTGTGCCGGTACCGTCACAGAAGAGGTTTCAGGGATTTTGTTCAAATCTGTTTGTGGTCCCAAAGAAGGACGGAGTCCGTCCAATCCTGGACCTCAAGGCCTTAAATGCCTTTGTGAAGGTTCAAAAATTCTGCATGGAATCCATTTGCACAGTGATTGCTGCTCTCCATCCTGGGGACTTTCTGGCGTCCTTGGACATCAAGGACGCCTGCTTGCATGTCCCAATCTGCACAGGTCACCAGAAGTTTCTGCGCTTTGCGATCGGCGAAGTCCACTATCAATTTGTGGCCCTTCCCTTCGGCTTAGTGTCAGCACCGCGGGTTTTCACCAAGGTGCTTGCCCTGATTCTGGCTTTGCTGAGACAGCGAGGCATTGCTATTGTGGGCTATCTGGACGATCTTCTTCTGGCTCAGAATTAGAAGAAAATGTGACGATAGTCAGTCAGACCCTCCGGGACTTTGGTTGGCTACTGAACACTCAGAAGTCGGTCCTGGTTCCGACTCAGTGTCTGGAGTTTCTAGGTTTGATCCTGGACTCCTCGGAGACAAAGGTTTTCCTTCCCTTGGAGAAGTTAAAGACTCTTCAATCTGCGGTTCGGGTTCTGACGTCCCGAAAATGGTCGTCATTCTGTTTCTGCATGAGGGTCCTGGGACTCATGGTGGCCTCCTTCGAGGCTGTTTCGTATGCCCAATCACACACTCGGGCCTTACAGAAGGAGATCCTGTCCATCTGGGACAAGTCCCCGCTGTCACTGGATCGTCAGATCCAGGTGAGTCCCCCATTCAGGGCCTCTCTGACGTGGTGCTTGAGATCACCGGCACTTCGGTCTGGGAAGTCATTCCTTCCTATCCAGTGGACAGTGATCATGATGGACGCCAGCCTTACGGGCTGGGGTGGAGTTTGGGGAGTTCTGTCAGCACAAGGACTTTGGACTCCGGCCGAATCCCGTCTACCGATCAATGTCCTGGAACTCCGGGCAATCAGACTGTGCCTCTCCTCGTGGTCGAGGAGACTGCAGGGACGCTCAGCCAGAATCCAGTCGGACAATGCCACTGCGGTGGCTTATGTTAACCAATAGGGGGGAACTCGGAGCTCAGCTACGGCGTCCAAGGTCGCCCACATCCTAAAATGGGCGGAAAGAAGCGTGCCGGCTCTGTCGGCCGTTTACATTCCGGGAATAGACAACTGGCAGGTGGACTATCTGAGCCGCCAGACTTTGGACCAGGGAGAATGGTCCTTGCATCCGGAGGTGTTTCAACTCCTTTGCCGGCAGTGGGGCACGCCGGATGTGGACCTGTTGGCCTCTCACCTCAATCGCAAGGTGTCGAGGTTTGAGACCCCGGGCAGATGCCTCAGACGTGTTAGTTGCCCCGTGGGGTCAGTATCGCCTAATATATGCTTACCCTCCGCTGCGGTTGCTTCCTCGCCTGCTTCGCAGGGTAGAGGCCGAGGGGATTCCGGTGATCCTCATCGCTCCGGATTGGCCACGGCGTCATTGGTACGCCGATCTTGTGCGCCTCGTTGCGGACGTTCCTTCGCGATTGCCACTGAGGGAGGACCTTCTGTCTCAAGGTCCCATACTTCATCCTGCTTTACAGTCGCTGGCTTTAACGGCATGGCTATTGAAAGCCAGGTGCTGAGGGACCGAGGTCTCTCGGAATCGGTCATCTCGACCATGCTGAGGGCACGGAAATCTTCCTCCAGAAAGTTATATCACCGTACCTGGAAGGCTTACATCGCTCTGTGCGAGGAGCTGGATTTGCGTCCACTGATGTACTCCGTTCCCAGGATCCTGCTGTTTTTACAGCCTGGTGTGACCCAAAAGCTTGCTCTAAGCACCATCAAGGATCAGATTTCGGCCTTGGCTGTCTTCTTTCAACGACCGCTAGCAGGCCATTCCTTGATTAGCACCTTTGTGCAGGGGGTTCGCCATGTACTCCCCCCCTGTTAAACCTCCTCTCCCTCCTTGGGATCTGAATTTGGTGCTTTCGGTTCTTCAAGAACCTCCTTTTGAAAACATCAGAGATATCTCTCTCTTAACCTTGTCTCAGAAGGTGGCTTTCCTGGTAGCCATTACTTCTGTCAGACGGGTGTCTGAGTTGGCGGCATTGTCTTGCAAGCCGCCTTACTTGGTCATCCATAAGGATAAGGCGGTGTTGCGTCCGCGGCCTTCTTTTCTCCCGAAGGTGGTTTTGGCCTTTCACCTTAATGAGGACATTGTTCTTCCATCCTTGTGTCCTCATCCATCGCATCCCAGAGAGTTTGCGCTTCACAGGCTAGACGTGGTATGTGCCTTGCGGGTGTACCTGTCCGTGACTGCTCTCATTCGGAAGTCTGACTCGCTGTTTGTGTCTGTGTCTGGTCCACAACAGGGCAAAGCGGTGTCGCCTGCCACCATTCTAGGTGGATCAGGCAGACCATCATACAGGTCTATGCCCTCAAGGAGCGGACGCCTTCCGGTTACGGCGCATTCCACCAGGGCAATTGGTACTTCCTGGGCTTTCGGAAATCAAGCGTCGGTTGCACAAGTGTGCAAGTCGGCGACCTGGTCGTCCGCACATACCTTTTCTAAGTTTTACAAGGTTGATGTGGCTGCATCTTCTGATGCTTCCTTCAGCTGCAAGGTGTTGCAGGCCGCTGTTTAAAGTTGCAACTCCTCCGTTGAGGAGCTCTGTTTGTTTGGAGGGAAGTTTGGTTTTTCCTTTAATTCTGCTCCCATCCCTCTTCTTTGACACTGCTTTGGGACGTCCCACTTGTCAATTATGAAGAGGCTGTGTCAGTTCATGGACGGTAAGAGAAAATAGGATTTTTGTACTCACCGTAAAATCCGTTTCTCTGACGTCCATTGACTGACACAGCACCCACCCTTCCTTTTAAGGTTTGTGCTGCTTTGTTACGAACTGAGGGCTGCTGGCTGCAGGTAGGAGGGTTATGTCCGGAGGGACCGCCCCCTGGGCGGCCCTGTTCAGCTCTGGTTTTAGAATGTATGTTGTAACATCTAACATTCTGCCTAGTCTTCTCCTATGAGCAGGGACATAAACCCGCTTGTCAAGTATGAAAAGGCTGTGTCAGTCCATGGACGTAAGAGAAACGGATTTTACAGTAAGTACAAAAATCCTATTTTTTTTTCAAAATTTTCGGTCTTTTTTTATTTGTATAGCAAAAAATAAAAACCCCAGAGGCGATAAAATACCACCAAATAAAAACTCTATTTGTGGGAACAAAATTGTAAAAATTCTGTTTGGGTGTAGTGTAGCATGACCGCACAATTGTCATTTAAGCAGCGACAGCGCAGAAAGTTGAAAATTGGCTTGGCCAGGAAGGGGCGTAAGTGCATGGTATTGAAGTGGTTAAAGGCATTATAAACCTTCCTACCTGCACTGTGTGTTTTTCACCTGCATAAGATGTGCATTGATCATGTAGTTTCATGGTGTCATTTGTTGGTCTGTACACACAGCCTATAGTAGAGTAAATCTTCACATTGTGGTGTCAGAATTTTCTGTTTGTGTTCAAACATGAGGCATGCAGCATGGCACTGCCTAGGTTAATGCATGATCTCTGTCTGTAGTTTAAGAAATGACACTTCCTCTGAAGAAACTACAAGTCCCAAAATCCCTGGGTCTCTCAGTCTAGTGGTCTGCAGGTGAGAGCTAAACAGATTAGACCTGACACAAACAGGCAGAGCAATTAAAGGAGTTGTAAAGGCAGAAGGCTTTTTATCTTAATGCATTCTATGCATTAAAATAAAAAGCCTTCTGTGTGCAGCAACCACCCCAGCACCCCCTAATACTTACCTGAGCCCCATTTCTGTTCAGCGATGTCCAAGAGTCTCTCAGACACCTGGGACTCTCTCCCCTGATTGGCTGAGACACAGCAGCGGCGCCATTGGCTCCCACGGTTGTTAATTAAAGTCAGTTAACCAATCAGGAGAGAGAGGGAGCGGGGCCGAACGGCAGCTCCGTGTCTGAATCGACACACAGAGCTGCAGCTCGGCTCGGGTGCCCCCATAACAAGATGTTTGCTGTGGGGACACTCGACAGGAGGGAGGGGCCAGGAGCAGCAAAGAGGGACCCGAGAAGAGGAGGATCCAGACTGCCCTTTGCAAAACCAACTGCAACAGAGTAGGTAAGTATAACATGTTTGTTATTTATTTATTTTTTAAAGAGACTTTACAATCACTTTAAGGAGCTTTCACCATGCTGGAAGAAATGTGTTTCATCACATTTACACTCCAACATTTGTAATGCAACAAAGGAAATGGTAAGGCATGCACTAGACACTGATTGACCTGGAACAAGAATTTGCAAGCTAGGTGGTTAAATATGCCTGGACATAGGGGAATCGATCAGCCATGATACTACAAATTGCAGTCACAACATGCAAGCCCATCATTACACGGTGAGGCAAACAAACGACACAGGTAATATACCTACACTAATAACTAGTTAAAATAACGAAAACATTTAAAAATATACAATGTCTTTAAATCTCCAAATTCTACCAACCTGCTATGAGCACCTCACAAAAATCTTTGCACTCTTTCTCTGTGTAAAAGTGATTGCTGTTTCCTTTGCAACCTCCATATTGGAAGGTGACACACTTGCTTTGGTTCTCTTCGAATGCCCAGCGGGTGTCAGGTGTATTGCATGAGCCTGTGGCAATCGGAATACGGCAGGCAGCTACAAGAGAGAAATGGATGTCAGCCAGAACCCAAAAGAGGTGTTTAGTGAGCTGGAAAAAGATAGACAAAAGGTATCCAATGAAACTGCAGCTGTCTTGGTTTTCTGACAGTCCAGTATTGAAAGGAAGAATTTATTTACCGGTAGTTCTCTTAGCCTATGCTGAACATGCGTGAGGAGTATGTGATAGCTACAAAGTTACATAGTTGGTAAGGTTTAAAAAAGACACAAGTCCATCAAGTCCAACCTGTGTGTGTGCGCTTTTATGTCAATATTACATTATATATTCCTGTATGTTGTGGTGGTTTAGGTGCCTATCTAATAGTTTTTTTAAATTGTTTATGCCCCCTGCTGAAACCACAGCTTGTGGAAGAGAATTCCACATTCTTACCACTCTTACCGTAAAGAATCCTCTACGCTGTTTTTGGTTAAATCGCTTTTCCTCTAATTTTAGTGAATGGCCAAGAGTCTTTTTAAATGCCCTTTCGCGGAAAAGTTTTATCCCTATTGTGGGGTCACCAGTACGGTATTTGTACAATAAAATCATATCCCCTTCCAAATGTCTCTTCTCCAGAGAGAATAAGTTCAGTGCTTGTAATCTTTCCTCATAACTAAGATCCTCCAGTCTCTTTACTAGCGTTGTTTCTCTGTACTCTCTCCATCCTTCCTGAGGACTGGAGCCCAGAACTGAATGGCATACTCCATGTGCGGCCAGACCAGTGTCTTGTAGAGTGGGAGAATTTTTGTTTTATCTCTGGAGTTAATTCCCTTTTTAATGCATGCCAATATTCTATTGGCTTTGCTTGCAGCAGCTTGGCATTGCATGCCGTTGCTGAGCCTGTCATTTACTAGGACCCCCAGGTCCTTTTACATCCTAGGTTCTCCCAAAGGTTCTCCTACTAGTAAGTAGATTGCAGATTTACATTTTTCCACATTAAACCTCATTTGCCATGTAGTTGCCCACCCCATTAAATTGTTCAGATCTTCTTGCAAGGTTTCCACCTCCTGCGGAGAAGCTTTTGCCCTGCTTAGCTTAGTGTTGTCCGCAAATACTGAGATTGAGCTGTTTATTCAATCCTCCAGGTCATTTATGAATAAATTAAATAGAATTGGTCCCAGGACAGAACCCTGAGGGACCCCACTTTCCACATTGGACCATTCCCAGTACTCCCCCATTTATCACTACCCTCTGAACTCGCCCCTGGTAGCCAATTTTCAATCCAGGTACTCACCCTTTGGTCCATGCCGACAGACCTTAGCTTGTATAGTAAACGTTTGTGGGGAACTCTATCAAATGCCTTTGCAAAATCCAAATACACTACGTCTACTGGCTTTCCTTCATCTAGATGGCAGCTCACCTCCTCGTAGAAGGTTAGTAAATTTGTTTGGCAAGAACGATTTTTCATGAATCCATGCTGATTACTGCTAATGATACCCTTTTTATTACTAAAATCGTGTATATATTCCCTTATCATCCCTTCAAAGAGCTTGCATACGATTAATGTTAGGCTAACTGGTCTGTAGTTCTCAGGGATATATCTTGGTCCTTTTTTAAAGAATGGTGCTCCATTGGCTTTTCTCCAATCAGCTGATACCATACCAGTCAGTAGACTGTTCATGAAAATTAGGAACAACAGTCTGGCAATTACTTGACTGAGTTCCTATAGGACCCTCGGGTGCAAGCCATCTGGTCTCGGTGACTTATTTATGTTAAGTTTTTTTTTTAACCACTTAAGACTCAACCATAACAAGAGACTTGGCCTGGTCACGTGTGTTATTGTGCTGACGCCACTCCGGCGCTTTGGTTGAAATCTTTCGTGAACCCCATGCACGCCGGCCACGGAGGTAGCAGCGGAGCGGTGCTCACAGACAAGCCTTCAGCCCCAATGCCGGGTAGGCACTTTTTAAAGTAAGAGGCCACTTGGCAGCCTTTGTTTTAATATCCACTTTTAAATAAACAGTATTATGCGATGGGATTCTCTGTTTTCATTTACATATCTCATCTATGAATCCTGGAAGAGGTATCTGGATCCATTCTTGTCTTACTGCTATGTGTGCAGGCACAATCCTGCTAAAGCCTAATTGACCATCTTTTTAAGTAAAGTGGTCCTAGTCATCTGGTAAGCGCATTCTATATCTGTGCACTTCGGGTGACCATTATTGCATAGTATATGGTGGAGGAAGTATTCACATTAAGGAAGAATGTCATTTTTTTCTACTAGCAAATTTCTGATTATTGGATTGATTTGGATTGATTGCAATTTCAATTCAACACATGTTGGGACTCTATATATATATATATATATATATATATATATATATATATATATATATATATGTTATTCAGTTTATAAATATTTTTTTCAGTTTATTTCACATTGTGGTGAATAAGTGTGGACACTGAATCAATCAAGCTATTTTTTATTTTTATTTCTTTTTCTACTGATCACCATAATATATTTTTTTCATGTTGTGCATTGGAATATCAGTGGTAGCGCCCTCTATTATTATTATCACATAACAAGAGACTTGCTCATGATTTTATTAATTAAAGCGGAAGTAAACTCATCAGTTTAACAGTTTCAAAAAGCAGTTACTATCAGGCGAGTACTCGACGAGGCGGAGATGCTGAGAGTGGTTCACCCTTGCACCCAAGCGCACTCCGCCCCCTGGAGGTGAGACAGGGAGAGGACGGCACAAGGGAGCACTGGCTACCAGCAGGTAGAGGTGTCTTGCTAGAAGGTCTAGTGGTGATGGGTAGGCTGAGAGCAGGCCGAGGGTCAAACACCAGGAGTAGACAAGTTCAGGCAAGAACCAGCAGCAAGTGAACAAAGTCCAGGCAAGAACTAGCAGCGGGTAAACAAGTCCAGGCAGAGACTAGAAGCAGGCTGAGCAAAGAAGTCCCAGGTACAGGCAGGGGGTCAAGGGCTGGAGACAACAGCAGATCCGAGTCACAGGCCGAGGGTCAAACACTGGGAGAGAGGTGGAAGTCCGTAGAGCAAGCCAGGGGGTCAGGTGCAGGAGAGGTAGTAGAGTAGTCAATCCGGTCCGGGTCACAGCAGGGGATCAAATGTATTTTTCAGGTACTAGGAACACAGGAACGCTGACAAACCAGCAACCAGACTGTGTCACTGAGCTTGTTTAAATAGGCCCGCCTGTCATCCTATTGGCGCGCCATTGCGCGCATTGCGCCATTGACCACGCGCATGCGCCGTTGCGCACCCGTGAATGCCGGAGCGACGTTCCACCGCGCACGCGCCGAAGCGTCGTTCCGCCGTGCATGGGCGCAGAATGGTGACACTAGGTGGGGAATTTCCCTGACAGTGCCCCCACGAGGGGCGGACTCCAGACACCCAGACTGGCCATCAACTCCAGGTGTTCCTGGTGAAAGGCTCTGATTAAGCGGGGAGCATGCAGGTTCCTCGATGGCTCCCAAGAGTTGTCTTCCAGGGGGTACCCCTTCCACTTTACCAGATATTGCAACTGTCTGCCTCTTTTCCTGCAGCCCATGATGGATTCCACCTCATATTCTTTTTCCCCATCCACCTCAACTGGTGGGGGAGGAGGCTCATCTCTTCCAGTAAAGGAGCTGGGAGTAACGGGTTTTAACAGAGATGAGTGGAACACTGGGTGAATCCTGTAGGAAGCAGGCAATGCCAGTTCAAAGGCCACGGGGTTAAATGCCCGTTTGATCTTGAAGGGTCCGATGAATCTAGGTCCTAGCTTACGTGAGGGAATAGGCAATCGGAGATTGGTGGCAGAGAGCCATACTTCCTCCCCCACCTTGAAAGCTGGGTTCTCCCTCCTTCCTCGGTCATAGAATTTCTTATAGGACTCTTGGGCATTCTGCATCATTCCCCGGAGTCTTTGAAAATTCTCCTGAACAGAGGTTACCCGATCCTGGACCGCGGGGACAGAACTCTCTGGGATGGTTTCAGGGAGAAAGGAGGGATGGAAGCCCGAGTTGGCCCAAAAGGGGGTCTGATTAGTAGCGGAGTGCACTGAATTATTGTAGGCGAATTCTGCATATGGGAGTAGGGATGACCAATCGTCCTGAGAAGCGGAGCAGAAACAACGGAGGTATTGCTCCAGAGTTTGATTAGTTCTTTCCATCTGGCCATTGCTCTGGGGGTGGTAGGCTGACAAAAGGCAGGTTTTGATTTCCAGGGACTTGCAGAGTTCCCTCCAGAATTTAGACGTGAACTGGACACCCCTATCGGAGGTGATGCTCTTCGGTACTCCGTGAAGCCTGGTTATCTCTTTGAAGAAGATTCTGGTGGTAATCCGCTGCAGAAGGAGTCCCGATCATAGGTAAGAAGTGTGCCATCTTAGAGAGGCGGTCGAGAACGACCAGAATCGTGGTAAATCCTCCAGAAGGAGGCAAGTCAACGAGGAAATCCATGGACACGTCTGCCCATGGACGTTCAGGGATGGGTAAAGGCTTGAGTAGACCCCAGCTTTTGGTGTTCGGCCCCTTATTACGCTGACACTGAGTGCAGGAGGCGACGTATGTCTTACAATCCTGCCTCCAGCCTGGCCACCAGAAGGAGCAGGAGACTAGTTCCGTGGACTTACGTACGCCGAAATGACCTGCCATCATGAGGTCATAAAAAGTTCTCAAGACCAGGGGTCTTGTTTCCAAAGGGACGAAGATCTTGTCCCGGGACCAGAACAAACCGTCGTGCTTCTCCAGGGATGAAGTGACAGGATCAGAACAGTGCCCGGAGGCGGCTTTGATGGAGGTTAGCAGGTGAGCCTGAGGAATCAACAGGAAGTTCTGAGCTGACAGGATGGTACCTGGTTGTGCTGACTGAGGGGTTTCAGAAAACATCCTGGATAGCGCGTCCGCCTTCCCATTTTTGGAACCGGGTCTGTAGGAAATATGGAAGTTAAATCGGGTAAAAAAGAGAGCCCAACGGGCCTGCCTGGGTCGTAGGCGTTTAGCTGTTCTTAAATACTCCAAATTTTTATGATCTGTGGAAGATCATGATGGGGTGGACTGCCCCCTCCAGAAGGTACCGCCATTCCTCCAGAGCGAACTTTATGGCCAGTAATTCTCTGTCTCCTACATCATAATTCCGTTCCGGAGGAGTCAATTTTTGAGAAGCAAAGGCTACTGGGTGCAGAAGGGCCTTGGGGCCTTGTCTTTGGGAGAGAATGGCCCCTATGGCTGTCTCGGAGGCGTCCACTTCCAAGGTAAATGGCAGTAAAGGATCCGGGTGCAGAAGTACCGGTGCTGAGGTAAAGGCGTCTTTTAAGCGGATGAAGGCTTCCTGGGCTTCCTGCGACCAGTAGAAACGGTTGCCCTGCCGAGTAAGTTGAGTGATTGGTGCTACAATGGAGGAAAACCCCACAATGAATCTCCTATAAAAATTGGCAAAGCCTATGAACCGCTGTACCCCCTTTTTGTCAGTTGGAGCTGGCCATTCTTGAATTGCCTTCACTTTCTGTGGGTCCATTGCGACCCCTCCAATGGAAATGATAAAGCCGAGAAATTGCACAGTGGTTTTTTCGAAGTCACATTTCTCGGCTTTGAGGTAGTTTATGCTCTCTAAGGATGGTGAGGACCTTCATGACATGAGTCTGGTGAAGTTCAATAGAAGCTGAGAAAATAAGGATATCATCCAAGTATACTACTAAAAAGTCGTCAAGATGTTGTCTGAAAATGTCGTTGACCAGATGTTGGAAGGTGGCTGGAGCATTACAAAGTCCGAATGGCATAACCAGGTATTCGTAACGTCCGAAACGAGATCTAAAGGCGGTCTTCCACTTGTCTCCAGCCCTGATCCGGATGAGGTTATAGGCCCCCCGCAGATCCAATTTAGAAAAGATCCGAGCAGATCGGAAGCGCTGAAACAACTCCGGGATAAGGGGTAATGGGTACCTGTTTTTGATGGTTATTTTGTTCAGCTCCCGATAATCGACGCAGGGTCATAGGGAACCGTCTTTCTTTCCTACAAAGAAGATCCCTTCACCGGCTGGAGAGGAAGAAGGGCGAATGAATTTCTTCTCAAGGTTTTCATCGATATAGGCCTTGAGGGCCTTCAACTCGGTTTCAGACAGAGGGGAGATACGTCCGAACGGAATTTCTGAGCCAGGCAGGAGATCGATGGGACAATCGTAGGGCCGATGGGGTGGTAGATGATCGGCTTGCTGCTTATCGAAGACGTCCTGAAACTCCAGATAAACTGGGGGAACATGCTGCAAATTGTCTGGTTTGGCGATCATGGAAGCACAGGTGGTAGAGGCTGAGGCAAGACAGTGCTGGGAACAGTAGGACGAGGTAAAGCTAACTTCTCTTTTTGCCCAATTTATGAGGGGCTTGTGCGCCTGCAGCCAGGGGAGACCCAGAATGATGGGGAACATTGGAGAAGGGGTGAGGTTTAACCGGAGGAACTCTTGATGGCCTGAGTCAGAAACAGCAAGGATGGGTTTGGTTTCCTGTGTAACAAGCCCCGAGCGGGGTAGGGACCCATCTGTCAGGTGTATCTGGAGGCAGTGGTCCTTAGGTTGAATAGGGACATGAAGACTTGAGGCCAGTGAAGAGTCCAGGAAACAGCTGCAGGCTCCAGAGTCAATAATTGCCAGGAGGCGGATTGCCCCTCCTGGCAGCTGTAGAGAAATAAAGAGAATGACATAAATCTGAGGATTGCCAGAAACTTGATAATTCAGAATGTCTTTAGAAGTAGACTTACTGGGTCTCACTGGGCAGCTACGAAGAAAGTGGCCGGTACCCCCGCAGTAGAGGCACAGGTTGGCTTGGCGCCTGCGCAGTCTTTCTTCGGAAGTAAGGGGAGGCCGCACCAACCCAAGCTGCATAGGTTCTGGTTCGGGAAGAGTTGCTGCTGTGGGAGTAGCGATAGGTGGGTAATGAGGAGCAGTTCTGGAAGGAGGCCAGCTGGGACGAGGAAGCTGAAAGCGCTCCGCACGCTGCTCACGTAGGCGCCTGTCAAGCTGGGTAGCTGACTG
This sequence comes from Rana muscosa, assembly GCA_029206835.1. Classification (NCBI taxonomy): domain Eukaryota; kingdom Metazoa; phylum Chordata; class Amphibia; order Anura; family Ranidae; genus Rana; species Rana muscosa. The sequence continues at coordinate 235,128,811 of CM055125.1, read as the reverse complement.
AATCAAGTTCTCCAAGGAAGTGGGGGTTTCTATTCTGGCCAGCTCGTCCTTGAGAACCTCGAACAGTCCTTGGCGGTATTGGTATCTGAGGGCCGCCTCATTCCATCCGGTATCGGCTGACCACTTCCTGAACTCTGCCGTGTAGTCTTCCACCGGCCTTCTCCCTTGGGACAGGCTATGAAGAACGGATTCAGCTGTAGCTGAACGCTGAGGGTCATCGTACAGTTGCGCCATGCTCGTAAAGAACATATCGACAGAGTCCAGTATGGGGCTTTGCTGCTCCATCAACCCATGGGCCCAGGCTTGAGGGTCATCAGTCAGGAGGGAGATGATGAACCCTACTTTGACTGCTTCGGAAGAGAAAGTTCTTGGTTGAAGGGCGAGATAAAGGGAACAAGCATTCTTAAAAGCCCGATATTTTTTGCGGACCCCCGAGAATCGTTCCAGGATAGGGACCCTGGGTTCAGGGGTAGCCATTACTATGGTTGAACTTGTTGGTACTTGAGAGGTGGTGGCAACATTGGCGGAGGTAGCAGCCTGGGGTGCAGATCCTAACAGACCGGTGAGCTGTTGAAGGCGGCCATCTATTTGGGTATAGCCATCTTGTAGTTTTTGAACCGTGTCCGTTAAGGTGGATACCTGCTGGCAGAGGGTGTCAAACGGGGAACGCACTCTGTCGGCCTCAGACATCTGGCTGATTTGTACTATCAGGCGAGTACTCACCGAGGCCGAGATGCTGAGAGTGGTTCACCCTTGCACCCAAGCGCACTCCGCCCCCTGGAGGTGAGACAGGGAGAGGACGGCACAAGGGAGCACTGGCTACCAGCAGGTAGAGGTGTCTTGCTAGAAGGTCTAGTGGTGATGGGTAGGCTGAGAGCAGGCCGAGGGTCAAACACCAGGAGTAGACAAGTTCAGGCAGGAACCAGCAGCAAGTGAACAAAGTCCAGGCAAGAACTAGCAGCGGGTAAACAAGTCCAGGCAGAGACTAGAAGCAGGCTGAGCAAAGAAGTCCCAGGTACAGGCAGGGGGTCAAGGGCTGGAGACAACAGCAGATCCGAGTCACAGGCCGAGGGTCAAACACTGGGAGAGAGGTGGAAGTCCGTAGAGCAAGCCAGGGGGTCAGGTGCAGGAGAGGTAGTAGAGTAGTCAATCCGGTCCGGGTCACAGCAGGAGATCAAACGTATTTTTCAGGTACTAGGAACACAGGAACGCTGACAAACCAGCAACCAGACTGTGTCACTGAGCTTGTTTAAATAGGCCCGCCTGTCATCCTATTGGCGTGCCATTGGGCATGTGCATGCGCCGTTGCGGCGCCGCGAGCACCCGTGAACGCCGGAGCGACGTTCCACCGTGCACGCGCCGAAGCGTCGTTGCCCCGTGCATGCGCGCTGGGCGCAGATTGGTGACACTAGGTGGGGAATTTCCCTGACAGTTACATTCCCGGCATGCCAACTGTCATATTGGTTGTGCTCTCAACCAAACTGTCCAACCATTCAATGGCTGGTGTCATAACTGATCACATGTGCAGCATCATGGCAGTTGAAGATTAAACAGAGGCCAAGATGGCAGCTTCCTTGCCTGAAAATGATAGGAGGGTTTACTTCCACTTTAATGTCGCCTCTGCTTCAGTTTCGCATCATTTGTGGTTTCCGAGTACCGGTTTAATTTGCTTATTATTTTACTACTTTTATTATTTTATAAAAAATATATATATTTGATTCTAAATATTTTTCCCAATTAATAGTAGTTTTAACCCCTACCCTCCCCCCTCCCTATCTCCCTCCCCTCTCCCTAATGGTTTGTTCACTCCTTTCCATCTTATTTCATTCTCTGTTATCTTCTATCATTTTTTCCAGGTATTTCTCCGAAGTTTTAAAGTCCTTCCACTGCCCCCAATTCCTATTGTGTCTATCAAGTTGCCCCATATCGCAACTACATAGGTATTCCATTATGTTAAGTTTTTCAAGTCTGTTTCCGATTTTATCCTCTGTTAACCATGGTGGTGCTTCCTGTGACATGTCATGAGGATAAACATTGCAGTTTTGGTTACTGAAGCCCCCCATTTCCCTCGTGAAGACCGAGAAGAAGAAAACATTCAATACCTTCGCCATCTCACTATTCTTCGTAACCAGAATGCATTTGTCATTCTTTATGGGGCCAATATGATCTGTCCTCCCTCTTTTACTATTTATGTACTTAAAGAATGTCTTGGGATTTTTCTTACTCTCCTCCGCTATGTGCCTTTCGTGTTCTATCTTAGCCGCCCTGATTACACCCTTACATTTCTTATTGCATTCTTTGTACAGTTGGGATGCTGATGATGTTCCCTCAGCCTTGTATTTTTTTAAGGCCTCCTCCTTTGCTTTTATATGAATTTTTACGTTTGCGTTAAGCCACCCAGGGCTTTTATTAGCTCTTTTAAATGTATTATCCTTTGAGATGCACTGGCTAGTATTTAATATGCTCCTAAAGCACACCCATTTTTCCCCTGTGTTCTTTGTTCCTAAGATTTTATGCCATTTAGTATCTTCTAGCAAGGAGCGTAGTTTCTAGAAGTTGGCTCTTTTGAAATTCAGTGTCTTTGTATTCCCCTTATGCTTCCTATTTGTGTGATTTATGCTGAAACTAATTGACCTGTGATCGCTGTTTCCTAAGTTGCCCCGTATTTCTACATCCGCGATCAAGTCTGTATTGTTAGTAATCAGTAGGTCTAGTAACGCATTGTTTCTTGTGCATTTATCATCTGACCCATGAAATTGTCCTGTAAGACATTTAGGAAATGGCGAGCCTTAGATGAATGCACGGTTCCTTCCGCCCAGTCTATGTCTGGATAATTAAAGGAGCACTAAAGCTTCCCTTTTTTTTGCCCAAAAATAACAAACATGTTATACTTACCTCCACTGTGCAGCTCGTTTTGCACACAGTGGCCCCGATCCTGGTCTTCTGGGGTCCCTCGGCGGCTGTCTTGGCTCCTCCCCGCAGGGACTCCACACCATAATGCGAGTGAGCTCGCATGGTGTGGAGTGATTGCGGGCGCGCTCCCGTGATACAGCGGCGGCCATAGCCGCCGACTGTATCACTCGGCCCCGCCCCCCGCGCGCCGCGTCATTGGATGTGATTGACAGCAGCGCCAGCCAATGGCTGCACTGCTTTCAATCCATCCAGTGTAGCCAATCGGCGGCCAGGCTGAAAAACGAAGAGGATGACGGGGACGAGCGTGGGACTTTCGAGGGGCCAGGTAAGTAAAACGGGGGCTCGGGGGGGGGGGCGGTATTGTCGAATGTTTTTTCACCTTAATGCATAGGATGCATTAAGGTGAAAAAACATGTAACTTTACTACTCCTTTAAAATCCCCCATTATATTGACACTTCCCATGCTTGCCACCATTCCAAACTGTGATAGGAGGTCTGTCTCCCCCTCCTCCCTCAGGTTAGGGGTCCTATAGCATACTCCTAGTATTACTTTCTCCTTGGTTTCCTCCCTTTGTAACTCTACCCATAAGGATTCTACCTCTTCCCTTGCTCCAATAGTGATCGTCTCTCACCTTCACCTGTATATAATTTTTGATATACAGGCATACCCCTCCCCCTTTTTTACCCTCCCTGTCCCTGCGATATAGGGAATACCCTTGAATGGTTGCCAGCCAAACATGAGAGCTATTGAGCCAGGTCTCTGAAATTCCCACGAAATCTAATTCCTCCTCATACAGTAGCAGCTCCAGTTCTCCCATCTGGTCCGCCAGACTCCTGGCATTAGTGAACATGCCTCGTAGTTTTGTTAGGACACATACTATCTCCTTATTGGGTGTTCTGAGGTTGCAAATAGGACTTGTTACCATACTTACAATGGGTTTAGTTGTTTTAGTCAACCTACCCTCTCTAACTTTTCGGCCATCTTCACTTCCAGCAGATCTGCACCATCCTCATTTAGGTGCAGTCCGTACCTTCTATAGAGCTAGCATGAAATGTAGCAATGATAAATGTAATGTACAGTAAACTCAAGGCAACAGAATAAATCAGTACAGTATGCTGTCCAGGAAACAGGTCACCTGAGAGGAATATAAGGGCTTACAGAGAGGAACATAAGGTCTTATTGCTCTCTATGCCACCTTTGGGGAGATTTCCTAATCACTTCCTGTTCCTGTTGCAAGAACAGGAAGTGAGAGGAAAACTCTCCAACGAACATAAGTAACTATTTAAAAAAACAAGTACAATGGTAAGGAATTAGAGCCTCAGTCTGATTTTAGGTTATTTGTGTTTTCACTGTAAAATTTCACTTCCTCTCCCAGTGACACTCTGTGTGTCAGGATGTAACAGAATTTCCCCAGAACAGGAAGTAACGCAAAAGATCCTAAACAAACTTTGACAAAAGCCTGACAGTGGTTCTCCTGCTTCTCTACTGCATCCTAAGTAAGTTGATTCATGTTTGCAGAGTGCTGTAACCACATTAACATATACCAACCTTTAGTTCTGCATGTCTGGATGCATTCCTGTTCAGTATTAAAATTGTTGTGGTTTCCGATGCAGCCGCCATATTGGAAACTCTCACAAGCCATAGACGAGGTATTATAGAAATAGCGAGTGATGTTTGCAGAACAAGGACCAGGGCTTGGGTGCAAGTGACATGAGCCTGACAGGAGGAAGGAATAGCATTAAGCATCCATGTTAATCCAAGAAAATATTCAAGAACACTTACAAGCAAATGCATAAGGATGTGCTTAGTGACACTGTCAGATCCAATTAAACTGTCCGTAGATGTAAATTTTTTTTTAATTAAAGTGGTTGTAAGCTTTTTTTTTTTTTTTAAATAACAAACATGTCATACTTACCTCTACTGTGCAGTCCGTTTTGCACAGAGTGGCCCAAATCGTCCTCTTCTGGGGTCCCCCAGCGGTTCTTGTGGCTTCTTCCCACATCAGATAACCCCCTAGGAAAAGCGTTCTCCCGGGGGGTTACCTTACAGGCACGCTCCCGAGTCATTCATTTGGCGTAGATTGCCGCCGAATGTATGACTCGGCCCACCCCCACAGTCCCAAACACACATTGTCTGCATTCTGGGCTGTGTAGTCAATCCTGCATGACTGTAAAAAAGGGTGTAAAGGAGATTGTACAATCACATTGTAGTGCATAGGGTCAGCTTACATATGACCAGAGGTTTGGCCAGCCCCTCCAGTGTCCAAACATGTTTACATGGGTGCTCAACCTGTGGCCCTCCAGCTATGCTTAAAGTTGATGTAAACCTGATTCATGAAATTTGAACTGGGCACATATATCTGCAGTGTTTTCTTATCTCTCTTCAAAGCTCTAAGTCCCATTGGCTTTCACTTGCTCCATTCTTCTATTATCAGCATGACAACTTCTGACAAGTTCTCCATTGCAGGAGATAAAACCAGCCTGAAATTTGTATCGGGGAGGTTGCTATAAATAGATTAGCATACAGCTAAACTAGTCACAGGACAGCTCTGAGAGTCTCTGCCTATGAGGAGAGGGGGTGTGTGCCTTTCCTCCAATCGGCTGGCTTAGCTGTATGCCCAGACTTCACTTCCCGTGCTGAACAGGAAGAGAAAATCTGTAACACAATCTGAACTTTCAAAAGAATATATAAAGCTGAAGACAGCAGATATACATGTAAAACGTATGTAGGGAGATTTGTTTCATCTCTGTGTATCATCTGAGGCTGTTCACTTCACTGGGTATATGTGAGGGTTTACATCCACTTTACCTACAAGTCCCACCATGCTTCTGTCTTTGGGAGTCATGCTTGTAACTGTCAGCCTTGCAATCCCTCATGGGACTTGTAGTTCTGCAATAGCTGGAGGTCCACAGGTTGAGCACCCATGTATGACTTCTCCAGGTACGATATGGCTGACTGTGAGAAATGATTAGCTGCATTGGATTTTCTCTATAAGTCTCTATCATTTTTTCACTGAAACTATCTGCTTCCAGATACGTCCTTCTACATCTGCCCTCTGTAGGCATAAACATGCAAGAATGTGTGATCTAAGCATGTTTGTTTTTGGGTTTTGGTAGCCGGATCTTCCTTATAAATCTGACAATCATCTGATGCCTGTGGGGTAACTTTCAAAAGTTTTACCAGCAATCATTTAGCCAGGGTGCAGACTGCCCTGTCTGGAATACAGTGCACCTAAACACCCAATGGAGTTGATTTACTAAGGACAAATCCCCATTGCACTACAAGTGCACTTGGAATTGCAGTCGCTGTAGATCTGAGGGGGACCTGCTTGTACATAATTGGATAATAAAATCAGCAGAGCTTCCCCACAATTCAGATCTTCCCCTCAGATATAAAGCGACTGCACTTCCAAGTGCACTTGTAGTGCAAAGTGGATTTGACTTTAGCAAATAACCCCCCCCCCCCCCCCGTTACAATATACAGTAGATAAACAAAAATGCTGAAAGCCATGTGAAATATTTTAAAATAAACATCAAATAATTAAAATGAAATATACAGCATGCTTAGAAAAAAGTTTCCCTGCAACAATGTGTGTTGTGTGCCTGTGATGAAAGATTACTTACCTGCCCTGTTTTCAGTGAATAGAGTGTCATCCACAGTGTGTCCAGAGCCCTCTTCATCGCCCACTGACCGTGCAAATCTCTGTAATATTAGAAAAATATATACATTTACTTTTAGCATTGAAAATTATTGTACGCCAAATGCTGCTTAAATGACTAATAGAGGAAATAATATTAATTAAAGAACCCCCGAAACTCATAAACATAAGATGATTGTCCTCAAACAAAGCAGACTTTGGCTGAAATGTCTTTAGTTGACAGTTTTCAACTAAATAAATAACAATCAGACAGTTTAGAAAACCTTGTCCAATTGCTTTAATTTCTTCTGTAATTGGCTAGTTATAGTTAGTAAAGTACGTGTACACCTTCTCTTTTTTTATCATGTCCTATTTCTTTTGTTCTTATATTCTTTTTATTATTTGTTGTATATTTTGTTGTTTAGATAATGTTTTGTCAGAAACATTGGGGAAAAAAATATTTAGAAAATTTTAGAAACAACGCAAGATTGTTTCAAGTTTTTTTTTTTTTTTTTTACGCTTTTCAATATTATTCGATTTTTTTTCACATACAACAATAAAATATGTCAAAAAGGTAAAGAAAAATCAAAAAGTCTCTTTAAAAATTGAAAGTTACTCTTTGAATTTTTTTTTCCTATTATCTAAATGGCAAATAAGAACAAAATACACCAAAAGGAAAGTCCAATAAATCATTTTTTTTCCTTTTTTTTTTTTTTTTTTGGAGATCAGATTTCCTGAAGCATCATGATAGTTTATGATGGGTTGTGGCCCCCTTGACCTTATATAACTGGATGTGTATACATTTTTAGGCCATTACAAAGTACCCTATTATTTTTTATGTCCTTACCTTGGAACTGGATATCAGGAACTCTTACTGCTATTTGTTCCATCCAAACTCAGCCTCTCCTGTGATAAAGCCTTCCTTTACACTCTGTAAATGAGCCTTTTGTGAAGGGACCCCTATTCTGCTTGTAAGGGTGCTATGGTGGTTGTCACGTCTTCCATGTTCCCCTCCTCATTGGGTGCCAAAGAAGGGTCACATGAGAGGCCTATCCAAGGGTGGGTTCTTTTGGGCTACACTGGGCATCACTTTGCTTTACACATAGGGTACGTTTACTTCTGTGCTATTTCCATGAGTGCCCTGGGACAAGGCTGGGGCTGCCATTGGGGAATAGTTGACCTTAAGACAGGCCTCTGTGTTTAGAGATGAACGAACACGGTGTACACTTGCGCTGTATCTGTTCGCCAGTTAGCTCTCAGGTCTCTATGACAAAAGTACACCTTCTTTGTAATTTGCATTTAGGAGCCTTGTCCACATCCACCTGTCCAGCATATCACTGCTACCTCACTCCCAATAACGGTATGGGGTCCCGCCGTACACATAGCGTAGACTCCATGCGTGCACATAACTTCACCTAAACTTTTCATACCTGGGCACAGGCTGTGTACCTCTGCAGCAGAGGACTAGAAGCTCCTCCTGATTTAGTGTCACGGCGGACAGGCTGTTAAAGATCAGGCAGGCATAGAAAAAGGCGTTAGTACAAACTTCTTAAGAGTTCAAATTCCAGTCCTATCCACTTGATCAGATGGGCTCAGGTAAGTATCAGGGGAGCTGAGGGGGGCTGCTGCACACAGAAGGCTTTCTATCTTAACCACTTCTGGACCGCCCACTGCACATATACTGCGGCAGGGCAGCCCGGCTGTGCGAAACGATGTACCTGTACGTAGTTTCGTGCATGAGATACTGTGGGCACGCGCTGCACACCGAGGGAGCGTACGCGCGTAACCCGCGATCGCTCTACAGAGAGGCAGAACGGGGATCTGCCTATGTAAACAAGGCGGATCCCTGTTCTGACAGAGGATAACATGGATATCTGCTGTTGCAAGTAATCAGGAACAACGATTTCTGTGTTGTCCCAGTGAGCCCACCCCCCCCACAGTTAGAACACAGTCAGGGAACACAGTTAACCCTTTGATCGCCCCTTGTGTTAACCCCTTCCCTGCCAGTGTCATTTATACATTGATCAGTAAGAATTTTTTAGCACTGATCACTGTATTGGTGTCACTGGTCCCTAAAAAGTGTCACTTAGGGCCAGATTTGTGTGCTGCAATGTCGTAGTCCCACTAAAAATGGCTGATCGCCGCCATTACCAATAAAAAAAGTTAAAAGTCCCTAAATCTATCCCCTATTTTGTAGACGCAAACCAATCAATATACGATTATTGGGATTTTTTAACAAAAATATGTAGAAGAATACATATTGGCCTAAACTGATGAATAAATTAGTTTTTTTTAATTTATTTTGGATATGTATTATAGCAGAAAGTAAAAAAGTTTGCTTTTTTTTCCAATATTGACGCTCTTCTTTTGTTTATAGCACAAAAAATCAAATACCACCAAAAGAAAGCTCTATTTGTAGGAAAAAAAGGACATCAATTTTGTTTGGGTACAACGTTGCACACCCACGCAATTGTCAGTTAAAACGACGCAGTGCCGTATCGCAAAAAATGGCCTGGTCATTACCGTAAATCCTTCTGGGGCTGAAGTGGTTAATGCATAGAATGCATTAAGGTAAAAAATTCTCCTGCCTTTACAACCACTTTAAGGCTAGGTTCACACTGGTGGTTACCGCAACGCATCAGAATCGCAGGCAGTTCACACTGCTGTCTACGAAACGCTGCAGGTGTCAATATAAAGTTAATGACACCCTCAAATTGGTTCACAGAACATAGTGCAAACTGTGGAATCGGATGGCATTGAATCGCTTGAGTCTGAACACCTATGCGATCCGATTCCAGTGCGGACCAAAAAAAAGGGTCCTGCACCATTCTGGTGCGAATGCGATGCAATTTAAACCATACAAACTGTATGGCTGAATTCGCACTGCACAGGCATCGCATGTGATCTGCACAGCAATGTGGTGTGAATTACATCTGATGTCTGCAATCACATGAGTGGGAACCCAGCCTTAAACATTTTCATCCTAACAAAACATCTATCTGCAATTTGATGTTTAACAGTGTTTCTTCTGGTCACATCTTCAGATAAGCATGATCCAAGCTTTTAAGTATCCAGACAAGGTATTTTTAAGGCCTGTAGTGGACTTTTTACTAACAGTACCTTCAGTGTTTCATATCAATAAGGAGATAGTGCTTGTTATTCTCCAAAGAAGTTCTTAATCATTCAACCATCCCTGTGTGTGCGAGTTATTATTCTCCATTGTATGATGCCATAATGCTCCAGGGTACCAGAAAATTGTATCCGTAGTTTTTCTTTTGATGTATCTTCATGGAGACATACACATTTCTCATCTCATTTGTGGTGATAATAACTAAGAATTGGGTCTTTCCTTGTCATATTTGTTTATTGAAATTTCACAAGTCAGAGAACAGGTTCAAAAGCGATACAGGTATATACAATAGTAAGGTACATTATAATATGGCTAAAAATAAAGTTGTCTCGTACTTTAATCAAGAGATTGTCAATTCAGAGAGACATTTCCTATAGTGTTAAGAAAACAAATTTGTCTAAACTTAGACTATGGTAGAATAACGGAGTTTTAAAATAATTATAATTTGGGAATATCTAAAGTTCTTAATAAACGAAGCGTTAAGGGATTATCGCTCTCATTTTCCAACTAAGAGAAAATTCCAACGGTTAATAACGTAAAAAAAAAACAAGAAATACAATTATGAGTAACGCTATGTGAACCCGATAAAGAGAGAAAAATATAAGAGAGGAAAAGGAAAGGTAAAATAGTGAAAGGGTTAGAAAAGAAAGGAAAGAGGAGAGAGGAAACAAAAGGGATCTCAGAGGCAAGGTGTGTTTCCAATCATATATTCAATATGAGAAAATGAAAATGCATGAGAAATTTACCCAGGCATCAATAGGGTTGCATCGAAATTAGAAGACAGGTAATGTGTCGTCCAAGGGAGCCATATATTCTTGAATTTAGGAATTTTGTCATGTGTTATAGCCTCTGTTTTGGCCTGAACCATGTCTTGATTAATTCTACAATTAGTTTCAGTTAATATCAGGGTATGAGTTTTCCAGGCTTTAGCGATTGTTTGTTTCGCGGCTGTAGTGATCTGTAGCAGTAGCTTGAACTGATTATTAGAGAGAGTTGTCGGTTTTAAATTCAAAAGCGCAATCAAAGGATCAGGAAGGATGGACACTGGAAATAACGTCGAGATCATGCAGAATATGTCTTCCCAAAATCTTTTGACAATTCTTATCCCATACTTCTGTGTCCAATGAGAATCCAAGATCAGATTCCCACTTAGCTACATATGTGGGCGGTCTAGAATCTGATTTAGAAATGAGTTGGGCATATATGTTCGAAATAAGTCCTTTTACATGGGGGTCATGTTTACATATATTTTCAAAGTATGACAATTTATCGAGTGCAAGTCTTCCTTGGATATTAGGCATATAAAAAAATTTAATCTGAAGATATCGGAAAATTCCTGAGTTTGTAAGTTCATGACTGTTACCTAAATCAGAGAATGTTAGAAAGGAATTAGAGGAAGTAAGATCATGTAATTGGGTCAATTTAAAAGCGGTCCATGCTTTAAAGGTTTTAGGAAATTTCCAGGCAGGATAAAAAAAGAGGATTTTTAAGGAACGATAAGAGTGGATTATGAGGAGATTGTAAGCCACAGAACAATTTAAATTTGTCCCATATTACGAGGGATTGTTTCGTTATCGGATTTGTACGTTTTTTTCGGCAGGAGGGTTGTAACCACAAGAGATTGGATATTGATAATGGGTCACAATCTATAGATTCCAGAGCCACCCAAAGTGGAATTTCAGTAGTCGCATGGAATTTAGGTATTTGTGCCAAATGAGCCGCATGGTAATAAGTCGATAATTTAGGAAATCCGAGACCACCTTTAAGTTTTGAAAGATATAATGTATGCTTAGGTAGGTGAGGTTTTGAAGAGCCCCAAACCAAGGTGGTTAATTTACGCTGCATTATTCTTAAAAAATATGTCGGGACCGAGATAGGTAAAACCCTAAAAAGATAAAGAATTTTAGTTAGTATAGCCATTTTAATAACATTGATTTTACCGATCCAAGAAATAGGGAGAGAAAACCACTGAGTTAATAGATTGGTAATCTGTCGTAAAATAGGTGGATAATTTGTCCTAAATAGTTCAGAGAGATGAGGCGTAAGATTAATTCCTAAGTATGGGAGACTGGTAGTAGACAATGAGAAAGGGAGAGATGCTTGCGCCTGTTATACTGTAACGCCGAGCGCTCCGGGTGTCCCATCCATCCCGGAGCGCCCGCGGCGTCTGTCCCCCTGCAGCGCTCCGGTCGGCTCCTCTGACCGTGAGTGCTGCTCTGATGCTGGCGGGGATGCGATCCATGCGGCGGCACCTGTCCGCCAGCAGATCGCATCCCATCCTGCTCACCGGCCTCCTTCCCCTGCTCCGTCCCGGCGCGCGCGGTCCCGCTGCTCTCTAGGGCGCGTGCGCGCCGGCCTTCTTAAATTTAAAGGGCCAGTGCACCATTGATTGGTGCCTGGTCCAATTACTGTGTCACACTCAAAAACACTTAAAAACCCACTCCCCCTTCCTGTCCTTGCCGGATCTTGTTGCCTTAGTGCCCTGAGAAAGTGTTTTGTACTTGCCTTTCCAGTGTATCTGACCTTCTGCCGTTGCCCCTGACTACGTACCATTGCCGCCTGCCCTGACCTTCCGCTACGTCTGACCTTGCCTCTGCCTAGTCCCAGTGTACCGTGCCTATCTCAGCTGCCAGAGAAGTCGAGCCGCTACTGGGGGACACGACCTGGTTGCTACCGCCGCAGCAAGTCCATCCCGCCTTGCGACGGGCTCTGGTGAAAACCGGTAGCTGCTTAGAACCAGTCCTCCAGTGCGTCCCATGCCTTCGCCTCTCTGGCACAGAGGATCCACCTCCTGTGTCCTCACTAGCCGCCAGTCCGGGCCCTGACAGTAGATCCGGCCATGGATCCCGCTGAGGTACCGCTGCCAAATCTCACTGACCTCACTACCGTGGTTGCCCAGCAGTCGCAACAGATCGCCCAACAAGGACAGCAGCTGTCGCAGTTGACCGCCATGGTCCAGCAGCTTCTGCCGCCGCAGCCTCCAGCATCTTCCCCTCTCCGAGCTGCCGCTACTACCTCGAGAATTCGCCTGTCTCTTCCGGAGAAATTTGACGGGGATTCTAGGATGTGCCGGGGATTCTTGTCCCAATGTTCCCTGCATCTTGAGATGATGTCTGACCAGTTTTCCACAGAACGGTCTAAAGTGGCATTCGTGGTCTCTCTGTTGTCTGGAAAGGCCTTGGCCTGGGCCACGCCACTCTGGGACCGCAACGACCCTGCTACAGCCACCATTCAGTCCTTCTTTGCTGAGGTTCGCAGCGTTTTTGAGGAACCAGCCCGAGCCTCATCCGCTGAAACCGCCCTGCTTAACCTTGTCCAAGAAAACTCTTCTGTGGGCGAATATGCCATACAGTTCCGCACACTGGCCTCAGAGTTAGCCTGGAATAATGAGGCTCTCTGCGCGACCTTCAAGAAGGGTTTATCCGGCCACATCAAGGATTGTCTGGCCGCACGAGAGATACCCTCTTCCTTGACGGAACTCATCCATTTAGCTACCCGCATCGATATGCGTTACGTCGAAAGACGCCAAGAGCTTCGCCAGGAGAAAGATCTCATTCGCACCAGGCGTTATCCGCGCCTGGCTCCTCTCTTTCTGAATCCAATGCATCCTGTTACCGTGCCTCCCGCCGAGGAGGCCATGCAAGTGGACCGGTCTCACCTGACCCTACAAGAAAGGTCTCGCCGTAGGAACGAGAACTTATGCCTTTATTGTGCGAGCTCTGAACACTTCCTAAGAGACTGCCCTATTCGTCCTCCGCGTCAGGGAAACGCCCGCACCTAGTGAACGTGGGAGAGGCGTTACTAGGTGTGAATTCTTCCTCTCCACGTCTGACTATTCCTGTGCGGATTTCTCCTTCTGCTGGCTCCCTCTTCCCTGCGGTGGCCTTCCTGGACTCTGGTTCTGCAGGAAACTTTATTGAAGCCTCTTTCATCAACAGGTTCAACATTCCTGTTACCCGTCTCATCAAACCCTTCTTCATTTCCTCTGTAAATGGAGAGAATTTGGATTGTACCGTGCGTTACCGCACCGAACCCCTGCTCATGTCCGTTGGTGTTCTTCACCATGAAAAGATTGAATTCTTTGTTTTGCCGAACTGTACTTCTGACATCCTTCTTGGCCTACCCTGGCTCCAGCGTCACACTCCTACCCTCGACTGGACCACTGGGGACATCAAATCCTGGGGTGACTCCTGTCACAAGCATTGCCTTAAGTCTGTACCGACCTGTCAAGTCCCCATCACTACTCCTTTGCCGGGCCTTCCAAAGGCCTATCAGGACTTTTCTGATGTCTTTTGCAAAAAACAGGCGGAGGTCTTACCACCACATAGACCCTACGACTGCCCCATTGACTTGCTCCCAGGTACTACACCACCCCGTGGCAGAATTTACCCTCTCTCCTCTCCTGAAACCAAGGCCATGACTGAATACATTCAGGAGAACCTCAAGAGAGGTTTTATTAGGAAATCATCTTCTCCAGCCGGAGCGGGCTTCTTCTTCGTGGCCAAGAAGGACGGATCTCTACGCCCTTGCATAGACTATCGTGGTCTCAATAAAATCACTATTAAAAACCGCTACCCTCTGCCTCTCATCTCGGAGCTCTTTGACCGTCTGTGCGGAGGAAAAGTTTTTTCTAAATTGGACCTCATAGGCGCTTATAACCTCATCAGAATCCGTAAAGGAGATGAATGGAAAACCGCATTTTACACCAGAGACGGTCACTTTGAATATCTCGTCATGCCGTTCGGACTTTGCAACGCCCCTGCAGTCTTTCAAGATTTTGTCAACGAAATCTTCCGGGACCTACTGTATACCTGTGTGGTTGTCTATCTTGACGACATCCTAATCTTCTCTGCCAACCTTAAGGAACATCGGCTCCATGTCCGTCAAGTGCTCCAGCGCCTCCGCGTAAATCAACTTTACGCTAAATTTGAAAAATGCCTTTTTGAGCGCAGCAGTCTTCCTTTCCTAGGTTATCTGGTCTCTGGACAAGGTCTTCAAATGGACCCTGACAAACTCTCCGCAGTCTTGGGTTGGCCACACCCCTCTGGACTTCGTGCTATCCAACGCTTCCTTGGTTTCGCCAACTACTATCGTCAGTTCATACCCCACTTCTCCACCATCGTTGCTCCTATAGGGGCACTGACCAAAAAAGACGCGAATCCTAGGTCCTGGCCGCCTCAAGCGGAGGAAGCCTTTACTCGCCTTAAGACCGCCTTCTCCTCTGCACCTGTCCTGTCTCGGATAGATCCTCTAAAGCCGTTCTTCCTTGAAGTCGACGCCTCCTCGGTAGGAGCCGGAGCTGTGCTTCTTCAAAAAAACGCTAAAGGGAAAAACGTCACTTGTGGTTTTTTCTCTAAAACTTTCTCCCCTCCGGAAAAAAACTATTCCATAGGTGACCGTGAACTGTTGGCCATCAAGTTGGCATTAGAAGAGTGGAGACATCTCCTGGAAGGATCCCTTCACCCTATCTCCATCTACACTGACCATAAAAATTTGTCCTACCTTCAGTCCGCTCAGCGCCTAAATCCTCGCCAGGCCAGGTGGTCATTGTTCTTTGCCCGCTTCAACTTCCAGATCCATTTTCGGCCCGCAGACAAAAATGTCAGGGCTGATGCTTTGTCCCAATTCTCCGATACCTCTGAAACCGAGACTCCTCCTCAACACATCATACCCCCTGAGTGTCTGATTTCCTCTGCTCCCGCTTCTCTCGTGCCAATTCCTCCAGGAAAGACTTTCGTTCCTCCACGCCTTCGGCTTCAGATACTCAAGTGGGGCCATTCCTCCCATCTAGCCGGTCACGCTGGGATCAAAAAATCCATACAATTGATTGCCAGACACTATTGGTGCCTACCCAGGAGGAAGATGTGACTGACTTTGTACGGGCCTGCACTATCTGTGCACGTGACAAGACTCCTCGCCAGAAGCCTGCAGGTCTTCTCCTTCCCCTACCTGTGCCTGAACAACCATGGTCCCACATCGCCATGGATTTCATCACGGACCTCCCTTTGTCTCGTAGGAACACTGTCATCTGGGTGGTCGTTGACCGCTTTTCTAAAATGGCTCATTTTGTCCCGCTCCCTGGTCTGCCTACTGCACCTCAGTTGGCGAAGCATTTTTTTCTTCAAATTTTCCGCCTCCATGGGCTGCCCTCACATATCGTCTCGGATAGAGGTGTTTAATTCATCTCAAAATTTTGGAGAGCTCTCTGTACTCAACTAAAAATTAAGTTGAATTTTTCTTCCGCTTATCACCCGCAGTCCAATGGACAGGTGGAGAGAGTTAACCAGGTCCTTGGCGACTACCTACGACATTTTGTCTCCGCCCGTCAAGACGATTGGGTCGACCTATTGCCCTGGGCAGAATTCTCATACAATTTCAAGAACTCTGAATCTTCCTCCAAGTCGCCTTTCTTTGTGGTCTACGGCCGTCACCCATTGCCCCCCCTCCCCATTCCCACGTCTTCTGGAGTTCCGGCCGTGGATGAATTAACTCAGGACTTTGCCTCTATCTTGAAAGAGACTCAAAAGTCGCTCTCACTGGCCTCTGCCCGCATGAAGAGACATGCAGATAAAAAAAGAAGAATCCCTCCTGTCTATGCCCCTGGTGACAAAGTGTGGCTCTCCTCCCAAATATGTTCGGTTTCGGGTACCTAGCTACAAGCTGGGTCCTCGTTACCTCGGGCCATTTAAAATCAAAAACCAAATCAATTCTGTTTCTTACAAGCTCCACCTTCCTCCTTCTCTTCGTATTCCCAACTCTTTTCATGTGTCTCTTCTTAAACCCCTCATTCTTAACCGATTTTCCCCTAAGGTCACTGCTCCTGCTCCTGTCTCTGGTTCTTCTGATGTCTTCTCGGTGAAAGAGATCCTCGCCTCCAAGGTCATCCGAGGTAAAAAATGTTTTTTAGTGGATTGGGAGAACTGTGGTCCTGAGGAAAGGTCCTGGGAACCCGAGGCCAACATTTTAGATAAAGAGCTCATCCGAAGATTCTTGGGTTCCAAGAAGAGGGGGAGACCTAAGGGGGGGGGTACTGTAACGCCGAGCGCTCCGGGTGTCCCATCCATCCCGGAGCGCCCGCGGCGTCTGTCCCCCTGCAGCGCTCTGGTCGGCTCCTCTGACCGTGAGCGCTGCTCTGATGCTGGCGGGGATGCGATCCATGCGGCGGCACCTGTCCGCCCGCGGATCGCATCCCATCCTGCTCACCGGCCTCCTTCCCCTGCTCCGTCCCGGCGCGCGCGGTCCCGCTGCTCTCTAGGGCGCGCGCTGCGCGCGCCGGCCTTCTTAAATTTAAAGGGCCAGTGCACCATTGATTGGTGCCTGGTCCAATTACTGTGTCACACTCAAAAACACTTAAAAACCCACTCCCCCTTCCTGTCCTTGCCGGATCTTGTTGCCTTAGTGCCCTGAGAAAGCGTTTTGTACTTGCCTTTCCAGTGTATCTGACCTTCTGCCGTTGCCCCTGACTACATACCATTGCCGCCTGCCCTGACCTTCCGCTACGTCTGACCTTGCCTCTGCCTAGTCCCAGTGTACCGTGCCTATCTCAGCTGCCAGAGAAGTCGAGCCGCTACTGGGGGACACGACCTGGTTGCTACCGCCGCAGCAAGTCCATCCCGCCTTGCGGCGGGCTCTGGTGAAAACCGGTAGCTGCTTAGAACCGGTCCTCCAGTGCGACCCGTGCCTTCGCCTCTCTGGCACAGAGGATCCACCTCCTGTGTCCTCACTAGCCGCCAGTCCGGGCCCTGACATATACATCTGAGGGGGATAGGGAAATATTTAGTGCCATGGATTTTTGAGGATTAATGACTAGACCGGAAATATGAGCAAAATGGTCAAGTTTTCGGATAAGGTTAGGAGCGGAAATATGTGGAGAGGACATAAAGATTAAAATGTTGTCTGCAAAAAGACATGTTTTATGATGGTGTCCAGCTATCTCAAGGCCTCTAATGGAGGGATCAGAGCGAATAGATTGGGCAAGGGGTTCAATAAGTAAGGCAAATATAAGTGGGGATAGTAGGCAGCCCTGTCTCGTACCTCTGCGAATGTTGAATGTATTTGATTTATACCCTGCATATTTTACATATGGAAGTAAAAGAAAAATATTGCGCTAGTCTAAAGGACCAGAGAGAATAAGTGAAAAAACTAATTAAAAAAGCAGCTGCATAAAATGTGACTAACATAATAGAATGGAAATGCAGCGCTGAATGAAAAGAGACCCAATTCAACTAATTGGGACAGGACTCAAAGTGCAACAAAAGTAAAACAAACAAATAAGTCCACATAAGCGTCCTTTCAAATATCCTTAAAGTAAAGTGTGTAACAATGAAGATCGTCAGCCTTAAAGTGAAATATTGAAACCGGACGTGTAACAATAAAGATCATCAGCATATAACTTCTGGTGAAGCAGTAAGGTGGAATACTCTTACCGGAACTGATGGATCTGCTTGTTAGGCAGATCATAAAGGCATATAGAATCCTAATGGCCGATCTCATCTGCTTCTCTGAAGACTCCAGACAGACCAAACGGATCTCAGAAGACCGCTCCTTGTATCACAACCTCGAGGGAGACTCTGGATTCACCTGATGTTCCCAGGTGGTGTAGAAAACGACTTCCAATAAAAAATCCTTGTCAGGATTGGGAGATGACAAAAAGGTGGAAGGAACTCCAAAAGGCAACTCAATCAACCCCACATGAAAGAAAGAAGATGAAGGAGGTGCTCCAAGTGCAGGTCAAATGAGGGTTTATTAAAACCAACAAATATAAAAGTGATCACAGTACATACAAAAAGTTTAAAAGGGCAATAAGTGGAGTGGTTAACCAAGCCCGACACGTTTCGTACAATAGTACTTCAACAGGGGCATCGAAAAATGCACCTTTTTGTCATCTCCTAATCCTGACACAGATTTTTTATTGGAAGTCGTTTTCTACACCACCTGGGAACATCAGGCGAATCCAGAGTCTCACTCGAGGTTGTGATACAAGGAGCGGTCTTCTGAGATCTGTTTGGTCTGTCTGAAGTCTTCAGAGAAGCAGATGTGATCGGCCATTAGGATTCCATATGCCTTTATGATCTACCTAACAAGCAGATGCATCAGTTCCGGTAAGAGTATTCCACCTTCTCAAAATCTTCCAAACGCATTTGTAAAGTGAGGTTTTCCTCTTTAAGATTTTCCAATTCGCAAACATGGGACTGTACATTTGTTTCCACATCTTCTACTCTATTTTCTAGGTCTGATGTACGCTGGCCTAATTCTCTGATTTCTTTAGTCAGGCTTTCTGTGATGTGTTTTGATGTCTGCTTCAGTGCTTTTTGCAGCATCTTTTCAAACAGTTTGTGAAGAAGGAGTATATTCAATATCAGATTCAGCTGTGTCAGCTGTGTCATCCTGTGGCTGCGGTTTCTGCCTCTGCTTAGCAGCACGAGAAGAGCTTGTGTGAGGTGAGGGGGGAGGTGCCATTTTAGACATGGCCCTTGGCAGAGCGTCTCTGGGGTTCCTCTTTATTGTATTTTTTGGACGGGCCCCACCGAACACCATAATGTGTCCCCTGTACCTCAGTGAAGGTTTGTAGCTCTTTATATACTTCACCCGAAGCCGTGCGGGTGTTTTATCTGGCCGTGAAGTCCCGGGAGATACGGAGCTTCAGTGGGACATGTCTGCCTCAGCCGGCTCCGCGCATGCTCTCCAGAATTGGGTCTTTTGAGTGAGCCTAAAAATTAATAGATATCCACTTTTATGTGGCTGAGGGGTGGTGCGACAACCCAGTCGTATGCTGTCATGAAGAAAGGGAAAATACAAAAAGTAGACAATTTTCTGTTTTGTGTTTGGAAGCACACATTCATTCATCATAGTACTATGCTGCAAAGTGAGTACCGTATATTAGGGAAACACCATAGGAATTGGTTACCTAGAAACCCATTCATAGTAAATTTATGAATTTCTAGGTGAACAAAAGACATACGATTCAGAACAAGTCAAGTGAGGACAATGGTGATTCACCAATGTACTTGTCTGACAAAAGCATTCTATGATGAATGGATTTGTTTACAAACAAAGATCTATTTATATGCAGAGAAGCCACTAGAGCCATAGATTATAAACAGGCTTTCCATGCTTTCCAAAGCCTACCCATTGGGTGAAAAAACCTCTGATATTTGGGATTGTGGAGGCAACAAAATAATTTTTTACAAAAATATATTTATTTATAACAAAAAGAAAAAAGAATACATATTCATAGAAATTACATAATTGTGAAATAACATCCATAAAATCTGTAGCATGATTGAAATACTTGAATTGAATACAATAGCCTAAATTGACCAATCCATCCGGAGACGAATCAAGGAAGGCTTCATCCAACGCGTTTCAAACTGTATATGTAAACGTCCTTCATCAGGGATTTCAACTGTATTATTTTCTATGACAGATCACAAGATTCCATTAAATACAGAAACAAAATAAAATAAATTCCCATTTTCCACTCCCCAATATTGCATGTGAAGACAGAAAAATGGAAAAGAACTTACTCAATCAAGTTCATTAAAAATTATTACACATGCATTTCATGTTCTATTATGGTATGGGCTCCCTAATACTGTCCTCTCCAAATAGTCCAAATAGTCTCATCCATCAGCGCATGCCCATATAAGGAGTCAGGACAAATGGAAAAAAGTCCAAAAAAGGTGCTTTAAGAAAAATATAAGGGTGAGGCACGGAAGGACCCATGTAAAACCTTTGGGACCTATCCTTGCGGTTCGTGCTCCCAATGTGCTGTCATTGGCAGGGGATCCACACTGGCTCTACCCAATGGGGAGACCTTTACACTCAAGCATTTTGCGAACTGCAGGACGCAGGGTGTGGTCTACCTGATGGTTTGCCAGTGTGGATCCTTCTACGTAGGAAAAACTCGACAGGAGTTAGGGAAGAGAGTGGAAAAACATATGCACAGCATGAAAATAGGGAACCTCTATTTGCCCCTTGGCAGACATATTGCCAAAAAGCATAGGTACAAAATGCCCAGGGTTATGTTCTCAGTTGTGGAAAGAATCCATATACCACGTAGGGGTGGTGATTGGAATAAGGTCCTGCTCCAGCGGGAAATGCGCTGGATTAGGTACCTTAGGGCAACCACGCCCCCTGGACTGAATGAGATTAAAAATGCTTTCGTCCATTCCTGGAGGGCTATAGTTCTGGAAAGACTGTTTGATGCTACAGGGTAATTCTGGTCGGTATATCCTGTTGGGATGTTCCACCCACCCTTATCCAACCTAGAATTTTCCATCTCAAGGATTTTTCCTTGCTCTCCTTTATTTTCCATGGGGGTAGAAGTGGGGTATTTCCTGAGACACACAAACATACACATGGGGTTTTTGATTTATATCTTTATTGTATATTATTTAATTGTCTAAATTATCATAATCTGTTGAAGCAATTTATGATTATTCATTGTTTTCTAACAGATGTTTGACAGAGCTTTACACATGCACTTCATGTTGGTCCTGGACAAACCATGTGGATATTTGCCCCTCAACAATAATAGGATTTTTATAACAGCTTACCTGTAAAATCCTTTTCTTGGAGTACATCACGGGACACAGAGCGACATAGTCATTACTATGTGGGTTATATAGATACCTTCAGGTGCTGGCACTGGCAACTTCCAAAACCGGAAGTACCCTCCCCTATATAAGCCCCTCCCATCCGGGAGTACCTCAGTTTTGTAGCAAAGCAATAAGTGTCCCCAAAAGAGGGGTGGGAGCTCTGTGTCCCGTGATGTACTCCAAGAAAAGGATTTTACAGGTAAGCTGTTATAAAAATCCTATTTTCTTTTCGTACATCACGGGACACAGAGCGACATAGTCATTACTATGTGGGACGTCCCAAAGCAATGCCAAATGAGGGGGGGGGGGATACACCATGCATAAGCTGGGCGCTATCAGACATGGGGATCTTTTGCGGCCTGCAACACACTGCACCCAAAGGCGACATCCTCCTGACTTCTAACGTCCACCTGGTAGAACCTAGTAAACGTGTGTACTGAAGACCATGTTGCGGCCTTACAGATTTGAGCCAGGGAGGCCTGGTGATGCACTGCCCATGAAGTTCCAACTGCTCTCGTGGAGTGCGCCCTAACTTTGAACGGAGGCGGTCTCCTTCTCAAGCCATAGGCTTGCATTATGACCTGTCGAATCCACTTGGCTAAAGTAGATTTTGACGCTGCCTGACCCTTTCTGGGGCCTTCCGGCAGAATAAACAAAGTATCCGTTCTGCGAATCTGAGCAGTGGCTTTTAGATAAGCTTTAACTGCTCTTACTACATCCAAAGAATGTAATAACTTTTCCTCTACCGAACTAGGTTTGGGGAAAAAGGAAGGAAGAACCACATCTTGGTTCAAATGAAACCTCGATACCACCTTAGGAAGAAAAGCTGGATGAGGACGTAACACTACTCTGTCCTTATGGATAACCAGATATGGCTCTTTACAGGACATAGCTGCTAATTCCGACACTCTTTTAGCCGAACAAATGGCTACTAGTAAAATCAATTTCCTGGTGAGAAGAACCAAGGAAATATGCTGTAATGGTTCAAATGGTTGTTTCTGTAGAACCGACAGAACCAGGTTTAAGTCCCATGGACATATGGGAATATTAACCGGAGGGCTAATACGCATCACTCCTTGTATAAAAGCTTTGACTAGTGAATGCGAAGCCAAGGGCCTTTGAAAAAATATTGACAAGGCCGAAATCTGACCCTTGATAGTACTCAAGGCAAACTTCCTATCTACAGCCCACTGTAGGAAGTCTAGAATCCTACCTATTACGTACTTACGTGGATGCCATTTCTTGGCCTCACACCACGCGATGTACGCCTTCCAGATTCTATAGTAGATCTGCCTGGATACCGGCTTCCTGGCATTGATCATGGTAGATACCACAGGATTAGAGAGACCTCTCTTTTTTAGAATGTGGGCTTCAATAGCCAGACCGTTAAACCTAGGGCTGGTAAGGAAGGGTGGTATATCGGTCCTTGCGAAAGTAGGTCCGGACGATGTGGGAGGGTCCAAGGACTCCCCACAGACATTTTTACAATCTCCGCGTACCATGCTCTTCGGGGCCACGCTGGAGCCACCAGAATCACTGGTTTCTTTTCTACCCTGATTCTACGGAGTAATCGAGGTAACAATTGTGGCGGTGGGAACGCATATATCAGCTTGAACTGATCCCAAGGGAACACTAGGGCATCCGAGCCGCAAGCTAGGGGATCCCTTGTCTGAGACACAAACCTGTCCACCTTTGCGTTGAATCTGGATGCTAGCAGATCTACATCCGGTGTTCCCCACCGCTGACATATTGTCCGGAAAACCTCGGGGTGAAGGGACCATTCCCCTGGGCATAATTGTTGGCGACTTAGAAAGTCCGCCTTCCAATTCTCCACTCCTGGAATGAATACCGCGGATATGGCTGGGACATATCTTTCTGCCCATTTCAGGATGTAATTTACTTCCCTCTGGGCTGCACGACTCCTGGTGCCACCCTGATGATTGATATATGCCACTACCGTGGCATTGTCTGATTGAATTCTGACAGGGGACCCTTGGAGTTTGGATGTCCATGCTACTAGGGCATACCGGGCTGCTCGTATCTCTAAGAGATTGATGGGTAGGGCCTTTTCTGCATCCGACCATCTGCCCTGGAGAGACCATTGCTCCAGTACTGCTCCCCAGCCTATAAGGCTGGCATCTGCAGTGACCACCTTCCAAGAAATCGGACTGAAGGATTTTCCTTTTTCCAGATTCTGGGGAACCAACCACCAACGGAGGCTTTTGCGAACGGAAGGGGACAAGGACATTGGTAAGTCTAGGGCCTGAACTTTTTTGTTCCAGGCTGACAGTATGGCCCTTTGCAAATTCCTTGAATGGAATTGACCGTAGGGTACTGCTTCGAAAGATGCCACCATTTTTCCCAGCAGCCTCATGCACAGGCGTATGGATGGGTGTCTTTTTGTATCCACTAGGTGGATCAAATCTCTCAAAGACGACACCTTTTCTTGAGGCAAGAAATTTTTTCTCTGGTCTGAATCCAGCCTTAGCCCCAAGTATTCCAGACTTTTGACTGGTTTTAGGGCTGACTTGTCTCGGTTGATAATCCAACCGTGAGATTCCAGATACTTGATTGTCTTGTAAATGACCACGTCTAGTTTTTCCACTGAGTGGTCTATCAGCAACAAGTCGTCTAGATATGCCATTATCGTTACACCTTGTGTTCTTAGATTGGCCAATAATGGGGCCAGAATTTTTGTAAACACTCGTGGTGCTGTGGCCAGACCGAAGGGTAAGGCTCTGAACTGAAAATGGCGCCCTTCTACTGCAAAGCGTAGAAATTTTTGGTGGACTGGAAAGATGGGAATGTGCAAATAAGCATCTTTGATGTCGATCGAGGCTAACCATTCCTCCCCTTGTAGGGCAGTGGCCACCGATCGGATCGACTCCATCCGGAAAGTCCTGATATGTAGGAATTTGTTTAGCCCTTTTAGATTTAATATGGGCCTCACGTCCCCGTTTGGCTTCGGGACTGTAAAGAGGTTTGAGTAAAACCCGAACCCCCATTCTTCCAGGGGAACCTCCATAATTACTCCTTGGAGCAATAGTTGTTCTAGTGCCAACAGGAGGGATCCTCTCTTCCGGGGATCCCTTGGCACGTTTGACCTCATAAAATGGGAAGGAGGAGAGTCTTTTAACTCCAATCTGTATCCCAGACTTACTGCGGAGAGCACCCATCTGTCTCTGATCGTGTCCCGCCAGGGCTCTGCGAACAACTGGAGTCTTCCCCCCACCCGATTGAGTGGGGGCAACCCTTCATGAATTTGACTTTGGGGGAGGTTTTGTACCTCTCCTGACCCAGGGTTTCTTGTTACCCTGCGATTGTCCCTGATTTTTACCCCCGGGATTTGACCGAGGAGGCCGTCAGAACTGTTTCACAGCCGATGCCCCAGGGACTGGGGAAGCAGGCCTCTTAAAAGAGGGACCTCTAACTCTGTTTTTAACCGGCAAGAGTGTACTTTTACCGCTGGAAATTTTCTGGATATATTTGTCCAGGTCTTCCCCGAATAAGCGTTCACCATGAAATGGGAAGCTAACCAGCAATTTTTTACAGGGAGCTTCAGCAGACCAGTTTTTGAGCCATAGAAGCCTGCGCATATGTACTACAGACAGCATAAGGCGGGAGGCCTGATGGATTGAATCCTTTATGGCGTCAACCGTAAAGCATAAGGCTCTAGGTAGATCAGCTAGGGCAAGAGCCTGCTGATCCGGCAAGTCCCTTAAGACCTGTTTTAACTGATCCTTCACTGCTTGGCAGACCCCAATAGCTGCCACTGCTGGTTGTGTCACCAAGCCTGCTGTAGAGAAAGCAGCCTTTAATAAGGACTCCAATTTTTTATCTATTGGGTCCTTGAACATTTGGACATTATCTACTGGACATGTCAGTGATTTATTCACACAAGAGATGGCTGCGTCCACTGTAGGGACCCTCCATTTTTTGATGAACTTATCCTCCATGGGATAGACCACCGGAAATCTCTTGGGGGGAGTAAATATTTTATCAGGATGTTCCCAATCCTGGTAAATGAGCCCTTCCAGTAAAGGGTGAAGTGGAAAGGAACAAACAGTCTGGGGAGCTTTTAGCGACCCCAGCGAGGAGACAGTAGTGGTTGATGGCTCCGCAAGGGGCATTTTAAATGCTGATCGGACCATGTTAGTCAGGGACTGAACCCATAATCTTTCAGCTTGAGATGCTGAGAAAGGTTCCTCCACTGTTGATTCCTCTATAACAGAATCAACCTCATCCTGATCCCCTTCAGGCAGGTCGATCCCTGTATGGGACTGTTGCTCCGCTAACAGGTACTCTGAAGGAGGAGACGGAGATCGGGCGCGCTTTCCCTGTGACAGGGAGGCAGCGATCAATGTTGTCAATCTCTCTTCCAATCCTCCCAGAGCTGAGGAAAAAACCTCCTCTGTTACATACACAGGAGCAGGTGAACTGAGGACAGCCACAGTACTCCTGCGGGGTCTCTACGGTCACTAACCTCTGAATTTTCAGGGGAGACTGGTGCAGCAGAAGCATGCCCAAGATCCTCAGAGCCCGATGGAGACCCCCTTCGCTTCCTGGAAGATTTAGTTCCGGAGCCTTTGGACGGCATATTCCTAAGCCCAAAGCTGAGGTATTCCAGCCGTAATACACCACTTTTACTGATAATAGTCTAGCACAATTGCTGCTATATAACAGTTGGTGTCTACTAAAGTGCCTTTCCAGGGGATGCCTGCATCAACCGCCTCTGTGTGCCTTATTCTACTGTTGCTAGCTCTGTCTGTGCACTTCAATAGCCAGCTGACACCTGTAACTGTGCCTTTAAACACGCTGGACGCCCGCACATGCGCAGAAGCGCCGTGGCGCGCACTGAGCGTCATCCACCAGCTCCGCCCCTTTTTCCAGGTCGCCTCTATATAGAGGCGCGTGCACGCGCACGCGCGCGGGCACGTGCGCCTTCGGCGCTCTTTTTAAAAAATAAGGAACTAGATGGGAGCCAGGGTCCTGTTTGCCGCAGGGTCCAGGGATGGATGAGCGCAGCAACAGGGCAGAGGAAACAGTTTCCCAGCAGAGAACTTACCAACTGCCTGGATTTGACTTTGGAAGAAAAAATCCACATTACAAGAAAAAAAAACACAGCGGCCTCTAGTGATTAACACAGGTACCGCGGTCTTACCATTTTTATTTTATTTTTTCTTGACCACTATTAATTTTTTTTACATTTTCTTAGTAGTAACAGGCATGCACAGAATATTAGCGGGAATACTTTAGGTAACAGGCAGAAAGACAAATTAGGCTTGGGGGTCCCCCAATAGAACCAAGTTCCTGAGGGGCCCCCACTTACCTTTTCCTCACCGCAGGACTCTGTTTGGTCCACAGAAGCCCAAACTTCACCTCTCACGGCAGGCATTGTAATTAAACCTTCAGGGACCGGGTTCCCAAGGATTCCACTCCCCTGGACCTGTATAGCACCCTGCACAGAAAACATCTTGGTCGTGGGTATGACCAGAGCTCTGGATCCCAGGGTCCAGCCCTCCTAAGAGAGGCATTACAGGCAAAACCTTGCTCTTCTCTTGCAAGGCCCGGGTACCGACCGTTTAGCTATGAAGCTTTTTTGGTCGGATCCGGAACAGCTTACTGAGGCCCATAAAAGAACCTGTACGCAAGCCCATTGAAAACACATGTTACTCTTTGGCCAACACCTTAGACACTGGCAAAAAACTGAGGTACTCCCGGATGGGAGGGGCTTATATAGGGGAGGGTACTTCCGGTTTTGGAAGTTGCCAGTGCCAGCACCTGAAGGTATCTATATAACCCACATAGTAATGACTATGTCGCTCTGTGTCCCGTGATGTACGAGAAAGAATTTTTTTTTCCCATTGAAAAAATTGGCACCAGTGGTATTGGTCCCTGGTCCGCTACCCCCCGCCCCATTTTTCCATTCTAGCGGGGGTTATGGATCCTTATCTTGGGCACCAATTTGCTCTGCATTGGTGCCCAATCTGGTCTGGTGATCTTGTGGTTAGCCAGTTTTCCATCCTTTTTCCTCCCCCCATGCCTTTCCCTTACAACCAGGTATCCCTCTCGTTTGCCCTCATCCAAGATGGCCGTCTCTGCACTTCCTACGGTGCGAGACGGATCTTGGTGAGGATCCGGGTGGCAGAGACGTCTTTTATCTGATCTGTGCTGTGTCAGCATGGTCTTGTAAGCGGCGCGTTCTCATTGGCTGTTTGGTGGGGTATCTGGCCCCAGTACTCGCACTCGCGCTCCATATGCTCGCTGCGGGGATGCCACTCCTTCTAACTCCTCCTCTTCAGTCTCCTCTAATACAGGTCGACTCTTTGGGACAAAAAGGAAAGGCCCCTCACCCAGATCCAATGAAACGGATGGAGAGGTTTTACAACGTAATAAAAAGGCAACAACAGATTCTCAGGTATTCTCCACACAGAATGGAAAGGGGAGTGGACACAGTCGTGGTTCACATAATGATAACCCCAGAGGATCTACCACTAGAAGTAAAACTGCCTCTCAGAGGGAATTGGGGGCAATTCCCAAATCTGGGGCTAGCTCAAAATTCAACCACTTCCAGTAGAGGATTTTTTAGAGAAAGGCAAGATACACCCTGTACCACCCTCGCCCATGACACAATTAGTCAAGGAACCATTTGTAATAAAGATGACACAGGGGGCAAACTCAACATCATAAATTTATCCTCTTATAAACTGTCTGAGTTGGAACATGAAGTATTGTCGTTGGGCCTGTCCTTCTGCCCAACCAGTAATACGGACAGTTTTGAAGCAGTAAAGGATATTCATCTGTTTGCTCGCAAGCTTTTTTACAAAAGCTTATATGCTAAGCAAGGGAATCGAGAGGCTGAGGTTGCACCAAACCTCAAAGATGCTGATTTTAAGGCCCATAGGGACCTGAACCTCCTGCTCGAGGAAAATGCCCCTATAGGTCAATTCTGGGAGGAGAATTTGGAGGAGGAGGAGAGTGGTGATGGGGATGAGAACCAGACAATCATTACCCAAATTTTTTTTAAAAGGAAGTCACACAATTTCCCACCAATAAACCAAAACCCAGCACTAGCTTTATTCACTAGACAGACGTCTAAAGAGATTGAAGAGTTAAAAAGGGACATCTCTCATCAAAATCTTAGTCCAGAACAAAAACATGCCCTAAAAACCCTTAAGAATAATGTTAACATCACGATCAAAGGATCAGATAAAGGCAGCAACATCGTCCTCATGGATAATTTGGACTATGAGGAGATGTGCCTGAAAATATTAAGGGACATCAAATGCTATCGTAGAATTTCTTCATCCACCGTTGATAGGATGAATAGCGAGTTCTATCAACTGGTGGATGAATCCTTCAGAGATTGAGCAATAGACCAAGACACATGGGATTTCATTCGTACCAGATACCCATGCACCCCTATGATGTATGCACTCCCAAAGGTGCATAAAAACCTTTTTAAGCCACAAGGTAGACCCATAATATTGGGCAATGGATCAATTTCTGAAGGTGCTAGTCGAGTCATCGATCAGCACCTCAGACCTCATGTAATGGACCTCCCCTCGTATACCAAGGACACAATTCACCTACTGCAAATATTAGAAGATCTTGTCGTACCTCCATCGGCCCTTTTGGTCACTGTAGATGTGGAATCACTCTACAATAGTATACCACATGACCTGGGCATTCAAGCTATTCAAAGAGTGTTACGACAACGCCCAACCACCGATTGGAAATTCAATCAGTTCATCTTACAGATGCTGGATTTTATCCTGCAGCATAACATATTTTTATTCCAGGGCTCCCACTACCTCCAGGTACAGGGAGTGGCTATGGGGACGTGCTGCGCACCCTCATATGCCAACCTGTACCTGGGGGAGTGGGAGAAAGACTTTCTCCTGGGAGACAGTGCGTCTATGTATGCTTGCCACATTCTTATGTGGCAACGCTACACAGACGATATTTTCATTGTCTGGGATGGGTCTGAAGATGATCTTAAAAAAGTCCTGGAAATCATGAATATCAACAATTTAAATTTATTTTTTACAATGTCTTATGATTCAACGAAGGTCAGTTTCCTTGATATTCTGATATCGAAGGATGCATAGGGGGAAATCCACAGTAGACTTTTCAGGAAGGAAACGGCTGGCAACACTATGCTGCATGCAGCCAGCTTCCACCCTGTGGCACTTAAAAAGTCGATCCCCTTTAGCCAATTCCTCCGTATTAGGAGGAATTGTACATCAGACACTGATTTTCAAGTTGAATCGAATGAACTAAGTAACCGTCTATTAGCTAGAGGTTATAGTAGAACTACTTTGAAGAAGGCATTCAATAGAGTAAAGGGAACTAAAAGACATGATCTTGTTTTCAAAACATCGAAGAAAAAAACTAAAGAGGACAACACCTCAAGGATAATTTTAAATTATTCCAATGAACATAAGAAAATTAGACACATCCTTACCAAGTATTGGTCAATCCTTACGGAGGATCCAATCCTGAAGAAATTGGTACCATCCAAACCTCTAATCACCTTCAAAAAGGCAGGATCAATCGGTGGAATGTTGGTTAAGAGTGAATATAAGGGTGAGGCAAGGAGGGACCCATGTAAAATCTTTGGGACCTATCCTTGCGGTTCGTGCTCCCAATGTGCTGTCATTGGCGGGGGATCCACACTGGCTCTACCCAATGGGGAGACCTTTACACTCAAGTATTTTGCGAACTGCAGGACGCAGGGTGTGGTCTACCTGATGGTTTGCCAGTGTGGATCCTTCTACGTAGGAAAAACTCGACAGGAGTTAGGGAAGAGAGTGGAAAAACATATGCACAGCATGAAAATAGGGAACCTCTATTTGCCCCTTGGCAGACATATTGCCAAAAAGCATAGGTACAAAATGCCCAGGGTTATGTTCTCAGTTGTGGAAAGAATCCATATACCACGTAGGGGTGGTGATTGGAATAAGGTCCTGCTCCAGCGGGAAATGCGCTGGATTAGGTACCTTAGGGCAACCACGCCCCCTGGACTGAATGAGATTGAAAGCTTTCGTCCATTCCTGGAGGGCTATAGTTCTGGAAAGACTGATTGATGCTACAGGGTAATTCTGGTCGGTATATCCTGTTGGGCTGTTCCACCCACCCTTATCCAACCTAGAATTTTCCATCTCGAGGATTTTTCCTTGCTCTCCTTTATTTTCCATGGGGGTAGAAGTGGGGTATTTTCTGAGAGACACAAACATACACATGGGGTTTTTGATTTATATCTTTATTGTATATTATTTAATTGTCTAAATTATCATAATCTGTTGAAGCAATTTATGATTATTCATTGTTTTCTAACAGATGTTTGACAGAGCTTTACACATGCACTTCATGTTGGTCCTGGACAAACCAGATGTCCTTTGGTGATGTGGCTTGTTTTGTCCTTCTCCGGGTTCCCTTGTTGTTTTGCGCATGTCCATATCTGGTGCCTGGGAGGGGCTTTTCACTATGTGGATATTTGCCCCTCAACAATAATTGTTTTTTCCCATTGAAAAAATTGGCACCGGTGGTATTGGTCCCTGGTCCGCTACCCCCTGCCCCATTTTTCCATTCTAGCGGGGGTTATGGATCCTTATCTTGGGCACCAATTTTCTCTACATTGGTGCCCAATCTGGTCTGGTGATCTTGTGGTTAGCCAGTTTTCCATCCTTTTTCCTCCCCCCATGCCTTTCCCTTACAACCAGGTATCCCTCTCGTTTGCCCTCATCCAAGATGGCCGTCTCTGCACTTCCTACGGTGCGAGACGGATCTTGGTGAGGATCCGGGTGGCAGAGACGTCTTTTATCTGATCTGTGCTGTGTCAGCATGGTCTTGTAAGCGGCGCGTTCTCATTGGCTGTTTGGTGGGGTATCTGGCCCCAGTACTCGCACTCGCGCTCCATATGCTCGCTGCGGGGATGCCACTCCTTCTAACTCCTCCTCTTCAGTCTCCTCTAATACAGGTCGACTCTTTGGGACAAAAAGGAAAGGCCCCTCACCCAGATCCAATGAAACGGATGGAGAGGTTTTACAACGTAATAAAAAGGCAACAACAGATTCTCAGGTATTCTCCACACAGAATGGAAAGGGGAGTGGACACAGTCGTGGTTCACATAATGATAACCCCAGAGGATCTACCACTAGAAGTAAAACTGCCTCTCAGAGGGAATTGGGGGCAATTCCCAAATCTGGGGCTAGCTCAAAATTCAACCACTTCCAGTAGAGGATTTTTTAGAGAAAGGCAAGATACACCCTGTACCACCCTCGCCCATGACACAATTAGTCAAGGAACCATTTGTAATAAAGATGACACAGGGGGCAAACTCAACATCATAAATTTATCCTCTTATAAACTGTCTGAGTTGGAACATGAAGTATTGTCGTTGGGCCTGTCCTTCTGCCCAACCAGTAATACGGACAGTTTTGAAGCAGTAAAGGATATTCATCTGTTTGCTCGCAAGCTTTTTTACAAAAGCTTATATGCTAAGCAAGGGAATCGAGAGGCTGAGGTTGCACCAAACCTCAAAGATGCTGATTTTAAGGCCCATAGGGACCTGAACCTCCTGCTCGAGGAAAATGCCCCTATAGGTCAATTCTGGGAGGAGAATTTGGAGGAGGAGGAGAGTGGTGATGGGGATGAGAACCAGACAATCATTACCCAAATTTTTTTTAAAAGGAAGTCACACAATTTCCCACCAATAAACCAAAACCCAGCACTAGCTTTATTCACTAGACAGACGTCTAAAGAGATTGAAGAGTTAAAAAGGGACATCTCCCATCAAAATCTTAGTCCAGAACAAAAACATGCCCTAAAAACCCTTAAGAATAATGTTAACATCACGATCAAAGGATCAGATAAAGGCAGCAACATCGTCCTCATGGATAATTTGGACTATGAGGAGATGTGCCTGAAAATATTAAGGGACATCAAATGCTATCGTAGAATTTCTTCATCCACCGTTGATAGGATGAATAGCGAGTTCTATCAACTGGTGGATGAATCCTTCAGAGATTGAGCAATAGACCAAGACACATGGGATTTCATTCGTACCAGATACCCATGCACCCCTATGATGTATGCACTCCCAAAGGTGCATAAAAACCTTTTTAAGCCACAAGGTAGACCCATAATATTGGGCAATGGATCAATTTCTGAAGGTGCTAGTCGAGTCATCGATCAGCACCTCAGACCTCATGTAATGGACCTCCCCTCGTATACCAAGGACACAATTCACCTACTGCAAATATTAGAAGATCTTGTCGTACCTCCATCGGCCCTTTTGGTCACTGTAGATGTGGAATCACTCTACAATAGTATACCACATGACCTGGGCATTCAAGCTATTCAAAGAGTGTTACGACAACGCCCAACCACCGATTGGAAATTCAATCAGTTCATCTTACAGATGCTGGATTTTATCCTGCAGCATAACATATTTTTATTCCAGGGCTCCCACTACCTCCAGGTACAGGGGGTGGCTATGGGGACGTGCTGCGCACCCTCATATGCCAACCTGTACCTGGGGGAGTGGGAGAAAGACTTTCTCCTGGGAGACAGTGCGTCTATGTATGCTTGCCACATTCTTATGTGGCAACGCTACACAGACGATATTTTCATTGTCTGGGATGGGTCTGAAGATGATCTTAAAAAAGTCCTGGAAATCATGAATATCAACAATTTAAATTTATTTTTTACAATGTCTTATGATTCAACGAAGGTCAGTTTCCTTGATATTCTGATATCGAAGGATGCATAGGGGGAAATCCACAGTAGACTTTTCAGGAAGGAAACGGCTGGCAACACTATGCTGCATGCAGCCAGCTTCCACCCTGTGGCACTTAAAAAGTCGATCCCCTTTAGCCAATTCCTCCGTATTAGGAGGAATTGTACATCAGACACTGATTTTCAAGTTGAATCGAATGAACTAAGTAACCGTCTATTAGCTAGAGGTTATAGTAGAACTACTTTGAAGAAGGCATTCAATAGAGTAAAGGGAACTAAAAGACATGATCTTGTTTTCAAAACATCGAAGAAAAAAACTAAAGAGGACAACACCTCAAGGATAATTTTAAATTATTCCAATGAACATAAGAAAATTAGACACATCCTTACCAAGTATTGGTCAATCCTTACGGAGGATCCAATCCTGAAGAAATTGGTACCATCCAAACCTCTAATCACCTTCAAAAAGGCAGGATCAATCGGTGGAATGTTGGTTAAGAGTGAATATAAGGGTGAGGCAAGGAGGGACCCATGTAAAATCTTTGGGACCTATCCTTGCGGTTCGTGCTCCCAATGTGCTGTCATTGGCGGGGGATCCACACTGGCTCTACCCAATGGGGAGACCTTTACACTCAAGTATTTTGCGAACTGCAGGACGCAGGGTGTGGTCTACCTGATGGTTTGCCAGTGTGGATCCTTCTACGTAGGAAAAACTTGACAGGAGTTAGGGAAGAGAGTGGAAAAACATATGCACAGCATGAAAATAGGGAACCTCTATTTGCCCCTTGGCAGACATATTGCCAAAAAGCATAGGTACAAAATGCCCAGGGTTATGTTCTCAGTTGTGGAAAGAATCCATATACCACGTAGGGGTGGTGATTGGAATAAGGTCCTGCTCCAGCGGGAAATGCGCTGGATTAGGTACCTTAGGGCAACCACGCCCCCTGGACTGAATGAGATTGAAAGCTTTCGTCCATTCCTGGAGGGCTATAGTTCTGGAAAGACTGATTGATGCTACAGGGTAATTCTGGTCGGTATATCCTGTTGGGCTGTTCCACCCACCCTTATCCAACCTAGAATTTTCCATCTCGAGGATTTTTCCTTGCTCTCCTTTATTTTCCATGGGGGTAGAAGTGGGGTATTTTCTGAGAGACACAAACATACACATGGGGTTTTTGATTTATATCTTTATTGTATATTATTTAATTGTCTAAATTATCATAATCTGTTGAAGCAATTTATGATTATTCATTGTTTTCTAACAGATGTTTGACAGAGCTTTACACATGCACTTCATGTTGGTCCTGGACAAACCAGATGTCCTTTGGTGATGTGGCTTGTTTTGTCCTTCTCCGGGTTCCCTTGTTGTTTTGCGCATGTCCATATCTGGTGCCTGGGAGGGGCTTTTCACTATGTGGATATTTGCCCCTCAACAATAATTGTTTTTTCCCATTGAAAAAATTGGCACCGGTGGTATTGGTCCCTGGTCCGCTACCCCCTGCCCCATTTTTCCATTCTAGCGGGGGTTATGGATCCTTATCTTGGGCACCAATTTTCTCTACATTGGTGCCCAATCTGGTCTGGTGATCTTGTGGTTAGCCAGTTTTCCATCCTTTTTCCTCCCCCCCCCATGCCTTTCCCTTACAACCAGGTATCCCTCTCGTTTGCCCTCATCCAAGATGGCCGTCTCTGCACTTCCTGCGGTGCGACACTGATCTTGGTGAGGATCCGGGTGGCAGAGGCGTCTTTTATCTGATCTGTGCCGTGTCAGCATAGTCTTGTAAGCGGCGCGTTCTCATCGGCTGTTTGGTGGGGTATCTGGCCCCAGTACTCGCACTCGCGCTCCATATGCTCGCTGCGGGGATGCGCCGGCTCATTGGTGCGGCCATGTCATGTGACCGACGCTCGGCACGGCTTGCTTCCTGGAGTGCGGCGCGTTGCTATGGATACTAGACACTCGGCTCAATGAGCCGGTGCGCCGTGTGACCTCCACTGACCAATCAGACCCAGCAGAGTGATACAAAAGGACGCCAGAGGAGTTATATGGTGTCATTTCTCTCCTCTGCTGGCAAGCAGAGGATGCTTTCACATGGAGCTCTGCTGAAGGGGATTTTTCAAACTAGGCTTTATTGCTGTTGGAACCTTTAATCTCTGGATTTACACCTCCCTCTGGTAGGTAGTGTATTGAATCCCTTTGGGGAGTATTTTTTACTCTTCTTTCCTAATTTGTTTATATTTATTATCTCCTTATTTTTTCTTAAAGCACCTTTTTTGGACTTTTTTCCATTTGTCCTGACTCCTTATATGGGCATGCGCTGATGGATGAGACTAATTGGAGAGGACGGTATTAGGGAGCCCATACCATAATGGAACATGAAATGCATGTGTAATAATTTTTAATGAACTTGATTGAGTAAGTTCTTTTCCATTTTTCTGTCTTCACATGCAATATTGGGGAGTGGAAAATGGGAATTTATTTTATTTTGTTTCTGTATTTAATGGAATCTTGTGATCTGTCATAGAAAAGAATACAGTTGAAATCCCTGATGAAGGGCGTTTACGTATACAGTTTGAAACGCGTTGGCTGAAGCCTTCCTTGATTCGTCTCCGGATGGAGTGGTCAATTTAGGCTACTGTATTCAATTCAAGTATTTCAATCATGCTACAGATTTTATGGATGTTATTTCACAATTATGTAATTTCTATGAATATGTATTCTTTTTTCTTTTTGGTATAAATAAATATATTTTTGTAAAAAATTATTTTGTTGCCTCCACAATCCCAAATATCAGAGGTTATTTCACCCAATATTTACTCGGGATGATTGCAACTACGTGTTGGGTCGTGTGAGGTGTCTTATTTCCAAAGCCTACCCAAAGAGTGACAGGGGTGACAGCTGTCATTAAAAGATGGAGAGTTCTTCATCTACCTTATAAAGCCAATGCACACATTGCGTGTTTTTTTTTTTGTTTCTTTTTCAAATAGCTTTTTATCATAGGTAGCTTCAAATATTGACCTTTTTTTTTACTTATTTGCATTGGAAAAATTAGAGGGCAATGTCAGTGGAATTTCAGCAGAGTGTAGGTGGGGCCAGTTGATTGGTACCCAAGTTGGGTTGATTTATTAAAACTGTAAGAGTGTAAAATCTGGTGTAGTGAAACAACATGCCCGGGGTATGCCCTGGCCCTGCCTGTGAAGTAGAATATCTGTACGATGTACACAACCTACCACAGCAAATCTCATTCAAAATATCCTTTCTTTTTCGTACATCACGGGACACAGAGCGACTTAGTCATTACTAATGGGTTATATAGATTACCTTCAGGTGTTGGCACTGGCCAATTCCAAACCGGAAGTACCCTCCCCTATATAAGCCCCTCCCACCCGGGAGCACCTCAGTTTTTTGCCAGTGTCTAAGGTGTTGGCCAAAGAGTAACATGTGTTTTCACTGGGCTTGCGTACAGGTTCTTTTGGGCCTTAGTAAGCTGTTCCGGATCCCACCAAAAAAGCTTCATAGCTAAACGGTCGGTACCCGGGCCTTGCAGCAGAAGAGCAAGGTTTTGCCTGTAATGCTTCTCTTAGGAGGGCTGGACCCTGGGATCCAGAGCTCTGGTCATACCCACGACCAAGATGTTGTCTGTGCAGGGTGCTATACAGGTCCAGGGGAGTGGAATCCTTGGGAACCCGGTCCCTGAAGGTTTAATTACAATGCCTGCCGTGATAGGTGAAGTTTGGACTTCTGTGGACCAAACAAAGTCCTGCGGCGGGGATCAGGTAAGTGGGGGCCCCCAGGAACTTGGTTCTATTGGGGGACCCCCAAGCCTAATTTGTCTTTCTGTCTGTTACCTAACGGTATTCCCGCTAAATATCTGTGTTTGCCTATAACTACTGAAAATGTAAAATTTTAATAGTAGTCAAGAAAAAAAAAAAAAAAAAAACAGGGACCGCTGTACCTGTGTTAAACCACTAGAGGCCGCTGTAGTCCATTTTTCTTGTCATGTGGATCTTTGGTTTTCTCAAGTCAAAAGATCCAGGCAGCTGGTAAGTTTCTCTGTGGGAATCCACTTCCTCTGCCCTGTTGCTGCGCTCATCCACCGCACAGGCCCTCCGGCAAAAAGGGCCCTGGCTCCTAGTCCCCTGTTTGATTTCGAAAAGGGCGCCAATGGCGCACGGGCGCGCGCGCGGGCGCGTGCACGCGCCTCCTATGAAAAAAAGGGGCGGGTGGATGACGCTCGATGCGCGCCGCGGCGCTTCTGCGCATGTGCGGGCGTCCCAGCATGGTTAAAAGACACAGTACAAGTGTCAGCTGCATGCAAACAGAGCTAGCAACAAACAGTGGCACACAGAGGCGGTTGATGCAGGCATCCCCATAGAAAGGCACTTTAGTGGACACCAGCTGGTATATAGCAGCACCTGTGTTAGACTATTACCAGCAAAATTGGTGTATGACAACGGGAATACCTCAGCTTTGTGCTTAAAGGATATGTCGTCCAGACGCTCCGGAAATAGATCTTCCAGGAAGCCAAAGGGGTCTCCATCGGGCTCTGAGGATATTGGGCATGCTTGTACTGCACCAATCTCCCCTGAGAATTCAGAGGTCAGTAGCCGTAGAAACCCCGCAGGAATGCCTGGTGCTGCGGCTGTCCCCAGTCCACCTGCTCCTGTATATATAACAGAGGAGGTTTTATCCTCAACTCTGGGAGGATTGGAAGAGAGATTAACAGCATTGATCGCTGCTTCCCTGTCTCAGGAAAAGCGCGTCCGATCTCCGTCTCCTCCTTCAGAGTGCCTGTTAGTGGAGGAACAGCCCCACACAGAGATCGACCTACCTGAAGGGGATCAGGATGAGGTTGATTCAGTTATGGAGGA
This sequence comes from Rana muscosa, assembly GCA_029206835.1. Classification (NCBI taxonomy): domain Eukaryota; kingdom Metazoa; phylum Chordata; class Amphibia; order Anura; family Ranidae; genus Rana; species Rana muscosa. Next base: position 235,090,919 of record CM055125.1, on the reverse strand, counting down.
ATCAACAGTGGAAGAACCTTTCTCAGCTTCTCAGGCTGAAAGATTATGGGTTCAGTCTCTGACTAATATGGTCCGATCAGCATTTAAAATGCCTCTGGCGGAACCACCATCCACTACGGTTTCCTCGCTGGGGTCGCTAAAAGCTCCCCAGGCTGTCTGTTCCTTCCCAATCCACCCTTTATTAGAAGGGCTTATTTACCAGGATTGGGAGCATCCTGATAAAATATTTGCTCCCCCCAAGAGATTTCCGGTGATCTATCCCATGGAGGATAAGTTCATAAGAAAATGGAGGGTCCCTACAGTGGACGCAGCCATCTCTTCTGTTAACAAATCACTGACATGTCCAGTAGATAATGTTCCAATGTTCAAAGACCCAATAGATAAAAAATTGGAGTCTTTACTAAAATCTGCTTTCTCTACAGCAAGTTTGGTGACACAACCTGCGGTAGCAGCGATTGGAGTCTGCCAGGCAGTGAAAGATCAGTTGAAACAAGTCTTAAGGGACTTACCAGATCAGCAGGCTCTTGCCCTAGCTGACCTGCCTAGAGCCTTGTGTTTTGCGGTGGACGCCATAAAGGATACAATCCAACAGGCCTCCCGCTTTACGCTGTCTATAGTACATATGCGTAGGCTTCTGTGGCTCAAAAACTGGTCTGCTGAAGCTCCCTGTAAAAAACTGCTGGTTAGCTTCCCATTTCATGGAGAACGCTTATTTGGAGAAGATCTGGACAAATATATCCAGAAAATTTCTGCCGGTAAAAGTTCACTCTTACCGGTTAAGAACAAGGGTAGAAGTCCTTCTTTTAAGAGGCCTACTTCTCCAGTCCCAGGCACATCGGCTGTGAAGCAGTTCCGACGGCCTCCGCGGTCAAATTCAGGGGGCAGAAATCAGGGACAATCACAGGGTAACAAGAAGCCCTGGATCAAGAGAGGTACAAAACCTCCCCCCAAGGCATGAAGCGTTGCCCCCACTCAATCGGGTGGGGGGAAGACTTCAGTTGTTCACAGAGACCTGGCGGGACACCATCAGAGACAGATGGGTGCTCTCCGCAGTAAGTCTGGGATACAAGCTGGAGTTAAAAGGCACTCCTCCTGCCCAATTTATGAGGTCAAACGTGCCAAGAGATCCCCAAAAGAGAGGATCCCTCCTTCTGGCACTAGAACAACTATTGCTCCAAGGTGTAATCATGAAGGTTCCCCTGGAAGAAAGCGGATTCGGGTTTTACTCGAACCTTTTCACAGTCCCCAAACCAAATGGGGACGTGAGGCCCATATTAAATCTAAAAGGGCTAAACAAGTTCCTAAATATCAGGACTTTTCGGATGGAGTCGATCCGATCGGTGGCCACCGCCCTACAAGGGCAGGAATGGCTAGCCTCGATCGACATAAAGGATGCTTATCTGCATATTCCCATCTTTCCGGCCCACCAGAAATTTCTACGCTTTGCAGTAGAAGGGCGCCATTTTCAGTTCAGAGCCTTACCTTTCGGTCTGGCCACAGCACCACGAGTGTTCACAAAAATTCTGGCCCCATTATTGGCCATAAGGACAGAGTAGTATTACGTCCTCATCCAGCCTTTCTTCCTAAGGTGGTATCGAGGTTTCATTTGAACCAAGATGTGGTTCTTCCTTCTTTTTTCCCCAAACCTAGCTCGGTAGAGGAAAAGTTATTACATTCTTTGGATGTAGTAAGAGCAGTTAAAGCTTATCTAAAAGCCACTGCTCAGATTCGCAGAACGGATTCTTTATTTGTTCTGCCGGAAGGCCCCAGAAAGGGTCAGGCAGCATCAAAATCTACTTTAGCCAAGTGGATTCGACAGGTCATAATACAAGCCTATGGCTTGAGAAAGAGACCGCCTCCGTTCAAAGTTAGGGCGCACTCCACAAGAGCAGTTGGAACTTCATGGGCAGTGCATCACCAGGCCTCCCTGGCTCAAGTATGTAAGGCCGCAACATGGTCTTCGGTACACACGTTTACTAGGTTCTACCAGGTAGACGTTAGAAGTCAGGAGGATGTCGCCTTTGGGCGCAGTGTGTTGCAGGCCGCAAAAGATCCTCATGCCTGATGGCGCCCAGCTTATGTATCCCTCCCCTCATTTGGCATTGCTTTGGGACGTCCCATTAGTAATGACTAAGTCGCTCTGTGTCCCGTGATGTACGAAAAAGAAAAAGGGATTTTTATAACAGCTTACCTGTAAAATCCTTTTCTTGGAGTACATCACGGGACACAGAGCTCCCACCCCTCTTTTTGGGACACTTATTGCTTGGCTACAAAACTGAGGTGCTCCCGGGTGGGAGGGGCTTATATAGGGGAGGGTACTTCCGGTTTGGAATTGGCCAGTGCCAACACCTGAAGGTAATCTATATAACCCATTAGTAATGACTAAGTCGCTCTGTGTCCCGTGATGTACTCCAAGAAAAGGATTTTACAGGTAAGCTGTTATAAAAATCCCTTTTTTCTTCATTCAGAAAGAAAAACGATAGAAGGAAGTATAGAGTAGTAGGTTCTACAGAGTGATCACTGTAATAGCCAATCACAGGCTATCACAGTGATCAATTGATCGGAAGCCGGTCCTCCAGACTCCTGATCGTTTGTATGAGACTCAGAGTTGAGGATACCCTAAGCAGCACGTTTCCAGTACAACCAGCCTGTTGGAAAGTTTTCTCTCGATCAGTGCTGTAGGCTATAGGCGGCAGTGCTGATTAGTCTATCATAATAGGATAAGCAATTCACATTTGGGACTATTTCACACTTCTTTCACAATTATTTCTAATTTGTCACAAGTTTGTTTGAAAGTAGCGCAGCTCTATTTATGACCATATCTATTTTGCTTCTGATCGTGCGTGGTATTTTCGATTACATTATTTCTGTACGATTACTATTCACATTGAATAAAAATCAGATGTTGAGTAAATGTACGATAACATTTTTCTAGCTTGCATCTTCGGATTTTTTCATCTGAACAGTCGGAACCGGTTGTCGAGAACACTATACTAACAAACAGATAATCGGCCCATAAATTTGATTGTAACCTTTATTTGATTGATTCAACTGGACAATAATCTGACAGGTTTTATACAGATTATTGAAACATTGGCCAACTTTAGAGTTCAAGGTACACATTGCTTAGCATACGTTATCTAACCTGGAAAAATATACATGATGCTTGGTTCACAATATCCACTCACATGAAGGAAAGAAAAGTTGAATCCAGATCCGTTTGCTGGGCTGAAGAGATGGGACTGCAAGTCACAGCAGATCCTGTTGGGCAGGCACCACATCAGATCCAGGCAGGATAGGGTGGGATGGCTGAGCGCAGTGCGGTCTCATTCAGCAGTCCAGACTTGACATATCACAGTCAGGTGGGGTCAGAAATGGTCCATTAGACAAGGATATGAGTTCCAAAGATGATGAGTGGGGGAGAACAGACGCCAGAGCTACAGACTGACCGCAACGCAGCTCCACAATGTTCGTTCTGCTTCCTAAGTATGGAGAAAGACACGGCCGTGTAATTGGGGCCAAAACAAGGCTTGGGGAGCAAACACAGCACGCGCCATGCAGTGACGTCACAACTATGCAACGCGTTTCAGAGCCAGCGTGCCATTGATGGAGGAATAGCCGCACTCCTTTTTCAAATGCTGAAGGAGACCGTGCTGCCCTCAGCCATCCCACCCTATCCTGCCTGGATCTGATGTAGTGCCTGCCCAACAGGATCTGCTGTGACTTGCTGTCCCATCTCTTCAGCCCAGCAAACGGATCTGGATGCAACTCTTCTTTCCTCCATGTGAGTGTATATTGTTGTTTAATAAAATGCTTTTATGATACATAATCAGAGGTGCCCCTTTCCTTGTTTTTATTCTAGCCTACTGGAACCCGCTTCTGGTTTTCTTGCTGGCCGCCCTGACTGATCCATTGACATATATGTTTGCGTGTGTATATATGTGTACATATACACATCCTCTTATCTCTGCCCTTGGACTATTGGGTACTACATATTGAGTTATCTGTGCACTGCGCCTTTTTACTCGTTTACTGGGTTCATTGTAAACTAGTTGCTCAATAAAATGCTGGAATTTAATATGTGGTGTGGTTTTGAAGAAGATGAAACCATGAGTTAGGTGTCATCCATGAAGAAATCCAAGTGATCCCTAAAGCTCATCAAACACATTAAAATCTGATTGTACAATCTCCTTTAAGCTGGCCATACTCTATAGAATCTGATTGGACAATCTCTGCACAATCGCCTTTGGATTTATCAGAACTATCTAATATGAGGGCAACCTAAACAATCTATTCAGTTTGTCTCAAATCAGGCAGGCCTATGCACTATATAGTGGATGGTAGATCTAACAGAGATTGCTCAGTCAGATAGTAGATCTAAAGCTGACCATACTCTATACAAACAACTACGTAGTGCAAGGGCCTTCCTGATTGGATAGATGTTTTTCGGGTGCTTAGGGGGTGCTCATATTACATAGTTTTGGTAAATCTAACGTTGATTGTGCAGTGAGATTGTAACATGTTTGGTGAATTTAAGAGTTTAACAACTTTATTCATAAATGTAAAATAATATATGACATTACCTTGATGACTTCAAAATTCTCCGCTATTGGGTAGAACATTTCTGTCCCTATCTCAACAGGGTTACCGGTCACTGCTGTTAGCAGGGCAGAAAAGAAAAGCAGAAACATCTTCATGTTTGATATTGGCAGTCCCTCTTCTGTGCTGGTAACGTATCTTCCCCAATCTGTTTATATAGGTTTGATGAATGTAGTCTGTCTGGGCAAAGACCTGTGTCTAATGATTAACATTTCTTCAGAGACATTGAACAGTAACAAAATAAATATTCTTACAGTGAAACTCGTCCCACTTACACCACAAATAGGCACAATTGGGGCACTATTCCTTCCACTGACACCAACAAGGGCAAACTATTCTCCCCACTATGGGATACTATCCCTCCCACTGATACCAACCAGGGGGCACTATAATCTCCAATGACACCAACTATGGGACACTATCCCTCCCACTGATACCAACCAGGGGGCACTATAATCCCCAATGACACCAACTATGGGACACTATTCTTCCCACTGACACCAATGAGGGGGCACTATTCCTTCCACTGACACCAACTATGGGACACTATCCCTCCCACTCACACCAACCAGGGGGCACTATAATCCCCAATGACACCAACTATGGGACACTATTTCTCCCACTGACGCCAACAAGGGGGCACTATTATCCCCAATGACAACAAAAATGGGAAACCATTTCTTCCACTGACACAGACAACGGGGCACTATTCTTCCCACTGATACCAACAATAGTGCACTATTCCTCCCATTGACACAAAAAAGGTAGGTAGAAAGGAGGCCCCGATGCAAGTTGAAAGGTGAGTTAGAGGCATTTATTTAAAAAAAGCAGCAAGTACATCGAGCCAATGAGGTTCGGGGGACAAGGACTCCTCCTTCTTCAGGGCTGTTGCTCCATGCTAAAAGATGGGGAAGGTTCTTAATTGGGTGTGTTAATAGCAAAAAAATCAGAATAACTGTTAGAGTGCTTTGGTTGTAGAGGCAGCACTGACATCAACTATGGGGAACTATTTCTCCCACTGACACCAACAAAAGGGCGCTATTTCTCCCACTGACACCAACAAAGGGGGCACTTTTCCTTCCACTGACACCAATGATGGGGAACTTCTTCTTACACTGACACCAATGATGGGGCATTATTTCTTACACTGACACCAATGATGGGACACTATTTCCTCCACTGACACCAATGATGGGGCACTTGTTCTTCCACTGACACCAATGCTGGGGAGCTATTCCTCCCAGTGACACCAACTATGGGACACTTTTTCTTCCACTGACACAGAGGATGGGCACTATTCTGCCCGCTGACACCAAAAATAGTGCACTTTTCCTCCAACTGACACTAATAATAGGGCACTATTCCTTCCACTGACATTACCAATAGGGCCCAATTCCTCCCACTAACACCAGCAATGAAGCACTATTCCTTCAATGAACATGCATGATGGAACACTATACTTTCCACTGACACCAATGATAGGGCACCATTCTTTCCACTAACACCAATGTAGCGCTACCCTGCAGTTGGTAATTTGAGTTCTCTGTTCTGCGCCTTGTTTCCAAGAACACCATCAGCCCCTCTGACACACCTGGTTGAATGAAAGTTACTGCAAGCACTTATAAGAACCTGAGTATAGATACCTTTAACTCAGCTGTGAATTAGCACCAGGAAGGAGACACAAAACCGTTTAGTGGTAAATGAACTCAATATATTAGTAAGGGTTAGAATAAATGGTGGTTTAAGCAATATTGAACACACAAAAGGTATGTTCAGACACAGTCTGTTGGATAAAAAAAATCCAGCCTTTCTCAACCTCTTTAAAAGAGAAGTATGGGGTTTGTCATTTTTGTAGAAATACTTACCAAGGTGGATGCAGCATTGGTTCAGTGCTGCATCTGTCCCCTGCCGGCTCTAATGCCGCGTACACACGACCGTTTTTAATGTCATTGAAAAAACAATGTTTTTTCTCTACGTGATTCTTCTCAAGCCTGCCTTGCCTACACATGATCGTGAAAAAAAATGCTCGAACAAAGCGCGGTGACGTACGAAGCGTACAACGGCACTATAAAGGGGAAGTTCCATTCGGATGGCGCCATCCTTTGGGCTGCTTTTGCTGATCCTCGTGTTAGTAAAGTTTGGTGAAAGACAATTCACGCTTTTCAGCCTCGTGCTCCTCAGTCCGTTACAGCGTGACGAATGTGATATCTCCATTACCAATGCTAGTTTTATTGAAACGAGCGCTCCCGTCTCATAACTTGCTTCTGAGCATGCATGTTTTTTTCACGTCGTTAAAGCCTACACACGGCCGTTTCTCACGACGAGAAAAACGACTACGTGAAAAAAAATTTAATGCCCATTTTTCACGTCGCAAAAAATGCTCTGGAGCCTACACACGATCGTTTTTAATGACCAAATTAAAAAATTGCATTTTTCTCATCATGAAAAACGGTCATGTGTACGCGGCATTACACTGAGAACTGAGCAATCAAAGACCACCGATTGCTCGGTTCTCAGAGCTCCCTAAACAGAAAGCTGGGACTGTCAGTCACTGCGCTCTGCTCTGCCCCCCCCCTCGCTCACTGGAGCGCTGGGCTGTGGAGGGGGTGGGAGCAGCAGGCACAGGCTCTCAGCAGCTCTCTGACAAGCTGAGCCGGGTGCCGGTCCAGGCATGTGGGTGGATCCTGACTTCATTGTCGCGATCTTGCCGGAGTCTGGACTCTGTGTTGTCAGCCGACGGCGGTGCGGCCAGCTGGTAACAGAGGCAAAAAGAGACTAGATCGTCTCTGATTGCCCTTATAGCCTTGGAGGACCAGAGCGACCTCATGACATCACTTCCGGTCTAGTGCAGAAGTAAACAGTTTTCTTTTTGTTTGTTTTTTTAGAAAAAGATCCCAAAAAATTTTTGGCGATATTTTGCTTTTAATGGTAAAGAAGAGATTTGGGGTCTTTATTAATTAATTTATTATTAATTTCTATTACAAGGGATGTTTACATAAAAAAAATTAAAATAAGAAAAAATGTAATGTAAATGGTATATGCATCACACGTGAGGTATCGCTGCCAATGTTAGAGCGAGAGCAATATTTCTAGAACTAGACCTCCTCTGTAACTCTAAACAGGTAACTTGGGAAAGTTTGTCGCCATTCCATGAGTGTGCGCAATTTTAAAGTATAACATGTTAGGTATCTATTTACTCGGCATAACAGAATCTTTCTTATTTTACAAAAGAATGGGATATATATTGTGTTTTTTTTTTTCTTTCATTCATTAACCACTTTAGCTCTGGAAGATTTAACCCCCTTCCTGACCAGGCCATTTTTTGCGATACGGCACTGCGTTACTTTAACAGACAATTGCGCGGTCGTGCAACACTGTACCCAAATAAAATGTTGTCCTTTTTTCCTACAAATAGAGCTTTCTTTTGATGGTATTTGATCACCTCTGCTTTTTTAATATTTTTTGCGCTATAAACAAAAAATTACCGACAATTAAAAAAAACAAAAACACAATATTCATCAATTTAGGCCAATATGTATTCTGCTACATATTTTTGGTAAAAAAGAAAATCCCAATAAGCGTATATTGATTGGTTTGCTCAAAATGTATAGCATCTACAAACTATGGGATATATTTATGTATTTTTTATTTTTACTTGTAATGGCGTCGATCAGCGACCTTTAGCAGGACTGCGATATTGGGGCGATCAAAGGGTTAACTGTGTGCTTAGCCAGTGTTTTAGTGTAGTGTGGTTGGTGCTTTTTGCAGGAACACAGGATCTATGCCTTCCTTACTGACAGACTGGCAATCTGCCTTGTTTACATAGGCAGGCTGCCATTCTGCCTGTGTATCGAACGAACAGCAGGTGCCGGCGGGCAACAAGTCCGCGGGACCCGCTGATCAGCTCCCGCAGTGTAGAAACACAGCGGGAGCGAGCCGCCGGCAGGGTACACCCACTCCCGCTTCTCAGAAGTGCAGGATCACGTATATATACGTGATCCTGTGCAGCGTGGCCACCCTGTAGCTGTAAAACTGGTAACGGCAACTGGTTAAAGTGTATTTTTTCCCCCAAAAATTGGTTTGTAAATCTGCTGCGCAAATACCATGTGACATAAAAAATTGCAATGATCACCATTTTATTCCCAAGGTTCTCTGCCAAAATACGTATATCATGTTTGGGGGTTATAAGTAGTTTATAAAAAAAAATACAGATTTAAACTTATAAACAAAAGTGCCATAAAAGGCTTGGTCTTCAAGTGGTTATATAATCACTATGCCAGGGTAACTTAGGTTAGAGTTTCTTACCAGTAGATTTGGATTAACTCATGATTCTGCAAAGTCAGCAATAAACAGTGCATATAATGTAAGCATTAACTGCTATGTGAATAATAATAATACTATGACTAGTCTAGAGAGCACTCTAGAAGAATATCTAGGATTTGGTGCAATTTTCCCTGAGAGGTACCTCTTAGCATAAGCAAGAGGTAGGTTCTCTGTGTAGCATCTGTAAAGGGGCAGTATTTATTTCTAATTCATCAGCCAGCTAGCGTTGGGACCCAGTTGTACCATTGGTGCACTTGACATTAGTCCCAGTCAAACCTGCAGGCAGCAATAAGGCTACTGGATGGCTGTATAGTCAGTTCTCAAAGAGCTCAGTCTCTCTTGCAGCATATAGTAAATCCCCACAGCAGCAGTTCACAAGTCCCAGCGATATTGCAGCTCACCATCCGGTCATGCACAGTGATTGGTTCATTCTCTGCTCTGCACCCAGGTGATTCTGGCTGTCAGCACATCTGGACTCAGCCCTCCAGGTCCTGCTCAGGCCGCCATTATGCACCAGTGGTGGTGCACACTAGCAGCAATGTGCACTTTCTGGGTTACCTCAAGGCAAGAGGAAGCCGTGCCCTGTACAGTAGGGTGACCAGACATCCCCGGTTTCCGGGAACAGTCCCTGGATTGAGGACACTGTCCCCGGACCAAGTCTGTCCCCAGTTTTGTCTCCGGATTGAATTTGAACAGGGGCTGGGGCAATTTCAAAGACAGTCAGTGCAGAATGAAAAAAAAAAAATATCTGAATTACACGCCCCCGTTCCGCCGTTCCTACTAGCTTAGGGGGGTGTATTTTTTTCCATTATCTGTGCGCCGTTCTGATGATGCTGGCCGGAGCGGAGGGAATATTTCTTCAGTTTCAGGTGCATGCCCATTTAGCTTCGCTCGCATGTTCTTCTGCCTTGGCTTAAGTCCCGACCAGCCACCTGCCTGCTTATCTTCTTGCCTTCCCTGGCGGAGTGATCTTCCTCCGCTCCCCACCCAGTAGTAGCCGGGCCCGGAGAGTAAGACTTGACAGGCTGTGAGGCGGGCGGTGGCGGCGATGGACAGAGAGTCGCTAATTGCCGCCATTACTAGTAAAAAAAAAAAATATGTCCCCGGATTTCATTTTAAAAATCTGGTCATCTTACTGTACAGCCTAAGAAATGCAGCTCTTTCCCCTCCTCCTGTCAATTTCCCTCTGGGAAATTCAGTTCAAACGCTTTTGATTACAATCAAGTCTCCCTCCATTGGACTACATTTTCCACAGTGCAGTGCTGCCTGACACAGTCTATTGAACTCTTCCTGCTCAGCAGCTCCCTCCACTTGCTGGTACAGCTGTGAACCAGTTCAGCACCGCAGGGCAGCAGCTACAGAGCAGCTTTAGCAAGTGTTTCTCCCACTCTCCATTCTTAAGCAAGCACCTGGCTACACAAACAATGGGGTACTATTTCTTCTATTGACACCAATGATGGGGCACACTATTCCTTCCTCTGACACCAATGATGGGCACTATTTCTCACACTAATAAAGTTCCTGTTTAACCACTTCCCGCCCGGCCTATAGCAGAATGATGGCGTGCATCATGGCGATCGGTGGTGCGGCGTGTCAGTCTGACACACTGCTACACCGATCGCGGTAAAGAACCTCTGACAGAGGTTCTTTACCACGTGATCAGCCGTGTCCAATAACGGCTGATCACAATGAAAACAGGAAGAGCCGTTGATCGTCTGACGGACGCGAGTAGAGGAGAGCCGATCGGCTGCGCTACTGACAGGGGGGTCTGTGCTGATTGTTTATCAACGCAGCCCCCCCTCGGATGCCCGCCCAGGACCACCAGGATGCCACCACACTGGACCACCAGGTATGCCATGCTAGACCACCAGGGATATGCCAATCAGTGCCCAGGCAGCTGCCAATCATTGCACATCAGCAATGCCTGCCAGTGCCATCAGTGATGCCTATCAGTGCCACGTATCAGTGCCGCCTATCGGTGCCCAGCAGTGCCACCCATAAGTACCCATCAGTGCAGCCTTTCAGTGCCCACCAGTGCCACCCATGAGTGCCCATCAGTGCCGCCTATAAATGCCCATCAGTGCTGCATATCAGTGCCACCCATCAGTGCCACCTACCAGTGCCCATCGTCAGTGCCACCTCATCGGGCCGCCTTATCAGTGCCCATCAGTGCCACCTTATCAGTGCCCATCAGTGAAGAATAAAACGTACTTATTTAAAAAAAAAAATTATAACAGAAAATAAAGTAAAACGATTTTTTTCCCAAAATTTTCGGCCTTTTTTTATATGTTTAGCAAAAAATAAAAACCGCAGAGGTGATCATATACCACCAAAAGGAAGCTCTGTTTGTGGGAACAAAATGATAAAAAATTCTGTTTGGGCACAGAGTAGCATGACCGCGCATTTGTCATTTAAACAGCGACAGCGCTGAAAATTGGCTTGGGCAGGAAGGGGGTGTAAGTACCCGGTATTGAAGTGGTTGAAGGGACACTAAAGGTCCCCGTTTTTTTTTGTTTTTTTTTAAATAACAAACATGTTATACTTACCTCCACTGTGCAGCTCGTTTTGCACAGAGTGGCCCCGATTCTGGTCTTCTGGGGTCCCTCGGCGGCTGTCTCGGCTCCTCCCCGCAAGAACTAACCCCCTTCATGGGAGCTCACTCCCATGGGTGTTAGTTCTTGCGGGCGCGCTCCCGTGATACAGCCTGCGGCTATAGCCGCCCACTGTATCACTCGGCCCCGTCCCCCCCAGCACACGGCGTCATTGATTTGATTGACAGCAGTGGGAGCCAATGGCTGCGCTGCTATCAATCAACCAATGAATGAGCCGAGAAGCCAGCGTGTTCACGGCGCGGGACTTTCGAGGGGTCAGGTAAGTAAACAGGGGGGCTGGGGGCCGCTAATCCTCGGATGTTTTTTCACCTTAATGCATAGAATGCATTAAGGTGAAAAAACATGTACCTTTTCAACCCCTTTAAGCACTTGTGCACCGCCCACCGTCAAATGAAGGCGGGCAGAAGACTCTCTCGTTCTGACCGGACGTCATATGACGTCGGCCCTTTAAACAGGGAATGCGCGCGATCGCGTGCGTGCATCCCTGTACTGTCGGTGGCGGTTTACCACGTGATCAGCCGTGATGAAGTCACGGCTGATCACGGATGGTAATGCCCCATTTGACACGGCACATGCGAGCGCGCTGCGCGTGTCCGTCAGTGGCAGCGTGTTCCCGGGAACACTGCTCGTCACCGATGATAGTACACAGCCATTGGCCAGGGCTGTGTACCATGTGATCAGCTGTGATCCATTCACAGCCTGATCACTAACTGTAAACAAAGATTTGTAACTAACTGTTGCCAGCTCTTTTCTCCTCACACAACGTTTCCAGTGTGAGGAGAGAAGAGCCAGGAGCGGTGAGTTACAGATCTATGTTTAGTAGTGTCTGCACCAACACCACACCTGTCCCATCGCACCCCCCAATTGTCATCTGTCACCCAACAGTCACCCCATAAGTGCACCTTTCACATAAGAGACTGCCATCAGTGACCATCAGCGGTGCAACCGTCACCCATCAGTGACCGTGCCCTGTCACCCACCACTCATCAGTGACCGTGCCCTGTCACCCATCAGTGACCGTGCCCTGTCACCCGTCACCCATCAGTGACCGTACCCTGTCACCCATCAGTGACCGTACCCTGTCACCCATCACCTGTCACATAAGAGACTGCCATCAGTGACCATCAGCGGTGCAACCGTCACCCGTCACCCATCAGTGACCGTGCCCTGTCACCCGTCACCCATTAGTGACCATCAGCGGTGCACACATCATCCATCAGTGACCGTGGCCTGTCACCCATCACCCATCATTGACCGTGGCCTTTCACCCATCTGTGACCATCACCCGTCACCGTCCGTGGCCTGTCACCCATCAGTGACCATCGCCCGTCACCGCCGTGGCCTGTCACCCATCAGTGACCATCTCCCGTCACACCATCATCACCTATCAGTGAACGTCACCTGCCACCCATCGCACAGCCCATCAGTGACCGCCACCTGCCACCCATCTGTCACCTGTCGCACAGCTACTCGCCACACAGCCATGTCCAAAAGAGTCTATACCAGTGAGGAGGCATTCCAGATTCTCTCCATGACTGATGAGAGCACCGGGGAGTTCTCATCAGATTCCAATTCTGATTCCGAACCAAATTCGGAATTTGAACCGATCGAATACAGTAACGATTCGGATGAAGAATGGGTCCCTTCTGCCGCCAGCAATAGGCCACAGGAACAAAGGCCCAGTACCAGTGCTGCCGCCAGCGAAAGGCCCCAGGAACAAAGGCCCAGTACCAGTGCTGCCGCCAGCGAAAGGCCCCTGCGAACAAATGCCCAGGGCCAGTACCGGTGCTGCCACATCACACCTGAGTACCAGCACAGGAAATTTAACCCCCCAAACTACTGGAGTGTCACGTCCCCCAAGAGCCAGGGCTGCTTCATACATGCCAGATGGTCTTGCCAACCCAACATGGCTGCCTTCCGACTCGGGATCACCAATTATTCCCCCTTTCACAGCACAGCCAGGTGTGCAGGCCAACACCCAAAATTTCAGAGAGATTGATTACTTTCATCTTTTTTTGCCCGACACTATTCTGCAGTTCATTGTAGGGCTGGGCGATTTTGGCCAAAAAAAAAATCTGCGATTTAAAAAAAAAAAAACTCGATTCACGATTCAAATCGAGGTTTTTTTTCCTGATGGACAGGAGTTTTTAGGCGAGGCCGCGATCCTGGGAAAAGGCCGTGGACTAGGCCGAAGCCGCGGCCTCGCCTAAAAAATCCTGCCTGCAGCTCGCCGCTATCCTGGGAAAAAGCCGCGAGGCCGCGACTTCGGGCCTAGTCCGCGGAGCGCCGGTCCAATGAAAAAAATGAAAAAAAAATCGATTCGGTCAAAATCTGAATCGATTTGCCCTTGCAACTCGATTCAGATTTTAAATCGATTTTTTTCCCAGCCCTAGTTCATTGTGGACCAGACAAACTTATATGCCCAGCAGTATATTGCCAACAACCCCCAATCATCTTATGCCTGTCCATTTGAGTGGAGAGATTTGAATTTGGAGGAGTTAAAATTTTTATGGGCCTCATGGGGCTTACAAAAAAAAATCAAGGACATGCCTTTTGGTCCATAAAACCCATCTACCACATGCCCATGTATTCTGCTGTGACCCGATATGAGATTATAATGAGATTCTTTCATTTTAATGACAACACCCAGTGCCCTCCCCGCAATCATCCAGATTCCGATAAGCTGTATAAACTTCGCCCACTGATAAATTTCCTTTCCAATCGATTTGCAGAACTCTATGTCCCCGAGAATCATATATGTGTGGAGGAGTGCCTGGTACCCTTTTCAGGCTGGTTAGGAATAAAACAATATATTCCTAGCAAAAAAGGCCAAATATGGAGTAAAATTTTACAAGCTATGTGAGAGAGCCACGGGATATCTGAATGCATTCCGCATATATGAAGGAAGAGATTCCCAGCTCCAGCCCCCTGAGTGCCCGGCCTACATGGGCACAGCTGGAAAAATTGTATGGGACCTGGCTTACCCACTTCTAAAAAAAGGATATCATATATACCTGGACAACTTTTATACCAGCCTGCCCCTTTTCAGACACTTGTACATCGAAAAAACCCTGGCCTGCGGAACCTCCAGGAAAATAGGAAGGGCTTCCCACAATCAATTGTGAACAAAAAGCTGCGAAGGGGGGAAAGAGCAACACTGAGGTGCAACGAAGTGCTGGCCTTGAGGTGGAAGGATAACAGAGACGTGCACATGATGTCCACCATTCATGATGACACTGCAGTTGTAGTTCAGCGAAGGCGACGAGGTCCCATTGAAAAGCCGACATGTGTCCAGGACTATAATCTCTACATGGGGGGGGGGGGGGGTGGATTTCAATGACCAAATGATTCAGCCCTATTTGTCCATTAGGAGGTCCCGATTCTGGTACAAGAAGGTAGCAATTTATCTCATCCATTTGGCCATTTATAATTCCTACATAGTCTACACCAAATCCACAGACAACCCAGCCCCCTTCCTACTATTCTCAGAAGAATTAGTCACGTCCCTCATCTATCAACAAAGAACCCCCCCAAGAAAACCTTCGCTCTGATGCTGTTAGCAGACTTTATGAACGGCACTTCCCGTACAACATCCCACCATCCGAAGCAGGCCGAAGACGGCAAAAAAGATGTCGCGTGTGCAGCAAAGGAGGATTTCGAAAAGATACCAGCTACCATTGTCCCCGGTGTACCTCCCAACCTGGCCTTTGCATTGGTGAATGCTTCGAATTTTATCACACATCCCTAAAATATTAGCCCATATTTTTAACCATTTCCCCCCCATTTTCATAATCTGTGCTGACCATTTTCCATGCTTCCCCAAATAACCATGCCACTGCCTTCCACGTGAACTGACCCTGGCCTACTTTTTGACTATGCCTCTGCCTACTGTTTGGACTGCTTCCACGTAAACTGACCCTGGCCTGTTTTGTGACTATGCCTCTGCCTACTGTTTGGACTGGTTCCACGTGAACTGACCCTGGCCTGTTTTGTGATTATGCCTCTGCCTACCGTTTGGACTGCTTCCACATGAACTGACCCTGGCCTGTTTTGTGACTATGCTTCTGCCTACCGCTTAGACTGCTTGCACGTGAACTGACCCTGGCCTGTTTTATGGACTATGCTTTTGCCTACCGCTTGGACTGATCTGTTGCCCTGCTACTGTAGTACACAGGGGTCTCACATATGTGAGGGGCTCCAGAATAGTTTTTCCGGATGGAGAAAACTATTTTTTTGTTTAATTTCCGGATTAGGGTCTGGGGTCTGGAGACTTCATAGAGATTTGGGTGGGTCGAAGCCTCTACCCCTGTGCACAGGTCTTACCCGATTACCGCCCTCAGCCTGCTGCTGACTTACTGCCATCATGCCTTTGCCTGTCGCATGAACGGACCACACCACTGCCTGTTATCTGGACTATGCAAATAGCTGTAGCAAGAGGCAGTATGTTTATGAAGGGCTGGAGAGCGGTACAATAATGAGTGCCTTCAGGTAACAGTGAACCAGGACCAATAATATGGCTGTGCTGGCTGTCTCTGCCTGGACAATTTCTATGGACAAATGCTTTGGCTGTGCTGACAATATCCTTGTGCTGACCATAGACAATATTCCTGCCTGCTGCCTGGATAATTACTATTGCTGTCGCTAAGCACATCCCCGACTGCTGCCTGGACCAGTGCTCTCTGCTGTGGACACTACTAAAAGCACAGGTAATACTTTTTTTTTTTTTACCCTTTCCGCAATAGAATTTATTTTGGATTGTAATTCTTGGTATGTACATGCTATGTGTTAGAAATATGAAGGGCCTTCAAAAATGATAGGTTGCCAGGAAATTATATATGTAATGTATGCTCCTAGAATGCCTGATGGTGCTACTTGAATGTTGGTGTCTTTGTATGTGGCCAAGCTGTGTAAAAGTCTCACACATGTGGTATCCCCATACTCAGGAGGAGTAGCAGAATGTATTTTGGGGTGTCATTTTTGCTATGTATTTGCTATGTGTCGGAAATATCTTATAAATGGACAACTTTGTGTAAATAAAATCAGTTTTCATTTTTTTTCCACATTTTCCAAAAACTTCTGGAAAAAAAATAACTGTTCAAAAGACTCATTATGCCTCATAGATTATACGTTGGGGTGTTAGCTTTCCAAAATGGGGTCATTTTGTGGGCAATTCCATTGAACTGGTGCTCCAGGGCCTTCAAAAGTGTAATAGGTGGTTGAGAAATGAGATGTGCAATTTATGCTCGTAGATCGCCTGATGGTGCTACTTCAATGTTGGGCCTTTGTATGTGGCCAGACTGTGTAAAAGTCCCACACATGTGTGGTATCCCCATACTCAGGAGGAGTAGCAGAATGTATTTTGGGGTGTCATTTTTGCTATGTGTTGGAAATATCTTATAAATGGACAACTTTGTGTAAATAAAATGCGTTTTCATTATTTTTTCACATTTTCCAAAAACTTCTGGAAAAAAAATAACCGTTCAAATGACTCATTATGCCTCATAGATTATACGTTGGGGTGTTAGCTTTCCAAAATGGGGTCATTTTGTGGGCAATTCCATTGTCCTGGTGCTCCAGGGCCTTCAAAATTGTAATAGGTGGTTGAGAAATGAGATGTGCAATTTATGCTCGTAGATCGCCTGATGGTGCCACTTCAATGTTGGGCCTTTGTATGTGGCCAGGCTGTGTAAAAGTCCCACACATGTGGTATCCCCATACTCAGGAGAAGTAGCAGAATGTATTTTGGGGTGTAATTTGTTGTATGCATGTGCTCTGTGAGAGAAATAACCAGTTAATATGACAATTTTGTAAAAAATAAATAAATAAAATCTTAATTTTTCAAAGAATTGTGGGAAAAAATTACAACTTAAAAACACTCACCATGCTACTTACTTAATACCTTGGCATGTCTACTTTCTAAAAAGGGGTCATTTGGGGGGTATTTGTTCTTTTATTAGTATCTCAAGAGATTAGGCTGTCAGTACTTCAGGTGTGATCAGATTGATCAATTTTCATGGATTGGCACCATAGTTTGTAGACTCTATAACTTTCACAAAGACCAAATAATATACAGTAATTTGGGTTATCTTTACCAAAGATATGTAGCAGTTTAAATTTTGGCCAAAATTTATGAAGAAAAATTACTAATTTGCTCAATTTTATGACAGAAACAAAGAAAAAGGCAAATTTTCACAAAATTTACGGTCTTTTTTTATTTATAGCACAAAAAATAAAAAACCCACTAGTGATTAAATACCACCAAAAGAAAGCTCTATTTGTATGAAAAAAAGAACGCAAATTGTATTTGGGTACAGTGTTGCATGACTGAGTAATTGTCTTTCAAAGTGTGTGAGCACCGAAAGCTGAAAATTGGTCTGGGTAAGAAGGGGGTTTAAGTGCCCTGTATTGAAGTGGTTAAGGAAGGCTTAGACAAAGTGATATATTATGTGTGCAGAAAAGGAAATGTAAGGCTTCATTTACATGTGCAACAGTGGATCCACAGTGGGTCACTTTTCAAAGACAATTGAAAGGCAGCTCACAGCCAATATGTTGCCTCCTGAATACATGTTTTAACTAGTAAAAGCCTGCAGCACTTTGCCGTAACTGCGAGCATTACATTTAAAAAAGGGTAAATTTAGTGGCAGTTCAGTCTGCAAATGGCTGGCCATGCAGCTCGAGGAGCAGTAATAATACTGTTATACCTGAAGGGTTCCACATGTACTGTAACTTTAAGGCTGGCTACACCCAGGAGTGATGACAAGGGTCAAGGGGCATGGTAGCCATCTTAGAGCACATGTAAGGAAGCATAATAAGATACTGTATACCTGTCCTGAGATGTATGTTGGAGTGTACAGTGAGTACTGAAATATACATCAGTTGTTCCAGGCCAGAGAGTTTTGTGTCGCTCACAACTCAGAGAATATAACAAATAACATGGCTCAATGTCTGTTTTTACCACCCATCAGCGGCCTGTATAAGTAAGGCCTAATGGAAAAATTGTATTTCTCAAAAACGATCCTTCGTCCTGAGGTTTATTTGTGTCTGTGAGATTGTCACTTGCAGCACAGAAATTAGCAGTATTTTGTGGGCACAAGGACTGTGAATAGGCCTAGATTTGATTTAATCATCCCCTTAAAACCACTCCCACTGTTAGGTGCAATCTGGCCATGTCCACACGTGCCACTGAACTTGTATTTCCACCATATCCCAGGATGCCCAGCTCTTTCAGGATCCTGGCAATGCTCACATTTTTAGCCTGATTAGTGCAGCCATGCAGCCTTCGCCATGTCTCATCAGTGCAGCCTGGACCGTGCAGGAAATCACTGAGCTGTCATCTCCTGTTTACTCGGCTCTCACGCGGCAGTCACACACACAGTCCCTCCTCCGCCATCAGCATTGGACCAGCTCCTGTGATAGACAGAACACTGGTGTGTGAGAGCTGAGTAAACAAGAGATGATGGCTCAGTGAATTCCGGTGGCGCTCATCCCACTCCTTCCCCTCCGAGGTATACTATTGGCGTAAAACACGCACCCGTGATTTCCCCCTATTTTCAGGGGGGTAAAGTGCGTGTTATACGCCGATAAATACTGTATATTGTACATTCACATCAGTCCCTGTACTCAAGGAGCTTACAATTTAAGGTCCCTAGCTCACAGTCATACATACACATACTAGGGCCAATGTAGACAGGATCCAATTACCTACCAGCATGTCTTTGGAGTGTGGGAGGAAACCGGAGTACCTGGAGGAGACCCGCGCAGGGACAGGGAGAACATGCAAACTCCAGGCAGGTAGTGCCATGGTTGGGATTCAAACTGATGACCCCAGTGCTGCTAGGCAGATGTGCTAACCACTTGGCCACTATCTTGCTCAATACTGCTTTAACATTTACATATTGTTTATACACAGATTGAAATAAGCCCAGACACAGGAGAGGGAGGGGGTCCAACTTATGATCTTGCACACAGGCCCATTGCATTCAGAAAATGCCCCTGATGTGACAACTGAGCACTGCGGTGATGCTTTTTCAGGGGACAGGCTTATGCTACATTCAAATGGTTGTTTAGCTCCAGGTTGTTAGTCTTTGCTGATTCCCGCTGCTGTTTTTAGCACCTGTGAGTGGCTAGCTGCGGTCGCCGATGGCTGCAGTTATCCGTGATTGTCTGCACACAAAGGGGGAGATTTACTATAACTTGTGCACACAGAATCTGGTGCAGCTGTACATAGTAACCAATCAGCTTCCAGGTTTTATTATCAAAGCCTAACTGAACAAGCTGAAGTTAGAAGCTGATTGGTTACTATGCCTAGCTGCACCAGATTCTGTGTGCACCAGCTTTAGTAAATCTCCCGCAAAGTGTCATTGAAGTGTACAGGGCTCAGCAGCTGCAGCTAGCTGCTCACAGGTGGCAAAATCAGCAACAATTCCTCCTGCTGTCATTCACACAGGGGCTAGTCATCGGTGTGAATGTAGTCTTATTCATTCTGTACTCACAGGACATCCACAGTCCAGGCATTGTTTGAATTGCAAAACTGAGGACATCTAGTGACTCGAAAATATTAACTGCTGGGGGCAGCACTGGACATAAGGTGAGAGTTGCTGCCAGAGCTGCTTTTTTTTCTTCTTTGCAAATTCTTGCTGAGGCTATTTTCGCCTAGAGTTGGGCTTTTTTTTTTTAAATCAGAAAAAAGGTTTATTGTGCCAACAAAATTAAATACAAATTACAGATTACTGATCACATTCAAAAGAACAGTATTTGTTACAGCTGTGAAGCATGAGTAATGCAAACAAAGAAAATAAAGCATTGGCACCAAAAGCATTACAATGAAATATCTTGACAGAGAAGGAAAGAAACACTGCGCTGGGAGGGCAAGTGTAACCCCGCCAACCCAACACAACCAAACATCGTACCAATGGGCCATTTAATAAACAATATCGCCCTCAGTCTACCCGCCTAATTGAACCCGCCCCCTCTACAAACAGAGGGTGTGTACATAGGTTACATTGCCTGTCCAATGAATACCCAAAATAGAGTCTGTTCACCAATCAAATACAAGTGCCTCTTATACTTGTAGCAACCGAGTTAGAATCGGTCGCGGGGGTGCCAGTTCAGGGGTTTCCAGCCAGGCCTGCCATATGGAGTAAAATTTATATGCTGATACGTTAGGTGCTCTCGTATGAGGATGCAGTTAACCTGATCGACCCACTGTTTTTTGGTCGGGACGTGTGGGGACAGCCAAAACCTGGCCACCAGATTTCTAGCTAAGTACAATAGTCTGATCACCGCTAAATTAATAGGGGGGTGGGGGTATACTTCTTCATCTACCGCTCCCAAGATGCATATTAGGGGGTCCAAAGGGACCCTGACTTGATAGACTGAGGAAATAACCCCAGTAATATCATCCCAATACTGGTGCAACCTGGGACAGCGCCACATCAGGTGAATGAGCGGCCCCTCCTCCCCACAATGTTTAGGGCATATAAAGGATTCTCTCCTTCCCCAACGATGCAGTTGTATAGGTGTGCGGTAGGCCCTATGCAATAAAAATAAGTGAGATAATCTATGCGATTGCGATCCGGACGTGAGTGGTCCTGCTTGCAAACATATGTCCCATGTTTCGCCATTTATGTCCCCTAAGTCCTCCGTCCAGCCCCTTCTACTCGGTAAAGTCGCTGAGTCTTGGGTGGATGACATTAAACTAGAGTAAATATGAGAAATTAGGCCCTTTTTCAGAGTTGGGCTATAAAGCAGGCCTCCACCCAAAAGGGGAAGCACCGCTAGTCTGCCTACCTAGTTTTGCCACGGCAAACTCAGCCAGATGTTTAGCCTCCCTCCTTCCCCCCACAGCTGGCCCATTCACAGAGCGCAGCACACTTCACGCAGTAGGGACTCAGCTGTGAAGCCCATTTCCCTTAGTGAAGATGGCGGAGGACACCGCTGTATCCCTGGACAGGTAAGTGTCCTAATATTAAATGTCAGCAGCTACAGTATCCGCCTGCTCAGTGGGGATCAGCAAACAGATTCCTCCCTGAGCAGGTGGACTTCTGGCAGAGTCAGTCCCGTGTGAAAGGGGTCTTATACAGCAGGGCAAATCTAGGATGACGGAATGATTGAACACCTGGATGCACAGCTTGAATTTCGTCCAAGTCTTACTAGATCAGCCAAAATTTGAGCCATGGCACCACTTGCCTGACAATAGTCAATTTAAAAAATCGGCTAAGTCCCCTTTCATACGGGCTTTCCGATCAGGTCCACCTGTCAGTTTTTCCTGGTGGATCTGATCGGAGTCTCCATTCACTCCTGTGGAGCAGCGGATGTCAGTGGACATGTCTGCTGAAAACCTGCTGCTATCCGATCCTGTCCATGAAATCCAGATGGATGGTGACCCTATTTTCCACCTGTTTGGTGGATTGAATCGGATGAAAACAGACCACCTAGAGGAGAAAGGGGCTCTGACCGGTCCATCTCTGCACAGTGAGCGGAGATGGACCTGTCATCTGCGGGGTGATCCCCCGCAGAGCAATACGGAGTCCGCCGGGTGGACCGCACGTGTGAAAGGACCCTTTGCCAGATAGAAAATTATTGGCCAAGCAGTAAATGCTTCCTATGAGATACAATCACTGTTCAGGCAGCCACAGATGCTTAGGTGGCCTGAATACAATAGACATCATTGGAGATTCCTCCATCCATGCTGTTAAAGTGAATGGGGGGTTGACTTATTCCTGCAAGCTGAAATCAAGCCGTGTACGGTCACATTATAAGTGGTAGATAAACAGATAAGCAGTAGAAGCTTAGCTTTATTGGTGTGTTTAATTTCAGAAGAAAAGAGAATACTGGACAGGAAAGTCAGCTGAAGATAGATTGAGGGGGGGTCCAGGCAAAGCTTGGCTGTCGCTGGAAGTGATTTCATCTGTAAAACACAAAAGAAGACAGGAGGTCAGAGGTCATTGCAATACAGAGCATTCACCCGCAGGTAATATTTAACACACAGTCAATATTGATAGAATATGGACTGTTGGGAGCCATTTCTAGTAGTTATATTACTGTAGCAAGGTCCCTGACCTCTAGAGGCCTAATGGTGACCTCCAGAGTCAGGGAGAGCTGACATCCTTCTTGGTAGAGTGGGTTACGAGGCATGGTGGGTGTAATACAAGCTGAAGTGATGGGCACCAGACACTTTTTTAATGCAAAGAGATTTATTGTCTCTTGAACAAGAACTGTTGGAGAGAGGGTTAGGGCCAGGACACCCTTAGGTAGATGCAATGATAATTGGCAGACTCCAAGACTTCTATAGGTAGACAGCTATACAGTGGAAGGCCTCCAGCTGGATACCACGTCTGTATAGGTAGGACCGCTGTCTCCTATGGCAACGAATCTTGTAACAGCCATTAACAGTAATTGTACATAACTATTGGTAACACAGATAGTTCTCCTCGCATGCTACAGTATCTCACTGTAGGTCTTCACTCACTGAGCTCCCAATCTCTCATTAGACTCTCTGACCCAATCGCCACTGGATCCCTTGAGCTCTTCCACTTCCAGTAGTGCCCTTTCACACATGCGGACCGTATGTCCGTTTTTCATTCATCTGTTTTCGGATGAAAAACGGACATACGTGTATCCCTATGGGATAGCGGGTGTCAGCGGATGAACATCCGCTGACACCCGATCTCATCACTGTTTACTATGCTCCGTTTCTGCAGACAGAGGAAAATCCTGTTTTTCCATCCGTCTGCAGTTTGGATCGGATGAACACGGACAGACGGTCCATGTTCATCCGATCCCCCCATAGAGGAGAGCGGAGATCTGACAGGGCGGTCCCTGCACAGTGTGCAGGGACCGCCCTGTCATCTGCCGGCTCAGCGAGGATCAACGGAGCGATCCCCACTGAGCAAGTGGTGTTAAAGGAATGGATCATCACGGGATCCGCCTGTGTGAAAGGACCCTTACTCAGTATCTTCCTCAAGCATCATCCCTGCTTCCCTGCTGGGTCCCTGGCTTGGCACTCACAGATACTCTTCAAGCGTCACCCCTGCTGACCCGCTAGGTCCCTGGCTTGGCACTCACTGATGCTCTCCAAGCGTCACCTTTACTGTCCTGCTGGGTCCCTGACTTGGCACTTGCTGAAGTTTTCCCACTTCTTCGCCATCCCCAGCTGGTGAGAAGACTACTGTGGTACTGGCTCCAGCTCACACACAGTGGTCTCTGGTAACAAGGTGGATGGTCCCTTAGTGGCGACAGCTTCCCCTCTACCTCCAACCTCAACTGGTTCCCCGTCCGGCTGAACCGTTACTCTCAGTTGGACTCCAATCGTGCAGTCCCAACCCTGCGCTGCTTCTCCTGCTTCTGGATAGGCCTCAGACAGCCTAGCAGCCAGATGCCCCCGGGATAAACCTCAGGATTCCGGCCTAGCAGCCCGGGGCAACATAACACACGTCCACCCAGACAGCCGTCCAGGTGGCACAGAACCCAATCACCTGACTCCACCCAAATAAATAGGCTCTCCCAGCAGGCCAAGGAGCTTAAAGAAACCGCTGCCCATTGGCTGAGACACCCCATACATTCGTAACCTGATGTTGCTAAGTCCTTGTCTATCTAATGTCAGAAGAGAGAAGGTGCAGCAAATCCAGAACTAGAGAGGAATCAGTGGATCTACTAACAATTAACCAGGGCAACTACTGCCTGGCAAACTAAATTTACTAGCAACCCTGCCTAAACACCAGGGTGCTACATTACTGTATGTCTGCCAGTAATACTGATCCTGTAACTTCAAAACTTTCTGAGTCACTGACCTGGAGAAAACATGAATTAGAGCAGCTATTAGATCGACCTGGCAGCCAGGGAAATATCATTTTTTAGAAGGATAGGTCAGCCTCTATTAGTAGAGAAACAATACACTGCCATCTGCAATTTCAGAAGTTATTGTTAAAATGCCAAATTCAGGCAAGCGGAGAATGGTGTCAGGTTCTGACAATGTGTGTCTCTGCTGGGAAAATTATATTACACTTCCCATCTTACTAACCAAACAAAAAATTCAAGGAAGACTCGCCAACAGGGACACAGGTGCCAATAAAAGCAATAAAAGCAGGCAGAGGTTCTCCACCTACTTCACTCTAAACAAATGTATTATTATTGTCTGTGCCCCACTTGAGAGATTATTTTGTACACTTCCTGTCTGAGTGACCACACAAGTAAGGCAACATCTTCACAAAGGCTATAGAAGCAGACATACACACCTTTCCCGCTATATTAAAAAAAAAAAAAACAATACAAACTCAAAACCCACTACAACCAGGGCCGGATTTACCACAAGGCCAACAAGGCCAGGCCTCGGGGCGGCACTGTGTGTAGGGGCGGCGCCGCGCGGCGGAGGAAACAAGTCCTCCTAAATTCAATTCCGTGGTCCCCGGCCGCCCGAAGCTCCAGCCGCCATTTTTGAATGTCTGGGGCCCTGTGATTGGGCCATGGGGGTCATGTGACGGCGTGGGGCTGGCCTGTCCGTGATCCTGAACTCCCGCCTCTGCACATGACCTCCATACGCCCAATCACAGTGCGCCGGACACTAAACAAACATGGCAGCCGCCTCCTCCTATCCTCCGGACCGACAAGCAGGTGAGGAGGAACACAGACTGGAGAGAGAGGCAGAGAGAGAAACGGAGGCAGAGACTTAGGCAAAGAGAGAGAGAGGCAAAGAGACAGAGGCACTGAGAGAGAGAGAGAGAGAGGCACTGAGAGAGAGACAGAGGCACTGAGAGAGAGAGAGAGGCACTGAGAGAGAGAAAGAGAAAGACAGAGGCACTGAGAGAGAGAAAGACAGAGGCACTGAGAGAGAGAGAGACAGAGGCACTGAGAGAGAGAGACAGAGGCACTGAGAGAGAGAGAGAGACAGAGGCACTGAGAGAGAGAGAGAGAGAGAGAGAGGCAGAGGCACTGAGAGAGAGAGAGAGACAGAGGCACTGAGAGAGAAAGAGAGGCAGAGGCACTGAGAGAGAAAGAGAGGCACTGAGAGAGAGAGAGACAGAGGCACTGAGAGAGAGAGAGAGACAGAGGCACTGAGAGAGAGAGAGACAGAGGCACTGAGAGAGAGAGACAGAGGCACTGAGAGAGAGTGACAGAGGCACTGAGAGAGAGAGAGAGTGACAGAGGCACTGAGAGAGAGAGAGAGACAGAGGCACTGAGAGAGAGACAGAGGAACTTAGAGAGAGACAGAGGCACTGAGAGAGAGACAGAGGCACTGAGAGAGAGACAGAGGCACTGAGAGAGAGGCACTGAGAGAGAGAGAGACAGAGGCACTGAGAGAGAGACAGAGGCAAAGAGAGAGGCAGATAGAGAGAGAGAGAGAGACAGAGAGAGAGACAGGGGCAGAGAGAGAGAGAGACGGGGCAGAGAGAGAGAGAGACGGGGGCAGAGAGAGAGAGAGACGGGGCAGAGAAAGACGGGGGCAGAGAGTGAAATGAGAGACGGGGCAGAGAGAGGGAGAGTGGCAGAGAGAGGGAGAGTGGCAGAACATTATAGTGGTCAGTGTAGTGTAGTGGACAGTGTAGTATTGTGGTCAGTATAGTATAGTGGTCAGTGTAGTGTAGTGGACAATATAGTATAGTGGTCAGTATAGGTATCAGATAGGTCAGTGTTTGAATCAGGTAGGTCAGTACTATAGTATTTGAAGAGACTTGGGGAGTGCTAAAAGTTTGCAGGTTAGGGTGGCGCAAATTACTTACCTTGCCCCGGGTGCTGACAACCCACGCTACGCCACTGAGCGGCGGAGAGAGATTACATCATCTCTCATTGCCCGCACTGCTGTTCCAACTTCCGCCCTTACTTACAGGGCCGCGAATTCTGCGCAACATCACACGGAAGAGAGAGAATGACGTCATCTCTCACCGCCCGCCCTCACTCTCATCTCTCACCGCCCGCCCTCACTCTCATCTCTCACCGCCCGCCCTCACTCTCATCTCTCACCGCCCGCCCTCACTCTCATCTCTCACCGCCCGCCCGCCCTCACTCTCATCTCTCACCGCCCGCCCTCACTCTCATCTCTCACCGCCCGCCCTCACTCTCATCTCTCACCGCCCGCCCTCACTCTCATCTCTCACCGCCCGCCCGCCCTCACTCTCATCTCTCACCGCCCGCCCTCACTCTCATCTGTCACCGCCCGCCCGCCCGCCCTCACTCTTATCTCTCACTCGAGTCTCATGTGCCTCTGTTTCACGGTTCACCTGCAGCTAGTTTTCCCGCGCGGGAGAGGAGAGGCTGACAGTGTACCTGGCTGCAAGTACTCTGCAATGCTGGGGGGGGGGGGGGGCAGTGTGGCAAGTGACATTCCCATCTGGTGACAAGCGACGGTGGCAAGTGACACGATCAGAGCTTCCACTCATTCTGCTTTATGGTGAGTTGAACTATTTCATTTTATATTGCAATGTAATGATAGAAACTATGCATTTCAATCATCCTGACACCATAACAACCATGGTGCCGGAATGGTTGAAGCACTAACACCAGTCATTGTCTGCAAAAAATCACTTCCCCCCCCCCGGCGCGTCGCCCCCCGCCCCCCCATATGTGATGGTGGGGGGGAGGCCGCATTGAAGGACCCGGCCTTGGGGCGGCAAAGGGAGTAAATCCGGGCCTGACTACAACCCT
Source organism: Rana muscosa (assembly GCA_029206835.1). Lineage (NCBI taxonomy): Eukaryota > Metazoa > Chordata > Amphibia > Anura > Ranidae > Rana > Rana muscosa. The sequence goes on along the minus strand of CM055125.1, from coordinate 235,063,746 downwards.
TTCCGTGATTTTTTTTTATTTGTGTGGCCTTTGTTCCTTTAACAGTCAGGCATACAGTGGGAAAAATAATTATTTGATCCCCTGCTGATTTTGCCCACTTACAAAAAAAAGAAGGGTCTATAATTGTTATCATAGGTGTATTTTAAATGATAGAGAAAGAATATCAACCAAAAATCCAGAAAAAAAAAAAAACACATGATACAAATGCTATAAATTGAGTTGCAGTTCAGTGAGTAAAATAAGTATTTGATCCCCTACCAACCAACAATAATTCTGGCTCATGTGGTACACAGATTAGTACTGTCAATTTAAGAAGGTACTCCTAATGACAACTCGTTATGTATATAAAAGACACCTGTCCACAGAACCTCTTTCTTCCATTTAAACCTCACCATCATGGGCAAGGACGTCATGTCAAAGGGCGTCGGGGACAAGATTGTAGACCTGCACAAGGCTGGGATGGGCTTCTAGACCATCAGCAAGAATCTTGGTAAAAAGGAGACAACGGTTGGAGATATTATTCGCAAATGGAAGAAATACAAAATAACCATTAATCACCCTTGGTCTGGAGGTCCATGCAAGATTTCACCTCATGGGGTAAGGATGATCATGAGAAAAGTGATGGATCAGCCCAGCACTACACAGGAGGAGCTTGTGAATGATCTCAAGGCAGTTGGGACCACAGTCACCAAACAAACCATTTGGTAACACAATACGCTGCCATGGTTTTTAAATCCTGCACTGCCGGCAAGTTCCCCCTCCTCAAGAAGGCACATGTACAGGCCTGTCTGAAGTTTGCCAATGAACTAAATGAATCTAAATGATTCCGAGAAGGATTAGGAGAAAGTGCTGTGGTCAGATGAGACCAAAATTGAGCTCTTTGGCATTAAAGTGGATGTAAACCCGAATTTTTTTATTTATTTATTTTTTGCTGTCACAATGTAGAGTATAAGATTTCCTATCATCTGTGCCAGGTCTTGCCACAAACAGTTAATCCAGCTCTGAGCAATCCTCTTTTATTGTTCAGCGAGATAAAACGGACAAACAGAGAAAAACCTTTGTCCGTTCCGCCCCCTTGCTTTGAGTGACAGGTTATTTACATATCTCGTGCACTAGCTTTAGACAGGCATTATTTTTTAATTCCCGCCCCCACTCCTTTTCTGAAGTCATGTGGTTTCTTTTCTGGATTTTGACTGGATGTTAGTGATCATAGCAGAAGGAATACACAGGAGAAAATGCATGTTGATAAGGGGAGTGTAGAGGTGAGCGGGGAGTCTACTGACATCACGACTCCACCCACCGAGCTCCAGACAACAGATCCACCCACAGAATCTGCAGTTTTTCAGTTCTTATAACAGACAGAGGGGAGACATTTGACAGGTAAGGATACATGCAGGAGGCATCTATATCCTTATAGATCAGCACTATGGCCGGAGTTTAGAAAGGATGAGAGTGGGTTTACATGCACTTTAACTAGACTGGCCGTGTTTGGAGGAAGAAAAACACTGACTATGACCCTATGAACACCATCCCTACAGTCAAGCATGGAGGTGAAAACATTATGCTTTGGGGCTGTTTCTCTGCTAAAAGGAAAGGCCAACTTTGCCGCATTGAGTGGCCAATGGACGGGGCCATGTATTGTAAAATCTGGAATAATGGGGGAGTTCGGGACTTTAGATGATGCACACCAAAATGTGCATCCATCCCGGGTTCAGATAAGACAAAAAAGGAAAATTTTTGGGACTTTGAATGAGGACATTGACCAGTGGAGGTTAAAACATTTATTCACATAGATGATTATGTACATGGCAAACACGAAGAAGCTGGTAAATGAATATAAATTGTTCATGACATTGGTATGTAGATGCACATGTTTCAGGCATAAAAATCTGAAAAATCATCACCATAGTGGCATATGTTGACTTCATGATATGAACTGTACAATGGCTTCATAAATGACTGTAAAATGTAATTTCATGGAGAATTCATAAAAAATATATACAGAAACATCACCAAAGCGGCACCTTGCAATTGTTCTAAAAAATTGTATATAAGTACAATGAGTTATGGATGGTAAGTCTAGAAGAATTCCTGATAACAGGCATATGGTTGCATCCTAAATGACCGACGCGTTTCGTGTGTCGCACACACTTCCTCAGGGGCAGATGCAAGGGAATATCTATGAAATATAGAATGTAATTAGTCTAGTGTAACGAATAACAATAAAGATAAAAGGAACAGGCAAGATTTTGCCGATCCTGGGTACTTACATGAGTTGCAATAAAATGGTATGAAGTAAGTATGGAGTCAGAGTCTGTTAATTCCATATGCCTGTTATCAGGAATTATTCTAGACTTACTATCCATAACTCATTGTGCTTATATACAATTTTTTACAACAATTACAAGGTGCCGCTTTGGTGATGTGTCTGTATATATTTTTTATGAATTCTCCATGAAATTACATTTTACAGTCATTTATGAAGCCATTGTACAGTTCATATCATGAATTCAACATATGCCACTATGATGATGATTTTTATGCCTGAAACATGTGTATCTACATACCAATGTAATGAACAAATTCTATTCATTTACCAGCTTCTTCGTGTTTGCCATGTACATTATCATCTATGTGAATAAATGTTTTAACTTCCACTGGTCAATGTCCTCATTCAAAGTCCCAAAAATTTCCCTTTTTTGTCTTGTATTGTAAAATGGTGGATAAGAACCTTATTCCCTCGACAATAACCCAAAACATACCGCCAAGGCTACAAAGGAGTTGCTCAAGAAGAAGTACATTAAGGTCATGGAGTGGCCTAGCCGGTCTCCAGACCTTAATCCTATAGAAAATTTATGGAGGGAGCTGAAATTTCAAGTTGGCAAGAAACCTTAAAGCGGAGTTCCGCCTGCAAAAAAAAATTACTGCAACTGCTGACTTTTAAAATAAGGGCACTTACCTGTCCAGGGTGCCCGCGATGTCCTCACCCGAAGCCGACCCGTCCCTTGGCTCCAGGTGGAGGCGCCGGCATCTTCAGTAAGGGAAGTTGCGTCTTCACAGCCTTTGCTACTGCGCATGCGCGAGTTGTGCTGCGCATTCTGAATGGTCCCTGCTGTCTTCTGGGACCTGTGTGTCCCCCAGAAGACAGCCGGGGGGATGGAGGAGGGGCCAGACATGGCGTAGTTCCCCACGTATTCTGCAGCGCTTTTTCGCCGGAAGTGGGAGCAAATGCCTGGATTAGACAAGTATCTGCTCCCCCCTCCCCCCTGAAAGGTGCCAAATGTGACACCGGAGAGGGGGGGAACCGGATCAGCGGAAGTTTAATTTCTTGGTGGAACTCCACTTTAAGGGCTCATGCACTGCAGCAAAGGCTTGAAGAAGCTGCTCCTACAGGCTTTTGAGCTTTTTGGAGTTCTCATTTTTTTTCTGCCTGAAAACTCCTCTCCATGTTAGCCAATGTGTCCATGGACACTATGGCTTTTTCAGGAGTTTACAGGCATATGCTCCTATACTCAGAAAAAACCCCCACCAAACTTGCGTTTTTGACAGGAGCTTTCGAGCAAAATAGACACTTACGTGCCCAAAAGCGCACAAAAAATAGCAAAAACGCGAAAAGTGCAAAAAAGCTCAAAGAAGCTCAAAAACGCACAATACAAAAAGGAAAAATTAGCTGAGGGGAGGGTTTGTGAAAAAAAAAAAGCTTATGCTCCAAAAAGCTCAAAGAAGCTCAATAAAACGTGCAAAAGAGCACAAAAAAAGCACAAGCTTTGATTTAGAGGAGCTCTGTAAAGAAGAGTGGACATAAATTCCTCCTGAGATGTGTGCAAACCTGGTAACCAACTACAAGAAACGTCTGACCTCTGTGCTTGCCCACAAGCGTTATTTCCACAAATTCATGTTTTACAAATACTTTTTTTACTCACTGAACTGCAACTTAATTTATAACATTTGTGTCATGCGTTTCTTCTGGATTTTTGGTTGATATTCTGTCTCTATCGTATGTAGCGGGCAGTTCCTCCCCTCTCCCCGTCCCCTCTATTAAAGTTCTGCTCGCAATGTCTCTGGTCTAGGGGTATGATAGGGGAGGGAGAGGGTGCGCTACGCCTGGCTTCCACCACAGGTGTAAAAGTGGTATCAGCAATGCCTTTCTTTACCTTCGGGCCTGTGTTGTGCATCGGATCCTCCCTCCAAGAGTCTCCGAGAACCTCGTCTGCCAGGAACTGAGCCCCACACCGTTAAAGTCCAACACTCCTTTATTTAGCACATAACATGGACTCCCTTGGCTATAGAACAGAAAAGGAGGTGTGGGTGCGAATAGGCCCAGACACAAGTTCGATCCTCCACTCTCCTCCAAAGAGTGGGTTATGGTCTCCGCACGAGGGAAATTCACCTTTCGGACGGTCTCCGACAAGAGACTCATCCGTCACCGGCAGTATGCTACACCGGATCTTCAGATGAGGAGCTCTTCCCGGTCCATTACGCCCACCTCGGATTCAGGCATCCATCTCCGGAGTACCTTAGGATCCTTCCCTCGCGGAACTCAGTGTTGGGCAATGAGCTCCGGACCGCCATCCGAGTACCTCACCCCAGGCTAAAGGTGCCAGAGGTGGAACACGATCTCCGGTGGTCCTCTAGGCCTAGTCCGCCTAGAGGACAAACACGAACTCCGTCCGCAGGCTAGAGGTGCCAAGGACCAACAACCCCGTGGCCAAGATGGCCGGCCCCTTTTATCCCCTCTCCCAGCAAGCACGGCGGGTTCCCCGCCCCACCATACCACTGCCAAGAGAGGACAAAAAGTAGGCTCAGCACACAGCGGTATCCGTCCGTCGGCCCATGGTGACAGCGCCACCCAGTGGACCGCCGGAGACTGGTGACTGGTGTCACTGAAAAATTCAAAAATTACCCCGGGAAAGTAAGTACCCGCTACACGTAAAATACACCTATGATAAAAATGATAGACCCTTCATTTCTTTGTAAGTGGGTAAACTTACAAAATCTGCAGGGAATCAAATAATAATTTTCCCCACTGTAGGTGAAAGACTCCAAGATATCAGGAGCTTTCTGGACTCTCCTCTTCCAGGCTTTCATGTACGATGCCCAGTGTGATTATTTGGTAGGTGTTTGTAAAATAAATACCAAGCTTACTTAGAGCCCTTTCACACTGCTAGCGCGGGCACATTAGCTGTAAAGCGCTACTAGTTTTAGCGACGCTTTACCACTGTTATGGTGGCGCTTTTAACCCCGCTAGCGGCCGATGAAAGGGTTAAAACCACCCGCTAAGCGATTTGCAGGGAATTCGGCAGCGCTGGCAATTGATTTCAACAGCAGGGGCGGTTTAGGAGCAGTGTATACACCGTTCCCACACTGCCGCAAAGATGCTGCTTGCAGGACTTTTTTTTTCGGTCCTGCATGCACACCGCCCTAGTGTGAAAGCACTCAGGCTTTTTACACTGGGGAGGCGCTTTTCCCCGGTATTTTTAGCGCTAAAACGCCTGAAAAGCACCTTCAGTGTAAAAAGGGGTCTTAGACACTTTTAGGGACACAAATTACTGTAAAGACAAGAGGTCAGAGGTCAATTATAAATAATATTGTAAGATCCATACAATGCCATGTGCTTCTTTTCATAGGTCAGTGCGCCCGAAACTCATATTTCACCATGGTAAGGGCTCTCTGCCATAGCTGCAGGCTCAACCCTCCTCCTACTTAGAGTCTCACTCCTCCTGTTTATGTAACACAAACTATATGAAAAAGCAGCCGATAGAAAGACACCCCTAAAAGACCGCAGCAAGTAGGAGGAGCTGGGAACTCGGCTACAGAGATCTCCCCTCCTCAGTCCTCAAGTCTGAGAGTGGTCACACTCATCCTCTAAAACTGAAAGACCAGTTTTTGTTTGTTTTTTAAAAGAAAAATCAACTTTTGCTAATAAAAATTGTCATTAAAAATCTGCAGCTTCTATGATATTCAAAAAGGGCAAACAATTCAGAGGTCGCTTCCTTGCGATACAACCATCAAGTGCACACTATTTGTAGACACAATACCCCCAGACACCCGGTTTTCTGCTTGTGATTGGTACACTGCTTTTCTTAGAAGTCTTTACATAACTGGAAATCAAATCAGATCTCTCCCCTGCAAGTGGAGTTTTAATTTTGCTAAGATACTTTCAAAGACTCTTTAAGGCTGACGGGATACAGGTGGTGCCCCTTTTAATTATTTCAACACTGAGACTGTGCGAATGGTGATAATAAAGGTGAATGCTCCCATTTATCAGCTGGTCTGGCAAAGGCTATGGTAAGGTCTACATAAATATGTCAAGAGGTAAGAATCTTCAAAAACAATTGCTGAAAAAAATAATAATCTTGCTTTCTATATATACTGTGTATGTCGTTTTTAAAGTATACCCATTTTAATACACAGCTTGGACTGATCATGTGATTACACAAAAGGCAGAACTGTTTGCTTAGCACATGTTCATGAAGATTACATCAAATATGCTGGCATGGTCTAAAAAAAAATATCTACAGAATAGAAGCAGGTAAGGCTCTGCTTAAAACCCTTTAAACTGTATCTAGTCAACTGTTTTTTTTTTTATACTGTTTACAGGGTTAGTCCACCCACAAGTGATGTTTTAGCAAGGGATGTCAGCCTATGTGTTCTTATTTGTGTAGCGGACTCCCCAAAACTGAGGTCGCTATGCCTAAATCTAGGGGCTAGCCCGAGCAAATAGTTAGGCCCCTTTCACACTGAGGCGTTGAAAAAACGCAAAAAAATTATGATATTTTTTCCCCTGATTTTACTGCTCGCGGTAAAAATAGCGCTAACACCTATTCGTTTTTACCGCGTTACTCATTCATTTCAATGGAGATAGGTGTTTTTACAGCGCAATTTTTAGCGCCCTAAAGATGCTCCAAAAAATCCAGTTTTTTCCAACGCACAGCCAGCAAAACGCCTCAGTTTGAAAGCCCTCAGGGCTTTCACATTGAGAATGATGGGGCAGGATTATTTCTATTTTACAGCGCTATTTTTACCGCGAAAACGCGGTAAAAACGCCTTAGTGTGAAAGGGACCTTAGGCTCAGGCTGTTGGAATTCTTTTAATTGGCCTCTGCTCTGTTGTGATGTTGCCTGGCAGTACAGTTCGCTGTGACCTGTAGGTGGCGCTGTCGCTCAGGTCGAACCACAGGTGGCATTGCAGCGCTATTGGATGTCCTCTCTCGGCAGCCGTGCGGTGGGTGTGGTCTACCCACTGTGCATGCTGGGAGAGGGTACATAAGGGGCAGACGCCATGATTTAGTGTTCGTTTGCGCCCTTTGGCCCTCCAGGCCAGGGGTGCGTGTGTGTGTTCAGCCCCTGGCACCTTTAGGCCGAGGCTGCATCGTTCCAGGTAGGCCCAGCACCTTTAGCTGAGGCCTAAGCCAAACAGCGGAATCCCAGGGTACCCGTGGGAGGGTGACCCACTCTGAAGGAGAGGAAACCAGGGGAGGACCTATCCAAAGGATCGGTGAAGGAAGTCACTGTCTCGGGAGAGGCCTGGTTAACTGTCAGAGAAAAGGATTCTATCATCCGCCAAAAGCCTTGTAACGTGCCCCATTGACACCTAAGGTCTCAAGTGTTACAAGTGCCGGGAAGTTAGGGACTTAAAGGTTAATATCCTGATCGTTTCCTTAGGAAAAGAACTTAAAGTGAACGTTCGTGCTCCACACCGGCTGCTGGGACCGTGAGAGGGTACTATCCGGGTGAGCAAAGCCCACTCAGGCTTGAGTGGCGACGAGGGTAATTAGGTGCCGTGTGCCTGAACCTGCCTCCCTGTTCAACTTTCTCTATCTCCAACCTTTCCTGTCAAGTTGCAAGCAAGAAAAATAAACTCTTTTATTGGGTTTAATACTGTCTGGACAATGTGAAATATGTGTGTTACCGGCGCTAAGATACTTCTACTAAATTAGCAGTCTGCTGCAATCTGTTGTCATACACCCATATAGGTTAAATGAAGAAAATACTGTAAAAAGGTGGATTGCGCTGACTAAAATCACTACACCTGTGATAATCTAAACAATATGTGAACTTGGTGCTCTAAACAATAATTACAATTACTATACCAATCTATTTAAATTATGCATGCCATAAATAGCAGGAATATTTTTATTTTTAAAGTGCATATGCAACAAACAGTACCTTATGCCATATGGTGTGAATTCCACTCACAAAATATATATTAAAAAAAATAATTAAATGCAATTAAGTATAATTTGTTACAATATTATGTGAATATGGTGCGCCTTTGGTTCATATGGATAACCACTTCTTACGCCAAACTTATCCAGCAGTTCCTCCCAATATGCTGATGGTGTATGTCACTCTCTGATTGCTCATAAAATACATAAAGGGCCATCATGGTGCAGTATGTTTTTAAAATATTTATTAAAGTTTAAAAAATGCCATTCACTCACATTTATATATGCCTCAGAGCCGGCACTGAGCTGATCCAGCAATGTATAGGTGGTATATATGTCTGGTCTGCACGAGTGACTATCAGGAAGCTACCTACTAATCACCTGTCCTTTAATTTATACCCCCTTCCGCTGTCTGGCAGTGGAAGGGGGTATAAATTAAAGGACAGGTGATTAGTAGGCAGCTTCCTGATGACGCATTAACTGCGAAATGCATTGAGGCTGCGGGACATTTGGCTTGTAATTTCTGGCAATCTAAACAAGATTGGATCCGCTATTCAGCACAAGGAGGAAGTTCAAGGGGCACTCGTGCAGACCAGACATATATACCACCTATACATTGCTGGATCAGCTCAGTGCCAGCTCTGAGGCACATATAAATGTGAGTGAATGGCATTTTTTTTAACTTTAATAAATATTTTAAAAACATACTGCACTATGATGGCCCTTTATGTATTTTATGAGCAATCATAGAGTGATATTCACCATCAGCATATTGGGAGGAACTGCTGGATAAGTCTGGCGTAAGGAGTGGTTATCTATATGAACCAAAGGCGCACATATTCAGCATTATCTGGTGAGTGGCCATTCTAACTGGTGGAGGTTTAAGTACACATGTGGTGAAGGTGAAAGCCTAGCAAGTCACTGTGGATAGAAACTATTGCCAGCACTGGATTATTTGGACATTTATTTTTCTGGAGATATATTCACATAATATTGTAACAAATTGTACTTAATTGCATTTAATGAATTCTTTTTTTTTTAATTTTTTTTTGTGAGTGGAATTCACACCATATGGCATAAGGTACTGTTTGTTGCATATGCACTTTAAAATCACAGCAGGTATTCCTGCTATTTATGGCATGCATAATTGAAATAGATTGGTATAGTATTTGTAATTATTGTTTAGAGCACCAAGTTCACATATTGTCTGGACAATGGCCTTCTTCAAAGAGAGAAAGAATAGACTTTTCCCTACACTTTAGGGATGAGAACCAATGGAAAGAGGTAACTCGCTGCAGGACCCAAAAACTGTTAACACCGCTCACCCTCTACAAGATAGAGGATACTGGGCATGTGGCATGGTGTGTCCCATCTGCTGGCGGAGGTAAGCAGAGGAGCTAGGGATGTGTGTGCTACATTTGTCTCGGATGCTCCAAAAGTGAGCACTTTCTAATTTTCTGAAAAACGATCCACAATGGACTGCTTTTCAGAATGTCAGGCTTTCATAGGGCATCCCTGCCACCTCCAGAATGCCTTTTTTTCTTCTTTTTTTTTTTTTTTAGGTGAATTGCATTTTCAATGGGACTAATGTGCTGAGTATTTGGCTTGAAAGAGGCCTTCTGCCTGGTACACACAATGAGATTCTCGGACAAATGATCATCCATTTAAATTTTTTTTTGCATACTAGTCTCATATATCGAAAATTAAGAATTTACTAGAGGAAAGCAGCCGCAAGCCCATAAAAAGTGGGCCCAAATTAATTGAGCCTCCTTTTTCCCATTCTGAGAATGCTGATAAAGCAGGGTAGTGACGTCACGCTCTCCACTCTATCCAATCGGATAACACTTTGCACTCATTCAGAGAATGCAAAGCATTCTCTGAATGGTGCCTGTGCTGAACAGCTGTCCTCCGGTGTTCACAATGCATTAGGCTGGCTGCTCAGCACAGGACCCGAAAACAAGTGGATATCACTTCAGTGGCGGTATCTACTTCAGTGATTTCCAGCTTCCATGGGGTATTGCCAGGTATGTTAAAGGGGTTGTAAAGGCACAAGTTTTTTTTACCTGAGCCCCCCTTAATCCAGCGATGTTCAGGAGAGCCTTTGCTCTCCAGGGACTCGCACCCCTGATTGGCTTTTGGCAACAGTGGTAATGGCTCCCATTGCTGTCAATCACAGCCAGTGACCCAATCAGGAGGGGGCGGGGCCGAGCTGAAGCTCCGTGTGTGAATGGACACACAAAGCTGTGGCTCGGGAGCTCGTCTGCTTGTGTGCCCCCACAGCAAACTGCTTGTTGTGGGGACACCTGGCAGGAGGGAGGGGCCAGGAGCGCCGGTGTGGGACATGAGAGGAGGAGGATCTGGGCTGCTCTGTGTTTGTTTTTGTTTTTTTAAAAGCAAGACTTTAATACCGCTTTAAATAGAAAGTCGCCGTACAATGTAACTATGTATAAAATATCTATATCTTTATCTTTTTTTTATTTTTTATTTTTTTATTGAAAAGTTTTCAAATAACAGAACGTAAAAAAAAGAAGCAAGTAATACAGCCATAACAGGAATGACAGTATAAAGATAGACATACAGTTGAGTGTGTTGGAGACGTAGTCTCAAGGCACAAGTGCATATACCGTATTTATCGGCGTATAACACGCACCCTAACTTTAAGAGGGAAGTTTCAGGAAAACAACTTTCCACAGCTCCCTGCGTATAACACGCAGGCACAGTTTACCCTGTATTTTCAGGGTAAAAAAGTGAGTGTTATACGCCAATAAATACAGTACTTTTACTTTATCAATATCTTTAATCACTTAATGAGTATTCAGCTTATTTATCTTTTAATCCTTGCCTATGTTCAAGTTTAATCTGGTACCATGACCACTGCCCCAGGTTTCCTGTTTCATGGTGGCTCATTTCTCTTGCAACATCCTATGGAGCCACCCTTGCATGTAGGGACTAGAGTTTTGTCTCCCTACACTGTGTGCATCAATAGAAATGCATTGCCCCATAGCATAGGATGGCAAGGCGCTCCCCTGATCCTCCCTCCCCCTTCCCCAAACTTACAGGCTGGCTGGGGACTGCACTGTCCACAGTTAAAAAATAAATATGGGTTTTTGTATTTTTCCCCCGAGTAGAGAGCTGGTTAGTGTCAATCACTTCTCTGCTCTGCCCCTGGAGTGCTGGGCCTGTGGAGGGGGCAGGTGCGGCCGGCTCAGGCTCTCAGCGACTCGCTGAGAGGCTGAGTGAAGTCCTGGTCCAGGCATGTGGGCGAATCCCAACTTCATTGTCGTGATCTTGCCCGACCCTGGACCGGCTCTGTGACATCACCCGACAGCTGGCTTCAGCCTGTTGTCTGCTGAAAACGGGTCACGGGAGTGCAAAACTAACTACACTCCTGTGATCCATAGGAAAATGAGCTTTGCCTGTATTTCTCCTTTATCTCTTTCCTGTTTTGACCGTAACGTCAGTGAAGCAGTATGCAAACACACCAGGACCTCCAGACCGACAAATATTAAAGATATCAGTGTGTCATAGGCAGGGCTTTTTTCTCAGGGAATAGGTGCAGGTACTCTCTTCTTCCGAATCACCCCTTGTCTCCGCCCCCTACCCACCTCCGAGCACCGTCCCTTGGATCCAACCCCTAGCCACTTTCCAGTAACATCTATTTTAGAGAATACAGAACCAAGTAATTTGTATGTAATTTGATATTAATAACAAGAATAAAATAGATCCCCTGTAACCAACAACAATAGACCCCCCCCATCAATAATAGACACCAGCAACAATAGATCCGCCCAGCAACACACTAAAAAATACCCTCCACCCCAGCAACAATAGACCCCCACTAGCAACAATAGATCCCCCCAGCAGCCAGCAACAATAGACCCCTCCCCCAACAGTAGATCCCTCCCAGCAACAATTCCCACCACTCCAGCAACAATAGATCCTCCACCAGCAACAATAAACCTCTCCAGCAACACTAAATCCCCACAGCGACCATACATTCTGTGCTGGAGGTGCCGGAAATGCGTTCCCCCATGTTACCGCTGAAAAAAAGCCCTGGTCATAGGAGAACCAAAGTGCCCATCTAGAGATCTATAACACATGCAAAGCTGGTTTGACAGATTTGGAATCTGTAATTTCCTTCATCAACCACCAGAGGGAGCCAATAGGCAGAAATAACAGAAGAGCTGTGAGTATAACAGGGAAAGGAAAACCTTGCAGCATTCACAGCAAGAATATCAGAGGCAGTTTAGAGATAAATATCAAATTGCATTCATTTTCAAGGGCATCAAACTTCCTATGCTCCAAATCAGCTGGATCTTTAGACTAGAGAGGCTAATGAGGGGCTCCTGGGTGAATGCATGGCGGATGTTTTTAGCCTGATGGTGGTTTATGAAGGAAATTACAGCTTCCAAATCTGTCAAAGCAGCTTTGCATATGTTATAGATCTCTAGATGGCCACTTTGGTTCTCCTATGACACACTGATATCCTTAATATTTGACGGTCTGGAGGCCCAGGTGTGTTTGCATACTGACCTATGCTGTACACAAACAATTACAAAACTCCTGAAGAAGCTATATATCTTAGCGAAACATGTAGATAAATATGTTTTTGTACAGTAGGTATATCGATATTTTGGTCAGATCATATATTTTTTTTTTCTATCTAGAAGATTGTTATATCTTTTTTATCAAATGTATTTAATATAATTTCTTATTTTTTATTATATATGAAATAGTTGTTTATTTCTTTAGGCACCTTTAACCGCTTGCCTACCAGCCGCCGTCATTATCATTATACTGCAGCAGGTCGGCTCGTTCCCGCGGACCGTTGTAGCTGTACATCAGTCTCTTTAAGCAGGATAGCGGGGGTGCCGATGCTTGTGACCGGCAGTTGCGATGACCGCCAGCCACAAGCGATCGCAGGCACGAGAGGAACAGGGACGTGTGTGTATGGAAACCATTTTCCACCTATGCTGCATTCACACCTGAGCGTTTTCAGCTCATAAAACGCTCATCTCAAAAGTACATAAACGCCCAACAAGCCAAATCCCTTTCATTTAAATGGCCTCTGTTCACATCTGAGCGATCTAAAGCTCAAAAAAGTACATGAGCTTTTTTTTGGGCAGAAAACAGGTGTTTTTCTGCTTTTTACATTGGTGACCTTTTGACCTGTACAAAATCGTTGGAAAAAAACGCTTGACTTTCCTCCTGAAAACGATACGCTGAGGTATGAATGCAGCCTGAGGCTGGGTTCACACTTATGCGAATTGGATGGTTTCCCTGCATCCAATTTGCATGACAGGAGAGTGTGCCCAGCTCTCAGTAGAGCCAGTTCACAGATCTCCGGAGCGGCCATGGAGCGCACAACAGAAGGGTCCTGTGCGTCTTTGGCTCAGTTGCAAAAATTCAGACCTGAAGCGGTGAACAGGTACGCACTGGACCTCCTGCTGTAGCACGCGGCCGCACATAGTGTGAACCCAGCATTAAAGCTGAACTCCAGCAGTTCTGTATTCATTGATTAATAAATCATTAAACATACTTTTATTTTTACATTCATGAAAGCAGTGTCGGCTGGTGCTGGAGGATTTTGAGGGGAGGAGAGGACCTCCAGGTTCGCACTTCCCCTATGGCGGAGCTCCCCTGGACTGTCTGACGCCGCAGCTTCTGTCCTTACCCGATCTTCTTTTCAGCCGGAAGCCGATGCCGATTCGCAGGTTGGGAAGGCTCGGGGCACTGTGCTCTGCACCCCGAGGACAGCATGTGGTCACCTGCCTGTGAGGGGGTGATGTACCTAGTAGAAACCTATTGGTCTGGCGCCCTGCATAGTGCAAGGCCACACAGATAGTGCGAGCTGGGGAGCGGCACACTTTGTGGACCGGCCGCCACTGGTCCCACCCGACACTATAAAAGGTTCCTTCCCACAGGAGCCTTTTGCAGTGTGTTGTTGGAGATAGAGCAGGGCTTAATGATAGTTAGTTAGGGTTATTGTGATGACTGTGTGGTGTGTGTGGTGCAGTGTTTTTTCTTTTTTTTTTTTCGCTGCGTCTTTTTGATTTATTTTTTTATTGTTGTTTCCCTGCCCCCTTTTTAAAAAAATTGTCAGCCACAGTTTGTCTTGCTGCAACGCTGATGTTCCCCATTTGTTTTATTTTTTCAATTATTTTTTCAATTTGTGTTAGCGGTAGTGCCCAATTGTTCACAGTTTATTAGTGCACCAAACACCACATTTCATTAAATAAAGTGCATCCAATCCACCCATTTCCTATTATCCAATAAATTTGTGTAATAAGCCCCCCCCCCCATCATTTCTGGGAGGCCAACAAGGAGAAGCAGACGTTCCCATGCCACTATGAGGGGGCCAGCAGCTTCCGTGTCCACAGGCAAAGATGGACGTGGTCTGTCCTCAGGCAGGCTACGTTTGTCTCTTTTTACTGACAATGGCCATGCTATCCAGCCACAGCCTGCAGAGAAGGTGGTGAATTGGCTTACCAAGTTGAAAATCATCCTCTGATCCAAGCAGAGACTAGTACGCAGTCCACCACAGCTTCCAGAGTAGGGATGGGCCCGGTGCTCGATTCGAACCCATGTTCGAATCGAGCATCGGGCGTTCGCTCGCTCGTCGAGCCCAGAACTATTTGGGCCGTTCGCATCACATTCGTGTGATGCGAGCGGCCCCGCAATGCATTGCGGCCGGCGCGGCCGGCGCAGTGCATTGCTGGCTGATGATTGGCCAAGCATGCACTGTGACCCCGCATGCTTGGCCAATCACAGCGCCCGAAACTCGGAGAGCAATAATTGGCTACAGGCAGGACGCCTGTAGCCAATTACAGCTCAGGGGCTTTAGTACACGCCCCACCATTTAAAAGGCCGCCACGCCATCGGCCCCGGTCACATGAGTTCCGGCTTTAGGAGAGATTAGTCTGCTGATTCTGTCTTTGCTTGATACTGAAAGATTTGCTCTTCTTTGCTAAACCATTGGCTATTTCTTTGCTAAACCATTGCTACCTAAGTCATTGATCGTTCATTGCTGCTGATTGCACAGTTAGTGTGTTATTAGCTGCTGCTGGGGATTAGTCTGGTGCGTGCTTACTGTTATTAGTACAGTATTGCAGTAGTACCAACCGCAGTGCTGTTAGCACAGCATTGCACCCCAACAGCACCCATAGGACTTCTAGTGTGTTAGTGGCAGCAAACAGAGCTCCTATATTTTCTTCTCAGCAGCACCCATAGGACTTCTAGTGTGTTAGTGGCAGCAAACAGAGCTCCTATATTTTCTTCTCAGCAGCACCCATAGGACTTCTAGTGTGTTAGTGGCATCACACAGAGTTCCTATATTTTCATCTCAGCAGCACCCATAGGACTTCTAGTGTGTTAGTGGCATCACACAGAGCTCCTATATTTTCTTCTCAGCAGCACCCATAGGACTTCTAGTGTGTTAGTGGCAGCAAACAGAGCTCCTATATTTTCTTCTCAGCAGCACCCATAGGACTTCTAGTGTGTTAGTGGCAGCAAACAGAGCTCCTATATTTTCTTCTCAGCAGCACCCATAGGACTTCTAGTGTGTTAGTGGCAGCAAACAGAGCTCCTATATTTTCTTCTCAGCAGCACCCATAGGACTTCTAGTGTGTTAGTGGCAGCAAACAGAGCTCCTATATTTTCTTCTCAGCAGCACCCATAGGACTTCTAGTGTGTTAGTGGCAGCAAACAGAGCTCCTATATTTTCTTCTCAGCAGCACCCATAGGACTTCTAGTGTGTTAGTGGCAGCAAACAGAGCTCCTATATTTTCTTCTCAGCAGCACCCATAGGACTTCTAGTGTGTTAGTGGCATCACACAGAGCTCCTATATTTTCTTCTCAGCAGCACCCATAGGACTTCTAGTGTGTTAGTGGCAGCAAACAGAGCTCCTATATTTTCTTCTCAGCAGCACCCATAGGACTTCTAGTGTGTTAGTGGCATCACACAGAGCTCCTATATTTTCTTCTCAGCAGCACCCATAGGACTTCTAGTGTGTTGGTGGCAGCAAACAGAGCTCCTATATTTTCTTCTCAGCAGCACCCATAGGACTTCTAGTGTGTTAGTGGCAGCAAACAGAGCTCCTATATTTTCTTCTCAGCAGCACCCATAGGACTTCTAGTGTGTTAGTGGCATCACACAGAGCTCCTATATTTTCTTCTCAGCAGCACCCATAGGACTTCTAGTGTGTTAGTGGCAGCAAACAGAGCTCCTATATTTTCTTCTCAGCAGCACCCATAGGACTTCTAGTGTGTTAGTGGCAGCAAACAGAGCTCCTATATTTTCTTCTCAGCAGCACCCATAGGACTTCTAGTGTGTTAGTGGCATCACACAGAGCTCCTATATTTTCTTCTCAGCAGCACCCATAGGACTTCTAGTGTGTTAGTGGCAGCAAACAGAGCTCCTATATTTTCTTCTCAGCAGCACCCATAGGACTTCTAGTGTGTTAGTGGCAGCAAACAGAGCTCCTATATTTTCTTCTCAGCAGCACCCATAGGACTTCTAGTGTGTTAGTGGCATCACACAGAGCTCCTATATTTTCTTCTCAGCAGCACCCATAGGACTTCTAGTGTGTTAGTGGCAGCAAACAGAGCTCCTATATTTTCTTCTCAGCAGCACCCATAGGACTTCTAGTGTATTAGTGGCAGCAAACAGAGCTCCTATATTTTCTTCTCAGCAGCACCCATAGGACTTCTAGTGTGTTAGTGGCAGCAAACAGAGCTCCTATATTTTCTTCTCAGCAGCACCCATAGGACTTCTAGTGTGTTAGTGGCAGCAAACAGAGCTCCTATATTTTCTTCTCAGCAGCACCCATAGGACTTCTAGTGTGTTAGTGGCAGCAAACAGAGCTCCTATATTTTCTTCTCAGCAGCACCCATAGGACTTCTAGTGTGTTAGTGGCAGCAAACAGAGATCCTATATTTTCTTCTCAGCAGCACCCATAGGACTTCTAGTGTGTTAGTGGCAGCAAACAGAGCTCCTATATTTTCTTCTCAGCAGCACCCATAGGACTTCTAGTGTGTTAGTGGCAGCAAACAGAGCTCCTATATTTTCTTCTCAGCAGCACACATAGTACCTATAGTGTGTTAGTGTCAGCACCCATAGGACCTACAGTGTGTTGTGAGCACACATAGGAGTTCTATTTTTTATACTATATACACTACCGACTACAATGGCTGGAAGACCGCCAAGGAGAGGCAGAGCGTGCCGAGGCAAGAACACAGGGCAGGCAGGCTCTGTTTCTAGAGACAACAGTGCTGGCCGTGGACGTGGTCGTGCATCGTCATCAGCACGTGGCCATGGGACACGCTTGTCTTTGTTTTCGGCAGCTGGACATGTGGAGCCGCATCATGCCGAAGGCTTGGTAGAATGGATGACCAAGCCCTCCTCATCCTCTCTCACCCAGGCTCAGGGTACTGGCAGAGCAGCTGCCAACGCGTACTCAATGGCATCATCAGCCACCCCTTCCCTAGACCCACCATGTCCTCCTGAGGAGTCCCCCGAACTGTTTGAGCACAGTGTTGGGTACATGCTCCAGGAGGATGCCCAACGATTCGAAGGCTCGGATGATGATACCCAGCTTGAGGAAGTCAGTAGTGTGCGCGCAGAGAGAGGGGATGCTGAAGGACAGCAATCTGGCAGTAGTGTTCCACCAGCTGCAGCTTACTGCCAGGTTTGCTCTAGTGGTGAAGAGGGAGGGGATGATGAGGTCACTGACTCCACGTGGGTGCCTGAAGGGAGAGAGGAGGAGGAGGAGGAGGATGCAGCGTCACATGTCCAACGAGGCAGGATGCCCCCTGGAGGCCAGCTAGAGGCCAGCACAGCAACTGTACCACACCGCAGAGCTCCGCCTGTGCAGGGCGCTGCCTCTGCACATTATCACAAAAGTTCTTTGGTGTGGGCCTTTTTTGAGACGAGTGCATCAGATCGCACCACTGCTATTTGCAATATTTGTCTCAAGCGTATCTCGCGTGGCCAAAACATCAGCCGCTTGGGCACCACAAGCATGAGCAGACATATGTCGACCTGCCATGCAGCTCGTTGGCAAGCACACATAAAAGACCCACACCAAAGAACAAAGCGGACCTCTCCTTGCTCCTCATCAGCTGGGATCTCCATCCCCACTATATCTTCAGTCCTCTCTGAAAGCTGCTCTGAGAGGACTGAAGGTGTAGAATTAGGTGTGTCACAACCAAGTACTTGCAGTACACCGACGTCCGATTGTAGCAGGCAAATTTCCCTGCCCCAGCTGCTGGACCGTCGAAAGAAGTATACTCCCAGCCATCCACATGCCCAGCGGTTGAATGCTAGCTTGGCTAAATTGCTAGCACTTCAACTGCTGCCTTTTCAGTTGATAGACTCGGCCCCCTTCCGTGAGTTTGTTCAATGTGCGGTTCCTCAGTGGCAGGTTCCCAAACGCCACTTTTTCTCACGGAAGGCGATTCCGTCTCTCTACTGGCATGTGGAAGGCAATGTCCATGCCTCGCTGGACAGGGCGGTCAGCGGTAAGGTGCATATTACCGCTGACTCATGGTCCAGCAGGCATGGACAGGGACGTTATCTTTCTTTCACGGCCCATTGGGTCACTCTATTGGCAGCTGGGAGGGATGCAGGACAAGGTGCAGTAGTGTTGGAGGTTGTTCCGCCACCACGCCTCCAAAATGCTACTACTGGTTGTGACACACCTCTCTCCTCCACCCCCTCCTCTTCTTCTTCCTCCATGTCCTCTTCGAGTGCTCTGTCCTCGGAACCAGCGGTGCTCCGTAGGCGTACAAGGGGCTACGCGAGTACGCAGGCAAAAAGATGCCATGCCGTGCTTGCGCTGGTGTGTTTGGGGGACAGGAGCCACACTGGGCCAGAGGTTCTGGCAGCTCTGCAGGGGCAGGCCGAGAGGTGGTTGACGCCACGCCAGCTTAAGCCAGGAATGGTCGTTTCTGATAATGGCACCAACCTCCTCTCCGCCCTGCGACAGGGGCAGCTCACCCATGTGCCCTGTATGGCTCACGTCCTCAACCTGGTGGTGCAGCGGTTCTTGGGCAGGTTCCCAGGCTTACAGGATGTCCTGAGGCAGGCCAGGAAAGTCTGTGTGCATTTCCGCCGATCTTATAATGCCAGTGCTCGGCTGACTGAGCTGCAAAAGGAGCTGAACCTGCCCAAGAACCGCCTAATATGTGACATGCCCACCAGGTGGAACTCAACGTTGGCCATGCTGCAGCGACTGCACACGCAGCAGAGGGCCATCAATGAGTACCTTTGCGACTACGGCACCAGGACAGGGTCAGGGGAGCTTGGCTTTTTTCCCCCACGCCAGTGGAGCATGATCAGGGATGCATGCACTGTCCTCTCACCATTTGAGGAGGCCACGAGGATGGTGAGCAGTGACAGTGCATGCATCAGTGACACTGTACCTCTTGTCCACCTGTTGGAGCATACGCTGCGTGGGATAATGGACAGGGCACTTGAGGCAGAACAGAGGCAGGAAGAGGAGGACTTCCTTGTCTCTCAAGGCCCCCTTTATCCAGACAATGTTCCTTCTGTCCCACCCATCACACAGGAAGAGGAGGAGGAGGAGGAGGATTGTGTGAGCATGGAGGTGGAGCCTGGCACTCAGCATCAGCAGCAGCAGTCTTTTAGGGATGATGTACAGTCCCAACAAACCAGTGGACTTGTACGTGGCTGGGAGGAGGTGGCTGGCGATCATGTCATCCTCAGTGACCCAGAAGACTCCGGACCGAATGCCTCAGCTAACCTACGCTGCATGGCCTCCCTGATCCTGCAAAGCCTGCGGAAGGATCCTCGTGTTCTTCGGATCAAGGAGAGTGACCATTACTGGCTGGCCACTCTCCTTGATCCACGGTACAAGGGTAAGGTTGCGGACCTTATCTTGCCGTCGCAGAGGGAGCAGAGGATGAGACATCTCAGGGAGGCCTTGCAGAAAGGTCTGTGCAACGCGTTCCCAGAAACTGGGAGGTTACAAACTCCTGGTCCTGGACGACGAGTTGCTGAGGCTTCGGTCAGTAGCAGAAGGAGCGGTGGGGAAGGTGGACGTCTGACCGATGCGTTCAGACAATTTTTTAGTCCGCAGCCCCAAGGTATGATCGGTTCCAGCAACCATCGCCAGCGTCTGATATACATGGTGCAGGAATACCTAGGGGCAAGGTCAGACTTGGACACCTTTCCCACCGAAAATCCTCTGGCTTACTGGGTCCTGAGGATGGATCACTGGCCAGAGCTTGCACAGTATGCAATTGAGCTACTGGCCTGTCCTGCATCCAGCGTTCTTTCCGAACGCACATTCAGTGCTGCTGGAGGATTTGTCACCGATCATAGGGTGCGCCTGTCCACCGACTCGGTTGATCGACTGACCTTCATAAAAATGAATCAGTCTTGGATCACCACCAGCTACCAGACACCTGAAGCGGATATAACGGAATAATTTATAATGTCACATCCCTTCAAGACTGCCTATGCTGATGCTGAGTGACTGTCCTGTTATGTTCACTGACTATCCTCTTCCTCCTCCTCAATGATCCATGCCACCACACCAGTGCCTAAGGCACAATTTTTCAGCCCCTGTATAACAGGGGCGTGTAATTACAATTTTTTAAAAAGATGCTTCGCAACAGGTGTGACTGCTGTGCTCAGAGTACAGTATCTGTGAGGGGTTGCAGTGTTGTGGCACCAGCACCAGTGCCTAAGGCACAATTTTTCAGCCCCTGTTGGGGCGTGTAATTACAATTTTTAGGCAATGCTTTGCAACAGGTCTCATTGCTGTGCTCAGAGTACAGTATCTGTGAGGGGTTGCAGTGTTGTGGCACCAGTGCCTAAGGCACAATTTTTCAGCCCCTGTATAACAGGGGCGTGTAATTACAATTTTTTAAAAAGATGCTTCGCAACAGGTGTGACTGCTGTGCTCCAAGTACAGTATCTGTGAGGGGTTGCAGTGTTGTGGCACCAGCACCAATGCCTAAGGCACAATTTTTCAGCCCCTGTTTAACAGGGGCGTGTAATTACAAATCTTGATCTAATAGTTCACAGCAGGGCCCATTCCTGCGCCCACCAAGAGTAACTATGAGGGCCTACAGTCTTGTGGCAACACCGTCCACCACCACCACCACCACCAAAGGCCCAATTTTTCTGCCCTGTTCAACAGGTGCATGCAATTACAAATCTTGATCTAATAACTCACAGCAGGGCCCATTCCTGCACCCACCAAGAGTAACTGTGAGGGCTTACAGTCTTGTGGCAACACCGTCCACCACCACCACCACCACCACCAAAGGCCCAATTTTTCTGCCCGGTTCAACAGGTGCATGCAAGTACAAATCTTGATCTATTAACTCACAGCAGGGCCCATTCCTGTGCCCACCAGTCTTGTGGCTACACCAACATCTAATAGGGCAAATTTCTGCAGAGTATATACGGCAGGCCCCTACTTTCAAACATCCAACTTACAAACGACTCCTACTTGCAAACGGCAAGAGAAAACAGGAAGTGAGAGGAAATCTACCCCTAGGAAGGAAAATTCTATCCTGTTAGATTTAATTTGGGAAAAAGGTATCTCCTCTCTACTGATGCTTTATCACCAATCCTTGTTTCAATTAAAACCCCACTTTTCCAAAAACATTTGTCATTGGGACGGAAAGTGAGGTGACATGTTCTGAACAGATGTGCAAAGACAGCAAATGTTACAGGGGTGATAACCCCTCCCTATGTTCTCCAAAAAGCTTAAAAATTGATTTTTTTGGGATGTAGCTACACTTCATAATGTACCTGTTCAGATTCTACTTAAGAACAAACCTACAGTCCATGTCTTGTTTGCACCACCTATATACTGCTGTTCAGAGTATATAGGGTTGTAGGTATAGGGTTTTATTTTGGGTGCGGGGTCCCCCTTAGTATCCATACAAGACCCAAAGGGGCTGGGGTGGGGGGGGGGGGGGTGATGGGGTAGCCATGCCATTTTTCTCAAGGATTTTCAGCCATATGGCGGCCAGGACAAGACATGACATTAAAGCCGCAAGTGGTTTTAAATGGCTTCTTTTTTTCCTTTACAAATGTCATTTTGTGCAAGGACAGTTCTAAACACGGGAAACACATGCCACTTCACAGGCATACTTTAGACACCCCCCAGGTACCATATTTAAAGGAAAATTTCACTTTTTTTTTTTTCACTTTATGCATCATTAAAATGACTGCTCCCGAAAAAACTTTAGTTTTTAAAATTTCTTTTTGCATTGATATATGTCCCCTGGGGCAGGACCCGGGTCCCCAAACCTGTTTTATGACATTAACATGCATATTGGCCGTTGTAATTAGCAATTTTGATTTCGAACGTTCGCGTCCATTATAACGAATAGGGTTCGAAAATTCGCGCGAACTTTCGGTCCGTTCGAAGGTTCTGGTGCGAACCGAACCCGGGGGTGTTCGGCTCATCCCTATTCCAGAGCAGCTTATTCTGCCTCCTTGTCCACAGCCACTCCTGCCATAGCCCCAGCATCATGCGTGGAGGAATTATTTGAACACAGTGTCAGCAACTTTTTTCTGAGGTTGAGGAAGGGAGTAACATGAGCCTACCAAGAGGGGATAACCAGGGGCAGACCGTCCATTAGGGGTGCCCGGGCGCTGCCCCCTCTCTCCTTTCCGCCCCCTATATGCAGTGAATAGATTTGTGCATAGCATGAATCTAGCCACAGCCGCTGGTGCCGCCCCCTATTCATGTGTCCGGCCCCTTTTGGGTCACTGGGGACATAAATTACAGCGTCCAGGTTTATTTTATTTTTTTAAGCACCTGATTATAGCCATAGGCTCTAATAGGCTTCAAAATAGCGTGGTGCAACACTGATCCTCCTCCTGGTGAATCGTGCAGCAGGTATGAAACCCGATTCCCAATTGCCCAAAATGTCAGGCGATCCTATTGGACGCCTAGCACCGGGAGAAGCAGAGAGGAGAGGACTCCAGGAGAGGACATCAGAGCCCCGCCACGCTAGGAGATGGCCACAGCAGCTCCGACCGCTGCTTTTACCGCCCGCATCCACGTTAAGGACAGCGGGTGGCGGAGGGGGTGGGGGTAGCTGGCAGTTGTAACTTGTGCTAGTGCCACTCCACCAGCGGCCTGGCCCGGCTTGTCCCCCCCCCTAAAAAAAATGGACCCCACCAGCTGCCACTTGGGATAACACTGATAAATAACAAATTGTCAGTCATGTTCCCCTATGAACTTGGGCCTGAGTGTACTATAATTTGGCTTCTTCACATAAGTCTAGCTCTCTGTGGCGCAAAACTTTGTTATTTCCATCTAAAGACACCAGAATGTATCCAAAAAATCTCTAATCTTGTTCTGAGTGCACTAAAATGTGGCCTCATCATACAGACTGGCTCCCTGAGCCATTGTTTACTAAATAAAGTAAGCTTGCAGGGAAAATCTATTTAAATGTGTGTTTTTTTTAAATATACCGTATATACTCGAGTATAAGCTGAGTTTTTCAGCACATTTTTTTGTGCTGAAAATGCCCCCCTCGGCTTATACTCGAGTCACCTTTTGCGCCTGATCTCCCCGAATTTGGGGACCAGGTACCAGCCAGATGTAGGTCCCCTGGACCCCAAGCTTGACACACATGTAGCCTTACTCTTCCTCTACAAGTGTACAAAGTTTGTTGTCCAGAGGACCTACGGCCGGGGAGCACCGATTTTTCAAACCCGGGCACCCCTTCCATAGACTCCCATGTTAAACGGTAATTTTTCTGGTGATTTGGGGACCCGGTACCGGCCGGTCGTAGGTCCCCTGGACCCAGAACTTGGCACACATGTAGCCCTATTTCTCCTCTACAAGTGTGCAAAGTTTGTTGTCTGGGGGACCTACGGCCAGGAGGCACCAATTTTTCAAAGCCAGGCACCCCTTCCATAGACTCCCATGTTAAACGTCAGTCTAGTCATGGGCACAGTGAGGCATGGACACAGTGAGGCATGCACATGGACACCCTAGGCTTATACTCAAGTCAATACGTTTTCCCATTTTTTTGTGGTAAAATTAGGTGCCTCTGCTTATATTCGGGTCGGCTTATACTCGAGTATATACGGTATGTCAATTTTGCTGCAGCAGGTTCAATACACGGTACAGATGGGCCACTTTACAGGCAGACTAAGGGGACAACCCAAGGCACTATATTTAAAGGATATATTTTTATTTTTATTGCTTCACTCATTTAAAAGTTTTTTTTATGCATTGATACATGTCCCCCAGGGCAGTACCTGGGCCCCCATACCCTTTTTATGGCCTATAACTTGCACATAAGCCTTAAAAATTGGGATTTTTGATTTTTAGAGTTCTGGTCCTATAGACTTTAATAGGGCAACAGGTTTTGGTCAGAACTTTTTCCAAGTTTTGGTGTAGAACAGAACCCAGGGGTGTTCTGCCCATCACTAGTGATGGGCTCGGGCGTGTTCGCATCGAACCTGCAAGGAAGCCGTCACTGCACACGCCAATCATAGGCAGTGAGGCATTTCCCGACCGACGGCTGCACATACAATAGCTGCCTATGGTTGGTGGTGTGCATTGCCGGCTTCCAGACGGGATCGATCCGAACACGCCTGAGCCCATTCTTACCCATCACTAGTTGCTGCTACTACATTTTTGTACAAGTGGCCATGTCCACTTCCTATAGGCTGCCTACACACAGCAAAACAAAAAGGCAGCTTGCACACAGGACAGTTATTGTGGGCTTTTTTGGGGGGAAAATCCATTAATTCCAAAATCGAATGTTAAAAGCTAATGAAATTTGTACTTTTGATTATCATTCGTCAAGTCATTGAATGTACTTAGAATTTTAGTATAAAATGTTCGTACAAATGTTTGTTTAAACAGTCAATTTTCCATCCAGCTCAGCTGATTTTTATCTTATTAGTGCAGTCACTATTCAGCTATTCAATACAATAGCCTTCAGTGGGGATTCCTCCGACCACATTGTTAAGCCCCATACACACTATTAGATTTTCTTCAGATTTACCAAAACCATGTAATGCAAGGGCCTGCCTGATTGCATACAAATTGAAACTCGCAAGGACCAATCTGCAGAAAATCGAATAGTGTGTATGGGGCTTTAGAGTGACTGAGGGATCGATTGATTGCTGCAGGCTGATCAAAAGAAAATCAACCAGTGTATGACTACCTTTAACCACTTTGCGCCCACGCTGTAGTCGAAAGACGTCTACAGCGCGGCGCTCAATTGCCGGGAGGGCGTCCCTGGACGTCCTCCCCTTTGCACGCACAACGCACGCCCCGCTGTGATCACCGAGTCACTGAGACTCGGGTGATCACGGATCCGTGTAAGGGGCCGGTCCCGGCCCCTTACCATGTGATCAGCTGTCAGCCAATGACAGCTGATCACGTGATGTAAACAAAGGATCGCTAATCGTTTTTCTTTCTCCTCACGCTGACAGCTTGTTTGCAAGGGACATCGGTCCCGAAAGAGGAAGAGGCAATTCTGCCTCATCTGTACCCACCAGTACCCCCTGCCAGTGCCACCTGCCAGTGGCCACCAGTGCCACCTATCAATGCCCACAAGTGCCACCTATCAATGCCCACCAGTGGTGCCAATCAGTGCCTCCTAGCAATGCTGCCTAACAGTTTAACCTACCAGTGCCGATCAGTGGCCATCACTGCCGCCTATCAGTGCCCACCTGTCCCGCCTTATCGATGCCCATCAATGCATCCCATCAGTGCAGCCCATCAGTGCAGCCTCCTCAGCATACATCAATGAAGGAGAAAAATGACCTGTTTGCAAAATTTTAGAACAAAATATATATATATATATATATATATATATATATATATATATATATATATATATATATTTTTTTTTTAAATTGGTCTTTTTAAAAATAATTTAACAAAAAAGAAAAAACGCAGAGGTGATCAAATACCACCAAAAGAAAGCTCTATTTGTGGGGAAAAAATGATAAAAATTTCATGTGGGTACAGTGTTGTATGACCGCGCAATTGTCATTCAAAGTTCATCAGCGCTGAAAATTGGTCTGGGCAGGAGGGGGGTTTAAGTGCCCAGTAAGCAAGTGGTTAAGCAGGTCACAGCTGGTAAATAAACAGAGGAAGTTTTTCTTTATTGGTGTGTTTTATTTCATAATAGGAAGAGAGGAGAGGGGAGCTTTGGATAGAAAGGTGAGTTGAAGAAGTATAGTGAGGGACGGGTAAAGCTCGGGTTCACTGGAAGGAATCTCATCTGTAAAACACAAAGGTCAGAGGTCACTGTAATGCAGAGCATTCACCTGCAGGTTATATTTAACACACAGTCAATACTGATAGAATCTGCACTGTTTAGAGCCATGGCTAGTAGTTATAGGAAGTGCTGGCTTCCTTCTGAAATTTACTATTATGTCTGGCAGTAATTCGGATCCTTTAACTTTAATACTTTGAGTCACTGATCTGGAGAAAATATGGCTTGGAGAAGGCATTAGACCTGACAGCCAGGGAAATGGCATTTTTACAATGATAGTTCAGTATAGAAACAATACACTGCCATCCGCACATTTTATACGTTCTTGTTAAACACCAACTCCAGCCAAGCGTAGAAGTCTTAGAACTTAGAACCTGAGCCCCTTTCAGGTTATTAATACAATGTGTGTGCTGGGAAAACTATATTACACTTCCAATTTTACTGACCAAACTGGAAATACAAGGAAGACTCAGCAACAGGGACACAGGTGCCAATAAAACCTGATGGAGGTTCTCAACCTACCTCACTCTATTTAAACCAATGTATTATTACTGTCTCTGCCCCGTTGGAGCAATTTATTTATTTTTTTACCACACAAGTACAGTAACATCTCCACAAAGGCTGTAGGAGCGGGCCGGGCATACACACATTCCCCACTCTGTACAGAAGTTTAAAAAAATTCAGTTTAGAGTGTAGATTTATGTACAATTCACACCTATCCATACACCCATGCAGTTCTATTCACGCCTATTGGAATACAGCAGCTGCGCAGACACAGTGGCTGTCACCAATATGAGAGCCATGCAAATGCCTGTCCCTGAGCGCATACAAATTTGAGACCAGTGGTTCTTTCCATGCAGCCGCTACGTTCCAATAGGCATGACTGGGACTGCCTGTATACAGATGCATGGGACACCTATGCATCCAGTGCGGGCAAAGTCAGTCTTTCACTGTTACAGCCAATCACCGTTCACTTTTTTTTTGTAACTTTACTTGAAGTGTCACAGTACATGTCATACAAGTGACCGCACAGCAGCATGTTGTAACATGTCATGCCAATGGCCCCACATTTAAAGCAGAACTAAACTCTCCTATCCTCAGAAGCCGAGGAATCTGCCATCTTAGCCTCTGTTGGATCTGCAGGTGCCATGGTGCTACACATGTGATCAGCTATGACACCAGTCTTTCATGGCTTGACAGTTCAGTTGAGCACTGCCAGAAGCACCCTAGTGCTGGTAAATGTAAAAGTGATCACTCAAGACATGCCTTCAATGTAACAGTTTGGTTTAGCTTTGCTTCAAAGCGGAACTAAAGTTCCATTGTAAGAATAGCGAGCAGGCAGGCTTTTATTGCACAAAAGACATGCAATGTCTCCTCTGCCATAAAATGTCCCTACCAGCCTGCTCGCGGTCTACTCTGGTGCTGTAAACTGAGCTGCACATGCACAGCTAATCTTAAAGCACAGTCTCTTGAGTACCAGGATGACTGGAGTGACGTCATCCCGCGCCAGCCAATAAAGTTTATGGCACCCAAAGTAGATTCTGGCACCAGTGAGGGATAAATAGGTACATTGGAACCTTGGATTACGAGCATAATCCTTTTCCGAAGAATGCTTGTGATCCGAAGCACTCGCATATCAAAGCGAGTTTGCCCATAGAAGTCAATGGAAACGAAAATAATTTGTTCCGCATTGACTTCTATTGCATGCAATACCGCGTGTGGCCAGAGGTTGGAGGGGCGCCGGAGAGACTCGGAAATACTCAGAGACCGTTTGGATGCAGTCGGAAAGGCTCGGGAATGGAGTATTTCCGAGTGGCTCCGAGTGTCACCGGCGTCCTCGCACCTCTGGCCAAAATGCGGAACTGCACACAGCAGAGGCTTGAATCCTGCTCGTTTTGCGAGACAACACTCGCAAACCGAGTCAGGATTTTGAAGAAAAAAAAAGCTTGTATTGCGAAACGCTCGCTAACCACGTTACTCGCAATCCAAGGTTCCACTGTATTTGTGTGGTCCTTGTTTCTCTAACAGTCAGATGTAGGTGGAAGAAATCAACTGTGACTGGACACTTCTCCTCCCCAGCATATCATAGTATGAACTTGAGAAGCTGATTGGTTTGTATGGCCAATACAGAATTTTAGATGCTTTCATTCATGGAGCCCAGTGTGAGTATGCAGTAGGTGTTTGTGAAATAAATAACAAACTTACCTAGAATCATTTAGGGACACAAGTTGCTATAAAGAAAACAAGCGAACAGAGGTCAGTTATAAAGAATATTGTAAGATCCATACTATATGTGCTATTCAAGGGTCAGCGCATCCAAAACTCATATTTCACAATTATGAGGCTCTCCCCTAACTTTGAGTCTCACTCCTCCTGTTTGTTTTATATGTGGCACTACCCCCGCAGGAGCTGCTTGTTATATTTTTGGGTCATGACGTTACCTGTCTGTTCCACCGTATCCGTCATAGAGGTTCCATTGAAGAGTTTTCACAGATGTCAGCACCAACACACTCTTTTTCAATAGTTTTATTAAAGAAATAGTCATTTAGAGGGATGGAGGGTTAGGGGAGATTCAGGTACCTTGCTTTGCGGATCACGGGTACTTTCTCAATCCAGAGGACAAACAGTTTCCACACTGGATATAGCAACCACCGGATAGGCCTCTCTCACGGACCTAGACGACGGTGCGGTGCTCGGTCATAGTCTCTGCCACAGACTTGAAGAATGCACTTAGTCTCTGCCCAATCCTCTGCCACAGGATTGTATGATCCAGAACCTTTTTTAACGTCTAAGTACAGTCACACAGTACCAGTTTCTTTCAGCCCATCCGGCAATACTGTGAGGTAGATAGGTCTGCGTCCTCCAATTGAGTCTCCAGGCTCTTCCTGAGATACCAGCCCTTTTGGCTCGGTCCTCTCCTAGAAAAGTCCTCCCCTGGTTTCTTCAATTGCTCGGCTTCTTCCCTCATGCAAGACAGCACAGGACCACCCCTGACTAGTAGGCCCCAGAACTCCTGGGCCTACTTCCAGTAACGAGGCCTGAGGCCAGCCAGCCCCGAGGCAGGAAAACTGCTACAGTACACCTTAGGCCAGGAGGGCCATCAGGTCAGAGAGACCCGGAAGACAGTGTCTGTTCCTTAAGTACCCTCTCCCAGAATGCACAGCGGGGGGACCAATCCCACTGAGCTGTTTCTGGGCAAGAGGTACCCAATACATCCAGCCTGCTGCATTTCCAACCTTGACCTGTGGTGACAGCGACACCCACAGTCAAGTGGAAAAAGGCGCAACACAGCTGGACTGGAACAGAAACCCGAAATTTACACAATTATTCTGAGCTAACTACAGCTCAGACAACTAAATTTACAACTAGCGCCTACCCAATAGGAGCAGGGCACTACATATATGTAACACAATCTACATGAAAAAAGCAGCAGGTAAAAACACACCCTTAAATGACCACAGCAATTGGGAGGAGCTGGGAACTCAGCTACGGAGATATCCCCTCCATTATCCTCAAGTCTGAGAGTGGTCAGACTCCTTATCCTCTAGAATCCAAATATCAGTTTTAGGTTGCTTACTAAAAAATGTGTGTTATTAAAAAGCTGCAGATTGTGTGAAATCGGCACAAAGCTGGTGATCACTTCAAAGCTATCATCTGAAACAGGAGCTTTATATCTGCTGAGTTTGTTGTTTTTAAAGGGGAATTCCACCCTTTTTTTATGTTTATTAAAAGTCAGCAGCTACAAAAAGTGTAGCTGCTGGCTTTTAATAAACATACACTTACCTGTTCCACTGTCCAGGGACGCGCCGCCTGGAGCTCCGCTCCTCTCCCCCCTCCTCCGCCGGCGCGTCCATTCATTGTGTGGGCACCCAGCCGTGACAGCTTTCGGCTTCACGGCCGGGCACTCACTGCGCATGCGCGAACGGCGCAGCACTCTCTGAGTGGACAGGCGATCGCCTGGGACCTGTCACGTCCCAGGTGATCGCCTACAGGGAGGAGCCGCCACAAGGCGATATGACGTATCGCCTAGGCGGCTCCAGGGTGGAAGGAGGAAGTGGGACAGGAAGTCCCACTCCTACTGAAGCCCCCAGTCCCCCCCAAAAAAAAATTACATGCCAAATGTGGCATGTAAGGGGGTGAGGAGTGGAATAAAAAAAAGTAAAAAAATTGGGTGGAACTCCGCTTTAAGACTCTTTAAGGCTGATGGGATACAGATGATGATAATAAAAGCAGATGCTCAGACCTAATAGCTGGTCTGACAAAGGCCATGGTAAGGTCTGGATATGAACATGTCAAGAGGTAAGAATCTGCAAAAACAACTGTAAAGACATAAAAAAATTCTTGTTTTTCTTCAGGAAGATTTCACCAATGATGCTGCCATGATCTGAATAAATACAGAACCCAGTAAGGCGCTGCTAAATGTCCATAAATGGTATCTAGCCAACCTGTTTTTTGTGGGTTGGGGGTCCCGTCGTGCGCTAGTACTGACCTCAAAATTGCACTCTTTAACTTCTTCTCTCTCCTGTACCATATAACAAGGTATCCAAGGTCTCCGTACCATAGGTCCAGTCCCAGCTTCAGCTAGAGGGAACCAACAGCTAGGGAAGTAGGCAGAACACTGACCCCCCCCCCCCCGCTACTGGAGAGCCTGTCACCTGCACCAGGTACTGCTGCTGACAGGCTGCTTGACTTTCCAACCAGTTCATGGTTACCCATTGCAACTACGCTCCTCCGTCCTTCCTGCCGAGTTAAGCCATTGTGATGGACTTCCTCTTCTACCCCATGTGTGCTTGAACAGGCCCTGTTCTTTAATGCGCCATGTATCACCATGCACCCCTTTAAAGTAATTTCAGACCAGGCTCAAGAACAGTTCAAGGAACTTTACTGAAAGTTTCTGCAACGTTACAAGATAAAGAGCAAAACGCTGTCCTCCTAACTAACTCTTCAGTGGCTACCCAGGCATACCTGTACAGGTGTGAGTCTGTAAAAGGTCTGGTGGTTAATCAGGTGGGTATACGCTGGTTACAGGGCCTACCTTGAAGCTGGTTCCCATGTGGTCCTCTCCGGGCTCTCTGAATGCAGCTTTCCCCCTTATTTAGAGTATCACAGAGAGGAGGGCAGACCCCAAAAAAAGACTGGGAAACCAGCAGACCTCATATTAAATCTTTCCCCACCTGGGCAACACAAATACCCCTTAGGGTCCTTTCACACGGGGCGGATCCGTGAAGATCCGCCCCGTGAAGCTCCGCTTGCTCAGCGGGGATCGCTCCGTTGATCCCCGCTGAGCCGACGGATGACTGGGCGGTCCCCACACACTGTGCAGGGACCGCCCTGTCAGAGCGCCGCTCTCCCCTATGGGGGATCGGATGATGACGGACCGTAGAGTCCGTTGTCATCCGATCCGCTCCGCCGACGGAAGGAAAAATAGGGTTTTCCTCCGTCACACTTTGGCGGAGCGGATGTCAGCGGACATGTCTCCGCTGACATCCGTGCTTCCATAGGGGTACATGGAGGATCCGTTTTCAGGTCCGCCTAAAAAACTGACAGGCGGACCTGAACGGACCTCCGTGTGAAAGAGCCCTAACTTACATAGCCTAATTGTAGGCACCTGCCTACAAGTGGGTGCATCTGTTAGTAAAGAAAATCAATTTAAAGTGACAGAAAGCTGGAGTCTTGTTTCACAATGACCCAAAATCTGGGCCTATGAAAAGGCATGACACTTTCTTTTTTGGTTCCACACCATCTTCTGTAGTTCTCAAAGAGGGAAGTTTAACACCCCATAATGATAAAACACTGGATTGCAGTGTACCCAGCATCACTGTGAAAGGCCTGCTGATTCTGGCTGTAATGAATAATACAAATTTACTATTGGACTTCATGAATTTAGCATAGTTGCATTGTTT
The DNA here is from genome assembly GCA_029206835.1 of Rana muscosa. NCBI lineage: Eukaryota > Metazoa > Chordata > Amphibia > Anura > Ranidae > Rana > Rana muscosa. The sequence goes on along the minus strand of CM055125.1, from coordinate 235,031,436 downwards.
ACTGGAGTTTAGTTTAGCATTGACTTCGCTTACTGCTTAGAAATGTCCTTGTATCTTTTATGCTCAGCACAGTTCACCAGACATTACATATGTGAATGGAACTCACATGCTCCAACATGAAAAACCGCTCCAGTTCATGCGTCATAGTTACCTTTAGTATGGAATTTGATATAGTTCTCCTCCTTGAGGCCCATCTCCATAATGTGATCTTTAAAGTGCTTAATTTTATCTTCAGAAAGCGTGTCTTTCCTTCCTGCAAGAGAAAAGTTATTCAAACCTAAAGCATATCATCCAAGGTGCTAAAATGGCCAAGCACATTTTTTTTCTTAATAGAATGAGGAGGGTTAGACTGTGTTGACTTGGTTGCTGTCTGTGCTCCTTTGGGAAAATTTCCCATTACTTCCAGTTGTGTCCCTGGGACAGGAAGTGAGACAAATCTCTTCAAATGGGACTTGGCAATAAAATTACTTTTGCTAGTAGATCAGGAAAAGGTTGGATACCTTTTAGGTCTTTGTTGCTGTGTTTCCTTTCAGATTCTCCTGCTTCCTCAGGACCAGAAGTAGTAGGATATGTCCCAACTGGGACATGGGCTAAATAAATGATAGCATGTAGGTGGGGTGCAGCATGGTGTGGTAGCATTAACACACACAGTCCAAGTACGTTGCAAGATCTTGTACTGAAGTAATGCAAAAACAGTTCACAGTAATCCTGGAGGGAAGGCAACCCAACCAGAAAGACTCATGGATTCCAACAGCGTGTAGAGAACAGGTTCCAGCAGAACTGACAGCACCTGTTAGGAGGGGCAGAATTCAGCCTGGCCATCTCATGCCCAAACGGGAAGAGGTCCAGAGAAGTTGCAATCCCTATGCTTTTCCTACTTGTCAGGAACCTGGCCGCTAGTTCTGTCCCTAACAGACTAAATACCTGTCCCTACTCTACCCACTCTCAAATGTGCTCCAAGCCCGGGGATCCAGGGTCCTAAATAGGCTCTGCCTGACCCAAAATGTCTGCCAGGGTCACATGGGGCAGCAGCATCCAATCAGATAGCTTCCCCAGTGAACCAGGAAACTATAGAGGAATCGTGTTCCTCCTGACTTCCTATTCAATTGCAGTGCTGCTGCGGGTGAGCGCCACTTACGGTGGAGAAAGTAGACTGCACCTGCCTACAAGCAGTTCTATCCCTTCCCACTCTGTCCATTAACAGAAAAGTGGGCGAAGACTGTGCCTTCTTACATACATCTATTGATTATGAGAAGTACTGCACTTTATTATATACACAGACATTACACCAACTATCTGTGCTGGTACTCCACTTTATTACATACACAGCACAACTACTGGCTATAGCAATACTGCACCTAATAACATGCGCAGCACTCCTACTTGTTGTGACAGATACTGCACCTTATTTTATACTCAGCTCACCAACTATTCATGGCTGGTAACACATTATTACATACACAGAACACATACTGTATATATTCAGCTAAAGAACTGTAAAGAGAATGAAGATCAGGAGATGGTAGGAGGAGTCAGAAGGTTGCGGTTCACACATGTCCGACTGTGGTTTGCAGTCTGGTGCGGTTTTGTTCACTGGTCCAGAATGTGATTAAAAACGCAGCCGATTCGCGTATATGTGAACTGAGCCTTAAAGCGGCAAAAGTTTCTACAGTAACTCTTTGCTGGTTAGGGGGATGGGGGTTGATGGGGCCCTAAGGGGAGTACCACTCAGTACAGTATATTTCAGCCTGCCAAAGACTTTGACAGTTTGCAGGCAACCAAATTAGATGGGACTGGACTGCACAGCTAGACACCTTCCTTGTGTGCAAAGAGCTTTACACAACACTGGTACTAAACCAGTTTTTTACTCTCCAGTTTGAGTAAATTGAACCGTGTGACAAATATTGTACTTGTGATAAGTAATATATCCTAAGGCATGGATAATACATGGTCGAATTTCGAAAGAATTTTCTTTTGAAAATCAGAAATTTTGTGTGTTTTGAGATCCGATGGTGCCACCATTGATTTCGAAATTCGACCAACCAAGCCTTGAATTTCCCCTCATGTTGCTACAGAAAATAATTTTATTTTCTTGCACTCATGCGCATTTATTTTTTGATTACATTTCTCTCACTATTTTCCCATCATTAATTAGAAAATCGTTTGTCTTTCAAAAAATTTCCAACATGCCCGATCCCTCAAATTCGATGGCCGCACGAAAATCGGCTGTTGCTGCCGCCCACTAATGGTGCGAAATTTGAACGAAAATTCTTAGATCAGATTTTCGAAAGAAAATTCTTTTGACATTCGACCCATATATGGCCTGCCTAAGGGCCCTTTCACACGGGCTGTGCGATCAGGTCCACCTGTCACTTTTTCAGGCGGACCTGATTGGATTTTACAGTCTCCTCTATGGAGCAGCGGATGTCGACGGACCCATGTCCGCTGACATTCGCCGCTATCCGATCTTGTCTGCAAAATCCAGACGGGTGGTCCTATTTTCCACCCATCTGGCGGATCAGATGAAAATGGATAGGCGGTCCTTTCTATCAGATTTCCCCATAGAGGGCCTGTCATCTGCCTGCTCGGCGATCCCCCGCTGAGCAAGCGGAATCCGTTGCACAGAGGCGTCCGTGGGCCTAACACTTGCTGTAAATCTGAGGGGTAGATCTGAAATGAGGGGAAGCTCTGCTGATTTTATTATCCAATCATGTGCAAGCTAAAATGCTGTTTTTTATTTCTTGCATGTCCCCATCAGATCTACAGCGACTGCACTTCCAAGTGAACTTTTAGTGCAACTTTAAGTGCACTTTGCACTTGTTGTTAGCACTTGTAGTGCAAAGTGGATTTGCCTTTAGGAAATAACCCCCATAGAGTACTTAGTAGGAACCTAGTCAAACAATTTACACAGAATATTGTGCCTTCCATTATCGGTATTATCCGTGACACCCATTACTGCATATATGCTTACCCAAAAGTTTAAAAGTTACACAGGCTTCCGCATCCATCTGGATCTTTGTATATTCAATTAAAAATGTATTATAGTCAGTCGCAGCAATGATGGTTTCACTATCCCTGTGGTCTGTGTGGAAAGACGAATAGAGAATACTGTGTGATCATGTGAGATAAATGGTAAACTTGTCACAAAACAGAGCAATTTAAAGAAATACAAGCTGCTGAAATTAAATGCAAGTCTTCTCCTTTAAGCTACATTCACACAAGCGTTGGGGGTAGGCCAGGGGCAGCCATTGGTGAGAATCAGTAGTTTCTTACCGCTGGTTGTAAATGCTGCCTGAACACAATGTGTGTGACCACAGCAACTGTGAGCAGCGGCTGTCAGATTTGGACTATGTACACTTGAATGGCCAGCACTGCCAATGTTTGCATGTAACTGCTCACCTGAGTGGTCATATGTGAATAACGCCTTAGACACAACCCTGGATGCAGACAGTGTGCCTCCTCCAGGGTTGGCAATTCTGTGGAGTTCTGCCCGCACACCAACTAGCTGCAGCTAAGCTAACAGTTTATATGCAGCCATAGCGCAATGTGTTCCGGCATTCAGAGGCAGCTTTAGCCGCCTCTGAAACCAGCAAACTATTCACGCTATGTGAATGTAGCTGTGATGTGATGGACAACCTTATTAGCCGATGGGGGTTTTCATGGCAACCATATTTTTTTTGCTTTCTTAGGGCTCTGTCATGATCACTTAGTGCCCCTGTTACTCATTCCAGCACCCGGGTGTTGGCTGTTGCTTTTCCTCTCTGTCTGTGTTCACCTGTTAGGTGATTGATCTGCTCAGTTACCTGATATAAGCAAACCGAACACTCTATCCCTTGCTTGTGATAGAGACAGACTTACCTGTATTGTTCTAAACCAAGCCTCCTGTTAGTCTGCCTTGCTTGCTGTTTGATCCTGTGTATGACCCAGATTGGACTGGATGATCCCCTGAACTCAGCCTGCCTTTTACCCTGGAACGGATACTGGATTATCCCCTGAACTCAGCCTGCCTTTACCTGAACTGTCTTTTGAACCACACTATCTGCTAAAACTGAAAGTACCTGTTTGCATTGCTCAGTTCACGTCTGCCCAGGCATGGTGGCCAGGCACTATAGCATTGTGTATAAAGTCCTGGGGGCAACCAAGTACCCGTAGGCCTGCTTGTCTTAAGGGAAAGGGGGCTGCTATAAGTGAAGTGCACAGTAGCCAGCTATAGTGTCTGACCACCTCCGTTGGCGTAGATGTGACATTCATGACAGGCTCATTCACACAGCCAATTACTTGCATGCCTCATGGCTGACACCCAGGACGCAGTGTAGGATAAGATGACGTTTTATATACATCATCACAACAAAATACAGGAGAAATTCTGTTTGAGCTTCTTGGAGGCCCTGATGAAGTGGGGTGTCCCGAGAAAGGCCTAGTCACTGCATCAACCTCATTCTCAAAGTGTATTGTGTTTTTTGGATATTTGTTTATGTATGCAATGATCAGTTTTTAATGCAATTTTGTAGTAAACATTTTATATGAATTGTAACTGTAGGGTGTTGTGACTTTTAGAGGCATAATTAAAGTCCCATTAAGTTACTTTTTGGTATTCGGTCTAGTGGGGTCCATGCCTTGACGGGTCAGGGCTGTTTTGGAGGCAAAACGGGGACCTACTCAATTTTAGGTGGGTGGGTAAAAGGTGGAGCGGATTGTGTAAATGACAAAATGTATAGTATATACAGGAATCTGTTTAAGATGTATTAGGCCGTGATTTTTTTGAGTTATTTACCATAATAAACACCACAAAAAAAACTGAAAAAATAAATGACGTACGCATTTTCCATTTGTAGTGGCCTTTCTCCACAGTTGTCATGTCGGAATCCATTTGCTGACAACCCTTGTCTCTGCGAAGTGTTAAGGAAAAAATATTGGAATCAATTTCTAATCCTCCTAATTGTATAGCCTGGTATATACATTATATCTATGACAACATTGAACAAAGCTTACCTTTGTTTGGTTGATGAAGTCATGCAATGATCTTAACCACTTGACCACTGGGCACTTAAACCCCCTTCCTAACCAGACCAATTTTCAGCTTTCGGCGCTCTTACATTTTGATTGACAATTACTCAATCATACAACATTGTACCCATATGAAATTTTTGTCCTTTTTTTCTAACAAATAGAGCTTTCTTTTGGTGGTATTTAATCACCGTTGGGTTTTTTATTTTTTGCGCTGTAAAAAAAAAAAAGACTGAAAATTCTGTTATAAAATTTAGCAAATTAGTAATTTTTTCTTCATAAATTTTGGCCAAAATTTATACTGCTACATATCTTTGGTAAAAATAAGTACAAATTGGTGTATATTATTTGGTGTTTGTGAGAGTTATAGAGTCCACAAGCTATGGTGCCAATATCTGAAAATTGATCACACCTGAAGTACTGACGTCTAACATGCCAGAAAAAGTACAAATACCCCCAAAATTACCCCTTTTTGGAAAGAAGACATTCCAAGGTATTTAGAAAGAGGCATGGTGAGTTTTTTGAAGTTGTCATTTTTTCCCACAATTCTTTGCACAATATCAAGATTTTTTTTTTCTTTTCACAAAATTGTCATATTAGCAGGTTATTTCTCACACACAGCATATGCATACCACAAATTACACCCCAAAACACATTCTGCTATTCCTCCCGAGTATGGCGATACCACATGTGTGAGACTTTTACACAGCGTGGCCACATACAGAGGCCCAACATACAGGGAGCACCTTCAGGCGTTCTGGAGCACCCAGGCCAATTCTGACATTTCTCTCCTACATGTAAAAATCATCATTTATTTGCTCGAAAATTACATAGAACCCCAAAACATTTATATATGTTTTTTTAGCAAAGAACCTAGAGAATACAATGGCGGTTCTTGCAACTTTTTATCTTGCACAGTGTTTTTTTGGGGAAAAAAAAACTGTTTTGTGCCTTTTAAAAAAAACAAAACAGTAAAGTAAGCCCAATGTTTTTCCATAATGCAAAAGATGACGTTACACCGAGTAAATAGATACCTAACATGTCACCCTTCAAAATTGCACACGCTCGTGGAATGGCGCCAAACTTCGCTACTTAAAAATCCCCACAGGCGACACTTTACATTTTTTACTGGTTACATGTTTTGAGTTACAGAGGAGGTCTAGGCCAAAATGATTGCTCTTGCTCTAACGTTCGCAGGGATACCTCACATGTGTGGTTTGAACACCGTTTTCATATGTGGGCGGGACTTGCGTATGCGTTCGCTTCTGCATTCGAGCACACGGGCGCTTTAAAAAAAAAATATTGTTCATTTTATTTTATTTTAGATTGACACTTTTTTCACAAAAAATGATTCTTGATCACTTTTATTCCTATTACAAGGAATGTAAACATCCCTTGTAATAGGAATATGGCATGACAGGTCCTCTTTTCAGTGAGATATGGGGTCAATAAGACCCCACATCTCACCTCTGGGAAGCCTGAAATAAAAAAAAAAATTAAAAACGATCCTGGCTTCGATCATAGCGGTGAGTCGGTAGAAGCCCTGGAGGGCGGGGGGGATGTCCCCTCTCGCCTCTCGCCTCCCGTAAGAACGATCAAGCGGCAGAAAAGCCGCTATGATCATTCTTATGGTGTAGGGAATCGCCGGCTAAAAAAGCTGATATCTGAATGATGCCTGTAGCTTTTTTTTAACACAAAGTTGTCCATTTATACAATATGTCTTAGCCCTGGTTCACACTGGTGCATTTTGACATGCGATTTGGCATGTCAAATCGCATGTCAAAACTGCGGTATTTGCCGCAAATTGCCGGCAATGGCACCGTCCTAATCGGTGCGACGCTGCAGCGATTTAAAAAAGTAGTTTCTGTACTACTTTTTGCGATTTTGGCCCGCGATTTACTTTGACATTTGCACAGATGTCTCTGTAATCGTGGCCGAAATCGGGGTCTGACCAGCAGGAGTGAAATCGTGCGAGTTCAGCTGAACTCGCACGGCTTCACTCTCGCAGTCCAGTGTGAACCTGGGCTAACACATAGCATGTACATACCAAAAATACACCCCAAAAAAGATTCTCCTACTCCTCCTGAGTACGGCGATACCACATGTGTGAGACTTCCACAGCCTGGCCACATACAGAGGCCGAGCATGGCCGAGTATGGCTGGGTATCGCCGAGTATGGCTGGGTATTGCAGAGTATGGCTGAGCATGGAGGGATGGATGGCTGGATGTGACTGCAATTGTCACAGAGCAGCGCTGTGGGCACTACAGATCCAGCCCACAGCGCTGCTGCCATGAGGCCGGTTTGTTTACAAGTGATCGCTCCATCATTTGACTGAGCGATCACGTGGTAAACGGCCGCTATCAGGGGGCGCACGCGGGAGCGCGATTCTGGGAGGATGTCAATGTACACCCTCCCAGAATTACCGAACCGCCCTGTAGCCGTCATTCGGCTATGGGCCAGTCGTAAAGTGGTTAAAGTGATTCTAAAGGTTTGAATATTAGTTTTTTAAATAACATACATGTCATACTTGCCTGCTCTGTGCAGTTGTTTTGCATAGAGTGGCCTCGATCTTCCTCTTCTGGGGTCCCCTGCTGGCGCTCTTGCCCCCCCCCCCCAGTTGAGTGCCCCCAATAGCAAGCCTTTTGCTCTGAGGGCACTCGAGCATGCTTACTTCTGTGAATGGACATTGCAATATGGAGGGCAAGGCCTGATCCGATACAAAGTGATTGTATAGCTTAGGTAGGTTTTCATATTACATAGTTTTGGTAGGTCTAAGGTTCATTGTACAGAGATTGTAAAGTCAGATTGTAATATGTATGGTGAGCCTAAAGCCGGGCGAATGTTGGGAGACATTTGCCATCCCTCTGTCAGAAGACAACAGCTCAGCGGGGGAGATCACTGTACTAATGTCGGATGGTTATTAGCACAGCGGCTCCAACTGGAGCTGTCAGTTTTCCTTCTGTTACTGTTTAGTGTGTACCAAGCTTTAGGGTTGCCATTCGCGATACAATCTGATTGTACAATCTTCATAGATCTACCATCAAATATGTAGAGCAGGGACCTGCCTGATTTGCTACAAAATAAATGGATTGTTTAGATGTGACTTCAGTGGAACTTCCGCTTATTTGTCCCCCCCCCTCCACATTTGGCACCTTTCAGGGGGAGGGCGGAACAGGAACAAGTTTTTGACAGGCCCCCTACCCCACTTCCGGAGATGGCGCGGTCTCTCGGAAGTTTGGCCCCCCTCCTCCTTCCTCTCCTGCCAGACCAATCGGAAAGCACAGCGCGCATCGCGCATGCACAGTAGGGAACCGGCTGTAAAGCCGAAAGGCTTCACTGCTGGGTTCCCTTACCAGGAATGGCGGCGACTGCACCCGACAGCCGACCTGAAGATCGGCCTGGGTGCAGACATTGCGGGCTCCCTGAACAGGTAAGTGTCCTAATATTAAAAGTCAGCAGCTGCAGTATTTGTAGCTGCTCACTTTTAATTTAATTAATTAATTAAATGTAAATCTAAAGGAGATTGAGCAGAGATTGTACAATCAGACTGTATAGTGTATGGCCAGCTCAACATTGAAACAATGGCAAGTTATTACATTTTTTATTAGCCCAACGGCTTTTTTATAACCTCCCATTAAAAATTATTAAAAATCGTATTCAATTCCCTACTCTATCAAACGATTAATTAAATAATTTCTAATAAAATTGTATCGCTAGGCAAAATAGTTGTAAGAAGAATGTAGGGTTAGACCCTCTGCTAAGTCTTCATTGCTCTCTGTGTTCCCATTAGATGAGATTCACTCCTCTATTATATTGGTGACCATCGTCAACGAGAAGGAATGTGAGGGGACGGCCAAAGGTCTAAGTTGTTCCCAGAAGAAGTAAGAGGAAATCTTCCAATAGGGACATCTGTTCTGGGGACAAACCTTACTCGGCCCTGGTTCACACCAGTGCGGTTTTGAAGTCGCGCTACTTCAGCGCGACTTTAGGCTAGGTTCACACTTATGCGAATTGGAAACAGGTTTCCCGGCATCCATGGCAGGAGAGTGTGACCGGCTCTTAATGGAGCCGGTTCACACATATCCGTGGTCGCTGCGGAGCGAATTGCACAGGGGTCCTGTGTGTCTTTGGCTCAGTTTCAGGTCTGAATTCTGGCGAAAATTTTGGCGTGATTCGTCCCTGAAACCGCATCGGTATTAAATGTGAACCCAGCCTCAAAACAGTGCGATTTCATGTGCAGCTTGCTGATATCTGTGCTTTGCAACTTCATTTAATAGATGTCAATGCAAGTCGCACTGAAATCGCACAGAAATAGTGCAGAAACTTTTTTAAAGTCGCTGTGATTTGAGTCGCAGCAATTTGAACGGTTCCATTGCCACAAGTGGGGTGTGACTTGTCATGCAACTTTGAACTGTCAAGTCGCAGGACAAATCACACTGGTGTTAATCAGGACTGAGCCCCTGTTCACATCGGTTCGATTTGACATGTCAAATCGCATGCCAAATCACAGCCTACTGCCAACAACGGCACCATCCGAATCGTTGCGACGCCGACTTTGCGCTGCAGCACCGATTTCCAAAAGTAGTTCCTGCACTACTTTTGTCGATTTCAGGGGCAATTTCAATAAACCCACACAGATGTCTGTCAAATCGCCCCCGAACTCGCAATGAAATGCAGGTTTGAAATCGTACGGGTTCAGCCACACTCTAAGGTCTCATACACACGGCCGAGATTCTCGTCGAAAAAAACATGTTTTTTTCGACGAGATTCTTGGACAAGAAACTTGTCCCGGCCCATTGTACAGACGCTCGATTCAAAGAACCCGCGGTTCTTTGAATGGAGCGTACGCGGTGACGTCATCGACTACGACGAGCATGCGCTCGTCACATTCGATGCCGCCGTCGCCGCCATCTTGGTATACCCTACGTATGCCTAGGAAGCTACCGCGCATGCGTCGAATTCATTTCGAACATGCGCGGGCTTCCGGGAGGACAGGTAAGTGTAAACACACTCACTTTTCTCGTCGAGATACTTGTCGCTTTTCTTGACGAGAAACCATACACACGAACGAATTTCTCGGCAAAAAATCTCTGCCAGCAAGTTTCTTGCTGGTTTTTGCAGAGAAACTCGTTCGTGTGTACGAGGCTTAACAATTTCAGAGAAAAAAACTACCCTCTCTCTATAGCACAATTTCAAACCCACCTCCAATGTGAACGTAGGCTTAGGCAGATTTCCTCTAACTTCCTTTTGCGTTCCAGGGACAAGAAGCAAAGGGAAATTTTCCCAAGGGCATACAGACAGCAAAAGTAAACTGATGAGGAATCGGCCAGAAAACTTTTCTGGCCATACTTCTTATGTGGGTCACAGGAGTACAATTACTTTTGTCCAGACTGACAGGCTTGGAAAGCATTATGACAATTGTAGCGGGGTGTTCAATTTAAGGGGAGTCTCTGAGTGGTAATTAGGCTCAGACACCTTGATTGTTAGTGGTTACGCACCAATTTTTGTCCTCAGGGGATAATGCTGGTGATGAGTTCTCAGTGGCCTGCTGGTGGCGCTGCCATTCGGGGCCGAGGTTGAACCACGAGCGTAGTGCTGTGCCTTTTGTGTCCCCTCTCGACAGCTGTACAGTGGGGCGGGGAACGTGCTGTGCATGCCGGGGGAGGAAATAAAAGGGGCAGACGTCTCCTGATCGGGGTCGACCCCCAGGCACTTTCAGCCTGGAAGTGCGTGTGGCTCATCTCCGGGTGCCCTCGGCCCGGAGGCTGTGTTCCGTTTCCACCTCAGGCACCTTTAGCCTGGGGGGAGGTACTACCTCACCGTTCCTGTCCGCCTGGGTATGGAGACCCGGGAGCTGCAGCGACGGCTCGGGGCCCAGTGCCTTCGGGAGTCCTGGGTGCCGCCTTGCGAGGGGACCCACACCCTAAGAGAAGGGAGGATCATTCCGAAGGACCGATGCGAGAGTCACGGTGAAGGAAGGGTCTGTTGACTCTCTAGGGGGACATCTTCTCCTTTATAAGGGCTATGTTCTAAGAAGGAAGTCCAAGTTCATCAGGTCAGTGGCAGAGACCTTGTTCACCAGGTCTGTGGCAGAGACCAAAAGTTTTGCCAGGTCCATGGCAGGGGCCTTATTCACCAGGTCTGTGGCAGAGACCAATTTCACGGTCTGTGGCAGAGACTGTGCGCCTAAAACTGTTTGAGAATCTGAGCAGTGAAGAGTTTGAGCTAAGTTTGTGTCTGGACCTCCTCCACACCTTAGGCTGTCCTGTTTCCTTTGCTCCAACCTTTTCCTATCCAAAGAGACTGTTTATTGCAAAGTGAGAATAAATACTGAGTTAGAGTTTCAGCTGGTGTGGACATTTACATTCCTGGGGAAGTCAAGGACTTGCATCTACCCATAGTGGAGGTGAGAATCATGCTCAGGAGGATTTTGGCTCTGGCTGCAGACAAGACCCAACAATAACACCACTGAACCTCTTTACACAGGAGGGTACGGGCTGATAGCGCAGTGTGCCTGTCTCCCCTCTGCGAGGAGCCGAGTTGAATGAAAGGTATGTGCGCTAGACAATATTATCAGGATCCACCCCACTACCTGATTGACAGCTGGCTCCGCCTTTCAGCATGCTGAGAGTAAAAGTCAGCCACTCACGCCCCCTCCCCAGCCTGGTGCTCCATTGAGCACTGGAGGGGCAGAGCGGTGACTGGGTTCACACATATGCGGCCGCAGGTTCGTGCATGGGGTCCAGTGCATACCTGTTCACCGGTTCAGGTGCCATCAGGTCCGAATTTTTGCCTCCATTGAGAGCCGGTCACACTCGCCTGTCATGCGAACTGGATACGGGGAAACCTGCATCCAATTCACAAAAGTGTGAACCTAGCCTGAAGTCGCGACTTCAAAACCACACTGGTGTGAACCAGGGCTGAGTAAGGTTTGTCCTCAGAACAGATATCCCTGTTCTGGGGACAAACCCCCCGCATCCAATTCGCATATGTGTGAACCCAGCCCATACAGACAGAACTGAGCGATCGGCAGTCATGTGATTGCTCAGTTCTCAGTCTTAGAGATGACATGGGACAGCTGCAGCATCACACAGATGCAGCATGGAGAGGAGTATAGATGTGTTTTTTTTTTTGTTTTGTTTTTTAAATCACATACTTCTCTTTTAAGTCCTTTTGGACTACACCATGCTGCATGAAAAGTACTGCGTGCCATTACAAAAGCAGGGCAAAAATCATGTCAGTACCCGGCTCTGTTTTAAACAGGCCCATTATAAATAAATCATGCCTTTTTATGCATGCCTGTTAAGCCACACCCACTTTAGGTAAGCCACACTCACTTTTTACCACACAGGCATTTTTTATTTTTTTTAATGGCAGTACTTCTGCACAGAACATATTTTTTTTGTAGCTTCATAGTCATAGGTACTTACGTCTGGAAGGAAGTGCTGCTTTTCATATGCCCATCGCTCAGGGAATAGATATTGATGGGGGCTGGCATATTGTCTGACTTCATTTGCACAAATTGTTTGCAGTTGGATGCTGCAGCAACTCCATACCAAACACCTACAACCTGTAAAACAAAGTAGACCATTAAAAGAGAAGTATGGGTTGTTTTTTTTGGGCTGTTCATACTTACCTCGGTGGATGGAGCATCAGACTGATGCTCCATCTGTCCCCTGGCGTCTCTGCACTGAGAACCGAGCCACCGATCACCGCTGATGGCTCGGTTCTCACAGATCCCAGAGAGGAAAGCTGCCGACTGTCAATCAGCCTCTTGCCTCTCTGCTTCTCCATGCTCATTGGAGAGCTGAGCCGTGGAGGGGCGGGGAGAGGCTGTCTCAGTGGCTCGCTGAGACTGCCATCAATCAGGGCAGCTGGCGGATCCCGACTTGGAAGTCGTGATGACGCGCTGCCCCGACTGATGGCAGTGATGTCAGCGGAGAGCGGACTTCAGACCACTTTCCGCTGAAAACGGGTCACAGGAGTGCAAAACGAATTGCACTCCTGTGACCCAGAGGAGAAGCCCAGCCATACGAGCTCAGGCTGGACTTCTCCTTTAAACTAAAGTGATTTTCTTTTTTTTTTTTCTTTTTTGTATTTATGCTTTAGTAGTATATTTTCACAAAGTGAAAGTACTAACAAATTAGAAATAATCTGCACAATAAGGGGTGGTCACTGTCTTTAGACATACACACACACTCTCATACAATTTTTTTTTTTTATCCTCTACCAATGCCAGCTTAGTTAAATGAAATAGCGTTGTATTTTTTCTGTTGAAATTCTAATATACTTGTAGCGCTTGCCTCTAGCTAGGCTGCTAGGTTAAATTCGATTTTGGCTTCGCTGTAGTGAGTGGAGTAGTGATCATTTTTGTGTGTTCAAGGCTTCCTACTGGGTGTTTTGATTCCGCTCGTCTGTTTTTGGAAGAAGCTTTCAGAACATAGGGCAGGGAGATTCTAATAGATAGCATGAATAGTCCAGCCAATCCCTGGATTGAGGCATCCAGAAGGTGGCTAGGGAGGTGATAAATGTTTGAGAGGCCTGAGCAGACCAAGTGTTCATTCCTCTCCAGGGAGGGTTCCAGTTCTCCTGGGGCTGCTGCCCCTGGGAGATTGCTACTGAGACAAGAAACTGCAGTCTGGGCCTTAGCCGAAGCTGGGCTGAGGGCCTGGAGAAAACAGCTAATGGATTTTGTTGGAGGGCACTATCCTGGTCTGGAGAAGGATCTTTATATCTCCCTCACAGAGTAATCTACCTGTGGATGCTGAGTGGCAGAAAGTTCCTGGGACATTGTGGGTAAGACCTGATTTAGGACTGTAGTTTGTGTGCCTGCTCCTAGAAGATTTTTTTGCTGAGAAATGTGTCCTACCAATGATTTCTATTCTCATTTGGAGGATCCTGTGACTCTAAACTCCTCTCCCGTTGAAGTTCTTCAGCAATAAAAAAGGTGTGCCCTAGACAAGGGATCCTTAAACTACGGCCCTCCAGCTGTTGCGGAACTACAAATCCCATGAGGCATTGTAAAACTCTGACATTCACAGACATGACTAGGCATGATGGGAATTGTAGTTCCTGAACACCTGGAGGGCCGTAGTTTGAAGACCCCTGCCCTAGACTAATGCCCCATACACACAAGCAGAATTTCCGCCAGCAAAAGTCCGATGTGAGCTTTTGGTCAAAAATTCTGACCGTGTGTATGCTCCATCAGACTTTTTCTGTCGGAATTTCCGCCAGCAAAGGATTGAAAGCAGGTTCTCTATTTTTCAGACGGAAAAAGTTCTGATCGTCTGTATGCAATTCCGATGGGAAAAAAAACACGAATGCTCGGAAACATTTTGACGCATGCTCGGAAACATTGAACTTCTTTTTCTCGCCTCGTCGTAGTGTTGTACGTCACCGCGTTCTTAACGCTCGAAAGTTCAGAAAACTTTTTGTGTGATTGTGTGTATGCAAGCCAAGCTTGAGCGGAATTTCGTTGGAAAAACCATCCAACTTTTTTCAGACGAAAATTCCGCTCGTGTGTACAGGGCATAAGTCTGATTTGCCAGGGAGCATGGGACTATGCTTGTGTGACTGTCAGCCTCTGAGCTTGTGTCATTCTCAGTGGCCCCTGCAGGGGTGAGCACTACAATACCTTTAGTTATAAAATATGTCATGAGCATTATGGATGTGAAAGTTCTCAAACGTGCATAAGCAACTTCAATTTTAGGTGCAACTGTTACATTTAGGCAACTCAATTCCCTAATGGACCGTACACACGATCTGAAAACCGTACGGAAAATACCGCTTTCGGAAGCGATCATACAATAATCGGATCGTTAGTACATAGCTTTCGATAGCCGATCACAACAGTTCATCCGATATTATCCGATCGGAAAAACACGAAAATTATTCTCGTACGATACCAGATTGTACGATTTTCGCTTAATCAGTACGGTTATCGTCCGAAAATACAATACAAATACACTACAACACATGACATCACTTCAGACTTTTAATTCTGTCATACGAGAATTTTTGTAATTTTAGTAAGCTCTTCATTTTTAATATACGACTAGCATGCAACAAAAAAAAAGTCTGATTTTCGGATCATGTGTACGGGGCATAATACCAGTAGGATACAAAAATGTAGCTTTCTCTGCAATACTCAGCTTCTTCCATACACCTCCCAGGCTCCTCTCGTACACATTCAGGAATCTCCATGATCCAGTTTGGATCTTGGTCCTCTTCCCCAGGCTAACTTAAAGTTTACCTGAGCAGACAGCCTTTGCTCTCTGCCTGGGAAACACAGACAATGCTGGTCTGTGAGAGCAAAAAGGTTGGTTAAGCAGTTTATCTAGAAACTGACAAGCGGTAGGCTTGCTCAGCCTGGTAGTTGGGGCCTGCATAGTGTGTAGTTAGAGCCGAGACTCGGCTAGTTTTTTTTTGGCTATTTTGTTCTGTTTGTTTTTTTAAGAACACTGTACAGCACCTCTATATAGACTTGTAAATATCACCATTAAACACTTCACTGTTTGTCACTACTTCACTTGTTCTGGTATCTGTGCCTGAAAGCCTGCTTATCCCAGGAAGCTTTTGTACCTGCTACCTGTCCCCCCAGGTTACAATATATATATATATATATATATATATATATATACCCTAACCATTACACCCATCAATTTTTACTTTTTCCCAAAATGGTCACATTCAAGGCATGCCTTGAATGTAACCAACTGTTACAGCAGCTTGTGCTATGAACTGTCAAGCCATCAAATAGCTAGACTCTCAACTTATTTTTTTTTAATCAAACATAGCTTTATTAAAATAGAAAACATAGTTACACGTTCAAACTGTACATGACGGGTATACAACTTACAGTCAGTGACAATAGAGATATCTTGATATGACTTTCCTATACAGCGTACCTGGGGTCATGGGGCCCTCTAGTGGCCTACATGTATATTGCAGCATAGAAAGGAATACAGTCAGTACCATTGACATCATAGATAAACCATAAAAGCATGTTCCCACATTACTGAGTGGTTTCAGATGCCTGGAGCCACTTATCCCAAATTTTGTCGTATTTTTCGGGGCAGCCTCTATGAGAGTACACCAACTTTTTATAAGGAAGAGTAGCATTGACCTCCGCTATCCAATGTGAGAGCCTCTGTGGTTCTGCCCTCATCCACACTCTAGCAATAACCTTCCTTGCGGAAAACAATGTTTCGTGGAGAAATATTCTTGTGAATTTATTTACGTTCGGATCAGGGAAAATCCCTAATAGGCATAGTTTAGGCTGCAATGTGACAGGGGAGCCCATGGCATCATGCAGAAACCTGACAACCTGGGGCCAGTATGCCTGTATTTTGGGGCAGCGCCAGAGAAGATGGAAAAAGGTGCCCGGGGCCAGACCACACATGGGACACATATTGGACTGCTCCGGCCTATATCTGGAGACCACGAGCGGAGTGAGGTATGCCCTATTGACTATAAAAAATTTGTGTTAGGCGATCGGACAATTTAGGGGAGACTAGACTCTCAACTTATTACATGAGATTCACCATGTCAACTGCAGATCAGAGGCTAAGATGGCAAATTTCTTGTCTGTAAGTAAAGCTTTTGTTCCACTTTAACTTCTCATACTTGCTCTATTTTTGGTCTGTTTGAAAGAATGTTGTTGTATCTGTTTAAAGTGCAAACAAATACCAGTTGATCCTGTCTAAATTCAAGTGCTGATGTGGGCAACAGAACCACATATCTGCATGTGGACCAGGGGTGTCACTAGCCCTGGACACCCAGGGCATGTGGCCTACATCTCCAGTGGTGTGCCCTGTTCCCCAGTGTTGGGATCGCCCAACACTGCAGCAGCAGGCATGTCGTCTCTCTGGCAGCTGCCTTTTACAGCAATAGATTTCAAAGCAGAGGGAATCTGCCCCTAGGTTCCTGAGCCTAGGTGGAAGAACACCCCCCTCTGGCATTCTGCCTCTCTGTATCTGAGGTTTGTAAGTTGAGGGAATGAGGGAGTTGTACTGGGGGACACAATAAACTGGGATTGGTAACAAAGAACTGTGCCTGTAGGGGAAATTTGGGGGCGAGATAATTTGTGCTGGGATGGGCAATTTGGGGGAGAGGATTTATTTGGGGGGGGGTAGAGTTTTTATGTTGGGAGGAGGGATTTTTTGGGTAGGTAAGAAGATTGGTGCTGGGAGGGGTGATTTTTCTTTTGCGGAGAGGGGAGAATTTGTGCCACGGGAGGAGAGGATTTGTGCTAAGAGGTGGTATTTGTGGGGGAAGCAGATTTATGCTGGGAGGAGGGGCAAGGGGCTTGGTGGGAAGAGAGGATTTCTGCTGAAAGGGGGGATTGTTGACATATGTCAAAGGATTTGTACCTTTCTACAGCCACTTTTGTGATTAAGGACTTGTATATCTGTTTATGCAGGCTATGGATTTACACAGCTCTGCCACACAGCACAGTCCTGTTTTGATAGATTTTACTCTGCTACAGCAACATTTACAGTCATGGGTGTCACTTACGTGAGTCATCCAGAGCATGTGCTTCGAATCTTCTGCTGGGTGCCCTAGGGGCCAACACCACAATCACCCTCAACTACAGCAGCCGCATCTGTCCCCACCACGATGCCTGTCAGGGCACTGCAAAGCTAAGGGGAGCTTTTCTAGGCTCCTTCTTGGCTCTGTGTCACATGACACAAGCCTGGTAAAAATTTCCTTTCTCACTGCACTACATCCAAGTTCTGGTAAATTCAGAGAGGGAGTGATGAATTGGAGATTTGGACTTGGGGGGAGAAAGACACATTGTGCTGGTAGGTAGGGATTTGAGCAGAGGTGGGAGATTTATACTGGAAGGAGGGGGCATTTTTTTCTTGAAGAATTTTGGCTTGGGAAAACGTGGGTGAGCGGTTAGATTTTTTTCGGAGGCAATTTTTTTTGCTGGCAGAGGCCCTGACACCTGCAATCTGTGAATTCTACACTTCTGACCCCTGTGCAATAAATATTTCTAACCCTTGAATTCTGAGTTACACACCCCTGACCCCTCAGACTTTGCGTTACACACCCCTGACCCCTGCACTGTGCATTACACACCCCTGACCCCTACACACATTGCAGTAGAGACCCTTGAGACCTGCACTGTGCATTACACACCCCTGACCCCTACACACATTGCAGTAGAAGACCCCTGAGACCTGCACTGTGCATGTTACACACCCCTGACCCCTGCACTCTATGCCTTTCACACTCATGACCCCTGCAGTTTTTGTGTTATGGACTCCTGCACTATATTGTACATTGCATACTTCGGATCCATGCACTTTTTATGTTATACTGTACATTACATACTCCTGACTAAACTAATAAAAAAACTGTTGCTGGTTTCTAAGAAGTCTCTATTTCAATAATGTTCTTCTTTAGGGTAGGCTCAAATAAAGTGTTTTTTTTAGCTCTTTTTACCATGCCCCTTTAAGCCCATCCGCATGTTGGCGTAATTAGCCCACACCCACTGTTTGCTGTGGTGATGTTACTCTGTTCTTTTCTCCTGTCGACGTGTGCTGCCTCTCCCTCCCCCAGTCTGAGCTTTGCTGTACTGGAGGCCGCAAAAGGTCTATACCAAGCCAAATCTAGATACTTGCTTACATTTTAACATTGTAATACATTTAAAAATGTTTTAATAAATTCAGAATTGCATAACTTTTCTTTATCAGTTTAGGAGGTTTTTTTTTTCTATCTGCCAGGAGAGTAGCTGTAGCTGTAGCTGTTGCAGGCATGAGCAGTAACAGATTTTTTATTTTTCAAATTATATAAAAAAAGAAGAAAAAAAAGATGTCCTTCTCTTACCTTGTCCTCTTCTAAATCTTTCATTACCGGCGGCAAATCAGCCTGGCACTGGAGAAAGAAGAGCACCACAATGGCGATGATTCGGATCATGTTTAGTATTGAGTTGAGTGATTGCTGTGATGTGATGGATGCCTGGTGCCTATATTTATACACCCCTCCGTGTCAGGAAGGCGACAGTGAAAATAAGAGCTCATTGTTTGATAAGTGTATTATATAACGGAAACCGGACTTCTTATAACAAAAGTGCTGCCAAAATTGTAGAAGATCTCCTAGAACATTCAGTGCAAGGTGAAATTTTTACGAGCACACTCCTATATCGTTTTCATGATCATGTC
The DNA here is from genome assembly GCA_029206835.1 of Rana muscosa. Classification (NCBI taxonomy): domain Eukaryota; kingdom Metazoa; phylum Chordata; class Amphibia; order Anura; family Ranidae; genus Rana; species Rana muscosa. Next base: position 235,012,260 of record CM055125.1, on the reverse strand, counting down.
ACTGACTGAGTAAAGTTTGATATTCCCATTGAGTTGGTAATGGTCCATGTCATTGTGGTGCATTTATAGGTGGTTCTTATGACTGTAGTCATTTTTTGTTTTCGGACAGAGGGGGTAAGGTTAGTACCTCTCGTCTTTTTTACTGGCTCCATAGCTATTGGGGAATTTTCCCTCACTTCTTGTCCTGATGCTCACACACTCTGGGAAAACATGGTATAGAAACAGCTATAAAAGTTTGGGGTTCCCTGCTTCGACCATGGCAGGTTTTTACTGCTGTCCATGTCCCTGCTGGGGAGAGTTATTATGTTCTTTGTCCTAGCGACCATTGTCATCAGGACTGAGTGAGGGAAATTCAAATTTTGGGTTGTCACCAGAGCAGGTGACAACTGTCTGAGAGGATATACCAGACTTTCGAGATTTTTCCTCTCATTCCTTTATGTGTCTCTAGGACAAGAAGTAAAGGGAGACCTCAACAATAGGACACAGTGGGGTAGGCGGCCTTACTTCACTGAGTCTGGGCCCCACCAGTGCAGCAGGGGGCCTGTGGGCAGAAAGGGAACTCTTTTTAAATACCGTTGGGCACGTGCACAAGAATTCCAGGGTCCATGGTTTCCAGAGGTTAAATAAGTTCCCTCGGCCCCATAAGCTCAGCAGCATGGGTCTGGGCAGAAGTGAAATATTTACTCACTTTTGGGGGGCAGGTGGAATAATCCTCTGTTTTGTGGCTCTTGACAATTAAATTAAAGATCTGGCCTCTTCTTGACATCAATTTGCCAATTTCCCGTTTGCCTTTGGACACACAGAACTGGAGCGAGCCTGCACGAGTGCTTCCATTGCCAGCGGCCTGCTATGGTGGGCATTCGGCGGGGAGTAGGAGGTAGGAGCGCTGGCAGGGGACCCAAGAAAAGGAGGATCAGGGCTATGTACAAAACCATTGCAAAGGGCAGGCAAGTGTGACAGGTTTGTAATTTTAAAGAAAAAAAATTATAGGTTTACAATAAGTTTAACTTGTTTCAGAACTTCACTTTGATCCCAACTACTAATGAGCCTTCACTCTGGAGCTCTGACATGCTACCATCATTTAATTACCCTCTAAGAAACATTTTACAGTTTTAACGTTAAATGATCAAGTTCACCTAAATTTAGGTTTAGAGTCCACCTCCTGGCTATCTTATTTGCCTAGAAATGTCACCCAGCCAGTGAAATTAAAGTAGCTCTGGCTGCAGTACTTACATGCAATCTGGTTGGTGTGGGCCTGGCCCCTGAGTACCCTACATTGACTGTGTATTGGCACAGTGGTACTGAGGTGGCTTTTTTTTTTTTTTTTCAATCAGGACTGCCCAGCCTGTAGAAGGGGGAAAAAAGGAAAAGGACACTGCAGCATCACATGACCAGACTGAAGATAGGGTAGTATAAAACAATCAGTGGGGGCCACAAGAGTGGTTTGATAGGGGAAAAGGAGGGTAAGCCGCTCTAGGTAGGAAACCTTGATGATACTCCACCTCACAGAAGCCACAGGTGCAGGCAATGCATTCAGCAAGGCAGGAAGGAATAAGAAAGTATATTTCTGGACAGCCGCACTCTGAACAAACGTTGCCTTTATTAAAATAGAACAGCACTACAAGCCACAGCAAAACTGGACAACTGACGCGTTTCACACTATTCCTAGTGTAGCACTACCCCCGTAGGAGCTGCTGTTTGTTTGATTTGGATCTACGTCCTGCCTATCAACCCCTGGAAGTGGCTCAAACCTTCCCTTAGCACAACTGATATGAATAAGGAGTGTGAGACCTATTGAGTATTAGGAGACACAATCCTGCATACATCACACAATAACCTGTAAATGTTATTACCTTTGCTGGTCACTAGTCCTTCTAAGTGACAGAGATACTTCACACAAGTTATATGCTTAATCAAAGGTACCTTTACTCAGTATAAAAGGGAAGGGTAAAGAATCACATTAATACACACAGTTGACTCTGCATGCACATTGCAGAGTCAATAAACCAATAAGGATAGGTATCACTGAGATTAGGTAATAACAGGAAATAACATCAGCTATATATATGTACATGTATCTATATGTGTCTCTGCACGGCTAACTGGTAGCTTGCGAGCTCCCCCTTTGTTGCAATACCTTGCACGTGTTCATTCCCTATAATAGGTAAGCAAGGCCTATCTGCGTCCCACTCAAAGTTCCTTTCTCCAATGAAGTCTTCGCTAGCCACCGTCGGTGCATAAGTTAAATTGTAATCCACAGGGTTTCAACAAGATGCTGTAATTATCCGCAATATACCTGAGTACTCGTGTGCCTGCCACCCACTAATGACGGATGCACCAATCTCTGATCACATAGTCTCCAGTGAGATACACTAGGCCGCAAGCTGTGGCGTGATAGGTGAAGTGTGGCTGGCACTAACTAAATCACTTTCCTCTAAGGTAGTAGTCAATTTTGGGCAGGTGCCCTTCTCACCAAACAGGCCCGACTTTCAGATAGTCTCCTCTGGCTTGTCCCGGTCACTCGATCTCCACGCTTCTGCTTCAGCTGCAGTCTCCGGACTCCATCACTAACAGCATATGGTGATGGACGACTCCGGTCTCTGCTGGGCAATCACAGGACGCTGTGGACGATCCTCTGCTGGAAATCACTCAGGCACTCCCGTAATTTAGGCCCAGGCTTCTGGCCTAATCCTTAGGAAGCAGGCCTCCGTGCCAACTTCCTGCTTGATTGAGAGCTGGATCCAGAGAGAGAGACGCTGGCCCCTCCCCTGGTTTAAGTAGTCTGCCCAGAATGCTTTGCGGTGTTGCAATGCACCCTGGGTAATGTAGTCTGTCTTTTACTAAAAGCAACAAAGTCTTTTCTCCTAGCTGATATCTGTCCCAAAGTGCATTAGTTGCATTGTAACACTTATACCACCGGAGGGAGCCGGATTCCTTCTTACATATGGACATCCTGCTACACACTCCCCCCACTTAAAGTCTTTGGTCCCCAAAGAGGACAACAGTATGTAACCTAACACATACTTTGGCAATACCTGCAGGGATATTTGTTAGTTTATGCATGACAATAAACAACTTGCCTTTTCATAAGCAGGATTTAAACTTAAACAGCTCATATCATAACACAGAGCCGACAGAGGAACCTCCCACCAATTATCACAAGGAGGGAGGTTGTCCTGTATACGGACCACCGACACTTGGGTGTCTGTTTCAGATGTGCTAGGGAGTGAGCTGGGGTTGTCTTCCACCGAATCTGAATCTGGAGTGGAAGAGCTAGACTGATCAATGGTTCTCTTAGAAGTGATGATGGCCTCCTCAGAGCATTCACCCAATTGGTCGTACGTCAGTCTTTTTGGGGGGTGAATTACTCTTCTTTCCCTCTGCTCTTTAGGTATCATATTCTCAAGGACATTGGGGCTGGCTGTTTCTAGAAGCTCTTCAGGGGCTTCCTCATCTAGTTCAGGCATGTTGGGCTCCAGAACTTCAGGAGCGTCCCGCTCTCCTTCAGATAGAGACAACGACCCTTCTTCTGGGTCTTCCATTGACAAAGAGTCTGAGTCATCAGCTACCTCCTCAATGAAAATGTTTGAAGGCACGAATTCAGGAGCTTCTGCCCGAAGAGTTCCATTGTCAACTGTTTTGGGTGAGGTTTGGGAGGTGGTCATGGGTTCTGGCAATTGGGATGACCACAACCAGTCAGATTCTGCTTCTTCATCCTCTTGACCTTCATTGTCAGAGTCTCCATCTCTCACATCTGGAAGCACTGTTTGAGATCGGGTGATGGGTCTGGAACCTTGAGAAGTTGAAGGGGTTTCTTGTGAGTCAGATGCAGGAGGCATGCGAACTGCCTCGGAGAGGGGCAACAAGTGATTCCTGTGCCAGGTCTTTAACGGTCCCACGCTTCCTTCTGGCCTAATTTGGTACACAGGAAGGTTTTCCAGCTTCTTGCAGATAACATAAGGTTGGGATTTCCAACGGTCAGCCAACTTATGTTTTCCCGGAATTCCCAAGTTCCTCAACAGCACTCTATCTCCTGGCTGTAAATCTTGAATTCTGACTCTTAGGTCAAAGTTTCTTTTATTTCTCAGCCCCCGTTGGTCAGATGCTGCTTGGGCCTTTTCAAAAGCTGTCTTCAGACTCTTTCTCAATCGGTCTACATACCACTTGTGGGATGCTGCTGAGGTATGATCCAGCGATATGCCAAAGGCCAAGTCCACTGGCAACCGAGCCTCCCGCCCGAACATCAAACGGTATGGGGAATACCCGGTGACATCACTGGCAGTGCTATTGTAGGCATGCACTATGGCAGCTACATGCTTGCTCCAATGCTGCTTTTTCTCTGAACTCAGAGTCCCCAACATATCCAAGAGAGTCCGGTTAAACCGTTCAGGCTGAGCATCTCCTTGTGGGTGATAAGGGGTTGTCCTGGTCTTCTGGATGCCTAACAGGTCTAATAACTTCTTTAATAATTTGCTTTCAAAGTCTCTGCCCTGATCTGAATGAAGGCGTTGGGGTAGACCATAGTGCACAAAGAATTTTTCTACCAGTACTTTGGCTACTGTTGAGGCCTTCTGGTCTTTTGTTGGGAATGCTTGAGCATATCTAGTAAAGTGATCTGTTATCACCAAGACATTCCCTTGACCACTCAGATCAGGCTCCAGGCAAAGGAAGTCAATGCACACCAGTTCCATAGGTCCCTGACTTTGCAGATGGCCCATTGGGGCTGCTTGACGTGGCAAGGTCTTCCTCTGAATGCATCGGACACAGGAATGGCAATATCCTTCCACTTCAGCCCGCATGCAGGGCCAATAGAACCTATCCCGTACAAGGTGAAAAGTCCGTTCGGACCCTAGGTGACCATGGTTGTCATGGAGGGCAGCTAGGACCGCTTCTCGATATTTGGCTGGTAGAAACAGCTGCCACTTCTCTTCTGAGTCGTCAGAGGGGCCCCTTCGGTAGACCACCCCTTGACGTATGTGTAGCCGATCCCACTCCCTGCGCAACAATCGGGCTTCTCTTGGGGAGTCTGTTTCAAGCATCTCGGGACGCTGGCTTTCCAGGGCCTTTATCAGGAGTTTCCCTAAAGAGTCTTCTTCTTGCTCCTTTCTCAAATCCCTTTTTGTCAGCTTGGGCAAGCCCTCCCCTTCGACTTGGGTCACACTGCAATAGCACTTCGGTACTCCAACAGCTGAGACCCCAATTTCTTCGGCTCTTGACCCACATCTGGCTTGAAGTTCTGTCCCCTGATATAGGGCTCGCACTCCCTATGGGTCTAGTTGGGCCCATTCTTCGGTAGGGTCGGTGGGGGCATGAGACCTCCTGGACAGGGCATCTGCATCCCTATTTCCCACTCCGGGTCGGTACTTCAAGCTGAACGTGAAGCTTGAAAGGGCAGCCAACCACCGGTGTCCGTTGCATCCAACTTGGCAGTGGTCAGAAGGTAGGTGAGCGGGTTATTATCTGTCTTCACCACAAACTCCGCCCCATATAGGTAGTCTCTCAGTTTGTCTACCACTGCCCATTTCAAGGCCAGGAATTCAAGCTTGTGGGTGGGGTAATTCTTCTCAGCAGGTATCAGACTCCTGCTCACATATGCGACGGGTCTTAGGTAACCATCATGTTCCTGGTACAGCACCCCACCCAGCCCATCTCGGCTGGCATCTACATGCTGTTCATAAAGCTTCTTTGGATCAGCATAGGCCAGGACTGGTGCAGTGGTAAGACTCTTCTTTAACATCTGGAAGGCTTCCTCGCACTCCCCTGTCCACTGGTCTTGAATCGACTCTTTGGGCCTTCGGGGTCCCATGGTGAGTTTCACTGGTTTGACCAGCTCTGGAACATCATCTTCCCCTTTCGTTTCTGAGTAACTCGTTCAGGGGTCTGGCAATCTTGGCGAATCCTTCTACAAATCTTCTGTAGTAAGAACAGAACCCCAGGAATGACCGAAGCTCAGTCACGTTGGTAGGTCTCGGCCAAGAGGTGACGGCATCCAGCTTCTCTGGGTCCGTGGCCACCCCTTCTGCAGAAACGATATGGCCCAGGTAATGGACTGAGGACTGGTAAAATTGACACTTCTCTGGGGAGAGTTTCAGGCCCTCTTCACTGAGCCTCTTCAGGACCTTCTCCAGTCTCTCTTCATGCTCTTCTAGGGTATCTCCCGAACACGATGACGTCGTCCAAATATACCAGTACCTCTATTAGATTCATGTCCCCGACGGTTCTCTCCATTAGCCTTTGGAAAGTGGCGGGGGCTCCTGATAACCCTTGAGGCATACGGTTGAACTCAAAGAACCGCACAGGGGTGATGAAGGCTGTCTTCTCCCGATCCTCAGGGTGCATGGGGATTTGGTAATATCCACTTTTTAGATCCATTACACTGAACCACTTGGCCCCTGACAGACTCTGCAGGGCGTCTTCAATTCGGGGAGTGGTGTATTGATCTGGGATGGTCCTTCTGTTTAGTGTTCTGTAGTCGATACACAGTCTCAGCGACCCGTTCTTCTTTCGGACTACCACTATTGGAGAAGCGTAAGGGCTCCTGGATTCTCGAATAATCCCCGTCCTCTTCAGCTCAGCCAACTGTTCCCGCAAGTCTTCTAAGTCACCCAGTGGGACCCGTCGAACTCTCTCTCTAAAGGGCTTATCTTCTTGTAAGCGTATCTTGTGAGTGGCACTCCTTGCGCACCCCACATCGAACTCATCTTTAGAGAAGATCTTTTCCCACCTTGCAAGTTGAGCTTTGGCCCTTTTTCTCCATTCTGGTGGGAGGGCCGTGTCTTCAGAACAGAGCTTCTCTATGGTGACTTCACCCCTTTCTTCTTTCTTCAATTCACACGGGGCAATGGGGGTGGCTGGATTCACCTGTCCCAACAGCATTCTGGCCGGCACCTTCACTGGTGTATTAGCAGTGTTCCTTATACTCACTGAAACCCTCCCATGGCTTTTCTGTAGGGCCTTCAATGGGATCACTTCGGGGATTACTTCAATCCCTTTCTGTCTTTCCTGTGGGCCTGGTTCGAAGACAATGAAGGGGCCTGGCTGTTTCCATGTGAGCTTGACAGAAGCCCTCAGGCAAGTCACCTCTCCCGGTTGTAATACCTTCTCTGTCTTGTCTAGCTTCCAAATCTTGCCAACTCCCTCAGCCGGGGCCTTCTGCTCCAGTACCAGGCGCTGGTAGGCTTGCCTTAACATGGGGTGGACTCTTGTGGTTGGGGCTTCTTCCTGTTGGGCCAACGGTGTCAGCAGTCGCCTGACTAGATCAGTGTTGGTCCCTATGATGAGTGAGCTCTTGCTGGCCCCTGGTGGGCGAGGGCACACTACTGCCAGAGTATCGAAGGTCTCTGTCTCCCCAGCCACTGAGGGATCAAAAGTCAACTTGATTGGCAGGTAACCGTCATAGGGAAAGCTCTGAGTTCCAATACCCCATATTTCCAGTTCCTCTAATTTCTGTAGGGGCAGATGTTTAAGATGTTTATCATAGAAATCCCTATACAGAAGAGTCACTTGAGCCCCAGTGTCAAGAAGAGCCTTGGTGTAGATCCCTTCTACTTGTATGGAGACTACTGGAGAAGGCCCCACTAACTTGGCAGGGAACTCCTTCAACACAGACTTCTTGCTGGGTTCAGTTACCTGTACCCTCACTTCTTTTTTTCTTGAGTTTCCGGTGGGTCTCAGTCCCTTCTGGGTCTGGTGTGCACTGGCCTTCTGTTCAACAGCAGCCTGAGTTGTGGGACGGGGCCTAATTGGCAGAGGTTTAGGTCCCTGACTCTGATGTTTTGGATCATTGGACTTCTTGAAGGAGTTCGTGGAAACTGGTGGGCGCCCGGCTGACTCCTTCACCGGGGCCCTCTGAAGTTTTCCGCTGGCTTGCGATATCTGGATGCAACTTCATCTGGGCTGGGACACACTGCTCTAACATGCCCGATTCCCCACAATTGAAGCATGTTATCAATCTCTTAGGCTTCTGTACTAGTTCCATATTGGAGCTAGGAGGTTTTTTTGGTTCCTCTGACGTGTTCTTGTTGTGTGGCACAGAGGCCTGGCTAGTCAGCATGGACACCATTTCTACTAGTTGTGACACCTGGGTCTTCAGGAGTTCAACTTCTGAATCACCTTCTTCTGCACTTAACATTCTGACTCGGGCAGTTGGTTCGGTGTGTTGACTCCTCCTTTTGTCTTCCAACATGGCCTCCTCCTCCCTGACTATCCGGATCAAGTCGGGGTATTCCAAGCTGCTCCCGGCCCGCCGGGTGCGTAGCAATAGTGCGATGGGGTCCAAGGGTTGAGCTCCCCTCAACACCTGCTGGGCACGGGCCTCATCCACTTTTCTTGGATCAATCCCTTTCTTCAGTAGGATCCGATGCAGGATCTTATCCAGGCGTCCTATGAATTCTGACAGCTTCTCTCCCTCTTTTTGGTAGCAATGCCCCAGCTTGTAAGTGAGTTCAGTGACGTTTTCCGTCCCGCCGAACACATTCTGCAGAATATCCAGATAATCCTGTGCATTGCAGTCCTTCTTGCTTAACTTGAGGTTACGTATGGCCTCCAACGCAGGCCCCTTTAAGCTTTCCACAATCCGTTGTTTTTTTGTTGTTCTGGCACCTCCCATTCTTCTAGGGCCTGAGTGACGCCATCTAGCCACTCTTCAAATCCATCTTCCACTGAAGGTACAGGTTTCTTCCCAGAAAAGGTCCTGAGTTTCCTGTATCCTGACATCAGGTAGTCTGGAGGGTCCTTTTTACACATGGTCACAATCTCCCCCAGGACAGCGCACAATTCTGAGCTAAGGGTGGTCAATGGTGGTGAACCGGGACCCTTTTGTTGGGCGCTCCCTCCTGTGCTGGGGCCTCCTGAAGTAGTGGATGTGGGGCCATCTTTATTCTCTTCTGGGTGTATCAGGAGGAGTTCTACTTGGTTTGTAGTTTTTATGCTGGCACCCTTGAAGTAGTCAGAGATTCCGTTCCTCCACTCACATAATGCATAGGTGTGGGGATTTACAGTATCTGTCTTTATGTCAATCACCCATGGCTTCCTGTCCGTGGACAATGCTCTCAAGACTGGAGTTAGCTGCTCCTCTACCCAGGCCTCTCTCTGGATTTCAACCACCAGGCCATTTCCGGGTAGGATGCCTTCATCCCTGCACCACCGGGCTACGGCAGCAGGGTCCATTTCTGTGCTGTAAGGGTTCTGTCTAGGGGGAAAGTTGATTGCAGAACCGTAGAATATCCCGGACGAGCCCCCACGTGTAGCACTACCCCCGTAGGAGCTGCTGTTTGTTTGATTTGGGTCTACGTCCTGCCTATCAACCCCTGGAAGTGGCTCAAACCTTCCCTTAGCACAACTGATATGAATAAGGAGAGTGAGACCTATTGAGTATTAGGAGACACAATCCTGCATACATCACACAATAACCTGTAAATGTTATTACCTTTGCTGGTCACTAGTCCTTCTAAGTGACAGAGATACTTCACACAAGTTATATGCTTAATCAAAGGTACCTTTACTCAGTATAAAAGGGAAGGGTAAAGAATCACATTAATACACACAGTTGACTCTGCATGCACATTGCAGAGTCAATAAACCAATAAGGATAGGTATCACTGAGATTAGGTAATAACAGGAAATACCATCAGCTATATATATGTACATGTATCTATATGTGTCTCTGCACGGCTAACTGGTAGCTCGCGAGCTCCCCCTTTGTTGCAATACCTTGCACGTGTTCATTCCCTATAATAGGTAAGCAAGGCCTATCTGCGTCCCACTCAAAGTTCCTTTCTCCAATGAAGTCTTCGCTAGCCACCGTCGGTGCACAAGTTAAATTGTAATCCACAGGGTTTCAACAAGATGCTGTAATTATCCGCAATATACCTGAGTACTCGTGTGCCTGCCACCCACTAATGACGGATGCACCAATCTCTGATCACATAGTCTCCAGTGAGATACACTAGGCCGCAAGCTGTGGCGTGATAGGTGAAGTGTGGCTGGCACTAACTAAATCACTTTCCTCTAAGGTAGTAGTCAATTCTGGGCAGGTGCCCTTCTCACCAAACAGGCCCGACTTTCAGATAGTCTCCTCTGGCTTGTCCCGGTCACTCGATCTCCACGCTTCTGCTTCAGCTGCAGTCTCCGGACTCCGTCACTAACAGCATATGGTGATGGACGACTCCGGTCTCTGCTGGGCAATCACAGGACGCTGTGGACGATCTTCTGCTGGAAATCACTCAGGCACTCCTGTAATTTAGGCCCAGGCTTCTGGCCTAATCCTTAGGAAGCAGGCCTCCGTGCCAACTTCCTGCTTGATTGAGAGCTGGATCCAGAGAGAGAGAGACGCTGGCCCCTCCCCTGGTTTAAGTAGTCTGCCCAGAATGCTTTGCGGTGTTGCAATGCACCCTGGGTAATGTAGTCTGTCTTTTACTAAAAGCAACAAAGTCTTTTCTCCTAGCTGATATCTGTCCCAAAGTGCATTAGTTGCATTGTAAACACTTATACCACCGGAGGGAGCCGGATTCCTTCTTACATATGGACATCCTGCTACACTAGTGTTTAATCATAGCTTATGTGGCTGTCCAGAAATATACTTTCTTATTCCTGCCAAGAGTGGTTCGATGTTGGTGGGCTTGCAGAGCCTGGAATTGGGCTTCAAACATTCCTTCAATGCTGAGGCAGCATGGCCCTTGCCACACCAAATGAGAATCGGTAGGACATTCTCTTCAGGTGGTCAGTATCTTGCAATAACTTGATTTTGGAACGCCTTGGTGGGAGCTATGAAAAATAAGGTGATGGTTTTTAGTAAGCTCCTTCGTTGGACTTGTTGAATTAAGCTGCTGAGTGTGGGGTGAGGTGAGGTCAGTTCATGACTGTTTTTCATCTCGAGTACAGATCAGTCTCTTTATTCTCTGCCTAAATCTGGTCTGATCATATTATCGCTCTTATCAGGGCTTAAATGTCCTGGATCAAGTATAGATTTCCTTGTTCTGCTATAGCATACAAATAACACTCCATCCAGGGTGTAAATTAAAGAACACCAGCATGCCACCTTCAGGATCACTGCTTCTTCTTGTTTACTGTTTCACTTATGCCATATAGTAAAGCTCTCCCTATACATCTGGTGCTGCTTCAGGAGAGCTGCGGCTCTCATACATAGAAGCTGCACTATCCACACTTCTTGTGCCTTTGTCCATTCACAGAATGTTTTGCGTTTTGCAAAGCATTCTATGAATGGACAAGAGGGGTGGACAAACAGTGAGCAGCAGCCCTCTTATTGCAGTATTGTGCAGTTGATCATTTATTACCCACCACACTTGAAAAAAAAATCCTAAATTAGAGTTCTCCTTATATGATGGATCTGTATGAAAATCTTACCTCAAAGGGCAAAATGTTTTATTTTTGTCTTGTGTTATTAAAGGGTAACTCCACTTTCAAGAGAAAAAATAGCAAATAAAAAAATAATATAGCATATAGTACTGTACAATTGCGACTCAAGTCATATTGTAATTGAATGTTATTAAAAATGACCTTTCCTTTTCAATCTGCAGCACTGTCATTTTCTGTAAAATGCAATTCAATATGGCTACCTGGAGGTGTTCTGTTCACAGATAGTGTACAGAATGCCCCCTAAAAATAAATGTAATTTAATGCTTGTGTGATTGTGCAGACTTTTGGCAAAATCTTTAAGCCAAAGTCATATTTTTGGCATCCCCTGCAACAAAAATGTCATTTTTGGTGACATACTCCCAAAGGAAAATCATATCTAAAGGGATGCAGACCTTGCCAATTCTTCTTGCCCTTAGAGTCCTGCAGGTGCGGCAGTTGATTGATAAATATAAAATCACTCCCATACAGATTCACTCTACACATGGACACAGACAAACAAACTGCTATTTCTCATTCGTTCATTGACAGACACAGCCTTCTTAATTCAGAACCATTGGGTTATATCGCCTCCATTAGGAGTAGGACTAGGCAGAACAAAAAGAAAAAACAACACCTGGCTACGCCCATGGGCCGTCCTCAGCCAGTATATAACCCCCTCCCTGCTTTAGATATTCAGTTTTTTTTTGCCTAGTCAGGAGTAAGGACCTAGTTCCCTGCTGGGGTCTCTAGTCCTGGGAATTTTTGTTTGTTATTTTCTTTTTTTCCTGTTTTTTTTCTGGAGAGATATACAATCAACTGCCGGGCTGGGAGACGGACTGGATACTTTAGATCCAGAGGGTCCCCCCAGTCTGGCCAGCGAGCACGTGCAGACCTCAGCTACGCGCTAGGTCTTGCCTAGTCAGGAGTAAGGACCTAGTTCCCTGCTGGGGTCTCTAGTCCTGGGAATTTTTGTTTATTTTCTTTTTTTCCAGTTTTTTTTTCTGGAGAGATCTACAATCAACTGCCGGGCTGGGAGACGGACTGGATACTTTAGATCCAGAGGGTCCCCCCAGTCTGGCCAGCGAGCGCGTGCAGACCTCAGCTATGTGCTAGGTCGGCCGCGACATAACCCCACTGGACAGGGGCTGGCCTTGCGAGTTAAACGTCTCGCGAGGTCGCATACGACCAGGTCTCGGCCTGTGTCGCAGCGTTCCTCATGGCCTACAGCCCCCCCACTTCGGTGGCGAGGAGGATCTGTCTGGGAGTGTTACCCGCACACTTCGCTGGAGCAGTAAGTAGGGGGCCCCCCGCCTCTCCTTTCTTGGAGGGGTGGGGGGCGCGGGTACTTCCTGGGGTAGTCAGGCCTTCCGGGGTTCTCCTCTACCCCCCTTCCCCCCCCTTCTTTCCCGGGTGAGGCCCAGGCTTCCGGCCTAGGGGCTTGTTAGACACACGGTCCTTTTCCACCCTTGGGGTTGTTACTGGAGGGTATCTGATGGGCCTGGGAGGCGGGTGATAGGAGGTCTCGCAATTCAGGCTTGCGGCCTATCGGCTCGAGCCGGTCTGGTCCCCCCGGGGGCCATGCACTCGTGGCCGGCGGCCCAAAATTTTTGTGGCCTACCGGCGGATTGGGCCGGTCCCCCCCCAGCCCGCGTTCTCGCAGCCGGCAGCATGAGATTGAGGCCGCAGCCTTTGCGGCCTACAGGCTCGGAGCGGTCTGGTCCTCCCAAGGGCCAGCGGGCGAAAATTTAGGGCGCGGCTTTGCGGCCTACCGGTGGTTCAGGCCGGTCCTTGCGACCGAAAATCTAGGTCGCGGATTTGCGGCCTGCCGGCTCTGAGCAGTCCGGTCCCCCCGCGGGCCGCACACTCGCGGCCGACGTCTGCAAATTTGGGCGGCGGCTTTGCGGCCTACAAGCTCAAAGCGGTCTGGTCCTCCCGCTGCCTCGCGTCCAGTGGCCGAAAATTTAGTCCGCAGCTTTGCGGCCTATCGGCGGATCGGGCCGGTCCTCCTGCGGGCCACACACTCGCGGCCGGCGTCTGCAAATTTAGGCCGCGACTTTGCGGCCTACTAACGGGGTGCCTGTTTAGGGCTCGGCCAGAAATTTAGTCCCTGGCTTATGTGGCGGCCTACCGAGCCGCAGCCTGCTAGGCCTCGTGGCCACCTCTTACCGGAGGGGTGGCTCGGTGGGGTCGGCGACTCCTGTGAGGGGTCCCGGTCTGTGCCTCCAGAGAGGAGTCCCGGTGTGTGGCCTCTGTGAGGGGTCCCGTATGTGGCCTCTGTGAGGGGTCACGGTATGTGGCCCCTGGAGGGGACCCCGGTCTGTGTCCCCTGTGGGGGACCTCGGTCTGTGTCACCTGTGGGGGACCTCGGTCTGTGCCCCCTGTGGGGGCCTCGGTCCGTGTCCACTATGTGGACCTCAAGCGGGGGGGTCCCGGTTGTTTTTTTGGGGTTAGCTTAGTATATGGCACCCCTGCCCTCACCTACCTCCTATGTCTCGAACAGTCCGATCTGGCTCTGCTGCCGTGGATGGGGCCCACGCTCGCTATCTTGTCAGGGAGTGGGGATGACTTCAGTAGGGAACGAAGGGGCGCTGGTTGTCGCACTTATTACATCTGTGCGGGTACCTTTTTTCTAGATGGGGGATGCAGTGGTGGCTGTGGCAGAGGGCCGGTACCTTTTTGGATAAGCCGTCTTGCGCGGCAAAATCGTTCCCTTCTCCCTCTTATTTTGACAAATTTGTCCATGAGGACTTGACGTGTCCAAAAATGCTTGCTGTAAGGTACCCTTTTTTGGGAGGTCCCTACTTCGGAAGTGGACTGTTCCACCAGTAGTGGACCCCCCTGTCTCTAGGCTGCTCGAGGCAACCGTGATTCCAATAAAGGAATTTCTGGCTTTTATAGGTCCAGCTGACATACCTGGAGGGGGTGCAGAATCCCCCTGCCTTTGCTGCATTGGCAGACCAGTTGGTCTAGGCGCAGGAGTTGTACGCTATGCCGCTTGGCCGCAGTTCCCCTGGTTGCTGAGCTCTGTTTCCTCAGGGGTATATAGACGTGTTTTGGGGGGCTACCCTTTATGACATCATGTCGCGTCTTGAGTTTGTCTGGTTACAAGATAGTTTTTCCGGTTGTGTTCCTCCAAACACTTGTTTTGCTTCGAATGTGCATTTGTCGCCAGACTGCTGGCTGTTCTCCGCGGGGGGCTGTGCAAGCCACATTGCGGCAGAGTGTAATTGTTTCGGTTCCCGTGCCGAGAACAGTTTCAGGGGTTTTATTCAAACCTGTAAACAGTCTAAAGGATGGAGGGCATGCTACATCTACTTCTGGACCTCAAGGCCCTGACCTGCCTTGTGTAGGTACAGAAGTTCAGGATGGAGTCCGTCCGCACTGGGGACTTTCTGATTTCTATCGACATCACGAATACTTATTTACGCATTCTGTTATGTGCCCGACTCCAGCACTTTCTCCGTTTTGCTGTGGGTGCGGTGCATTATGAGCGTGTGGTGTTGCCCCTTTGGGTCTGGCCACCACTCCTCGGGTGTTCACTCAAGGTGTTGGCTCCGGATCTGGCCTGGTTACGTCAGTGGGGAATTGCGGTCCTGGGCTGCCTTCTCTCTCCTCGACTGCCCCGAGGAGCAACGTAGTTCCTATACAGACCTTGACTGATTTCAGTTGGCGTCTATACCATCGAAGGTCTGCTTTGGCCCTGCCAGAACGTTCGGTGGATTAATGGAGCCTGACCCGGGCTTCAGTTCTGGCCAGCGTTTTGCTTCTCCTGGACAAAACTCCAGAAGTTGCATGTTGCGTTTTTTATTTACTGTCCGGCAGGGGTCTCCTCTGCGGATCTGCTTGTGGGTGTTGGGTACGATGATATCTACTTTTTTGAAGCAATTTCAATTTGCACAGTTCCATACAGGCTCCCTTCGGGGAGATCCTGGCATAATGGGACAAATACCCAAGGTCTCGGGACAATCGGTTTTTGGCTGAGTCAGGAAACCAGAGGTTCCCTAGTCGGGTGGCTTTGCTCTCTGGTTCTTCGCCAGGGTAAATCCTTTCTCCCATGGTATTGAACAGGGTGACCACCAATGGCCGTCTGTCCGGGTCGGGAGATGTCCTGGGACTGAGCTCATGAGAATTACAACACTGTTGCTGTAATGAATATTCTCTTTTTCAGAAACGCCCCAGTAGGAGGTTCCTGGCCACTGTGCATTCTGGGAGAGGGTATTTATGGGACAGACGCCATGTGCTCTAGTCAGTTCTTACCTCATGGCCTTCCAGGCCTGAGGCCACGTTACTGCAAGCTCTACAGGTAGGCCCAGAAGCCTGTCTGGGGCCTACTAATCCTGAGGTGGTCCTAGGCTGTCTTGCTTGCGTGGAAGAAGCCGAGCCAAGCTGAGGAGATCCAGGGGAGGACCCTTACTGGAGAGAGCCAGGATGAAGGCTGGTCTCTCAGGAGGGCCTGGTGACTCGTTTGGAGGACGCACCTAAGCTAAATTACCCTCACAGTACTGCCGGATGGCTTAAAGGTTCTGGTATTGTGAAGCTGTTCTACAAATCTACATTAAGGTAACTAACTCCTGGCTGCTAAGTCTGTGAGAGAGGATTATCTGTGAGTGCTACTGGCTGCTAAGTCCTGTGAGAGAGGCTTATCCAGAAACCGTGCCGGTTGCTAGGTCTGTGTGAGAGACTTATCCAGGTATTCAAGGTCTTCTAAGAGAAAGCCTCTATCCTATTACTGCTTCCAAGTTCTTCATTCAAGCATTGAAAAATACTAAAGTGACTGACGCCCACATTTTGTTCTAACTTCCCATTATAGCCATGGACTCAGCCCTGGGGTGAATGTAAGCTCGCTCCCTGTCTCTGTAGGTACCCCTCTGTGCTGCCAGTATACCCAAGGGGGCGCTACATATATATATATATATATATACGTGTGTGTGTATATATTTATGTGTGTGTGTATATATGTATATATATGTATGTGTATATATATATATATATATATATATTTTTTTTTTTTTTCCCTTGATTGAGAACATATAATAAATACAAAGTATGTGTTATTCCAGTTTAACTGCTCGCTGTCGGCTGATGTCGATGTCGCTGTAGGAATCACAACATTAATGTTGAGATTTGCTCAGATGCCTGACTGCCAGCCAGCTCATCCTCTCAGTACGCTACTGAGAGCCTGAGCCAGCCGCTCCACCGACCACCCCACCCCCTCCACAGTGAGCGCTGGAGGGGCAGAGCAGAGAGTGGTGACTGACAGACCCCAGTCAGCGTTTTTTCATTGTTCAGTTCTCGGTGTTGAGATGATGGGGGACAGATTCGGCATCTATGTGAGTATGTATGTTTATTTTTTTTATTCCTGCACTTCTCTTTTAAGTGTCAATCCTCCTATAGCCTACAAATGGCAGCTAAAATAGACCAATAGACAAGATTGTAAAGTTACCTGTGGGTCAGATATCTCAGTTCTTACACCGCACTGGGAATATTTATTGATGTATTTGTAAAGGATATTGATTTTCCACATGGATTATTATTTATAGGATCATCTGGGCTTTTTCAGAAGTGTTAAACTTTAAAAAAAAAAAGTGGAAAAGTTTTTGTCCTCATCTCTACTCACTGGCTAGGATGTACCA
The DNA here is from genome assembly GCA_029206835.1 of Rana muscosa. Lineage (NCBI taxonomy): Eukaryota > Metazoa > Chordata > Amphibia > Anura > Ranidae > Rana > Rana muscosa. The sequence continues at coordinate 234,995,272 of CM055125.1, read as the reverse complement.
ATGGAGCCCACTACCTGAGCCAGTTACCTGGGTACAAACGGCATCTGGGCCGCAATGCTGGCCTCCCTACCCATTGGTTTCTGTAGATGGGTCATGACAAGTGTTTCCAAACCCTGGTAGTATCAATTACCAAACACCAAAACTTTGCCAGTCAGCAGCAGCAAGTGTAGAGGTTTTCCACTTTCTCACCGAAACCATTTTATTTTGTAAATAAAAAGAAATAATAGTAATGTGCTCATCATGAGTTGTGTATGAATAAGGATCAGGCAGATCAGGGATTCATGCAGGAGTTTATTGTGCGTATACTTTCACAGCAAGCAAAACCCAGCTATAACATGGATGCCATCTAGTGGAACGATTGGGGTACTGCATCTTCACTCTGATGGGGAGAAAAACAAACACGATGAGATAAAGGAAACCAATACATAACATTGCTGCATAAATGACTGTTCCAGTTGAGCACAACTATTTAAAGATGCATTCCAGATATGATTTTTTTTTTTTTCATTTAGTTTTTTTTTCTATGTATGCATAATTCTATACCTTGCCTGTTCCCTGTAGAAGTAGAGATTCCCTGCATTAGCCACCACTACTACAGTGATCCTTGCTGTCTCCCAGATCGCATGCGAGTGGCTGTCCTGTTACATGGTAACCACAGGACTCAGTATGGGTACCATTCTGAGAAAGCCTTGCTTTCTTCTTTATGAATGAATGCAAATCATTCTCTGATTGTAGGAGGTGCAGATTGTGACATAACTGCCCCGCCTTTTCACCTCATCAAAGCAGAAAATGCTGTGTATTCATTGAGAAAAATGCAAGGTGTTCTCTAAATCGATGGTTCTCAACCCTGTCCTCAAGAACCCCCAACAGTCCATGTTTGCAGGTTTTCCTTTATCTCGCACAGGTGCTTTAAATCGGAGTCAACGGCTTTGGTATTTTGGACAGCTAATTTATCTAAGAAAAATTCCCAAAACATGGCCTGTTGGGGGTACTTGAGGACAGGGTTGAGAACCACTGCTCTAAATGATGCCTGTGCTGAGTGAGCGACACCCCCCCCTCCCCCCAAATCATGGTCACTATGCAGCAGGGCAGATGCTTGGCAAAGGATCTGGAGGACAGAAAAGATCACTGTAGTGGTAGCAGCTACTACAGTGATTCTCCATTTCCACAGGGATCTGGCAGGTATGGAATATGAATACTTCCATGGTCCAAGCTGGACCAATCTAACTATCCAAAAAAAAAAAAAACATACCTGGAATTCAGCTTTATACAAGAGAAAGTTGTTCTGGCTATGCTCTTTCAAATGCAGAAGGGACACTTCTCAGTCCCAAGTGAACTGCCAAAGGAATATATTGAGAAGGCCCTTCAGACTGTGAAAACTATAAATTCAGCCCACAGGAATGCCCTGAGTGTCACTTAGACAGGAATTGAAGGGATATCTTACCAGTGGGGACACAAAGGGCAATAAAAATTTGAAAATGCGTTTGCCATTCAGACTCTGCCCAACACTAAAAAGGGTTGCTGGAACTCCACTTTTAAAGTAAAAATAAATCTTCCTTCATATAAAAATATAAACTATTTAATGTGAAGGCTACCATAAACCAACAATTCAGTTAATGTCCAATCGGGTAGATCCTTGTACTACTCAAGGGTAGGCAACCTGTACACTCCAGCTGTGGTGAAACTACAAATTTCGTCATGCCTGTGATTGTCAGGGTCTTGCAATGTCTCATGGGACTTGGAGTTTCACCACAGCTGGAGGGCTGAGGTTGCCTACCCCTGTATTACATAGTCGTTGTCAGATGTACAGGAGATTATACAATCAGATTGTATTAAGTATTGCAGGCATAAGGCAGTGAAAAGTATAAAATGCTGTCCTTACTAATTAATTCATATTGCATTAGGCTATTTCCATTTGGTGCTGCCATGTTCATAGACCCTTCCTTACACCCCAAAAAAGTACATTTTACACATTGGTACTGTTTTACCTGGCAAACAATGTGTAGCTTTTCAGCTAGTTTTGCTTTTTCTGCTGCGCTATATAGGCACAAAGATCCTTCTATTAAAATTTCTTGGCACCTTTTAAAGCTTCCTGAGCCCTCTGCTTACTCATTGGACAGAGTTGATTATGTTGCTTTGTGGTCCAATGAGCAGGCTAAAGGTAGAGAGGGGGCAAAAGAAGCTGTAAAGCTGCGTTGGTAGTATTTCCCAAATATACAGGTACTCTTTCATTTTTCAGTGTGGCCCATGTACTCACCTTTTATGCTTCGGACGCACACTTATCTGTGGAAAGAAAATGGGGAGGATTTAGTGCTTTGTAGACTGCACATATCTTGTCTGGTCATGTGAGCTTTTTGCTATTCAAGCTCACTGTAGATCTCACATAACTGCAGTTCCAGGCCAACCTAGCATTGGTCTCATGCATTCATGAGATCCATGTCTGCTCAATCCACAGAGGAAATAGCAGTGCGAAAAAATGTAAAACTTTGTTTTGGTGAAGTTGTATTCCACTATACATAACCTGTACTCTGTTATAATTCACTTTACATAAGTTACACTATTATAAACTTTTAAAGTTAATGGCCTTGCCTAATAGCAGACACCACAAGTTATCTGCTATTTTAAATACCTCCTCTGTGTCTATCTCTGATTTAGTGTCACTTTGTTACTGGAGCCTGACTTTCCCTGACCTCATGGCTAAACCTTGCCAACTCTGTAACCAGGGCCGCCATCAGGGGGGTACAGGCAGTACTCAAGTAAGGGGCCCGAGCGTCCCAAGGGGCCTGACTGGCCAGGGCCTGCTCCACCTACAGCAACTTTTTTTTTTGTCAGCAGCACATGAAATCAATGGCGTACTAAGTGGGGGGCGGGCCGCCCCGGTTGTCACACACTGGGGGGGTGTCAGGCCGGCGAGCTCCCCCTCCCACCCCTCCACGACTGCAGCGGAGACAGCAGGCGGGTTTAAGCAGCGGCACCGCGGTCACGGTGACACTCAGGCAGGTAAGTAACCATTGAGAGTGCCCTTACTGGCCACCAAAGCAGCATCACAGAGCTTCAAATCTGGATTCAAGCTGTCATTTTTCTAACCTTGTACCAAAAATAACTGGAATGTGTCTGGTAAAAGCACCAAAGCTACAGAATTTTATGTCATACAGCCATAGGAGCAGCATACTATGACAGCCAATCATAAATAATCTTTGATGTGACCACAGTAAATGAAAAACTGATTGGTTGCTGTAGGCTTCTCAGATACCCGGGGTTTGCACATGTAGGGACATTGAAATGTGATAGGTGTGTGACGATGATAATACCAGTTTGAGGAAGGATGAGGATGTTTTCATCAGTCAGTCCATATTCCTTAGCAGTCTGCTTGAATTTCTCCAGGATTTCTGGTTTCAGATTTGGGGATCTGCCTGTAATAGAGGACAAATCCAGTCATTTCGGAGGCACAGTGACACTGATTTATCAACATACTAAAGTGGCTCTTCATGTTTTAGCCATGAGTAGCCAATTTTCCTGTAAAGTAGAATTCAAGGGAAGAGTTAGAATTTTGGTCAGGTTTTACTTGCTGTTTGTATCCCCATTGATGAGATTTTCCCTTACTTTATTGTTCCAGTAAAGCTGGCCTTACATGGCTCCGTTTTTTTGTTCAGCCAGTGGGCTGAACAAAGAAAAACTGAACCAATTCTTTGAACTGATCAAAGCAAAATATTTCAACAAACCCATTCATGAGAAGCCAATTGGTTGACTGTAAAACTGTAACATTTTGGATTCCCTCTCACTTTCTGTTCTGGAAACAAACAACGGAGGCTGTTATATCCATGCCCTCGCCATGCTATCCAAAACTAAAAGCTCTGCTGGAGTTCTAATTTAATCTCCTTTTGGTTTCTTTTCGCTTGCAAGTGAAATTTCTGTTTTCTCCTGTTCCGGTGGGAGTGGAAGAACACATGACCCTTTTGGCCCTTTATTCACTTTTTTTGCTGTGATCAGACTTCCTTTTAGGGGTGGCTACATTTGTTCTCCATGGTCCAACTGTATAGTATGTAGGTACATAGCCATCCTCTCTTGCTTACCCCTGAGATGGGCTATGGGATTTGTAGTGTGCGTAGAGCAGTCCACATGACTGCAACTAATCTGCACTACATACAGAAGTGAAGAGTGGGGGGGGGGGGAAGAGGTTTGGGGTTTGGGAGCTCACTGAGGACATTACAAGGAGGCAGAAAAACACAGTAATAAGCCATTTCAGGAAAGTAGATTACAGGCCCATTAAGTAGTGGATATGTATGAATTATTTTTGGAGAAGGATATTGTCTATTGTAACTTTAAAGTGGATGTAAACCATCAGATATCCAGTGAAGTGAACAGCCTCATGTGATACACAGAGATAAAACAAATCCTCCTACATAGGGTTTTATTTATCTGCAGTCTTCTCTTCCCTACACCCCTTCAAAAGGGCAGAAAATTGTTAAAGTGGTTGTTAACCATCTCCTCTACCCAGTGAAGTGAACAGCCTCAGATGATACACAGAGATGAAACAAATCTACCTACATAAGTTTTACATGTATATCTGCTGTCTTCAGCTTGCTATATTCTTTAGAATTCTAACATCGTGTTAGAATTTTTACTTCCTCATTCAGCAGTAGGAGTAGATTCCTGGCATACACTGTGTGACAGCTGATTGGAGGAAAGGAACCCCCCCCCCCCCCACATTGACAGAAGACTGAAGATACGTTTAGAGCTGTGCTGTGACAAGACAAGCTCTCTGCTAAACTAGGGAGAACTTGTCAGAAGTTATCATGCTGATAATGGGGGAATGAAACAGCAGAAAGACACGGGACTTAGGGTTTTGCAGGGAGATAAGTAAACGCCACAGATATATGTGCCTGGGTCAAATTTCATGAATCAGGTTTACATCCACTTTATTCTTTCTTCATCTGTCACAGAGGAGGGGGCAGAGAGACTGCAGTTAGTGTGTGAAAGCTGATTGGAGGAAAGGAACACCCCCCCCCCCCCTCAACACAGCAGAAGAACTGTGTTCTGAATAGACAAGCTGTGTGCTAAGCTCTCCCTCCCGACACAAATGTTATCTTTTGTGTTGGGAAAACTTGTCAAAAGTGACTCGTGCTGATAACCGAGAATTGAAGCACCAGAGAGAACAACACTTAGAGCTTTGGAAAGAGACGAGTAAACACTACAGATATGTGCTTTGCTCAGATTTCATGACTGAGGTTTACAAACACTTTAAGGCCTCATACACACATTTTTTTTCTGCCTCTAAATACCCCTCCATGTTGGCTTATGAGTCCATGCACACGTAGCATTTACAAGTGTTTTGAGGCAGGGGAAAAAAAACCATCACTTGTGTGCTCATTAATGTTAAGCGCGTCTATGTATTAAAGTGTTTGCACTTTAATACATTCTAATGGTCAGAAGAAACGAATATTCTGGCCAATAGAATGCATTAATGCCAGATGCACAAACGTGCATAAACAAGCATTTACTGCATGGCTTTTACTGTGTTTGTTTTTTTCTGCTGCCTTTCCCCTGTAAGGAGAAAAGGCATCTAAAGAACACAGTGTGCATGGAGCCTAGGTGACAATGTCACTTTCTTTCTCGTACATCACGGGACACAGAGCGACATAGTCATTACTAATGGGTTATATAGATACCTTCAGGTGCTGGCACTGGCAACTTCCAAAACCGGAAGTACCCTCCCCTATATAAGCCCCTCCCATCCGGGAGCACCTCAGTTTTTTGCCAGTGTCTAAGGTGTTGGCCAAGAAGTAACATGTGTTTTTCACTGAGCTTGCGTACAGGTTCTTTTGGGCCTCAGTAAGCTATTCCGGATCCGACCAAAAAAGCTTCATAGCTAAACGGTCGGTACCCGGGCCTTGCAGAGAAGAGCAAGGTTTTGCCTGTAATGCCTCTCTTAGGAGGGCTGGACCCTGGGATCCAGAGCTCTGGTCATACCCACGACCAAGATGTTTTCTGTGCAGGGTGCTATACAGGTCCAGGGGAGTGGAATCCTTGGGAACCCGGTCCCTGAAGGTTTGATTACAATGCCTGCCGTGATAGGTGAAGTTTGGGCTTCTGTGGACCAAACAGAGTCCTGCGGCGAGGAAAAGGTAAGTGGGGGCCCTCGGGAACTTGGTTCTATTGAGGGACCCCCAAGCCTATTTTGTCTTTCTGCCTGTTACCTAAGGTATTCCCGCTAATATTCTGTGTATGCCTGTTACTACTGAGAAAATGTAAAAAAAATTAATAGTAGGCAAGGAAAAAAAAAAAAAAAAATGTAAGACCGCGGTACCTGTGTTAGACACTAGAGGCCGCTATGGTTCTTTTTCTTGTAATGTGGATTTTTTTCTTCCAGAATCAAATCCAGGCAGTTGGTATGTTCTCTGCTGGGAAGCTGTCTCCTCTGCCCTGTTGCTGCGCTCATCCATCCCCGGGCCCTGCGGCAAAGGGACCCTGGCTCCCATCTAGCTCCTTATTGTTTTCAAAAAAGGCGCACGTGCCCGCGCGTGTGCGCGTGCACGCGCCTCTATATATAGAGGCGATCTGGAAAAAGGGGCGGAGCGGGTGGATGACGCTCAGGTGTGCGCCGCGGCGCTACTGCGCATGTGCGGGCGTCCAGCGTGTTTTAAAGCACATTATAGCTGGCTATTGAAGTGCACAGACAGAGCTAGCAACAGTATAAAGGCACACAGAGGCGGTTGATGCAGGCATCCCCTAGAAAGGCACTTTAGTAGACACCAACTGTGATATAGCAGCAATTGTGCTAGACTATTCTCAGTAAAAGTGGTGTATTACGGCTGGAATACCTCAGCTTTAGGCTTAGGAATATGCCGTCCAGAAGCTCCGGAACTGAATCTTCCAGGAAGCGAAGGGGGTCTCATCGGGCTCTGAGGATCTTGGGCATGCTTCTGCTGCACCAGTCTCCCCTGAAGTTCAGAGGTAAGTGACCGTAGAGACCCCGCAGGGGTACTTGGTACTGTGGCTGTCCTCAGTTCACCTGCTCCTGTGTATGTAACAGAGGAGGTTTTTTTCCTCAGCTCTGGGAGGATTAGAGAGAGATTGTCAACATTGATCGCTGCCTCCCTGTCAGGGAAAGCACGCCCGATCTCCATCTCCTCCTTCAGAGTGCCTGTTAGCAGAGCAACAGTCCCATACAGGGATCGACCTGCCTGAAGGGGATCAGGATAAGGTTGATTCTGTTATAGAGGAATCAACAGTGGGGGAACCTTTTCTCAGCATCTCAAGCTGAAAGATTATGGGTTCAGTCTCTGACTAACATGGTCCAATCAGCATTTAAAAATGCACCTTGCGGAACCATCAACCACTACTGTATCCTCGTTGGGGTCGCTAGAAGCCCCCAGACTGTCTGTTCTTTTCCACTTCACCCTTTACTGAAAGGGCTCATTTACCAGGATTGGGAACGTCCTGAGAAAATATTTATTACCCCAAGAGATTTCCGGTGGTCTATCCCATGGAGGATAAGTTCATCAAAAAATGGAAGGTCCCTACAGTGGACGCAGCCATCTCTTGTATGTATAAATCACTGACATATCCAATGGATAATGTCCAAATGTTCAAGAACCCAATAGATAAAAGATTGGAGTCCTTATGAAAATCTGCGTCTTTCTACAGCAAGCTTGGTGACACAACCAGCAGTGAGGTCTGCTAAGCAGTGAAGGATCAGTTGAAACAGGTCTTGAGGGACTTGACAGATCAGCAGGCCTTGCCCTAGCTGATCTACCTAGAGCCTTAGGCTTTGCGGTTGACGCCATAAAGGATTCAGTCCATCAGGCCTCCCGCCTTACGCTGTCTATAGTACATATGCGTAGGCTTCTATGGCTCAAAAACTGGTCTGCTGAAGCTCCCTGTAAAGAATGGCTGGTTAGCGTCCCATTTCATGGTGAACGCTTATTCAGGGAAAACCTGGACAAATATATCCAGAAAATTTCCAGCGGTAAAAATACGCTCTTGCCGGTTAAAAACAGAGTTAGAGGTCCCTCTTTAAGAGGCCTGCTTCTCCAGTCCCTGGGGCATCGGCTGTGTAACAGTTCCGACGGCCTCCTCGGTCAATTCCCGGGGGTAAAAAAACAGGGACAATAGCAGGGTAATGAGAAACCCTGGGTCAGGGGAGGTACAAAACCTCCCCCAAAGTTAAATTCATTGAAGGGTTGCCCCCACTCAGTCGGGTGGGGGGAGGACTCCAGTTGTTCGCAAGAGACCTGGCGGGACACGATCAAGACAGATAGGTGCTCTCCGCAGTATGTTTGGGATACAGTTTGGAGTTAAAAGACTCTCCTCCTTCCCATTTTTGAGGTCAAACGTGCCAAGGGATCCCCGGAAGAGAGAGTCCCTCCTGTTGGCACTAGAACAACTATTGCTCCAAGGAGTAATTATGGAGGTTCCCCTGGAAGAATGAGGGTTCGGGTTTTACTCAAACCTCTTTACAGTCCCGAAGCAAACGCGGACGGGAGGCCCATATTAATTCTAAAAGGGCTATACAAATTCCTGTATATCAGGACTTTCCGATGGAGTCGATCCGATCGGTGGCCACTGCCCTACAAGGGGAGGATTGGTTAGCCGCGATCGACATCAAAGATGCTTGTTTGCACATTCCCATCTTTCCAGTCCACCAAAAATTTCTACGCTTTACAGTAGAAGGGCGCCATTTTCAGTTCAGAGCCTTACCCTTCGGTTTGGCCACAGCACCACGAGTGTTTACAAAAATTCTGGCCCTTTATTGGCCAATCTAAGAACACAAGGTGTAATGATAATGGCTTATCTAGATGACTTGTTGCTGATAGACCACTCAGGGAAAAAACTAGACGTGGTCGTTCACAAGACAATCAAGTATCTGGAATCTCACGGTTGGATTATCAACCGAGACAAGTCAGCCCTAAAAACCAGTCAAAAGTCTGGAATACTTGGGGCTAAGGTTGGATTCAGGCCAGAGAAAAATATTCTTGCCTCGAGGAAAGGTGTTGTCTTTGAAAGATTTGATCCACTTAGTGGGTACAAAAAAGACAGCCGTCCATACGCCTGTGCATGAGGCTGCTGGGAAAAATGGTGGCATCATTCGAAGCAGTACCCTACGGTCAATTCCATTCAAGGAATTTGCAAGGGGCCATACTGTCAGCCTGGAACAAAAAAGTTCAGGCCCTAGACTTACAATGTCCTTGTCCCCTTCCGTTCGCAAGAGCCTCCGTTGGTGGTTGGTTCCCCAGAATCTGGAAAAAGGGAAATCCTTCAGTCCGATTTCTTGGAAGGTGGTCACTACAGATGCCAGCCTTATAGGCTGGGGAGCAGTACTGGAGCAATAGTCTCTCCAGGGCAGATGGTCGGATGCAGAAAAGGCCCTGCCCATCAATCTCTTAGAGATACGAGCAGCCCGGTATGCCCTAGTAGCATGGACATCCAAACTCCAAGGGTCCCCTGTCAGAATTCAATCAGACAATGCCACAGCAGTGGCATATATCAATCATCAGGGGGGCACCAGGAGTCGTGCAGCCCAGAGGGAAGTAAATTACATCCTGAAATGGGCAGAAAGATATGTCCCAGCCATATCTGCGGTATTCATTCCAGGAGTGGAGAATTGGAAGGCGGACTTTCTAAGTCGCCAGCAATTATGCCCAGAGGAAGGGTCCCTTCACCCCGAGGTTTTCTGGACAATATGTCATAAAATAGGAAAAATACTGCGCCAACCTTCAAATTTTTAGCAGCCTACACAACAACTGACAATAGTGTAAAGGAAAAATAATAAATAAAGTGTGGCGCTATGTGCAAACAGAAAAATATATATATATAAAATGTCTGGTTGGTAATTAGTCTATATAAAGACCCGTATATCGTGTTGAACCTGATAGTGGTTCTGTACACTTATGTAAAAAAGTGCATATACCCTGCAAAAATTCAATAAGTGCAATGGCGTGAAATATATAAATAAATTTAAATAGGTAAATTAACCTAACACTGAAAAAATATAAAATGACATGAATATCATCTGTGAAAGTGATCCACAATATATATTAGTGTCCAATTTTCTGTGAGAAAAAAAAAAAAAAGGGAGAAAGTCTCTCGGTGAATGTGTGATCTGATACCAACATCAACACTGCATCAACACCACGTCAGGTGTGTAATGAATGGTAGGTACAGTCAAGACCAGTTCCTTGGATTTATGTGTTTTCTATGTTGCAACACTTAAAGGTGATATAGGCCAATGGAAAGTGAGTAAAGGGTGTATACTCTTACCGGATGTTGTAGATCCAACTCGCCGTACGGCGGTGGATCAATCGAGCTTGTGTCCACGCCCGGGACTGATAGATGTATATCCTGGGGACAGTCTTTCCTCAGCGTCCTTACGACGTTCCAGAGAGTATATCCCGAGGCTTTCCGACGTAACTCTCACTTCCAATGCGATAAGTCATTTATTATTTTTCTGGACAATATGTCAGCGGTGGGGAACATCGGATGTAGATCTTCTAGCATCCAGATTCAACGCAAAGGTGGACAGGTTTGTCTCTCGGACAAGGGATCCCCTAGCTTGCGGCTCGGATGCCCTAGTGTTCCCTTGGGATCAGTTCAAGCTGATATATGCATTCACACCGCCACAATGGTTACCTTGATTACTCCGCAGAATCAGGGTAGAAAAGAAACCAGTGATTCTGGTGGCTCCAGCGTGGCCCCGAAGAGCGTGGTACGCGGAGATTGTAAAATGTCAGTGGGGAGTCCTTGGACTCTCCCACGTCGTCCGGACCTGCTTTCGCAAGGACCGATATACCACCCTTCCTTACCAGCCCTAGGTTTGACGGCCTGGCTATTGAAGCCCACATTCTAAAAAAGAGAGGGCTCTCTAATTCTGTGGTATCTACCATGATCAATGCCAGGAAGCCGGTATCCAGGCAGATCTACTATAGAATCTGGAAGGCGTACATCGCCTGGTGTGAGGCCAAGAAATGGCATCCACGTAAATACGTAATAGGTAGGATTCTGGACTTCCTACAATGGGCTGTAGATAGGAAGCTTGCCTTGAGTACTATCAAGGGTCAGATTTCGGCCTTGTCAATATTTTTTCAAAGGCCCTTGGCTTCGCATTCACTAGTCAAAGCCTTTATACAAGGAGTGATGCGTATTAGTCCTCCGGTTAATATTCCCATATGTCCATGGGATCTAAACTTGGTTCTGTCGGTTCTACAGAAACAACCATTTGAACCATTACAGCATATTTCTTTGGTTCTTCTCACCAGGAAATTGATTTTTCTAGTAGCCATTTGTTCGGCTAAAAGAGTGTCGGAATTAGCAGCTATGTCCTGTAAGGAGCCATATCTGGTTATCCATAAGGATAGAGTAGTGTTACGCCCTCATCCAGCCTTTCTTCCTAAGGTGGTATCGAGGTTTCATTTGAACCAAGATGTGGTTCTTCCTTCTTTTTTCCCCAAACCTACTTCGGTAGAGGAAAAGTTATTGCATTCTTTGGATGTAGTAAGAGCAGTTAAAGCTTATCTAAAAGCCACTGCTCAGATTCGCAGAACGGATACTTTGTTTATTCTGCCGGAAGGCCCCAGAAGGGGTCAGGCAGCGTCAAAATCTACTTTAGCCAAGTGGATTCGAAAGGTCATAATGCAAGCCTATGGCTTGAGAAGGAGACCGCCTCCGTTCAAAGTTAGAGCGCACTCCACGAGAGCAGTTGGAACTTCATGGGCAGTGCATCACCAGGCCTCCCTGGCTCAAATCTGTAAGGCCGCAACATGGTCTTCAGTACACACGTTTACTAGGTTCTACCAGGTGGACGTTAGAAGTCAGGAGGATGTCGCCTTTGGGCGCAGTGTGTTGCAGGCCGCAAAAGATCCTCATGTCTGATAGCGCTCAGCTTATGTATGGTGTATCCCCCCCCTCGTTGGGCATTGCTTTAGGACATCCCATTAGTAATGACTATGTCGCTCTGTGTCCCGTGATGTACGAGAAAGAAAATAGGATTTTTATAACAGCTTACCTGTAAAATCCTTTTCTTGGAGTACATCACGGGACACAGAGCTCCCACCCCTCTTTAGGGACACTTATTGCTTTGCTACAAAACTGAGGTGCTCCCGGATGGGAGGGGCTTATATAGGGGAGGGTACTTCCGGTTTTGGAAGTTGCCAGTGCCAGCACCTGAAGGTATCTATATAACCCATTAGTAATGACTATGTCGCTCTGTGTCCCGTGATGTACTCCAAGAAAAGGATTTTACAGGTAAGCTGTTATAAAAATCCTATTTTTCCTTAGTAGCTCCACAGCACTTCTCCTTTTGAATAAAATAAAAAGAGGAGATCCTCTTTACAGAGAAACAATAATGGTTTTTGGTTCATGTAATTAGTTTTTTGCCATTTAGTTTTGAAGTTTGTAAAATGATGTCTTATGCTATGTTTTAAAACTACTGGAAAAGAATCTTCATTGAACAAATAAATATGCTTTTTTTTTTTTTAATATGTCTTCTTTTATTATGTTCATTACTAACAATTCTATTAATAGGTTATAGATACATTTTATTCAAAAAATATATAAAATACTAGAGCCTTGAATGGTAATCCATGACAAAAATGACAACCCCTTGCAGAAATTACATTGATTCAACTAGCCAGATGGCAGACACTTCTAAAGACACACAGGCAGTTCTGGGCCATCTTATCAGAAAGCCCAGCATTCTTTTCAAAATGAAAGTCATGGATGTACCCAAAATTGTCACAAGTGGGTTGAGGTTTCTTAGCCTTGCAGATCGACCTAGAGCTTGCCTACACAGGGCGTTTTCATTCTCCCTGGTAGGCAAATGGCAAGCAAAACCACAAAAAGTGAGTATAAGCGGGGGGGGGGGGGGGGTGGGCAGCTAAGTGAAAACCTGTTGCTTTGCATGATCTAAGTACTGGTTCAGTTTGAGGTGTGAATAAGCACTTACCAAACAGAGATACAACAGTGTTGACCTCACCGCCCTTGGTCTTCAGAGTGTGCATCATGGTGTATTCATCATAGTTGCTCTCCATCACTGAGATGACGTGATCGCTGCCATAACCTTAGAGAGAACAGAAGTTTAAGTATTTTGTTTGCATGCAGCAAAGCAGATGTCCAATACTGTACAAAGTAGGTATCCCTTGTCATTATAATGGATAATGTGGCATCTGTGGCGTTGACTTACGTGGGCTCTTGGACAGGAAACGGCCAGGCTGTTCAGTTTTGATGTAGGTCATGCTCTTCTTTTCACATCGGTCTTGCCTGGAACAGAACCAAACAACGATCTGGTGTGAAATATTAGTCCTTACAGGATACTAGTTATTCAATAAGCAAAAGTAAAAGGCAAAAGTGCAGTCATCAACACAACCAATCAGAATTCATCTGATTTTACCTCAAGGGAGCTAGTTGCTACATCTGTATTGATGTGTGATTCTTTTTACTGTATGAACAGAATTATATGATAACAGAATCACTATTTGACCCATTTGGATCTCTTTAAGCTACTTTACGATGCTTAAAAAGCTCACCTATCAAAGTGGTGATAGTCTGCTTTTAAAAGCCTACGCAAACTGTTAACTGGCAATCAGCAGAATATGACTCATGTTTGTAGGTAATTGTGATTTAATTCCTTCAAAAGTCAACTGTTTCAGTTTTCTACCTACATGGTGTACATGGCATCAGGTTTTGACTGATAAACTTTTTATGGCTATCTCAAAGGAAACCGACCATTAGGGAAATTCAGGGACTGCCACTGCTGCACCGCCTTCTGAAAATGCCATTTGCCTGGGTGGACGTTTTCTGAGATGCTAACCCAGAACATGTACAGGGATCAGATGTTCTGTCCTTACCTGCTGCATTCTTGTTTCAGGTCAGCAATTCAGAAAGCTAGAGACTGGAAGAGAGCTAATATTTTTGGAGTGAGTTCAGCAACAATGTCCCCCATTTTTATTTATTTTTTCATCACAAGCTTCTTTGAAAGATATCATCTTATTCTCCCATTGATTTGCCAGTTGATATTGTGACTGACAAAGGGAATATGGTTATTGTTAAAGGGAACATTACATTTTTGTATAAATACCACCCCTCCTTCCTTGATAAACAGATGGTTTACTTACTTAGGATAGGTGGCCACAACATCGAGGTTCCCATCAGCAGTGGGGGTAATAACAGTGGTGCACATCTTCAAGAACTGCTTCTTAGCCTTGAACCAGCCAGAGTTGGAGGCCAGTCCGATGCCATACCACTTTCCAACAATCTACAGCCAAAAGAAAGCAAAAAGACATGGGCTAACTTACCAGTACCAGGGCAAAGAAGATTAGTCCAATAATTGGGTAGCAGCCTAGAGCAATCATTGGGTAGCAGCCTAGAGAAAACAATCAGATCCCTGATTTTGAAAAGCTGTTTCATGTTTGCTTCAAGCCTACCCAAGCCAAGTTTGTGGCCCCATTGGGAAGATTTCCCTTCTTTCTTTGTGACAAGTAATTTGGGTTTGTTGGTCAAAAGGCATGAAACATTGTCAGAGGTTCAAACTCTTTCTCACTCTACTGAAAAAAAAAATTCTGTGTTCTAATTGGAGAGCCTATTACCTTTCCTGATAGTGGGGTAAGGGGAAATATGCTTGACCGACACACTAACCCTTCCGTGCTCTATCCGAAAATATATAAACCGTTTGGGCTTTTAGTTTCTCTCCAAGGCTGATATTTAGTTATGGGTTCTCTGGGCCCCTTTCTCCTGTGATTTTCTTTAAGTTTGGTGACCCACAGTTGTATAACTTTCATAAATCCTATATGTGTATTCTACATGTCTTGTTGCCAACCATCCATAAATTCCAAGGACAGTCCCTGGCATTGAAGGATGGGCAAAGGTTGAATAGGTGTAGGTGGGCCATATGACCTCTCACCACATTTGAATACCATCTCAGCTGTCCTAGTCACATTAAGGGGATGAAGGGCAAATATGCTTATTCTATGGAGGCCACACACATTACCCCGATAGAAAGTATGCAGTTTGCTTCTGCCCCCTGATTGGCCAACACACCTGTCAGAGGATGGAAGCTCATGGAACACTTTAGAGAATCTCTTTAGAGAAGCCTATCTGGCCCCCACCTAACAACTATACATTTATGTTCTCCATCAGCACATTCCCCATAGTTATTACCTCTTATATCTCTTGACCCTCCCTCTTAGATTGTAAGCTCTAACGAGCAGGGCCCTCTGATTCCTAGTGTTTTAAAGTGTATTGTAGTTGTACTGTCTACCCTCTACCCTCCAAGTTGTAAAGCGCTGCGTAAACTGTCGGTGCTATATAAATCCTGAATAATAACAATAATAATAATACTTCCTATGACTGGAGGATATAGCTTTTCCAACTGCATGCTGCCACAGACTTTATTTGGGCAATGTTTACAGGCTCTCAATGGCAGGCACCTGTGCACCACCGTACATGGGCAAGTACTAGGTATGGAGGTCCATAAACTGTCAATCTCCTTGCAGAGGCTGCAAACACAACCCAGACATCACTAAACCACAGAAGCTTGAAGTGGGACATGTTGCAGTCAGATCTGTAGTTATTTTAACTTATTGCCCCAGGGCCATTGGGAGACATGTATGTGTGTAGGGACTGTTGCTGACTATTAAAAGTAAGTGTATCCTGTAAAAATGTTAGTTACTATAAAGATGCCATAGAAATGCCAGACACCCTGTTTGCCAAAGACCTCCCAACTTCCCAGCGATAGAGCAGAGGTGGGCACCAGAGAACTTTGTAGCAACGTGAACTCGTGTGGGTTGTAGTACACAACAACTAATTAACTATTTCTCTGCCTGTAATTTTAGCAAAAGGGCTGCAATACTTTATAGCAGGGATATGCAATTAGCGGACCTCCAGCTGTTGCAAAACTACAAGTCCCATTCTGCCTCTGGGTGTCATGCTTGTGGCTGTCAGAGTCTTGCTATGCCTCATGAGACTTGTAGTTCTGCAACAGCTGGAGGTCCGCTAGTTGCATATACCTGCTTTATAGGATCAGTCCAACCTGAGCTGGTACTTTGGTTTACTAGGTTGAATACCCCCCATCATATATTTCTCTTAAATAGATCTCCACACTGGAGCCTCCATCCCAGTCCACCTGCTTTCGCCAACACAAAGGAGTCTCACCCTGTTGACAATCAACCCAGAACTAATCTTATATTTCTGCATACTCATGATATCCCTGCCAGATTTCCACTACCGTCCACCAGCTGTAAACATTACCAAGTTAATTGCTGATATCACCCTCCCCTGCTAGAATGACTTTTTCCTCAAACAAGAGGTTTTTATTGGACAAAATAAACAGGTCATGAACATGTCAGAGCAAAATAAATTCAGAAGTGCAGCAAGTATTAGTAAGTATGTTGTTAACACCATAGACAGTCTTATACATACAGTAGTTTTCATCTCATTTGCCTTTACAGAACAAATGTCGTGTTGTGTAGTCACCCTGGGGTCACATCATAATCCCCCACACAAAGTCCTCTCCCGTGTAGTTTGATAGTCTCTTTACTACAAGAGTATATGTTCCATGACCAGATCAACCGGGGCTAAGCCCGGAACATCCAGCCACGGAGACCATACTTTGTCAAACTTACCCCTGTGTTGGTAGATAAACTTCTCCAACCTGAGGGTGTCCCCCCATTCGAGCAAGCCATTCCCGCAGTGTGGGAGGTTCTGTGGATTTCCAGTGTCTCAATATTACTAAGCGGGCCTGAAAAGAGGGCTCTTGCAATTGCCTATCTAGGGGCATCCTCCACCTGGAGGCAATGCAATATACACAACAGGCAATATTTAGGGTCCTCTGTGATCCGAACCTGGAAGGCCCGATTGAGTGTGTCATTTACCTTCTTCCAGTATAGGTGCAGCTTTGGGCACTGCCATAGCAGGTGTATCAGACCCCCGTGGTCCCTGCAACACCTAGTACAAGTGAGATCAGATTGCACCCCCAATGCAAGAGAACATGGCCGGTGTGTAGTGTACTCGCAAAATAATGTATAAATGTGAGAGGCGTTGAGCCACGTTTGGGAGCACTGTGTAACCCACCTGCAATGCTTCTTCCCATTGTTCTGCTAGAATAAATGTAGTCTATAATACATAATTTGCAATTCCAACTTTGAGAAAGTGACACCTTTATTATCAGAGACACAAATGACTTTGACATAATTTCACCACTGCAGTGTGAGAGCCCCAAGGTGTGGACAGGTTTTTGAGACCACTGTTCCCCACTAAAAACTGCAATTTTTCTTTTGGATGGAGTGAACTTTTAATATAATATAACAGACACTACATAGGAAGATTGAGATCTTTTGCTGCAATAAGAGGAGTAAACCTCAATACAAAGCATTAACATTAAGCATTGGGGACTGGTTGAACTTTTGGAAGCTCTGTATGCTTTTGGTGTCCAGCATGGACACAGAAGAGGGAAGTCAAGGGCTAGAGGGCAGAGTCAGGAACTCCATAAAGGAAAATGTAACCACTATATTTCCCAACAGACATGAGAAGTCATTAGATGAGTCACCTCACCTGGCTCCATCCAAACCTAAATGATCAGTTTTGGGTGGAGCGACCCTTTTAGGATGTTGCAGCTAGTCTGGATATATGTGATGGGAAATTGTGGCACTTACTTTGTCGT
The DNA here is from genome assembly GCA_029206835.1 of Rana muscosa. Classification (NCBI taxonomy): domain Eukaryota; kingdom Metazoa; phylum Chordata; class Amphibia; order Anura; family Ranidae; genus Rana; species Rana muscosa. The sequence goes on along the minus strand of CM055125.1, from coordinate 234,977,622 downwards.
CTTGGAAGTCCGGCTGGAGGGGAACGTCGGCCTGTACATACAGGACATACAGAGTGGTGAGGGCTAAGCTGAGTATGAGTCCCTTCATGGTCCTGGATTGGTCTGAAAGGCTTCTGCTGTCTCGTCTGGTGTTAGTAATGAGGATGCAGGGCTGCTCTGACTTTTATACAGACTGGATGGACAAGCCCACAGCTGGGAGCATGACACATGACCACAGGGACTGGTGCTGGCAAGTCTGAACACCAGCCCCTACATGCCCCCTGCGGAGAATGTTATGGAATGTACCCAGTGATCAGGGGAGGAAGCTGGGCTGGGGAGATGGAGGGGTAATAGTGTCATCAGTTTTTCTGCCCTCCTCTTGCTGTGCATCACATTGACAGAGAAGGCGTAGAATCCCCATACGTTGTGATTTCTGTAAACAACCGATGTGACTGTGCCTGGGGGCACTGCAATGTCCAGGACGCCGGAGCCTCCAGCCGCTGCCTTTTGTTGTAATGCTCTTTGAACATGATTCAATAATCACAGAACAAAATTAGATCCTTGTATGTATAGTGGAGCCCTTACTGGGCAAGGTATGTAAATAATGAAGGCAAGGATTGTGTCTTATTCTGCAAACCGTGCACTTCCATTTAATGCAGGTATTAAAGCGTGGGTGTTTAACTTCTAAGCATGCCTATCACTAGTGAAGCAAGAATCTCTTTTAAATTAAAGTGTGTCTAAAGCCAAAACCTTTTGTTGAGTTTTGAATATAGTGTGGAATCATTAACGCTGACAGGTAGGGTTAATAGGACAGAAGAGACCCTGTAGGTCTCATCTATCATAAATCCCTCTCCCAGCCTGTCAAGCGGTAAGGTTCCATTCACACCTCGGTGATTGGAATCGCCGCGATTCTTCCCACGATTCCACAATCGCAGCAAAAAGCGGGACACGTTTGCAATGCCATTATTTTTCAATGGCACCCCAATATTTTGCCACGTGGCAAAATCACCCAAAAAAAGTTCCAGAAAAAAAATAGCCTGGGGGCCCAATAATAAAAAAAAATGAAAATAGCCAAGTTTAAAGTGGGTCTAAAGGCTGAGGGTTTTATTTCCATAAAGGGGTTGTAAGGGCAGAAAGTTTTTTATCTAAATGCATTAAAGCGGGGGTTCACCCTAAATTACAACACTATATCATGCTGATCATCGCACCACATACATCTACATAAGCCAAAAGATTTTTATTTTTTTTAATGTGTTTACAATACCTTGAATTCGCTGTTTAAAGTTTGACTTCCAGGGTTTTCTCCCACAGGAGTAGGCGTATCTACTCTTCCCCAGCGCCGCAATGTCTCCTGGGAGGACGGTGTCGTGCTTCCCAGGAGACAATGCGGAACGCCGTCCAGCGAATGCCATCACAACGGGGCGTGTACTTTCAATGGCGTCGACCGTTGCAATGGAAACCATTCACCGCTTCCAGGAAGTCAGTGCTTGTGGGCTTCACAATGCCTGCAAGCAAAATGGGAAATGCCAGCATCGGGTTTTATAACTTTATGTTATCTAAGAAAACGGACGGGGGATGCTTTTTGGAACTGTACAAGTGAGTACTTGTAATCTAAAAGCCCATTGTATGCAAATAAAAAAAAAAAAACGATTGGCCTCGGAACCTCTTTTTTAAGATAAAAAGCCTTCTGTGTGCAGCTGTTGCCCCAGCACCCCTAATACTTACCTGAGCCACGTCTCTATCCAGTGATCTCCATGAGTGCCTCGGCCGCTCGTGACTCTCCCTCCTGATTGGCTGAGACACTGCAGCGGCGATATTGGCTCACACTGCTGTCAATCAAAGCCAGTTAACCAATCAGGTGAGAGAAGGGGTGGGGCCGAAACCTGAGCTCCGTGTCTGAATGGACACAGGAAGCTGCAGCTCAGCTCGGGTGCCCCTATAGCAAGCTGCTTGTTGTGGGGGGCACTCAACAGGAGAGAAGGGACAGGAGAGCCGAGGAGGAATCTGGACTGCTCTGTGCAAAACCACTGCACAGGGCAGATAAGTATAACATGTTTGTTATTTTTATAGGAAAAAAATGCATGACTTCATTAGATAAAAAAAAACAACCTGTGTGCAGCTTCCCCTCCAACAGCCCCTATTATACTTACCTGAGCCTGATCTTGATCCAGTGATGTGCATGAGCAGCAGCTTTCTCAGCTATTTCTCTCCTCAGTGGAGATCAAAGCATCAAAGAGAGCCCTCTGCTCCTGCTGCTGTCAATTATAGGCAGCATGAAAAGAGTGGGGGGGTAGAGCCAAGCCATGCTGTGTGTGTCAATGAATACACACAGCATGGCTTGGGAGCAAGCCCATATAAGTGCCCCCATAGCAAGCCACTTGCTATAGGGGCACTCGGAGGAAGGAAGGAGCGATGGCAGGGGATACCACAAGAGGAGAATCAGTGATGCTCTGCAATACCATTACACAGAGCAGGTAAGTATAACATGTTTATTATTATGAAAAAAAAAAAAATCCTTTTAGAATCACTTTAAAGCTAAATACATTCCTGGTGAATGAAAACAAAAGGTGGACAGTTCAGGTCCACCTGTCAGTTTTATCGGTGGACCTAAATGGGCACTCCATGCAAGTCTATGGTGCGACGGATGTCAGTGGTGACCATGTCCGCTGACATTCGATCAGATCGGATGAGATCTGATGAAAACGGACATGCTGTCCGTTTTTGTCCGATCTCTCTATAGGAATCAGCGACGCTCGACAGGCCCCTCCCCGCTCAGTGAGCAGAGAGGAACCTTTCATCCGCCGGCTCAGTGGAAATCAATGGAGAGATCTCCCGCTGAGCTGGCGGACTCTGCTGTAACCGATCCGCCCCGTGTGGAAGGGGCCTTATACCGCGTACACACGATCAGAATTTCCGTCAACAAAACCGGGTTTTTTTTTTTTACCGTCGGATGTTGGCTCAAACTTGTCTTGCACACACACGGTCGCACAAATGTTGCTCGGAAATTCCGATGGTCAAGAATGCGGAGACGTACAACACTACGACGAGCCGAAAAAAATTAAGTACAATGATTCCGAGCATGCGTTGAATTGATTCCGAGCACGCGCAGCACTTTTGTGCGTCGGAAATGGCTACACACGGTAGCCATTTCCGACGGCAATAAGAACTTTTGCCGTCGGAAAAATAGAGAACCAGCTCTCAATCATTTGTTGTTGGAAATTCCGAGAGCAAATGTCCGATGGAGCCTACACACGGTCGGAATTTCCGATGAAAAGCTCACATCGAACATTTGTTGTCGGAAATTCCGACCGTGTGTACGCGGCATTAGCCTCCGTTCACATTGTGCATTGCAAAGTCAGGTGTCGCACATATGTGCATTTGTGTGTTGTAATGCTTTGCGCATAGGGCAGCCAATTTATTTTAATATATTGCGTTACATGTGACAAACGCAGCACAGAAGCTCTTTTTTGAGGTTTGAGCCTAGGGCGGTTTTTAAATCGTGCTTTTTCCCGCGCTTGGCACATTTGCTATTAGTAATAAATGCCACTACAAAAACCAACTTGCATTTTTCTTTTGTGTGTTTTTCTGAATGTGCACAAAATGTCATAATTTTTTGTGCGTTCACATATTAGACTAGTGTGAATTTGTCTTTACAGTTTGTTTTCTTTAAAAAGCAATCAGTCTGCTTAGAAAAGCCTGTCCCCTGCCAGCATGCTGCACAGAATCTTCTCTCTGGGTGGAAGTGGTGATCGCTCTGCAGAGGTTTGGCATGCCCCTGCTGAGTCCAACCTATAGCTCTGCAATCCGCAAAAATCTTGTTACCTGCTGATTGGAGACTTCAAGCTTTGACCCAGTAGGGGGCATGTTAGAGTTTTGCAGAGAGACCACTGAGCCCACAGAGAACAAGAGTCCTTCTCTGCAGCCACTGGCAGGGAACAGACCTTTCTACTCAGGCTGTGGCTGCTTTTTAAAGACAACCAACTAGAAGACTTTGCTCGCCTTTTTGTTTTTAATTAACCTAGATTACATTGGGCTGATTTAAACTGGAAGTTTAATTAGTCTTCAAAACTCCTGTCAGATTTTTTTTACATTGTGTGCGCCCACAAAATATAGCACATGCATTCTGGTATTAACAAGCCTTTAAAGGAAAACTGTAATGCCGCATACACACGACCGTTTTTAATGTCATTGAAAAAAACGACGTTTTTCTCTACGTGATTCTTCTCAAGCCTGCCTTGCCTACACACTATTATGAAAAGAAATGCTCGAGCAAAGCGCAGTGACGTACGAAATGCACGACGGCACTATAAAGGGGACGTTCCATTCGGATGGCGCCACCCTTTGGGCTGCTTTTGCTGATCCTTGTGTTAGTAAAGTTTGGTGAGAGACGATTCGCGCTTTTCAGCCTCATGCTCTTCAGTCCATTACAGCGTGATGAATGTGCTATCTCCATTATGAACGCTAGTTTTACCAGAACGAGCGCTCCCGTCTCATCACTTGCTTCTGAGCTTGCGCGTGAAAAACGACGAGAAAAATTAGAGCATGTTCCAAATTTTTAATGCCCATTTTTCACGTCGTGAAAAATGCTCTGGAGCCCACACACGATCGATTTTAATGACCAAATAAAAAAATGGCATTTTTCTCGTCATGAAAAACGGTCGTGTGTACGTGGCATTAAGGTAACAATGAGAACTGCCATTTCTGACAAGTTTTTAAAGCTCATCTAAGAAGCCAAAATATATTGCAGCATACTCATCCTAATGCCCCATACACACGATCGTTTTTCATGCCGTTAAAAATGCCATTTTAAAAAATGGCCATTAAAAATGATCGTGTGTATGCTCCAGAGCATTTTTAACGACGTGAAAAACTGCCATTAAAAATTTCGAACATGCTCTATTTTTTCACGTTGTTTTTCATGTCGTTTTTTTTAACGACGTGAAAAACGATAGTGTGTATGCTTTCACGAGGTGAAAAAAAAAACGCGCATGCTCAGAATCAAGTATGAGACGGGAGCGCTCGTTTTGGTAAAGCTAGCGTTGGAAATAGATATGGCACATTCGTCACGGTGGAATTAATAGCATAGCTTTAATGCTGCGCATTCCGTTCTTCTTTTGATAATGCTTAAACAATTACCTTCTTTTGCTAATGACATTGAGAGCTATGCCAAACTTGTTCCTAAAGTAATTCCTAATTGATTTAATGATAGAAAAATATTCTTTTTAAGCCACATCTCCCTCCTAAATTCATGAATAAATGTAAAGATCACATTTTTTTATTTTTTTAATTTTAGAAGTTTATTTTAGTAATTAAGTTTGCTTAATTTTTTTTTTGGGGCCTTTTTTTTGGGGAATTTTGCATAAATTATTCTTGTGTAAAGTTACCACACCAACCTTCAAAATGTGTCTCATTTTGCCTCAAGGAGGTTTGTGTCCCTTGTTAATAACAATAATATTATTTGAAATGTCCCTGCCTACTCCCTAGCAAACTCTCTTTTGAAATACAAATGACATAGTCAAGTATTTTAAGACAAAAAAAAAATCCTTTATTTAGGAACATAACAAATTAAAGGGGAAGACAGCACTGGAGAGCCTGCTTGCATTTGTGCATCCTTTGGACCCCACAACAACCATCCAAGATGTGAAAACCAAACTATTGATTTAAAGAAAACAAAAAGGAGCCCTATCTTGTCTTGAGCTCCCAGAGGTCAGGAGCCACAGCAGATAAGTCATATATGTCCCCAGTCTGTGGTACTACAGCAGGCATTATTTTTTCCTCTTCCTTGTAGCCTTCTCTCCAGCCTTCTCTGCAGCCTTGATTGGTTTCTTCCTCGGAGGCTGGGGATCAGGAGGAGAGGTTGTGGCAGGAGGAGTAGTAGGAGGAGGAGGAGGAGGTGGAGGAGTAGGGACAACCTCCGTGATGTCGGTGAACTTGGTGAGTTCACCGAGCAATCCCTTGTTAATTACCTTCAGGAGAAGGGGCTCACTATAGAGCTTTTGCCGCAAGTTCATTTGGCCTAGCTTATGTGCGAGGACTGCGGCAAAGCCCTCCTCAGCAGAGGGTGCCTCTCTGAGGGCCGCTGTAGCCTCTTTGATGAACGCTCTTGTTTCCTCTTCCACCTGCCTACCTCTCCTTGGCCCTCGTGGTTTCATTATCAGGGGAGGCATCTGGGCTCTTGTGCTGGGCCCAGCCTCCTCCTGGGTGCCACTGGGGCCAGCCTCCTCCTGGGTGCCACTGGGCCCTGCCTCCTCCTGGTCCCCAACATCACCCTCTTCCTGGCTCTGCTCTGGCTGTAAAAAAAGAAAGGGACATTATTTATTTTTTGCCACCATCAATCACACACATTGTTCACCTCCAGACATTTTTTAATTGAATGTCAAAAGGTAGTAATTTTGCATTGATTCCACCTCCTGATATTGTTGCCTTGTCCCCCTCAAATTTGACCACTACTGTATCTTGCTCTTTAAATACTCTTTTTTTATTAACATTGAATACATAACAATACTAACAATTTTAAATCATCACTTTTGTAACATATAAATGTAGATATCAATACTTTACCTGGCTCCATATATCCAAATCTGCCTCCTCAAGGACCTCATCTTGATCCTCAGTGGAAGCCAGAGCAGGGTTGCTAGGAAGGCTGGAGGGCTGGCTGCAAGGAAGGCTGGAGGGCTGGCTGCAAGGAAGGCTGGAGAGCTGGCTGCAAGGAAGGCCGGAGGGCTGGCTACAAGGAAGGCTGGATTGACCTCTGGGGGGAAGGGTGGACAGCGATTCCCACACTTCCAGCTGGTCATCCAGGAAAGATAACTTGCTGTAGTACCACAGACTGGGTTTATAAACCTTATCTGCTGCAGCACCTGACCTCTGGGACTTCAGGACCATATTCCTCTGGGTCCTGTATGTCCCCCTGATGGTAGCAATTTTGGTTTTCACATCTTGGAGAGTTGTTGTGGGTATCTGTGTTTGCACAAATGCAAGCAGGCTCTCCAGTGCTGCTGTCCTGGCCACTTTATTTTTATTTCCACCACTTTTTGTCTGCCAAAGGATAGGGAGGTCTTTCCATTTATCAATGAACTCCCCCATAAAGTCAGGGTTTTTGAAACTATTCATTCTCTCTGTAAAATCAAGCAACAAGAAAAGACATATCTTTCAGGCAACATTCATCAAATCAGCATTTTTGACAGATTTTCAGGCCCAAAATCTCCTCTGATGAAACCCAAATCCTTCAAAACGTATGTACCTTGGTCAACACGTTCGTTGCTAACTCCCTCTCCCGGCAAATGAACGTATTTTTGACACATGGATCTTCACTTGATATACACTGCGCATGCGTGAAACTCTGCACGCTTTTCCCGCCCCCGACGTTCGACATTGTACTTTCCCCGCCCCTTCTCGCTCGGCGTAGTGCTTAACAACATGGCGGAGACACAGGTGGCTGAGATTACCTCTACAGAGGAGGAAATTCCAGAGGAGCCCAAATCCCGATCCAGGAGATATAAGGCATCCAACATGTCATTCGAGGAAATGGTGGAAATGGTCGCCATTTTGAGGAGGGAGGATTATGATGCCAAGCATGGGCCGTATAAAAGACCTAATCTTGTCAAGACAAAAATTATGGGCAAAGTGGTCAAAACTCTTCACAAAAAATTTGGGGTGTGCAGAACGAAGGAACAGCTCAGAAAACGATGGTCTGATCTCAAGTTGCTGGAGCCCGACCAATACAAAAGAATCAAAGTTATAGGAAAAAGTAAGTACTTTTTCTTCATTTTCCCTGCTAAAGATTATTACTTGTATTAAGTCGTGTATATTTTGACTTTGAAAGTTTTTATCTTTCACTGTACTATATCAATGTTCGTCCGCACACTAAACGGACGTAGTAAACCTCTTTCTCCGTCCAGTTCCTAAAACGATGTTTTTGGATCATCCAGTGTGAACACACATTTTTTGTATTTGGTTTTGGGGAGCAAAATTGGTAACCAATTTGCTTTATATTTAGAATCCAAATGACATTTTTATTTATGAAAAAGGGTAGGCATTGTAATGTTAAGGGACAGAATGCTCAGCAGCTGCTTAAACATCTGAACGGAGTAGTACAAGTGTGGGACCAAACCCCTAAATTTTTAGGGTGTCACACACAGGTGATCCTGTGTATATACTTTGGGGTGTTACAATGGGTCAAACTTTGTTTCAAAAAGTATATGCTCTGGTTTTGGCAATGTATCCAATCATGTGTTTCGGTTGTCACTGAGGGTACATTTAAATATGGACCACACTTCCAAATAATATTTAGAAATCTCTTTTTCTTGTTTTTTTGTGTCCCAAAAATTATTAGTTACTAATGAAACTCTACCTTTTATTGCAATCTCCATAGGGCTTCAAAAAGCTATGTCAGATGAGCCTAGAAATCCAACACCTTCAACAATACCCCCAGAAACACATGATGGAGAAGAACGTGAAGTTGTGGAAGTGGAAAGTGGCACCACAAGAGGTCAGTGTCAAACCAGGCAGATGCAGGTTAATAGATGTAGGCCTACATATTCTATACTACATGATTTTTTTTTTGTTTAGGTGCAGTTCTGGCCGGAGAGCCCGAAATGTTTACACATCACAGTGCCCAGATCCTGATCCAATACCTCATGGTCTGCTGTCGTGACCTTGAAAAAATAAAGGGAGACTTGATAGAGATCAGGCAAAATACCAAGCGGGTTGAGGAAAAGCTACAAAAAATAATGGCTGTGCTTGGGCGTGTATAATGTTTGAACACCAAAGAACGTTGAACTTGCTGTATTTTGGCAGGATTGTTTTTGTTTTAAGCTTGATAACGAATAGTACATGTTTACTTTTTCACGTTTTTTAATTTTGTATTTTTATTATGCATGGCTGTTCATGCGTTTTAAGCCAAAAAATATTTTAAGAACATATACACTTCAAAGGAAGTTTCCTCAAAAATAATAAAAAAAGGTATTTTCTTAACCCTAATTTGTGGCTTCATTATGTAAATGTTGTGCAAAGTGAACTAAACAATGTTTTGTGTTTACACTGACAATGTTTTGTGTTTACACTGACAATGAAGGCTAATTAAGAATGCAAAATACACATGGCAATACAAGTGCCTTAGGTAAAACGACGAGAAACCAAAAAGAATATAAAATGAAAACACCTAAACAATATTTGGTTAAAAAAAAGGATTTATTTTTTAAAATCATAAGGTTAAAATTCATCAGGCATATCAATGGCCCCCCTACCCACAAAATAATCGACATATTGTTGACGGACCTCACGTCCGGTTTGGGGGGCCAAGCCTGGACGGCCAGCTTCCAGGGCCACAAGATTTTCCGCTTCAAATAATGAGGCCTCAGGCCCAGTCAAAGTCAGATAATTGCTTGAATGCACCCGGAGATAATTATGGAGCACACAACAAGCCATTACAACATGGTTCCATTTGTAAGGGGCAAGGTGGATGGAGGTGAGGAACAGGCGGAATCTGTTGGCCATGATGCCAAAGGCATTTTCCACCACCCTTCTTGCTCTGGCCAGACGATAGTTGAACACCCTCCTCTCAGGGGTGAGGGTGCGTTGCGGGAATGGCCTCATCAAATGGGGACCCAGGCCAAACGCCTCATCCGCCACAAAGACAAATGGGAGTCCCTCCACATTCTGCTCCGCTGGTGGCAAGGCCAGCTGATCCAAAAGGAGGCGTTCCCCCAAACTCCGTCTGTGCAAAGACTCCTCCATCAGACATCCTACCATTCTTGCCAACGTCCACATAGAGGAATTCGTAGGTGGCCGACACCACTGCCATCATGACGATGCTGTGGAACCCCTTATAGTTATAATAAAAGGATCCCGAATGGGGTGGTGGGACGACCCAAACATGTTTGCCGTCGATGGCCCCTCCACAGTTCGGAAAGTTCCATCGTTGGGCAAACTCAGATGCCACATTCTGCCATTCATGTGGCGTAGAAGGGAACTGTGGAATTAAATACAAAAAAAAATTAATACTTTGAGACAGAAACCTTGAAAGCAGATTTAAGAAAACCATTCATGGCCAACATTGGGAGAAAACGAAAATGTAAAACATTATTAGTAAGCAATAACAAACCAAAAAAAAAACACCAACAAAAAAATGGGGGGGTTGAAGATGAGTTGGGGAGATCACAAATGAAGGCTGTAGCACTCTGTATGAATTATTGAAAAATGTAACATTCCTAGGCAATCTTTAGGGGGCGTTTAGGGTAAAGCACTACGATGGAGCATAGATTAAAATACATGGAAATGACTAGGCAAGGTGGGTATGGCCCCAGGATAGCATGCTGGAGAGGTTAGGTAAGGCAAATTTAAATGTAGGCCTAATAAAAACATTCCCAAAAATAAATAACCATGTGGAGAAAGGGGACATTCCCTGCAGCTAAGAATCATGGGAATTAGGGACTGCTAATAAACCCAAAATAAAAAATAAAACAAAGAAATACATACAATGTGAGCTTTGAAATAAGACCACTTACCTTAATATAGTCCTCCTGCAAAACTTGAAGGATGGCAGAACACGTCTCTGGTATAATGATACCCAGAGCCTGAGGGGATATGCCTGTGGAGAACTTTAGGTCCTGCAGGCTTCTCCCAGTCGCCAGGTATCGCAACGTGGCAATGAGCCTCTGCTCAGCACTGATGGCTTCCCTCATAACGGTGTCCTGCCTGATAATGTAGGGGGACACCAAAGCCAACAGATGCTGAAATACGGGGTCAGACATCCTGAGAAAATTCCTGTAGTCCTCAGGATTATTCTCCCTGATCTCCCGCAACAAAGGCATATGACAGAACTGGTGCCGCTGGAGCAACCAATTCTTGGTCCATGAACTCCTCCTCACCCTGTTCATGGCCTGGAGTCGGGATACAGCATGAACCCCGGCACCAACTACAGCACGAACTCTACGACGAGTACGTAGCCGCAACATGGCTAGATAACGGTCGGCAGCTCAGCACGAACTAGAAGAACGAACGGAAGAACAGCAAGGCCTATGAAGAACAAGCTGAAAAACAGGAACGAGCAGACAAGAACGCACTGAATAAACAGATACGAACTGACTACAAGCACTGCAAGACAGATACGAACCCACAGGCACAAACTGAACTCCACAAAACGATCTTCAAAGCACGAAGACTGAAAAGCGCGAATCGTCTCTCACCAAACTTTTACTAACACGCGGTAACACGAAATTAGCAAAAGCGTCCCAAAGGGTGGCGTCATTAGAACGGAACTTCCCCTTTATAGTGCCATCGTACGTGTTGTACGTCACTGCGCTTTGCTTGAACGTTTTTTAAAATGATCGTGTGTACGCAAGACAGGCTTGAGAGGAAACATGAAAAAAAACGACGTGAAAAACGTCGATAAAAAAAATGGCATGAAAAACTATTGTGTGTACGCGGCATTAGATGTGGTGGCTGCATACGTTTTTTTTTTCTTTTTTTTAGGTTGTTTTTGTTTTATTTTCACCTGGTAATCTTGCGCTAAACATACTTGCTATTCCTAGGTGGCTACATTCACTCCACTAACTTGTCACCTAGGCTGGACTTCAAACACCTGTTCCTCTTTTCAGTTCCTTTTATATGGGGTGGGGTATATGTGATTCAAGTATAACAAAGGGAAAAACTTTTTTTTCATTTTGGATAGCAAAAAGTGGGTTATAAAACTTTTTTTTTTTTTTGCCACTTCTGTCCCATTGGGGAGATTTCTCTTTACTTTCTGTCCCATAACCAAAATAAGAAGTGAGAGGAAATCCATCCAAAGTGAGGGAATCCCTGACTGTCGCCAGAATTATGCCGCGTACACACGATCGGAAATTCCAACAACAAATGTCCGATGTGAGCTTTTGGTTGTAAATTCCGACCGTGTGTAGGCTCCATCGGACATTTGCTGTCGGAATTTCCGCCAACACAAGATTGAGAGCAGGTTCTCTATTTTTCCGACGGAAAAAGTTCTTATCGGAAATTCCGACGCACAAATAAACACGCATGCTCAGAATCAAGCAGAAGAGCTGAACTGCCTATTGAACTTCATTGATCTCGGCTCGTCGTACGTCTAGTACGTCACCGCATTCTTGACGTTCGGAATTTCCGACAAGATTTGTGTGACCGTGTGTATGCAACACAAGTTTGAGCCAACATTCCGTCGGAAAAAAATCCACGGTTTTGTTGTCGGAATTTCCGATCCATTAGTGTGCCCTTTGGAAGATTTCCCTTGTATTCCTGTTTTGGGGACAACCAAAAATGTGGGATTTTCTTTCTTTTCTCAATAACAGGGGCACAGTTTGGCATCTTCGCGTTGGGTGCCAGGTGACCTTGCCCCAGCATTGAATTTATATGTATTCGTCTATGTTTTTTATGTTATGTGTATATTTCTTTGGACAAACAAGCAAATCAAATTTTTGTTAATTTATGTTAAACAGTTTTGTTTTTTTCTGGTTTTATATTAGAACTTGTCTCTCTCTCATTGTTAAAAGAAGAAAATGCTTTACTTTTTGACATTTTTTAAAGCAGAACTAACAGGCTAACAGCTAAAACATCGTATGAAAACTGCCTGCTGATAGGTTCTAAAGCCTTGTACACATGGTCGGACTTCAAACAAACTTTTCCGTGGATTTTTGTCCGAAGGGAGTTGGCCGGGAACACCCATAGCATACACACGGCAGAACATTTCTGCAAACTTTCCCAAAACGTTCCCAACATCACGTGGTTTTTCTGCTCTTTACCGCCACCCTTTGGTCAACTTCTGCTATTGTTGGTTGATTTTAACATTGGTTCTGGGTATGTGTGTTTGTACTTCGGACAAAAGTCTGATGGATTTCTGTACCCACGGCAGGACTTTGCACCGTAGGACTTTTGTTGCCGAAAAGTTTGTCCATTTGCAGAGCAAACTTTTGTCCGATGAAAAACGAAAAAGTTTGTCCGATGGAGCGGATACACGGTAGGATTTTTTTGAAAACGTGTGTATGGGGCTTAACTCTGTGATTCAGGCACCCCCTACTAGCCAGGGCTGAACAACTTTCAGATCATAATGCAGTTAAGTAATGCAGCCTAGTTCAGGGCCCAAGCCTTTAATTGGATAATGAAATTCAGCAGGATGCTGATGAGATTATCCTTCTGCTTTCACCATCTGTAGACATGTTCCCTGGGCCAGACTGACAGCATTGGCTGAGATTAGTTACATGACCTTTGGAGTCTGAAGCCTCGTACACACGACCGAGTTTCTCGGCAAGAACCAGCAAGAAACTTGCTGGCAGAGCTTTCTTGCCGAGTAACTCGGTCGTGTGTACGCGGCTATCAGGTTTCTCGTCAAGAAAACCGACAAGAATCTCGACGAGAAAAATAGAGAACCTGCTCTCTATTTTCTCGTCGAGATTCTTGTCAGCATGTTTCTCGACGAGAAAAGTGTGTGTGTGTGTACACTTACCTTTCGCCGTGAAAACCCGCGCATGCTCGAAATGACTTTGACGCATGCGCGGTAGCTTCCTAGGAATAGGTAGGGTGTAGCAAGATGGCGGCGACGGCATCGAATGTGACGAGCGCACGCTTGTCGTAGTCGATGACGTCACCACGTTCGCTCCATTCAAAGAACCACGGGTTCTTTGAATGGAGCATCTGTACACTCGGCCGAGACAAGTTTCTTGTCCAAGAATCTCGTCAAGAAAAACAACGTGTTTTTTCTTGACGAGATTCTCGGTCGTGTGTACGAGGCCTAAGTGCTGCTGTGCAGAGGACTACAGAAGACTGATATCAAGTTGTATGTGGATATTTATTTTAGTTTTATGTAAAAGTAAAAAATACAAATTTAATAAATACTTGACAGTAAGTAACCTTTTAGAAAATAAAGTATTGTGTATCACCACATGATGGTAATGTGGATACAGAGTAATTTGTATGCCAACGTCCTAAATAGATTGGAGTTATTTCTCTACAAGATCATAGACTCTTATTAGGCACACCTGTACAAATTAGATAGAAAAAATATAATTTTTTATTTAGACATGATTAAAAAACAACATTGTTGACATACATATTAAAAACATAGGGCCGGGGGGGCGTGGCCTGACATAGCATGGAGTAGGACGTGCATGATTTGAGCTCCGTCCAATACTCCTGTACAGCCCATCCTGCGCTTCAGTATCATCCTGCACCAGCCCAGCGGGACCCCCTGGGGACCCTGAACATCCGTGGCCGCAAATCCACCGTCCTCCGCTCGTACGGCGGCCTCCGCAGGGCCGCGATCCCGATCGCGGGTGCCGCATTTAGGAAAGCCTGCGGCTTCGGCCTAGCTCTGGAAGTCGGCGGCCATCTTGCTCCACCCGACCTGCTGCCTGTGCTGCTTCCTGGCCCTCCTGCTTTCAGGTAACAGCCTGCAGGGGCCCACCGAGACCCCCTGAGGACCCCACACACCCACAGAGGCGGATCTATCAGCCTCTGACTGCGCGGCCGCCGCATTCAGGAAAGGCCCCGGCTTCAGCCTAGTGCTGGTCGGCGGCCATCTTGCTTCACCCGGCCTGCTGACTAGTGACTCTTCCCGGCCCACCAGCCCTTCAGCTCCCTACCATCCGGTATAGCCTGAGCTGCCTGCTTTGGAGGGGGGAGGGATCACAGCGGATACCTGCCATGACTCCGCCAAAAACGCCAAAGGCCACCCTGGCGAAATTGGACCAGTACCGCCGCCAGGAGGAGGAAAGAGATGGCGGCGCCACAGGTGGTGAGCAGGACGCTACGGGAGGCGACACAGCTAAACTGCTCGAGGCGATCACATACTGCCGGACGTCCCTGACGGCGCAAATAGAGGGGGTCAAGGTGGACCTTTCACTCATGCGACAAGACTTCCAAAAACTTTGTGAGAGTGTCACGCCAGCCGAAACCCGCATTGGAGAGGTGGAGGACACCGTTACGCCGCTCCAAGTCAGCTCGGATCGAATGCAGCTCCAAATCAATCAGATTCTAAGCAAGCAAGATGATATGGAAAATAGGCTCCGGAGGTGCAACCTCCGTTTCATCGGGCTCCCCGAGGGAGCTGAGGGCAAAGATCCTACCACCTTCTTGGAGAAACTCCTTGTTGACACCTATGGCCGTGAGGTCTTCTCCCCCACCCTGGCGGTGGAGAGGGCCCATCGTATGCCTGCCAGATCTCCTCCTCAGGGGGCTCCCCCCCCCGCACGTTTATAGCAAAATTCTTGAACTACAAGGATAGAGATGCGGCGCTGCGCATGGCCAGGGAAAAAGGTAACATCCACCTTGGAAACTCCAAGATCGCTATCTTCCCCGACTTTTCTGCCGAGGTGCAGCGCCGCCGCCAAGGCTTCATGGAGGCGAAGAGGAGGCTTCGGATACAACATCTTAAATACTCTATGCTATTTCCAGCTCGTCTTAGAGTCTAAAGGGACGGCCGTGTGTTCTTCTTTGAGGATCCTCAGGAAGTCATTGCCTGGTTAGAGCGTCCGGGGCCCGCCAGAGGGGCGGCGGAGTGACCTAACCGAGCATGTTCATCAGCACTATTGATTGCCTGTCATCATCACCAGCACATTATACGCCGCAGCGGGAGTCTGCAAATCCTGGTATGTTACCCCCTTTTGTTGTCTCCCCTTTACTGCCCGCGGCGCATACCCTATTGCTCCTTACCCCTAGGACCCCCTTTTGCCTTCCCCTGCTATAATCCTCTTTCAATTGTAACCTGCAGAGGGGGTCTCCCATACTCAGGGCCCCCACTGACTGGTTGATCCATGTAACTACCCTGGAGACTGTAATTGCGGAGCACAATCAGTCCTACACTCCACATGCCTAACACAGCGAATTTTCACCCCCCAGCAACCGGAACACACATCTCTTTATTATGTGACTGCGGAACTTTATATACCATCGACCCCGCACTGTACTTCTGGTTCACAGTACAAGAAGAGCCTGTTGCTCTTTATTTGCGGGCATTGGATCTTCCACACCTCCCGTGTGAGGCGATCGCTGCAGATCTTTTACATAACAGCAAGATATTTTGGTTTTATCTGCTACCGGTTGTTACTTTCTTTTGGTTTTGGGAACATACCCGCATCAGTTGGGGAAGATGCAGGGTGGGGAGGGGGGAGGTTCGTTTTTTCTTGATGGAATGCAATGCAACGAAGTGCATGCTAACATTGATACTGCATAGATGGCAAACCTTGTATTCATGTAATGCTACTGTCCCACGATATGTTTTAATGTTTGAATTATGGCATCGATAAAACTGCTCGCTTGGGGGCAAGGTAAAGAGATCTGCAGTTTTCTCATTTCTCAAAAAACAACGAGCCGACATTGTGGTGTTAGTTGAGACACACGTTGAGGGTCGGCTCCAGATGGCACTCCGCCGGCCATGGATCGGGTGGGCATATCATTCATCCCACTCGTCCCACACCCGCGGAGTCTCAGTTTTGATTGCCATGACGGTACATTTTGAGCTGTGTGATGTTCAGTCGGACCCACAGGGGCGCTATGTCTTTCTTTTGGTTAAATTGTATGGTGAACCTTTCCTACTGATGGCATTCTATGTACCTCCACCATTTAATTCTACTATAGTCACAGAGGGCTTGCTATGTATGACTCGTCATCCTTCGATTCAGGCGGTGTGGCTGGGGGATTTTAACGCTACGTTGAACCCTACATTAGACAAACTGTCGCCCTCACCATTATCTACTACAGCTCCAACCCACACTAGATTCTCCCGACTTATCTCTTCCTTTAATCTCACTGACACCTGGCGTTTTAAATTCCCGCTCACCCGAGCTTACTCCTGTTTCTCAACTACCCATAACACCATGTCCCGTATAGATTTTAGATTTATTTCTAGTACCCTTGCCGCAAGATTACTGGGAGCTGAATTTTCCCCCAGATTACTTTCAGACCATAGCCCATATTTCATTAGCCTCTCCATCCCATTAGACAAACCGCCCCGTACGTGGCGCCTGAATCAGTTTTGGCTCACCCTGTTGTCGGAGGATGACGAGCTTGGTAACAGTTGGAGAACTTACTTTTTAGAGAATGACGGATCTGCATCCCCAGACGTAGTATGGGAAGCCTTCAAACTACATGCACGTCTGACTCTGACCTCCTTTATCAACAGGCTGAAGGCTAATTCATCAGCCGTACTGGACGGGGCAATGCGGGATCTGTCCTCCTCTGAACAGGGATACATGTCGAACCCCTCTCCTGCTGGAGCTGCCCGACTCAGGTTACAAACCAGGGTAGTCAATCAGCTACAACACGAGACGGCCAGGAAAAAACTTTTCTTTGCCAGACAAAAATTGTATGAACATGGGGAGAGAGCGGGTAAACTGTTGGCCTACTTAGCACATAGTGAGGATAGACCCCCTACTGTCATTTCCCTCACTGGTCCTAATGGGGAAAAGATTACGGAACCCCAGGCTGTCACTTCCAAATTTAGGAACTTCTTTTCTCAACTCTATACGTCCCAGGTTTCTACCACTGACTCTCAATTGGAAGATCTACTGGCGGAAATCATCTTTCCACAGCTAGACGATGCCCAAATGGCTATGCTAGACGCACCTCTTACACTCGACGAAATAACCACAGCGATTGGGAGCTTCGCCAAATCCAAGGCCCCGGGTTCAGATGGGTTGCCCATAGAATTTTACGCCCAATACATCGAGATACTTGCCCCCAAGTTATTGTCCCTCTTCAACCATCTATTTGACAATTTCACCTTACCCCCATCGATGGGCGAGGCGGTAATTATCCTCATACCTAAGCCAGGCAAGGACCCGGGCCTCCCGGAATCTTATAGACCAATATCGCTCCTCCAGGTAGACATAAAGATTCTGACTAAAGTACTTGCCCTATGCCTTAACCAAGTGATTCTAACCCTGATCCATGCTGACCAAGCTGGATTTATGCCGGGGCGTAACACCTCCTTCAACCTCAGAAAATTGTATATTAACTTACAAGCGACACATACTAATGTTGGGTCCAGGGTGGTGGTGGCTTTGGATACTGCCAAGGCCTTTGACTCAGTGGAGTGGCGGTACCTTTGGGGATGCCTCCGTGGCTTTGGTTTTGGACCTAAATTTATTAAGTGGGTTCAATTATTATATCTGGCACCCAGGGGTAAAGTAGTGGCCAACGGGAGGGCCTCCCAGGCATTTGACTTATCTAGGGGCACTAGACAGGGCTGCCCACTGTCTCCGCTCCTCTACGCCTTGGCGGCGGAGCCCCTTGCAATCTCCATTAGAGAGGACCCCGAGATTCAGGGTCTTTGCGTTGGTTCCCTGACTGAAAAAATTAGCTTATACGCAGGCGACACGCTACTATACCTGGCCGACTCTGCCACATCTCTTCGGAAGGCGTTACATACGATTGAACACTTTGGTCAGTTCTCTGGCCTTAAAATGAATTGGGAGAAATCTCAAATATTGCCTATGGATAGTTTCCCTTCTCCCAAGCTACAGGCACAGTTACCACTCCAGCGAGTGAACACTATCAAATATCTTGGAGTATTGGTGAATAGAACACCGGCTGACTATATATCCCTGAACATAGAACCCCTTTTCGATCTCATCAAGTCTAGAACCCAGGTATGGGCGAGACTACCGCTCGGTGTGTGGGGCCGCATTAACATTGTTAAAATGATATTATTTCCTAAAATATTGTATATACTCTGGCACACACCCGTATACTTACCCTTGAAATTTTTCAAGTCAATGGAGGCCATACTCAAGACATTTATTTGGGGTACCAACAGACACAAGCTGGCCTGGAGAGTCCTTAAGAACCCTACTGACCTAGGTGGAACAGCCCTCCCTGACTTAAATCTTTATTACCTTGCGTCCCAACTGTCTCAACTATACCACATAGATAAAACCGACAGACTCAGATTCCTCACCCTCCTCTGTCCACAGTGGGCACAACTGACCACTGACCCACTCACTGCAATTGCAGTGGGACATAGTGGGAATAACTCCAATAGAGACCGTGGGTCCCTGTTGTACCAATATAGGAGCGTATGGGACATCACCACTAAAACATTAACGACCCCTAAACACAACAATTATACCCCCTTATGGCACAATAGACTACTCTCAGAGTTTCTCTTGATCCCTGACACAGAGATATGGTGCGAATATGGAATATATTATTTGCACCACATAATTTCCGATGGCACACTTAAAAACTTTGAGGACCTCCAAAATGAGTTCCTACTGCCCAATTCTATGCTTTTTAGATTCTTCCAGGTGCGTCACACAGCCCAAGCTCAGTTTCCCCAGCCTTTGCCACAATCTACACCCAATGTTATTATGGCAGTGGTTAAGGGTGTGGACCCGCGAAAGCTGATCTCTGATTTTTATATCATGCTTCTCACCCCATCATCTACCACGCTAGCTTACAGCCTTAAACCAAGATGGGAAAGAGAGGTGGGCCCACTGGAGGATGAGGAGTGGAGTGAAGCACTTGACTCGTGCAAGACTGTATCCCCCAAGCTCTCTGACAGGCTGACCCAGTTACGTGGCGCACCGAGCGCATCTCACCCCCCTAAGAATCGCCCGCTTTAGACGACAGTTTTCTACCTTGTGCACAATGTATAACCAAGCGACGGGCACATTCTTCCATCTACTCTGGGCGTACCCGGTCCTTCAGGGTCTGTGGAAGCAGATTGTTGACTTCCTCCATGATGACATGGGATCCCCATTGACCCTGGACCCCAAACAATGCTTACTGGGGATATTCCCCGACTCTGAGATGGACAAATTCACTAAAACATTCTTGCATGAAACATTGTTTAATGCTAGAAAAATTATAGCCAGACCGTGGATGAGACCCACTCCCCCCAGCTTCAACGATTGGAAACTAGATATAAATAACACTCTTCCCTACAAAAAGTTCATATACATCAACAGAGGTTGTCCAGATAAGTACTACAAAATCTGGGATCGATGGCTTGAGTCCGCAGACACATGCACTGATGGTCCGTAATACTATACATCCTTCTAGCGTGCAATTCCATGAATAGCGTGGACATAGGGTTTTCCACTTATTGATAGTCACTGAATCCAGTGTTCAATCTGAACAAGTTTTTTGATCTCCTGTGCCTATATATGTATAAGCCACATTTCTTTGTTTTATGCATTTCTCCAGTATTGCCTTGTAACTTGCAGAATTATGTTCCAAATGTAAATTGTTCAATAAAAACTTTTTTTTCAAAAAAAAACAAGATTGGTTAAACCTCAAAAAAAAAAAAAAACATAGGGCCAGCCCTAACCTGGGACCATCATCCCAGGTGGCACTTTCAGGGGGGCGGCAAATTGCTGCTCGCCAGCCAGCCCATTCCGCCCGCTCCGCTGCTGATCCCACTGTGAGGAGCCCGGCGCAGAAGTGAAAGGAGCGTGCAAACAGAACAGGGGAACAGTCAGCAGGCGGGACAGTCGGCAGGTGAGTGGGCTTGCTGGCCAATCAGCAGGCCAGTGGGCGGGGGAGCAGAGAGATGACATCATCTCTCACCGCCCGCCGCCTGCTCACCGACCGCCTGCCCTGCATCACTGCAGTTCTGCCCTCACTGTGCAGTCGCGGGCAGCAGAGAGATTATATCATCTCTCTGCTGCCTGCCTTTACTATGGGACACAGCAAGTGGCAACAGGTGGCGGGTGACGTCGTGGCAAGTGACAATCTGCAGCGTGTGGCAGGTGATGTTGTGGCAAGTGACAATCCGCAATGTGTGGCAAGGGACAATCCGCTACGTGTGGCAGGTGACGTTGTTGCAAGTGACAATCTGCAACGTGTGGCAAGTGACAATCCGCTACTAATGGCAGGTGACGTCGTTGGAAGTGACAATCTGCAACGTGTGGCAAGTGACAATCCGCAACGTGTGGCAAGTGACAATCCACAATGTGTGACGTCGTGGTAAGTGACAATCCGCAACGTGTGGAAGGTAACGTCATGGCAAGTGACAATCCGCAACGTGTGGCAGGTGGCATCGTGGCAAGTGACAATCCGCAATGTGTGGCAAGTGACAATCCGCAATGTGTGGCAAGTGACAATCCGCATCTGGTGACAGGTGACGCGGCAAGTGACAATCCGCATCTGAAGGCAGGTGACGTTGGCAAGTGACACGCTCAGGGCTCCCACTGATTCTGCATTATGGTGAGTTGAACTATTTTATTATATATAACAATGTAATAATACAAATATTACACTTCAATATTTTTTTTTGCGATACGGCACTGCGTCGATTTAACTGACAATTGCGCAGTCGTGTGACGTTGTACCCAAATAAAGGACGTCCTTTTTTCCCTCAAATAGAGCTTTCTTTTGGTGGTATTTGATCACCTCTGCATTTTTTTTTTTTTTTTGCTATAAACAAAAATAGCGACAATTTAAAAAAATATATATTTTTTTTTACTTTTTGCTATAATAAACATCCAAAAAAATAAAATAAAACATTTCTTCATCAGTTTAGGCCAATATGTATTCTTCTACATATGTTTGGTTGAAAAAAACGCAATAAGTGTATATTGATTAGCTTGCGCAAAAGTTATAGCGTCTACAAAATAGGGGATAGATTTATGGCATTTTTATTATTTTTTTATTTTTTTTTACTAGTAATGGCAGTGATCTGCGATTTTTAGCGAGACTGCGACATTGCGGTGGACAGATCGGACACTTTTGACACATTTTTGGGGCCAGTGACATTTATACAGCGATCTGTGCTATAAAAATGCACTGATTACTGTGTAAATGTCACTGTCGGGGAAGGGGTTAGATGTGTTTCTAACTGGGGGGGATGGTACTGACTGGAGGAGGAGAGAGATCTCTGTTCCTAATCACAAGGAACAGCAGATCTGTCTCTCCTCCCCTGTCAGAATGGGGATCTGTCTGTTTACATTGACAGATCCCCGTTCTGGCTCTCTGTGGAGCGATCGCGGGTGGCCGGCTGACATTGCGGCAGCCGGCCACGCACAGGTCCTCTTTATACTCCTATATACATGTATAGAGCCATGACAGGTCCTCTTTATACTCCTATATACATGTATAGAGCCATGACAGGTCCTCTTTATACTCCTACATACATTTATAATGCCATGACAGGTCCTCTTTATCCACTTCCCTACCGCGCATAGTGATATGATGGCGGCAGGAACCCTTTGTCCCTCCGGGCCGCCGTCATATGACGTCTTTTACTTCCCGAGCCTCTAGGGGGCGCGCCCGCGCTGCGTCACTCAGAACCTGATGCGTGTGCCCGGCGGCCGCGATGTCCGCCGGGCACCTGCGATTTCCCGTGAACACAGCAGGACCGTGGATCTGTGTGTGTAAACACACAGATCCACATCCTGTCAGAGGAGAGGAGACCGATGGTGTGTTCCCAGTACAGAGGAACACTGATCGGTCTCCTCCCCTTGTGAGTCCCCTCCCCCTACAGTTAGAATCACTCCCTAGGATACACATTTAACCCCTTCCTCGCCCCCTAGTCTTAACCCTTTCCCTGCCAGTCACATTTACACAGTAATCGGTGCATTTGTATAGCTCTGATCGCTGTATAAATGTGAATGGTCCCAAAATAGTGTCAAACGTGTCCGAAGTGTCCACCGCAATATCGCAGTCACGATAAAAATTGCAGATCGCCGCCATTACTAGTATAAAAAAAAATAACAATAAAAATGCCATACATGTATCCCCTATTTTGTAGACGCTATAACTTTTGCGCAAACCAATAAATGTATACGCTTATTGCGATTTTTTTTTTTTTATTTTTTTTTTGTAGATATTGGCCTAAACAGAGGAACCTTTTTTTTTTTTATGGGATATTTATTATAGGAAAAAGTAAAAAATATTGTATTTTTTTCAAAATTGTCGCTCCTTTTTTTGTTTATAGCGCTGAAAGCTGAAAATTGGTCTGGGCAGGAAGGGGGTGAAAATGCCCTGTATTGAAGTGGTTATACTCCTATGTATGTATAGAGCCTAGACAGGTTCTCTTTCTACCCCTATATACATGTATAGAGCCATGACAGGTCCTCTTTATACTTCTATATAAATGTATAGAGCCATAACCGGTCCTCTTTATACTCCTTTATACATGTATAGAGCCATGACAGGTCCTTTTTATTCTCCTATACATGTATACAACCATGACAGGTCCTCTTTATATTCCTACATACATGTATTAAGCCATGACACGTACTTTTACACTCCTATGCACATGTATAGAGCCCTGACAGGTCCTTTTATACTCCTACATGCATGTATAGAGCCATGACAGGTCCTCTTTATACTTCTATATACATGTATAGAGCCATGACAGGTCCTCTTTATACTTCTATATACACATTTAATGCCATGACCGATCCTCTTTATACTCCTATACATGAATAGAGCCATGACAGGTCCTCTTTATATTCCTACATACATGTATTGAGCCATGACACGTCCTTTTACACTCCTATACACATGTATAGAGCCATGACAAGTCGTCTTTATACTCCTACATACATGTATAGAGTGATGACAGGTCCCCTTTATACTCCTGTACATGTAAACAACCATGACAGGTCCTCTTTATGCTCCTTTATACATGTATAGAGCCACGACAGGTCCTCTTTATACTTATATATACACGTATAGTGCCATGACAGGTCCTCTTTATACTCCTTTATATGTATAGAGCCATGACAGGTCCTCTTTATACTTATATATACATGTATAGTGCCATGACAGGTCCTCTTTATACTCCTATACATGTATACAGCCATAACAGGTCCTCTTTATACTCCTTTACCTGTATAGAGCCATGACAGGTCCTCTTTATACTTATATATACACGTATAGTGCCATGACCGGTCCTCTTTATACTCCTATACATGAATAGAGCCATAACGGGTCCTTTTTATACACCTATACATGTAAACAACCATAACAGGTCCTCTTTATACTCCTATATACATGTATAGAGCCATGACAGGTCCACTTTAGTTGTCATGATATAAAATAATGGATGTGGGGGCATTTTGGTGGGCGTGATTTTTTTTTTTGGGGGGGGGGCAGCATTTGATTTTTGGTACCAGGCAGCCAGGGGAGGGCTGGGCCAGG
Organism: Rana muscosa; assembly: GCA_029206835.1. Classification (NCBI taxonomy): domain Eukaryota; kingdom Metazoa; phylum Chordata; class Amphibia; order Anura; family Ranidae; genus Rana; species Rana muscosa. The sequence continues at coordinate 234,953,550 of CM055125.1, read as the reverse complement.
GGGCAGGGTGGCAATTGCCTCCCAGGCCGCCCTAACTTATGTTCAAAATGGCTGGCAGCCGCTGCCCGCTACCATTTTCTTTTTTATTCTGGTCTAGGAAGTCGGGCCGGGGGCATGGCCATGGCGGCCGACCACTAGCTGTTGCATTCCGGGAGTTGTAGTCCGCACTCGAGCTTCTGGTGGGTGGAAAACACAGCAGCGCAGAGGAAACTACAACTTCCTGGGACCGGATTCTTGGAAGCAGGCAGAGGCAGGGCATGCCAGGGAGTCGGGACGCAGGGCTGGGCGCTGGCTGCAACTTGACCCCAGGATCAGGAGTGTTACCCCCCTGGAAACCGTGGTGTGCAAGGACCTGCTGAGATCGCTGGGGTGAGAGACCCTGACACCCCTAGCTGACCCCCCATCTCCCCCCCATACACCCCAGGTAACCTGCCCCAGTGATCAGGCTGCATTGATGGGCACTGGAGTTGGCTGCGCTGATGGGCACTGGTGAGGCTGCATTGAAAAACCAGGTGGGCCATGGATGGTGAGCTGATTCCCCAGTTCAATAGGCCACTTGACTGGACTTGCCCCCCAGGCCTAAGGCCGCCAGCCCTCCCCTGCAGGCAGCACAATGTCTTGGGCCGGCCCTGCCTAAACAGCACTCTCACCACCTACATAACCAAATGTTACCATAATACTAGGATCAAGGATGATTCAACTTAAAGTGGAGCTCCACCCTAAATAGCAACTTTTGCTATTTGGAACCCTCCCCCCCTCCGGTGTCACAATTGACACCTTTCAGGGGGGAGGGGGGTGAAGATACCTGTCTAAGACAGGTATTTTCACCCACATCCGGGAGTCCTGTCTCCGGGAATCTGCGGGAGTTACGTCACTTCCCGCAGACTTCCCTTGGTGTTCTGGGAGACACTCGGCTCCCAGAACACAGGAGCACCAATCAGAACGGCGCAGCGCGACTCGCGCATGCGCCGTAGGGAACCGGGCATGAAGCCGCAGGGCTTCACTTCCTGGTTCCCTCAGCGAGGATGGCGGAGGGAGCAGCAGAGCGACGAGCGGTCGCTCGTCCTCTGCTGCGGACGTCGCTGGACTCCAGGACAGGTAAGTGTCCAAATATTAAAAGCCAGCAGCTGCTGTAGCTGTAGCTGCTGGCTTGAATTTTTTTTTTTCCGGTGGAGCAACCCCTTTAAGTAATAGTATTAGAAAAAAGGATGGTTGGTGGCAGAGGCATAATAGAAAAGACTCTACATGCAGCGCGCCTTTAAGCGCTTCTTCAGGAGATTGCAATGGTGCTAGGTAACAAAGGTAGTATAGGCAGAGAGCTGCATATGATGCATTAAGGTGAAAAAACACAAAGGTTTACAACCCCTTTAAAGGATCTGCTGCGGATGGCTTGGTGCCAGATACCACAGCATACCTTCAGAGGTCTAGTGGTGTCCATGAATTGATGGGTCAGAGCTGTTTTGGTGGTAAAAGGGGGAGCTATTTAGTATTGGGTTTTTGGGCATAACGTTATGGCTGATTGGGGTATATATAAAATATCAGGCACTTACACTGTTTATATGCCAAATTTCATACAGTTGGATGGTGCAGATCCATCCTTTGCTTCTGCCTCAGTGCTCATAGAGTCATGTGCATACTGAGCTGTGTAGTTATGATTCAATCAGACATTTCCAACAGTCTCTCCCAGAAGCAATTGGCGTCGTTGGATATGTGCTCTGTCTGTAAGCATTAAATAACTATATATTTTCCAGCCACTGGCACATTCCTGCATCTGCTGTAGCTTGCCTTTCTAAGCACATTTCAAAAACATCCCATTATATAATCTTCTTCATACATACATGATATGCACATTACACAACAACACGTATTTATGTAATAACAGACCAGTGTTATAAAATTACACCTTCTGTGTCTAAGAAGTGAGCAAACTTTATTCAAAGTGGAATTTTGCAGGGCCGATTCAGACCAGGAGTAATGTCCTACAGGGCGCCGGACACATGGATTTCAATGGGGTTTATTTTAATTTTTTTGAAGCATGTGATTAGAGCCTGAGGCTCCGAATTAATATTCGCTAATGTCTTCCTGCTTCTCCTCCCAGCCAATCAGGAAGCGGGTCCTAAGACAGATTGGCCAGGAGTCCTAAGACCTGATTGGCCAGGAGGAGAAGCAACCACCGGGATTCGAGAGGAGATGCAGGGGGGAAGCCACCGAAGCCGCGACTTGGATGGGTTAGGTGTGGGGCTGGTGGGCAATTGGCGAGCTGGCGAGTGATGGGGTGGGGGGAATGAGGGGGTCAATTTTGTTTGCTGCCCCCCCCAAAAAAAATAATTGAGCACCAGTTGCCACGGGCGGAAGATTTGTATTGATCCAGTTTCGCTGCATAGAGGATCATGCTAATGAAAATTACTGGCCATGTATTGTGTTAAAGCAAAAGATAAGCTGAAGTACATGAGGGCATTTGGTGCTGTAGACCAGCAGTTGCCAATCAGTGGATCAATGATGGTCCACAAGAAAAATGTGGTGGTCCCCAGGAGTTCTGCCGCAAATCAACATTGTGGTGGATGTATACTGCCCAATGTTTCAAGTGTTGTTTTCAATGCGTGCTGACAGTCAATACTGTCAGCATGCATTGATACCCAAAGCCTCCTCTGTAGTTTCCAGCTCCTGTGAACTCAGAGGGGGGCGGGAGGAGTATTGCAGAGAGCGGTAAGTGACAGCGCTGATCAGAGAGGAGGGAGTGCGGAGCTCGAGCACATGGCTGGATAAGAAGGTGAGACCCAATGATAAGGAGATGAGAATCTATAAGTCTGTGACTGTGTAAGGCAACAGTGTGATGCAGAGTCCGGGGGGGCAGAGAGCTGGAGCATTATGTATATAAAGCAGCAGTATGATCCGGGGAGGGGGGGTACAGAGAGCTGAAGCATTGTGTGTGTATATGGTATGTAAAATTCATGTTAGTGGTTTGCGGGATTCAAAATTGACAAGGAACTTGCTGATAGAAAAAAAAAGCAGGTTGAGAGCGAGATGAGCTCATTACTATACTTCTCCTTTCACTGTCCAGTTACAGGCTGGAGTGGGTTCTGGACATCCTGGACTTAGTGGCAGTGGGTTGAATGATGTTGGCCATCAGACTGAGGAGATTGAGTGGGAGAAAAAAAGTACTCCAAGGAAAATTTCTATATTGAAGGTCAATATGACAAGAAAAGTTTTGCTTTAAAGTGGAGCTCCACCCTAAATAGCAACTTTTGCTATTTGGAACCCTCCCCCCCTCCGGTGTCACAATTGACACCTTTCAGGGGGGAGGGGGGTGAAGATACCTGTCTAAGACAGGTATTTTCACCCACATCCGGGAGTCCTCTCTCCGGGAATCTGCGGGAGTTACGTCACTTCCCGCAGACTTCCCTTGGTGTTCTGGGAGACACTCGGCTCCCAGAACACAGGAGCACCAATCAGAATGGCGCAGCGCGACTCGCGCATGTGCCGTAGGGAACCGGGCATGAAGCCGCAGGGCTTCACTTCCTGGTTCCCTCAGCGAGGATGGCGGAGGGAGCAGCAGAGCGACGAGCGGTCGCTCGTCCTCTGCTGCGGACGTCGCTGGACTCCAGGACAGGTAAGTGTCCAAATATTAAAAGCCAGCAGCTGCTGTAGCTGTAGCTGCTGGCTTTTAATATTTTTTTTCCGGCGGAGCTCCGCTTTAACAATGGTTGTAATAAGATATCCACCATGTAGGGAGTGCATTGCTTTCAATGAGCAATCAGACTCAAAGGTTGATTTACTAAGGCTGACCATACAGGATTTGCAGGCCTCGTGAGTTGTAGGATGGTTGTTGAGGGTGGAATCCCTACCGCGGAGCTATTGTGTTCTGGTGGGAGGCGCAGGGAGCCATCCCTGCCAGGAGAACACAGTGATTTTTGCTAGTAGCTATAGCTGCTGGCAACATTTTCAGCGGCTATATGAATTGACTTGGGTACAGTCAGCCTGCCCATAGATGGTTAGAAAATTAGCCTGTCCCTGCTAAACCTTCCCAAGATTCGAACCATGGCCGCTAGGGTTAAGGCTAGGTTCACACCACAGCAGTCTCCGAAAAGCTGTCTTTGGTGGATCGCTTTTAGAGGGTGGAAGAGCAACAGTTGGTGATTGTGCATGGAACTAATATGCCGCAACCACAAGACAAGTATTTGGCTCATGGTTGCAGTGTGATACCATTGACTTCAATGGGCACGTTGTCCAGACAGTGCTGCCTGTCAAACTTGACAAGCGTTCTTGGCCTGTGTACAATCCCCTCCAGCTGCCTAGTTAGAGTTTTGGTGGCGGTTGGAGGGCCAACTTCATCAAATGAAGATTCTAAACTCCTTTATGCATTGTTCACACAGGTTGTAAAAATGAACAATTCTGCCCTGTTGTTCTCCCGGTCCTCCAAAGCCACTTTTTTTTTCTACTATAGTTCAACAAAACATTAAACACAGGGAGTCTAGAAATGGGGTAGTGGGGACTTCCAGGGGAGGTCCAAGCACCAGCACTATTAAAAATGTTCTATTATGCATAACAGGTTGACTTGGATAGCAAGTAAGTACATAGTGTCTTGTCAAAGCTGCAAGAGGGAGAAGTGCTCAAAATATGATATGAATATGCACCAATCAGTCATAACATTATGACCATAGACAAGTGAATAACATTGATTATCTCAAGTATAAGGATTTGCATGACTTTGACCAGGGCCAAATTGTAGGGGTGGATGACTGGGTCAGAGTGACTCCAAAATTGCAGCTCTTGTAGAATGTTCCAGGTCTGCAGTGGTCAGGAGCGACCAAAGGTGATCTAAGTGTAGCGCCCTGCTCCTGATGACCAGGCGCTATGTTAAATTTAGTGGGTGTCTGACCTGGTAGTTAGCTTAAGGGGCAGACGCCATTGTTCTGGGCTCTTCTTCGCCTCGTGGCCCTCCTGGCTCGAGGTATGTGTTACTGGGATTTCAGCCTCAGAGCCATGCTGGCCTGAGGCTGCATCTATACCAGGTAGGCCCGGTTGTCCCGGATGGGGCCTACGCTTGAAGGTGATCCTGTGCTGTGCGTCCCGAGGGAGGAAGCCACTCAACGGAGGAAATCAGGGGAGGACCTGTCCAGGAGAGGACCGAGCGGAAGGCCTGGGGACCTTATTGAGGGATGCGCCGTAACTAAAGTAACCTTACAGTCTGCCGGGTTGGCTTAAAGGCTCTTAGACTGTAAGGCTGGATATCCGGGTACTAAAATCCTGTGGCGGAGGATAACTGAACGGTTCAACATAACCATCAAAAAGGTCTATGGCAGAGACTGTTCTTTCTTATCTGTTCGTGTATCATTCCAGCTGCTAGGCCAAGTGAGAGGGGCCTAACCGGTTGAGCAATACCCACTCAAAGGAGAGTGGTGAGTGAGACTTTGTATATTAGGAGTTTTCCCCAGTGATCTGCTGTGTGTGTGTGTGTGCCTGAACCTTCCCCTAACCCTCCAACTCTCTACCTATACAAGTTTAGTGGAAAATAAAGCCTGAAGAAAAAGGATTCATAACTTGTGTGGACATTGAAGTTACTGTAGACTCTCAACCCCTAGACAACGAATATCGAGGTAATGTGCAAGGCCCAAAATCTAAACCAGCAGCTCTTACGGGGGTGTGCTACACGTGGGGGCTCGAGTCCGGGATTTGCCGTTACCTCTCGCAACTGGACTGAAAGATTTTATTATTTCACGAGAGTCTACAATTAAGAGGGTGTTGGACTGTATTCTTGGGAAAAAAGGGGTTAAGTGTGCAGATCACTCTGGTAACTGCGTAGGCTGTGGGCGGAGCCAGGAAAGCCTGCGAGCTACGCGCCAAAAAGACCAAAAGGGAGGAGTTCCCACCTCCTGCGTGAGACACGTGTGTGTGTGTCTGGCGCCAAAGGAAGAAGGTGCGAGATCACAGGAGAGGATCGGAGAGCAGCCATGTTGTTGTACTCGTTGGCCCAGTCTGTGTCAGGGCCTAGGATGTTTCCTGCTAACGCTGGTGTGAGCGTTACACGGCCGGGAACTCTATTGACGGATACAGGCATCCGAATGAAGCCGCATGGGCATTTCATTTTGTACACCAGTGGAGATGTGGAAGCGCTGGGCATGCTGTGCCCTAAGTGTGAGGGACTGGCCGTTCAGCTACTTCCATTTGCCCTATGCTTACACTGCAGGGAATATTTGTTTGCAGTGGACCAGCCTACTGAATCGCCCCGTGCCTACCGGGTGGATTGGACCACAGGCATCGCTACGTTGGAGGATGTTGCCCCCGGGCCCGTGGCCGAACCTGTACTTGTCGCGCCTGCTGCGGTGAGTGACCCCAGAAGGAATGCTGTTGCTGCAGTTGTTGCAAAACCCTCTGTGGACGTTGTTCCAGATACCACCTCCACGACACTTGTCCCCATTGCACCCACCCGGAGAAAGGTGGGATACGTGAAGGCTTCCTGCGGCTGCGGTAGAGGCCTACCCCAGATACGACCGGAACCGGACCCCGAGAGAGCTGATATCCCTGGGACGTCCACGTCAGGAGCCGGTAAGAAATCTGGGGAAAAACTATTTGGGACTGTACGTAGTTTTCTTTTTCGTACATCACGGGACACAGAGCGACTTAGTCATTACTAATGGGTTATATAGTTTACCTTCAGGTGCTGGCACTGGCAACTTCCAAACCGGAAGTACCCTCCCCTATATAAGCCCCTCCCATCCGGGAGCACCTCAGTTTTTTGCCAGTGTCTAAGGTGTTGGCCAAAGAGTAACATGTGTTTTCCCGGGCTTGCGTACAGGTTCTTTTACGGGCCTTAGTAAGCTGTTCCGGATCCCACCAAAAAAGCTTCATAGCTAAACGGTCGGTACCCGGGCCTTGCAACAGAAGAGCAAGGTTTTGCCTGTAATGCCTCTCTTAGGAGGGCTGGACCCTGGGATCCAGAGCTCTGGTCATACCCACGACCAAGATGTTTTCTGTGCAGGGTGCTATACAGGTCCAGGGGAGTGGAATCCTTGGGAACCCGGTCCCTGAAGGTTTAATTACAATGCCTGCCGTGATAGGTGAAGTTTGGGCTTCTGTGGACCAAACAGAGTCCTGCGGCGGGGAACAGGTAAGTGGGGGCCCCCAGGAACTTGGTTCTATTGGGGGACCCCCAAGCCTAATTTGTCTTTCTGTCTGTTACCTAACGGTATTCCCGCTAATATCTGTGTATGCCTGTAACTACTGAAAAATGTAAAATTTTAATAGTAGTCAAGAAAAAAAAAAAAAAGAGGACCGCGGTACCTGTGTTAAACCACTAGAGGCCGCTGTGGTCCATTTTTTCTTGTCATGTGGATCTTTGGTTTTCTCAAGTCAAAAGATCCAGGCAGTTGGTAAGTTTCTCTGTGGGAATCCACTTCCTCTGCCCTGTTGCTGCGCTCATCCACCGCACAGGCCCTCCGGCAAAAAGGGCCCTGGCTCCTAGTCCCTGCTTGGTTTTCGAAAAGGGCGCCAATGGCGCACGGGCGCACGCGCGGGCGCGTGCACGCGCCTCCTATGAAAAAAAAGGGGCGGGGCAGGTGGATGACGCTCGATGCGCGCCGCGGCGCTTCTGCGCATGTGCAGGCGTCCCAGCATGTATAAAAGACACAGTACAAGTGTCAGCTGGATGCAAACAGAGCTAGCAACAAACAGTGGCACACAGAGGCGGTTGATGCAGGCATCCCCATAGAAAGGCACTTTAGTGGACACCAGCTGGTATATAGCAGCAACTGTGTTAGACTATTACCAGCAAAATTGGTGTATGACGACGGGAATACCTCAGCTTTGTGCTTAAAGGATATGTCGTCCAGACGCTCCGGAAATAAGTCTTCCAGGAAGCCAAAGGGGTCTCCATCGGGCTCTGAGGATATTGGGCATGCTTGTACTGCACCAATCTCCCCTGAGAATTCAGAGGTCAGTAGCCGTAGGAACCCCGCATGAGTGCCTGGTGCTGCGGCTGTCCCCAGTCCACCTGCTCCTGTATATATAACAGAGGAGGTTTTATCCTCAACTCTGGGAGGATTGGAAGAGAGATTAACAGCATTGATCGCTGCTTCCCTGTCACAGGGAAAGCGTGTCCGATCTCCGTCTCCTCCTTCAGAGTGCCTGTTAGTGGAGGAACAGCCCCACACAGAGATCGACCTACCTGAAGGGGATCAGGATGAGGTTGATTCAGTTACAGAGGAATCAACAGTGGAAGAACCTTTCTCAGCATCTCAGGCTGAAAGATTATGGGTTCAGTCTCTGACTAACATGGTCCGATCAGCATTTAAAATGCCTCTGGCGGAACCATCAACCACTACGGTTTCCTCGCTGGGGTCGCTGAAAGCTCCCCAGGCTGTCTGTTCCTTCCCAATCCACCCTTTATTGGAAGGGCTTATTTACCAGGATTGGGAGCATCCTGATAAAATATTTACTCCCCCCAAGAGATTTCCAGTGATCTATCCCATGGAGGATAAGTTCATAAAAAAATGGAGGGTCCCTACAGTGGACACAGCCATCTCTTGTGTAAATAAATCACTGACATGTCCAGTAGATAATGTTCCAATGTTCAAAGACCCAATAGATAAAAAATTGGAATCTTTACTAAAATCTGCTTTCTCTACAGCAAGCATGGTGACACAACCTGCAGTAGCAGCGATTGAAGTCTGCCAAGCAATGAAAGATCAGTTGAAACAAGTCTTAAGGGACTTACCAGATCAGCAGGCTCTTGCCCTAGCTAACCTACCTAGAGCCTTGTGTTGCGGTGGACGCCATAAAGGATACAATCCAACAGGCATCCCGCTTTACGCTGTCTGTAGACATATGCGTAGGCTTCTATGGCTCAAAAACTGGTCTGCTGAAGCTCCCTGTAAGAAATTGCTGATTAGCTTCCCATTTCATGGAGAACGCTTATCTGGAGAAGATCTGGACAAATATATCCAGAAAACTGCCGGTAAAAGTACACTCTTGCCGGTTAAGAATAAGGGTAGAAGTTTTAAGAGGCCTACTTCTCCAGTCCCTGGCACATCGGCTGTGAAACAGTTCTGACGGCCTCCGCGGTCAAATCCAGGGGGCAGAAATCAGGGACAATCACAGGGTAACAAGAAACCCTGGGTCAAGAGAGGTACAAAACCTCCCCCCAAGTCATGAAGGGTTGCCCCCACTCAATCGGGTGAGGGGAAGACTTCAGTTGTTCACAGAGACCTGGTGGGACACCATCAGAGACAGATGGGTGATCTCCGCAGTAAGTCTGGGATACAGGCTGGAGTTAAAAGACATTCCTCCTGCCCATTTTATAAGGTCAAACGTGCCAAGCGATCCCCAGAAGAGTGGATCCCTTCTTCTGGCACTAGAACAACTATTGCGCCAAGGGTAATCATGAAGGTTCCCTTGGAAGAAAGCGGGTTCGGGTTTTACTCGAACCTTGTCACAGTCCCCAAACCAAATGGGGACGTGAGGCCCATATTAAATATAAAAGGGCTAAACAAGTTCCTACATATCAGGACTTTTTCGGATGGAGTCGATCCGATCGGTGGCCACCGCCCTACAAGGGCAGGAATGGTTAGCCTCGATCAACATAAGGGATGCTTATTTGCATATTCCCATCTGTCCGGCCCACCAGAAATTTCTACGCTTTGCAGTAGAAGGACGCCATTTTCAGTTCAGAGCCTTACCTTTCGGTCTGGCCACAGCACCACGAGTGTTCACAAAAATTCTGGCCCTACGATTGGCCAAACTAGGAACTCAAGGTGTAACGATAATGGCATATCTAGACGACTTGTTGCTGATAGACCACTCAGTGAAAAAAACTAGAAGTGGTCGTTCACAAGATAATCAAGTATCTGGAATCTCACGGTTGCATTATCAACCGAGACAAGTCAGCCCTAAAACCAGTCAAAAGTCTGGAATACTTGGGGGCTAAGACTGGATTCAAATCAGAGAAAGATTTTCTTACCTCCAGAGAAGGTGTCGTCTTTGAAAGATTTGACCCACTTAGTGGGTACAAAAAAGAAAACCATCCATACGCCTGTGTGTGAGGCTGCTGGGAAAAATGGTGGCTTCATTCGAAGCAGTACCCTACGGTCAATTCCATTCAAGGAACTTGCAGAGGGCCATACTGTCAGCCTGGAACAAAAAAGTTCAGGCTTTAGACTTACCAATGTCCCGGTCCCCTTCCGTTCGCAAGAGCCTCCATTGGTGGTTGGTGCCCCAGAATCTGGAAAAAGGGAAACCCTTCAGTCCGGTTTCTTGGAAGGTGGTCACTACAGATGCCAGCCTCATAGGCTGGGGGGCAGTACTGGAGCAATGGTCTCTCCAGGGCAAGTGGTCAGAAGCAGAGAAGGCCCTGCCCACCAATCTCTTAGAGATACGAGCAGCCCGGTATGCCCTAGTAGCATGGACATCCAAACTCCAAGGGTCACCTGTCAGAATTCAATCAGACAATGCCACAGCAGTGGCATATATCAATCACCAGGATGGCACCAGGAGTCGTGCAGCCCTGAGGGAAGCGAATTGCATCCTGGAATGGGCAGAAAGATATGTCGCAGCCATATCCGCGGTTTTGACCCCAGGAGTGGAAAATTGGAGAACGGACTTTTTAAGTCGCCAGCAATTATGCCCGGGGGAATGGTCTCTTCACCCCGAGGTTTTCCAGGCAATATGCCAGCGGTGGGGAACACCGGATGTAGATCTGCTAGCATCCAGATTCAACGCAAAGGTGGACAGATTTGTGTCTCACACAAAGGATCCCCTAGCTTGCGGTTCGGATGCCCTCGTGTTCCCTTGGGATCAGTTCAAGCTGATATATGCATTCCCACCGCGATTAATCCGCAGAATCAGGGTAGAAAAGAAACCAGTGATTCTGGTGGCTCCAGCGTGGCCCCGAAGGGCATGGTACGCGGAGATTGTAAAAATGTCAGTGGGAAGTCCTTGGACCCTCCCACATCGTCCGGACCTGCTTTCGCAAGGACCGATATACTACCCTTCCTTACCAGCCCTAGGTTTGACGGCCTGGCTATTGAAGCCCACATTCTAAAAAAGAGAGGGCTCTCTAATCCTGTGGTATCTACCATGATCAATGCCAGGAAGCCGGTATCCAGGCAGATCTATTATAGGATCTAGAAGGCGTACATCACGTGGTGTGAGGCCAAGAAATGGCATCCACGTAAGTACGTAATAGGTAGGATTCTGGACTTCCTACAGTGGGCTGTACATAGGAAGCTTGCCTTGAGTACTATCAAGGGTCAGATTTCGGCCTTGTCAATATTTTTTCAAAGGCCCTTGGCTTTGCATTCATTAGTCAAAGCTTTCATACAAGGAGTGATGCGTATTAGCCCTCCGGTTAGTATTCCCATATGTCCATGGGACTTAAACCTGGTTCTGTCGGTTCTACAGAAACAACCATTTGAACCATTGCGGCACATTTCCTTGGTTCTTTTCACCAGGAAATTGATTTTCTTAGTAGCCATTTGTTCGGCTAAAAGAGTATCGGAATTAGCCGCCTTGTCCTGTAAGGAGCCATATCTGGTTGTCCATAAGGACAGAGTAGTATTACGTCCTCATCCAGCCTTCTTCCTAAGGTGGTATCGAGGTTCCATTTGAACCAAGATGTGGTTCTTCCTTCCTTTTTCCCCAAACCTAGTTCGGTAGAGGAAAAGTTATTGCATTCTTTGGATGTAGTAAGAGCAGTTAAAGCTTATCTTAAAGCCACTGCTCAGATTCGTAGAACGGATACTTTGTTTGTTCTGCCGGAAGGCCCCAGAAAGGGTCAGGCAGCATCAAAAATCTACTTTAGCCAAGTGGATTCGACAGGTCATAATACAAGCCTATGGCTTGAAAAGGAGACCGCCTCCGTTCAAAGTTAGGGCGCACTCCACAAGAGCAGATGGAACTTCATGGGCAGTGCATCACCAAGCCTCCCTGGCTCAAGTCTGTAAGGCCACAACATGGTCCTTAGTACACACGTTTACTAGATTCTACCAGGTAGACGTCAGAAGTCAGGAGGATGTCGCCTTTGGGCGCAGTGTGTTGCAGGCCACAAAAGAGCCTCATGCCTGATGGCGCCCAGCTTATGTATAGTGTATCCCTCCCCTCATTTGGCATTGCTTTGGGACGTCCCATTAGTAATGACTAAGTCGCTCTGTGTCCCGTGATGTACGAAAAAGAAAAAGGGATTTTTATAACGGCTTACCTGTAAAATCCTTTTCTTGGAGTACATCACGGGACACAGAGCTCCCCTCCCACCCCTCTTTTTGGGACACTTATTGCTTTGCTACAAAACTGAGGTGCTCCCGGATGGGAGGGGCTTATATAGGGGAGGGTACTTCCGGTTTGGAAGTTGCCAGTGCCAGCACCTGAAGGTAAACTATATAACCCATTAGTAATGACTAAGTCGCTCTGTGTCCCGTGATGTACTCCAAGAAAAGGATTTTACAGGTAAGCTGTTATAAAAATCCCTTTATTTGCTGGCAGAAGAGTTGGAAGACTCGGAACTAGACTCTCTGTCAGCTGTTTGTGGAAAAAAATATTGGAGTCTATGTCTCAGGAGTTGGTGTGGTATAACGTGGGAGATGTTATCTCAACACATAGCTGTTCGGAGTGGACAGCTATGTACTCCGGGGAAACTACACCCAGGGTGGAAACCCTGGACATTGATAAAGGGACTTTACCTGTTAAAGAGATGTTGCCTTAACCTGCTAAGTCCATGATAAAGAAATCGCCGGATTCATGTGTGTTGCCCAGGACGGGAAGCTCCCGTTCATTACCCAATCTTGCCCGTCTACAGAGAGTGCTTATGAAAAGGGTAGCCATGGAGTACGGCCTGGAATTCCCTTACGTCCCAAGGGAGATAATGCAGGAGATTGAGGAAAACAGGGAGCAGTGGTACGGTGAAGCCATTTGGGACTTTTTGTCCGTACCAAAGCCATTTAGGAACTTGGACTACTCTTTTATTATGGCAGAACATTTTAAAGGATGATGGCTGCACTGGAGCTACGGCCAACACATCCGTGCTGATCGGGTGACCATTTGCAGACCAGGAAAAGATGACATTGTGTATTTTATTACTACCCTGGACAAGCAAGGAAAACCCCCGACTCTGCCGGATCCCAGGTTTTACCTATGATTATTCAAAGTGACTCTTTATCTTCATTTCTATTTTTTTTCTTTTATGCAAGAAAGAAAATTTTCAACTGAGAGAAGGATTTTTTTTTGTTTACCTTCTCATTTCTGCTGTGCTAACTGGACTCTGGGGAAATTAGTCAGTTAGGAATAGGGTTGCTGAAGGACTTCGGAATCAAGATGTCTATCTGCTTCAGCTCTTGGATTTAAAGACTATTGTGTGTTACCTCTGACATTAGGTGGCAGTGATCAGTAGGGTAGGGAGAGACTTTTCAAGTTAATTATACATCTTTTAAAAGTAGAAGGAAGGTTCCATCTCCTAGGAAATGTAGCTTTGCTTCATTTGAAATGCCTTAATGGTTATTATGTTATTTGTCTGTGTGCCTTTGTTTTTTAGGTAAGCCGGATCTTCTATCAAGACTACTGGAGAGTGGGTGGTCTAGACAGTTAGTGAGGGATTGTAATGTGTGTATTATTGTCATCCTACTGTAAAGTTCATGTAATGTTTTGCATTTTAATTTATTTCCCTTTCCCTCCCCTTCCAGGGTTTTGGTTCAGGTACTGGTCCTCAGGATTGAAGACAAAGTTTTTCCAGACACTGGGGACAGGGTCTTGTTGTAGTGGGGGGGAGTATGTAGCGCCCTGCTCCTGATGACCAGGCGTTATGTTAAATTTAGTGGGTGTCTGAGCTGGTAGTTAGCTCAGACTCTGTAAATAATTAAGGCTAAATCAGCCTCTGTTCCGGCTATGGCTGTGTTGGAAGACTTCCCACTGTTTGCCTGTAGGTGGCGGTACCACCCCAGGCCAATGTGGAAGACTAACAGGCCAAAGTGCATTGGGTGCCTTTCCCCGGGAACAGTTCAGTGGGAGTGGTCTACACACTGGGCATGCAGGGAAAGGTTACTTAAGGGGCAGACGCCATTGTTCTGGGCTCTTCTTCGCCTCGTGGCCCTCCTGGCTCGAGGTATGTGTTACTGGGATTTCAGCCTCGGAGCCACGCTGGCCCGAGGCTGCATCTATGCCAGGTAGGCCCGGTTGTCCCGACTGGGGCCTACGCTTGAAGGTGATAATGTGCTGTCCGTCCTCACGGAGGAAGCCACTCAACGGAGGAAATCAGGGGAGGACCTGTCCAGGAGAGGACCGAGCGGAGGGCCGGTATCTTGCGGAAGGCCTGGGGACCTTATTGAGGGATGCACCATAACTAAAGTAACCTTACAGTCTGCCAGGTTGACTGTAAGGCTGAATATTCGGGTACTAAAATCCTGTGGCAGAGGATAACTGAACGGTTTAACATAACCATCAAAAAGGTCTGTGGCAGAGACTGTTCTTTCTTATCTGTTCGTGTATCATTCCGGCTGCTAGGCCAAGTGAGAGGGGCCTATCCGGGTGAGCAATACCCACTCAAAGGAGAGTGGTGAGTGAGACTTTGTATATTAGGAGTTTTCCCCCACTGATCTGTTGTGTGTGCTTGAACCTTCACCTAACCCTCCATCCCTCTAACTATACAAGTTTGTTGGAAAATAAAGCCTGAAGAAAAAGGATTCATAACTTGTGTGGACATTGAAGTTACTGTAGACTCTAAACCCCTAGACAACGAATATCGAGGTAACGTGCAAGGCCCAAAATCTAAACCAGCAGCTCCTACGGGGGTGTGCTACATAAGGAAAGAAAACTGGTGACAATCTGATTCAATAGAAGCTACTGTAGCTCAAAATTGCTAAAGAAGTTAATGCTGGTTCCAATGGAAAGGTCAGGTGTCAGAACACAGTGCATCGCAGTCTGTTGCATATGGGTCTGTGTAGCCGCAGAGCATCCAATAGAAGAGCTACTGTAGCTCATATTGCTGAAAAAGTTAATTGTGGTTCTGATAGGTTTGTTGCATATGGGGGCTGCACATCCACAGACCATTCAGGGTGCTCAGGATGACCCGTGTCCACAGCCAAAAGCACCTACAATAGGCACGTGAGCATCAGAACTGGACCACAGAGCAATGGGAAAAAATGGCCTGTTATGATAAATTTAGGAATGATTTGAGAAACACGACAAGTTTGAGGTGTTGACTTGGCTTCCAAGTTCTCCAGATTTCAATCCAATCAAACATCTCTGGGTTGTGCTGGAAAAACAAGTCCAATCCATGGAGGCCCCACCTCGCAATTTCCAGGATGTAAAGGATCTGCTACATTTGACTTGGTGCCAGATACCACAACATACCTTCAGAGGTCTAGTGGAGTCCATACCTCGATCAGCTATGGTGGGTGGTCATTATGTGATGGCTGATCAGTGTACTGTATATTTGTGTATGCATTTTAAATAGTTTGTAAGTGTAATGCTGCGTACACACGATCGGAAATTCCAACAGCAGATGTCCAATGTGAGCTTTTGGTCGGATATTCCGACCGTGTGTAGGCTCCATCGGAATTTCCGCCAACAAAAGATTGAGAGCAGGTTCTCTATTTGTCCGACAAAAAAAGTTCTTGTCGGAAATTCCAATCGTCTGTATGCAATTCTGACGCGCAAAAAAACATGCATGCTCAGAATCAAGTAGAAGAGCCGAACTGCCTATCGAATTTCATTGATCTCGGCTCGTCGTACATCTTGTACGTCACCGCAATCTCGACCTTCGGAATTTCCGACAAGATTTGTGTGAGCGTGTGTATGCAACACAAGTTTGAGCCAACATTCCGTCGGAAAAAAATCCACGGTTTTCTTGTCGGAATTTCCGATCGTGTGTACGCGGCATTACACTTTCAGGTATTTACTACTTTCTCATAGAGATCACAGTACCGCTGACAATGCCTTCCACTTTCTCTGAATGAAGAAATCTCTGCTTCAACACAAACTATGTTAATGTAGGAATCTCTCCCACTGTGTTTTTGTATTTTGACAGGGGGGACTCCGTGCCGCTAGAATAAACAGATCAGCGCTGCAGACATTGGCTGCAAGTGCCGATCATACTTTATGCTGGTTTTCCAGCATGATCGTTTGACAGAAGCTGGCTGTTAGACCATACAGACATGAACTTTCTGTATATGTATACCCAATTTAAAAATCAACTTTAAATCTTTGCCATCTGCTGGTTGTTGCTAGGCGCTGCAGCCCACACCTACACTAATCATTCAAGGTCCTGAATAGACTGCTGGACATTTAGCATGTGCCTGGTCAATGGGTTATTCTGTTTTGATCATGCTCTGGATAAAAGTTTATTTGACTGACTTGTCTCTGACAGACCATACCTTTTGGATTATTCATGTGAATTGTTTTTGGACAGCGTTTGTACTGGTCGCTTGTCTGGGCTTCTCTTTATCATCAGCATGTTATCTCTGCTATTGTCAGTCATTGCTCCATTTAGGTTCAATACCTGTCTGGCACCTAGAGCCCGTTTAATATCTGTTTTCTGTGTCTGCTTGGACCATCAGCCTGCTGAACTTTCCAATATCAACTGAAAACTGAAATGTTATGTGGATTGGCCTTTTAATATGGAGTTTTACGCTTTTATTTAATTTGAAGAATGCAGCGAAAGGACTGGGACTTCTTAACACAAGTGCAGAGCAGGGAAACTGAAGTGAATGAAAGAGGTCAGTGGTTAACTCGGTCAGTCTGCATCTAGCAATAACCGGAATACATGCTTTTGATGGATTAGCACTTTAATTGTACTTCCACGTAAGCTTGTAGGGCAAAATACAGTCTAAACATGGGTGACCTCGATGGTAAAATAAATGCATTCCTTCCAACCATGTTACAAGAGAACCTTATCCTACATCACATAAACAAGCAAAATAATCAGCTTTATCCAGAATTTTCCACATCCTATAAAACATGGGACTTATCCCGAGCCCTAATACTGGGTCAGGCCAGGTGCTCAGCACGACATACGAATAATCCATTTTAATCAGAGCCAAGCATGCTGGGTTTTTGCAGCATCAGTTGCCATAGCAATGGGTATCCTTCACCTTGATACCCCACTGCAGTGCATTCCAGGAGTTAATCCCATTATGCAGGGAAACATGGGATACCTAAATCTCAATCATGAGGGTCAGGCCTCAGCGGCATAAATCACATTTTTTTGCAGTGGCACAAATAAACTTTCTTCAAACTTACAATTGTCCTATATCTCAGTGACTAAATCAAATTAATAAAAATAGAAAAAAAAAAACTTTGCAGGTAAATTGAGCGCTCAGTTTTTTGGGGTTTTCAGTGTTCCATGGCTCTCATATTCACACACATGCAAAAGATTTAAAAAAGTGTAGTGGCTATGTGGGACCATTCTTCTTCCCCTAGCATTTTACAGTGGAACAGTTCGAATGAAGAACAAATAAAGGCTTCCATTGCCAATAGGAACATTTTGATCCTGGAAATATGCAGGCTTATTACTTGATTCAAGCCCATCACTTTTATTCTCAGCACAAAATCATGTATCTAGATCAGTGATTCTCAACCAGGGTTCCGTGGAACCCTAGGGTTCCTCCAGAGGTTGCTAGGGGTTCCTTCAGCATTGGATAATTTCTGCCTCTCAGATAAGTTCCCACTGACACCAGTGATCTTTTATCTATCTGTAAGGAGGTAATTCTTCCCAATGACCACAAGTGTAAGGACCATTCTTCCCACTGACCATTACACTAATGTATCATGAGTTGTAGATTATTTTTTTTTAGCAGGGGTTCCCCGAGACCGAAGAACTATTTCAAGGGTTCCACTGTGTTGAAAAGGTTGAGAAAGGCTGATCTAGATTATGTATTCCTATCCAGAAACTCTTTGTAAAGTCTTCCATATAATAACCCGAGATTAAAAAAAAAAACCCTACTTTCTGTATCCTCAATGACTGCCCACCAAAAGAGTAATTTTGAAGTGGAAGAGGACTCCGCACATTATCTTTGTAGACTGAAGACCTCTGAAAATTGTATTTGGGAGCCAGGAGGATAGGTCCAGAATTGAGGTTTAGGAATTTAGCACTGTTTCCTGGAATAGCCACTTCTTGTTCAATTTGATACGTGATTGCTTTTTAACCACTTAACGACCGCTCACTGTATATATACGTCGGCAGAATGGCACGGAGAGGCACAATCACGTACCTGTACGTGCCTGCCTTCGTATAGTTGGGGGGTCCCATCGGACCCCCCTTCTATGCAGTGAGTGGTCGGCATCGTTCCGGGAGCGATCCGTGATGAGGGGACGGCCATTCGTTTCCGGCCACCCCCTCGCGATCGCTCCCGGCGAATGAAAAGCTTCCTCTGCCTGTGTAATGTTTACACAGGCAGGAGGAAGTGATGTCATCTCTCATGTGGCGCTCACATATACCGAGCGCCGCATGAGAGAAGACACAGAGGTTAGTGCACTAAACAGCACACTGACACCACACACATAGGCACACGATCGCCCCCCAGATCACCCCCCAGCCCCCAGTCACAGTGTCACTGCAATGATCACTGCAATGAGTGACATTTGTGACTGTAAAAGTGTCAGGGCAGAGTGTTTTAGGTCCAGTGTTGCCCCCTAACCCCCCTAATAAAGGTTTAACCCCTTGATCGTCCCCCAGGTAACGCTTTCACCTCCTAGCACCGCTGTTGTTTTTCTGATCGCTGTATTAGTGTCGGTGATGCCGATAGGTAGCCAGTTATTTTTTTTAGGTTCGCTGCAGGTTTTTATAGCGTCAGGTACCCCCATATATTACCTAATACAGGTTTAACCCCTTGATCGCCCCCCCCAGGTAACCCTTTCACCCCCCTTTTGCCAGTGTCACTAAGCAATCGTTTTTCTGATCGCTGTCTTAGTGTCTGTGTTGCCGATAGGTAGCCAGTTATTTTTTACTCTTTCGTCCATGGACAGACACAGCTTCTCTATTGACAAAGTGGGTATTATCCGTTAATTAGGAGTGACTAGGCAGAAAAACTTGTAAAAAGTGTTGCATCACACCTTCTACAGTACCGCCCAGGGGGCGGACCCTCTGGGTATAACCTCTGTCTGCATCTCGCAGATCAGTTTTTTTCTGTCTAGCAAGGAGTAGGACATGGCTCCCTTCAGGCCCATTGGTCCGGGGGGAAAAAAATATATATATATATTTTTTTTTTTGCTACATTTGTTGTTTCCTGCGATCTTCGATCAACTGCCGACTGGGTGACAGGCTGGATCCTCGATCCTTGTAGTCTCCCCAGTTTCGGCCATCGAGCGTGTGCCGACCCTAGCTACGCGCTGGGTTTTCCACGACATGCCTGTCGCTCCACGGGTGGCCAGTGAGCCTACGCTCCAGGGCCTGCATCGGACCGCTCAGCTTCGGCTGACCTTACGGCCGAGTCGCAGCAGCCTGGCCGGTGAGCTTACGCTCCAAGGCTTGCATCGGACCGCTCAGCTTCGGCTGACCTTACGGCCGAGTCGCAGCAGCCTGTCCGGTGAGCGTCACGCTCCAGGGCATACATATGATCGTCCCTTTTGGGTCCAATCACAGCATGCCTGGCCAACAGTCACCTTCCGTGCGCGGACGATGATCTGTTTGGAATGTCTTCCAGCATAATACATGCAGGATAGGTAAGTAAAACTCCCCTGCCTCGGCTGGGTGATTTAGCTGGACATTCCTGGAGAGATCAAGTAAGTGGTTGTGGCCCCTTTCTTCCCTCTCTCCCTGCCTTTCCCTCCTCCCTGGGCTTCTAGCTAAAGGTTGCTGGGTGCTGGGGGTCACCAAAGGGTTCCACTGGAGCGGGGCTGGCTGTAACTAACATTTAAAAGAAATGTCATTTCTGCTTACCTGTGTGTGCTTCCTCCTCCATGCTGTCGGTGGCCATTTTGAGGTGGTCCATGCCAAGTTTGGCCTCTTGTGACTGCCTGGCGGCCATCTTCCTGTGGTTCGGCCACACCCACTGGCCCCTATCAGGTGATCGGCGGCCATGTTTGTCCACCCTGTATGTATATATTGCCATTCGGCGGCCATCTTTTTTGTGGGCTACGGCTGCTTGACCTCTTTCTTGTTCATACATCACGGGACACAGAGCAGCATAGTCATTACTATGTGGGTTATATAGAATTACCTTCAGGTGCTGGCACTGGCAACTTCCAAAACAGGAAGTACCCTCCCCTATATAAGCCCCTCCCATCCGGGAGTACCTCAGTTTTTTGCCAGTGTCTAAGGTGTTGGCCAAGGTTAACATGTATTCATCTGGGCTTGTGTACAGGTTCTCTGGGCCTTAGCAAGCTATTCCGGATCCGACCAAAAAAGCTTCATAGCTAAACGGTCGGTACCCGGGCCTTGCAGAGAAGAGCAGGGTTTTGCCTGTAATGCCTCTCTTAGGAGGGCTGGACCCTGGGATCCAGAGCTCTGGTCATACCCAAAACCAAGAGGCTATCTGTGCAGGGTGCTATACAGGTCCAGGGGAGTGGAATCCTTGGGAACCCGGTCCCTGAAGGTTTAATTACAATGCCTGCCGTGAGAGGTGAAGTTTGGACTTCTGTGGACCAAACAAAGTCCTGCGGCGGGGAAAAGGTAAGTGGGGGCCCCTCAGGAACTTGGTTCTATTGAGGGGACCCCCAAGCCTAATATGTCTTTCTGCCTGTTACCTAAAGGGTATTCCCGCTAATAGCTGTATATGCCTAAGAAATCCTAGAAATGTTTTTTCATAAGGGAAGTTTTAAAAAAAAAAAAAACTGTAAACCTGGAAATGTTTTTCATAAAGGAGGTTTTAAAAAAAAAAAGACAAAAGTGCGGTACCTGTGTTTGTCCACTAGAGGCCGCTGTGGAACGTCTTTTTTCTTGGGACTATTCCTTCCATGGTGAAAGTCCAGGCAGATGAGTGAGCTCTCTATCAGGGAAGCTGCATTCCTCTGTCATGCTGCCAAGTAGTTTCCTTCCATCCCCGAGTCCTGGTGAAACAGGGACCCTGGCTCCTCTCCCTACATGGCGCCAAGAGCGCACACGTGCACGCGCGCGCACACATGCTTTCTTTTTATAAGGTTTTGCTTCAAAAAAGGGGGCGGAGCCTGGCGGATGACGCGCTCTGTGCGCCCAGCGCTTCTGCGCATGTGCGGGCGTCCCAGCAAGATAAAAGGACTCAGTCCACGCTGCTTGCTATGGACACAGAGCATGAAAAGGGGCTGGTAGCATGGTATAGGGGCTTACAGCGGGCGGTTGATACAGGCATCCCCAGAAAGACGCATTAGTAGACACCCACTGATGTACATAGCAGCAAATTGCATTCGACTATTTCAGTAAGGGGTGTATTGCGGCTGGAATACCTCAGCTTTGAACTAAGGAATATGCCGCCTAAAAAACTCAGAGATATACCTCTCAGGAAGTGTAGGGGGTCTCCATCGGGCTCTGAGGATCTGGAGCAGTCATCTGCACCCTCCTCCCCTGAGAAATCAGAGGCTAATACCCATAAGGAACCCCCGGGAGTGCCAGGTACTGCGGCTGTCCTCAGTCCACCTGCTCCTGCATATATAACAGAGGAGGTTTTTTCCTCAACTCTGGAGGGATTGGAGCAGAGATTGGCTGCATTGATCGCTTCTTCTCTACAGGAAAGAAAGCGCGCCAGATCTCCATCACCTCCATTAGAGTGCCTGTTGGCAGAGCAACAGTCCCAGGAAGGGACCGACCTACCTGAAGGGGATCAGGAGGAGGTTAGCTCTGTTTTTGAGGAATCGACAGTAGATGAACCATTTTCAGCATCACAGACTGAAAGATTGTGGGTCCAGACCCTAACTGACATGGTTCGATCTGCATTTAAAATGCCTCTTGTTGAACCATCAACTACTGCTGTCTCCTCATTGGGGTCGCTAAAAGCTCCCCAGGTTAATTGCTCCTTTCCAATACATCCATTATTGGAAGGACTTATATACCAGGACTGGGAACATCCTGATAAACTATTTGTTCCGCCTAAAAGGTTTCCGGTGATCTATCCCATGGAGGAAAAGTTCACCCAGAGATGGAATGTTCCTACGGTGGACGCAGCCATTTCTTCTGTGAACAAATCACTGACATGTCCAGTAGATAATGTTCAAATGTTCAAAGATCCAGTGGATAAAAAATTGGAATCTTTATTAAAATCTGCTTTTTTCACAGCAGGGGCTGTTACACAGCCAGCAGTGGCAGCTATTGGAGTCTGCCAAGCTTTAAAGGATCAAATGAAAATGGTCCTGAGGGATTTGCCAGACCAACAGGCCCAGGCTCTGGCTGATCTGCCTAGAGCATTATGCTTTGCGGTTGACGCCATCAAGGATTCTATCCATCAGGCCTCCCGCCTCACGCTGTCTTTGGTACATATGCGTAGGCTTCTGTGGCTCAAAAACTGGTCTGCTGAAGCTCCCTGTAAGAAGCTCTTAGTTAGCTTCCCATTTCATGGGGAACGCCTTTTTGGCGAAGACCTGGATAAGTATATCCAGAAGATTTCCAGTGGTAAAAGTACTCTCTTACCGAGTAAGAAGAGGTCTAGGGGTCCATCTTTTAAGAGGACTACCTCTCCTATCCCTGCGACGTCTGCTACTAAGCAGTTCCGACGGCCTCCTCGGTCAAACTCAGGAGGTAAAAATCAGGGACAGCCACAGGGTAATAAAAAGCCCTGGATCCGAAGAGGTACTAAACCAGCCTCCAAGTCAAGCCTATGAAGGGCTGCCCCCACTCAAACGGGTGGGGGGAAGACTTCAGTTGTTCGCAGAGACCTGGCGGGAGACGATCAAAGACAGATGGGTGCTCTCCACAGTAACTCTGGGATACAAGTTGGAGTTAAAAGAGTCTCCTCCGTCCCATTTTATGTGGTCAGGCATGCCAAGAGACCCTCTGAAAAGACGGTCTCTCCTATTGGCGTTAGAACAACTATTGCTCCAAGGAGTAATTATGGAGGTTCCTATGGAAGAGTGGGGGTTGGGTTTCTACTCAAACCTTTTCACAGTCCCAAAGCCAAACGGGGACATAAGACCCATATTGGACCTAAAGAGTCTAAACAAATTTCTAAACGTCCGGTCTTTCCGGATGGAGTCGATCCGATCGGTCACCGCTGCCCTACAAGGGGAGGAATGGTTAGCCTCGATCGACATCAAAGATGCTTACTTGCATGTTCCCATCTTTCCAGGTCATCAAAAATTCCTACGCTTTGCAGTAGAAGGGCGCCATTTTCAGTTCAGAGCCTTACCATTCGGTCTGGCCACAGCACCACGAGTGTTCACAAAAATTCTGGCCCCACTGTTGGCCGATCTAAGAACACGGGGTGTAACGATAATGGCATACCTAGACGACCTGTTGTTGATGGACCACTCAGTTGCCAAGCTAGAAGTGGTAATTGTCGATACAATCAAGTATCTAGAATCTCACGGTTGGGTCATCAACCTGGACAAGTCAGCCCTACAGCCAGTGAAAAACCTGGTATATCTAGGGCTATGGCTGGATTCAGACCAGAGGAAGATTTTCTTACCTCTAGACAAGGTATCCTCTTTGAGGGGCTTGGTCCGTCTGCTTTGTGCAAAAAGACAGCCGTCCATACGCCTGTGCATGAGGCTGCTAGGAAAGATGGTAGCATCATTCGAAGCTGTGCCATACGCCCAATTCCACTCAAGGAATTTACAAAGGGCCATATTGTCAGCCTGGAACGGAAAAGTTCAGGCTCTAGACTTCCCGATGGCTTTGTCCCCTTCCGTTCGGAAGAGTCTCTGCTGGTGGTTGATCCCCCAGAATCTCCAGAAGGGAAAACCCTTCAGCCCGATATCTTGGAAGGTGGTCACTACAGATGCCAGCCTTACAGGCTGGGGGGCAGTACTGGAGCAATGGTCTCTCCAGGGCAGATGGTCAAATGTAGTAAAAACCCTGCCCATCAATCTCTTAGAGATACGAGCAGCCCGGTACGCCCTAGTAGCCTGGACATCCAGACTCCAAGGGTCCCCTGTCGGAATTCAATCAGACAATGCCACAGCAGTGGCATATATCAATCATCAGGGAGGCACCAGGAGTCGTGCAGCCCAGAGGGAAGTAAGTCACATCCTGGAATGGGCAGAAAAGCATGTCCCATGTATATCAGCTATCTTCATTCCAGGGGTGGAGAATTGGAAGGCGGACTTTCTGAGTCGCCAACAGTTATGCCCAGGGGAATGGTCCCTTCATCCCGAGGTCTTCCGAGCAATATGTCAGCGGTGGGGAACACCGGATGTAGATCTGCTAGCATCCAGATTCAACGCAAAGGTGGACAGATTTGTCTCCCGGACAAGGGATCCCCTCGCTTGCGGCTCGGATGCTCTGGTGTTCCCTTGGGATCAGTTCAGACTGATATATGCATTCCCTCCGCTACAATTGTTGCCTCGACTCCTTCGCAGAGTCAGGTTGGAGAAGAAGCCGGTGATCCTGGTGGCTCCAGCGTGGCCCCGAAGGGCCTGGTACGCGGAGATCATCAAAATGTCTGTGGGGAGTCCTTGGACCCTTCCACGTCGTCCGGACCTGCTTTCGCAAGGACCGATATACCACCCTTCCTTACTAACTCTAAGTTTAACGGCCTGGCTATTGAGTCCCACATCCTAAAGAAGAGAGGTCTCTCTAACTCTGTGGTATCAACTATAATCAATGCCAGGAAGCCTGTATCCAGGCAGATCTACTATAGAGTTTGGAAGGCGTACATCACTTGGTGCGAGGCCAGAAAATGGCATCCACGTAAGTACGTTATAGGCAGAATTCTGGACTTCCTGCAGTGGGCTGTAGACAGGAAGTTTGCCTTAAGTACTATCAAGGGCCAGGTTTCGGCCTTGTCAATACTATTTCAAAGGCCCCTGGCTATGCATTCACTTGTCAAATCCTTTATGCAAGGTGTGACTCGTATTATTCCACCGATTAAGGCTCCCATATGCCCATGGGATCTAAATTTGGTTCTGTCGGTTCTGCAGATGCAGCCATTTGAACCTTTGCGGCACATTTCCTTGGTTCTACTCACCAGGAAATTGATATTTTTAGTAGCCATATGCTCGGCTAGAAGAGTGTCGGAATTAGCCGCCATGTACTGTAAAGAGCCATATCTGGTTATCCATAAGGACAGAGTAGTATTACGTCCTCACCCAGCCTTTCTTCCTAAGGTGGTATCGAGGTTTCACTTGAACCAGGATGTGGTTCTTCCTTCTTTTTTCCCCAAACCAAGCTCGGTAGAGGAAAAGTTATTGCATTCTTTGGATGTAGTAAGAGCAGTTAAAGCTTATCTAAAAGCCACTGCTCAGATTCGTAGAACGGATTCTCTGTTTGTTCTGCCGGAAGGCCCCAGAAAGGGTCAGGCAGCATCAAAATCTACTTTAGCCAAGTGGATTCGACAGGTCATAATACAAGCCTATGGCTTGAAAAGTAGACCGCCTCCGTTCAAAGTTAGGGCGCACTCCACGAGAGCAGTTGGAACTTCATGGGCAGTGCATCACCAGGCCTCCCTGGCGCAAATTTGTAAGGCCGCAACATGGTCTTCAGTACACACGTTTACTAGGTTCTACCAGGTGGACGTGAGAAGTCAGGAGGATGTCGCCTTTGGGCGCAGTGTGTTGCAGGCCGCAAAAGATCCTCATGCCTGATGGCGCCCAGCTTATGTATGGTGTATCCCCCCCCTCATGTGGCATTGCTTTGGGACGTCCCACATAGTAATGACTATGCTGCTCTGTGTCCCGTGATGTATGAACAAGAAAGTAGGATTTTTAAAACAGCTTACCTGTAAAATCCTTTTCTTGGAGTACATCACGGGACACAGAGCTCCCACCCCTCTTTTGGGGACACGTATTGCTTTGCTACAAAACTGAGGTACTCCCGGATGGGAGGGGCTTATATAGGGGAGGGTACTTCCTGTTTTGGAAGTTGCCAGTGCCAGCACCTGAAGGTAATTCTATATAACCCACATAGTAATGACTATGCTGCTCTGTGTCCCGTGATGTACTCCAAGAAAAGGATTTTACAGGTAAGCTGTTTTAAAAATCCTACTATCTTCGGCTCCGCGGCCATTTTCTTGGAGCCCACATTATCTTCCATACAGACGTTTTTGGCAGCCATTTTTCGAGAGCCTCCGGCCTCTAGGGTGCATTACACTGGCGCGAAAATTCACACAGGAAGTGCTGATAAAAGAAGCAGACTGACACAGCAGCAGAGGGACAGCATCACAGACGCTGCACACGGCAGCATAGCAGTACCTATCCAGGGTGGTGAGTCTTCTGGGTGACCCAGCGTCTCTGCAGCACAGGAGGGTGGCCTATTGATATCTTGCCTGGAGCCCTGTGGGTGTCAGCGTGTGGTCAGCATGGCATCTGAGCCAGATGTCTTCTCCCCTGAAACACCAGATTTAGCAGCTGGTGTCCCTGAGGTGTCTATGGACGCTATGTCGGCAATCCTAGAGGCGTTTGCTGCCAGGGTGGAAGCAGCACACGGGAATACAGGGGGTAATAAACGCCCCCGTCCCCTGCAATCTTCTGGGGATATTTCTGATGCAGAACCAGGTCCAGCTATGGCTCATGGCCCAGATTCTGATGCATCAGAGACTGCAGACCGTGACCGATCGGACAGTGAGGATGACTCCAAGTCCAGGTCAGTACGCGAGACGGCTTTGGTATCTGACCTTATTACTGCAGTGCGGGATACGCTAAAGTTGGAAAATACTGCAGAAGTAGCAGATACTCCAGTCCACTTTGGTTTTCGTAAACCTGCCCGCACTGCTAAGGTGTTCCCTTGTGTGTCTGATTTTGACAAACTCTTATACAAGGAATGGGAGAACCCACTGAGGGTCTTTACAGCCCCAAAGAGGTTTGCAGTATGGTACCCCTTTGAGGAGAGTTTTCTGAAGATATGGACCTCTCCCCCTATAGTGGACCCTTCGGTGTCCAGACTTAATAGAGCCACCACTATTCCAGTAGAAGGGGCTCCTGTTTTCAAGGACCCTGTGGATAAGAAGGCTGAAGCACTCGCTCGCTACCTATACTCAGTGGTAGGCTCGGCAGTACGCCCGGCATTGGCGGGGGCCCTAGTGTCTCAGACACTTACTGAATGGGCAAAATTGCTACTCCAGGGGTTAAAGGAGCGAGATGCTCCTCCTAATGAGATAACTTTGGCCGACCAGTTGGTCCAGGGCCTTAAGTTTGTCTGCGAGTCAGACATGGATACTATTCCCCTGCTGTCTAAAGCTTCGGTTTATGCAGTAGCAATACGCCGCCTGATCTGGCTAAAGGGCTGGTCTGCGGACCAGACTTCCAAGAAAGCCCTGTTGGGTCTTCCTTTTAAGGGCGACAGACTTTTTTGGGCTTCTCTGGATGACATCATCAAGGATGCCACAGGAGGTAAAAGCACTTTGCTTCCCCAAACTAGCAAGGGTAAGGGGCCACGCCAAGGGCAAGGGCCCTCCTTTACTGCACGCAAGTGTTTTTTTCGCCCCCTTAGGGCGACAGGGAAAAGACCCCAGGCCGATAAAGCGCCTGCCCAAGGACAAAAGCGTCCTTGGTCCCGCAGACCCAATAAGCCTGCGGACAAATCTGCGTCCGCATGAAGGTCCGCCCCCACCCAGCTCTCGGGTGTGGGGACGTCTTCGCAAATTCGCGACTCAGTGGACTGCTCTAGTCTCCGACAGGTGGGTTTGCAAAGTAATCTCCTCAGGCTACAAGATAGAATTTCTCTCTTGTCCACCAGACAGATTCATCACCTCCAATCTCCAGCTACTACCGACCCGTCGGGAGGCCCTGTATGGGGCGGTCCAGGGCCCACTGGAATGCGGGGTAGTTATTCCAGTTCCAGAACAGGAACGGGGTCAGGGTTTTTACTCAAATCTGTTCATTGTGCTGAAGAAGGAGGAGGTTCGGCCAATCTTGGATCTCAGAGCCCTCAATTGCTTTGTGAAAGTACAAAGATTTCGGATGGAGTCGGTTCGATCTGTAGTCACGGCTCTCCATCCGGGGGACTTTCTGGCCTCCTTGGACATCAAGGACGCATACCTGCATGTTCCCATATACTCCAGACACCAGAGGTTTCTGCGATTTGCTATTGGGAAGAACCACTACCAGTTTGTGGCCCTCCCGTTTGGCCTTGCCTCAGCACCCAGGACTTTCACCAAGGTGCTCGCTCCGATTCTTGCACTTCTAAGACAGCGGGGTATCGCTATCACAGGTTACTTGGACGACCTTCTGCTGAAGGCCCCTTCAAGCTCAGAATTAGAGGTAAGCGTGTCCATTACCTGTCAGACTCTTCGAGACTGTGGTTGGATACTAAACACGCAAAAGTCAGTATTGGTGCCCACTCAACGCCTAGTGTACCTGGGGTTGATTCTGGATTCCTCAGAGGCAAAGGTATTCCTCCCTGTGGAGAAGTTGCAGACCCTCCGGGCTGCAGTACGGCAGCTGACTTCCAGGAATTGGTCGTCACTCCATTTTTGCATGCGAGTGTTGGGCCTCATGGTAGCCTCCTTCGAGGCGGTCCCATATGCTCAATACCACACTCGAGTGTTACAGAAGGAAGTTCTGTCCAGATGGAACAGATGCCCTTCATCTCTGGATTATCAAATCCGAGTGAGCCACCTAGTCAGGAGATCCCTGGTATGGTGGCTGACAGCACCGGCTCTAATGGCCGGGAAGTCATTTCTTCCACTTTACTGGATAGTGATCACGACGGACGCCAGCCTTACAGGTTGGGGGGGGGTCTGGGGTGTCCAGTCGGCGCAAGGTCGCTGGACCCCAGAGGAAGCCCTCCTGCCGATCAATGTCCTGGAGATCCGGGCGATCAAGCTGTGCCTCTTCAAATGGTCTCAGAGGCTGCATGGGCGTCCGGTCAGGATCCAGTCAGACAACGCCACAGCGGTGGCATATGTCAATCATCAAGGAGGAACAAGAAGCTCAGCTGCAGCATCGGAGGTTGCTCGCATCCTGAAGTGGGCAGAGAAGAGCGTACCGGCACTATCGGCCGTGTACATTCCGGGTGTGGAAAACTGGCAGGCGGACTACCTGAGCCGCCAGATGCTGGACCAGGGAGAATGGTCCTTACACCCGGAGGTGTTCCAACTCCTCTGCCAAAGATGGGGCACACCAGACGTAGATCTTCTGGCTTCCCGACTCAATCGGAAGGTATTGAGGTTTGTGGCCCGGTCAAGAGACCCATGGGCAGACGCAACGGACGCGTTGGTAGCATCGTGGGGTCAGTATCGGCTAATCTATGCCTTCCCTCCCTTAAGGCTTCTTCCTCTTCTGCTCCGCAGAGTGGAGGCAGAGGGAATTCCAATGATCCTAATCGCTCCAGATTGGCCTCAGCGTCCTTGGTACGCCGATCTAGTACGTCTGGTAGCAGACGTCCCCTGGCGCCTACCACTACGGAAGGACCTGCTATCGCAAGGTCCCATGCTCCATCCTGCTATACAGTCATTGGCTTTAACGGCATGGCTGTTGAGAACCAGGTACTGAGAGACCGGGGCCTGTCAGACTCAGTAATCTCTACTATGAGAAGTGCTCGAAAACCGTCCTCTAGGAAGGTTTATCACCGCACTTGGAAGGCCTGAATCTCCATGTGTGAGGAAATGAAATGGCATCCGCGTACCTATTTGGTTTCCAGAATCCTGCTGTTTTTACAGCATGGGGTAGACCAAAGGCTTGCCCTAAGTACGATTAAGGGTCAGATATCTGCCGTGGCTGTCTTTTTTCAGCTACCCCTGGCGACTCACTCTCTCGTGAGTACATTTGTGCAGGGGGTTCGACATGTGGCCCCTCCGGTCCGTCCCCCGTTACCTCCGTGGGACTTGAACCTGGTCCTCTCGGTGCTTCAGAAGGCACCGTTTGAGAAGATTAGAGATATTCCCCTGTTGACACTATCTCAGAAAGTGGTCTTTTTGGTGGCTGTTACGTCAGTTAGATGAGTCTCTGAGCTGGCAGCCTTGTCCTGCAAGGCTCCCTATTTGATTTTCCACAAGGATAAGGTGGTGCTGCGGCTGCAGCCTTCCTTTCTTCCGAAAGTCGTTTCGGCTTTTCATCTCAACGAAGACATTGTACTTCCATCCTTGTGTCCTCATCCGTCGAATCCTAAGGAGTCGGCGTTGCATTCCTTGGACGTTGTCCGAGCTTTGAGAGTATACCTATCTGCTACTTCCCTGTTCCGGAAGTCAGACTCACTGTTTGTTTAGGTGGCTGGCTCCAAGAAGGGCCAAGCAGTCTCATCGGCCACCATCTCTAGGTGGATCCGACAGATAGTAATCCAGGCTTATGCCTTAAAGGGTCAGGCGCCCCCCTTTCCTGTCACGGCGCATCCAGGGCAATAGGTGCCTCTTGGGCTTTCCGACATCAAGCGTCTGTTTCCCAACTATGCAAAGCGGCGACTTGGTCGTCCGCTCACACTTTCACAAAATTCTACAAAGTTGTTGTAGGTGCATCTTCGGATGCCTCTTTCGGCCGCAAGGTTTTGCAAGCGGCTGTTTAGAGTTGCAACTCCTCCGTTGGAGGAGTGCTGTTTTGTGTTTTGGGGTGAAGTTTGTTTTTATGCGGTTACCACCCCTCGTTTTTTCTCTGACACTGCTTTGGGACGTCCCACTTTGTCAATAGAGAAGCTGTGTCGGTCCATGGACGAAAGAGTAAATAGGATTTTTTACTCACCGTAAAATCCTTTTCTCTGAGTCCATGGACTGACACAGCACCCACCCCTCCTTTTAAGTTTGTACTGCTTTTTGACGAACTGATCTGCGAGATGCAGACTGAGAGGTTATACCCAAAGGGTCCGCCCCCTGGGCGGTACTGTAGAAGGTGTGATGCAACACTTTTTACAAGTTTTTCTGCCTAGTCACTCCTAATTAACGGATAATACCCACTTTGTCAATAGAGAAGCTGTGTCGGTCCATGGACTCAGAGAAAAGGATTTCACGGTGAGTAAAAAATCCTATTTTTAGGTTCGCCGCAGGTTTTTATAGCGTCAGTTCACACCAGTAGGGCCAGTTCACACCATAGAAACTCAATCCGGATGCGTTCCAGGTGCTTTTTTGCATGCACGTTTTTAATGCGTTCCAGTGCATTTTTGGTACGTTTTTGATGCAGTCCAGTGCTTTTTTTCACCCCTCTTTTTTATTAACCATAGATAAGGACAAGTGGGTTCCAGTGCGTTTTTGGTGCATTTAGGTGTGTTCCTGTGCGTTCCAGGGCGTTTTTGATGCGTTTTGCTGCCTTCCAGTACAGTCCAGTGCAGGTAAAATGCAGCATGTTCTACTTTTTTTGTGGAACTGGAACAAACACTGCCATTTAGAACCATATACCCAACTTTCCATGCATTTTTGATGCATAAAAAACGCAATGGACTGCATGTGGTGTGAAATGGCCAATTTGGCATATTTAAAGGCACTTCTCCTTGTTTTGTTTTTGGTGTTGTCCAAATTGGTGACATTGATATATGTCCCTTAGGGTGGGACCTGGGCCCCCATTTAAGGCTCGATTCACACTAATGCATGTTGCTTTTGAGCGTTTTTGCCTTGCTTTTTGCGGTGCTTGCCGCGTTTTTCAACATGCTTTTTTTTAACCGCGTTTTTACCACGATTTGCGTTTTGCGTTTTTTTTTTTTTTATTAATTTTTATAAATTAATTTTTATTTTTATACATTTCCATAAAAATAAAAAATAAAACGCAAATTGCGGCAAAATCGCGGTAAAAACACATCAAAAACTTGGTACTTGCGTTTTTGATGCAGGTCCATTGACTTCTATTACATGCAAAACGCTGCTTTTTGCATGAAAAAAAGTCCCCGACCCTTTCCAAAAACCCCAGAGGTACAAAAATGCATTGATGTGAACATGTTCCATCGGAACCCATGTTAAAAAATTTCCATGCATTTCAGCAAAATGCAAAATGCACCAAAAAACGCATTAGTGTGAATCGAGCCTTAAGGCCAATAACTAGAAGATAAGCCAGCCAAGTGGGGACTAGCGAAAGTAACAAGTCAGTTCCCATAGACTGCAATGGTATTTGTTGGGAGGGGGGGGTGTTTGTCCCATCTCTAATTTTGTAGCATGCTGGATGATGTGCTTAATTTTGGATGGGGGGGGGGGTATTTTCTGCTAGCTGCATTTGTGTTGTTCTGAGCATGCATGCCCAGGGACTTTGTTTTAGTTTTTTTGGTGCTTTTTGTGTGTGAACAGCACCTGGATATTTCTGGGCATGCTCAGAGAGTGTTTTTATGGGTTAGTAATTGAAGGACATCCTTAACAGGTGTACCCACTTTGAAGTTCAGTCTCTACATTGGGTGAACTTGCATTTTGGGTGTTTCATGGACTGTGCATGTGTTTTCAATTGCCTCATTAGCTCACAAACCTATGTTATATAAAGATAGCATCCTCTCCCTTGCCCTGAAACGAGGCAAGTGTGTGTGCGTGTAAAGTACATTTTGGTGTCGTTATCGAGTTTGTAACAAATGTATTTTATTTGTTATGTTTTTACAAAACAGATGTTTGTTTTACTTTTGTTGATTGTATTTTTTTGTGTGGGGGAAATGTTCCCCTGAAATAATTTTGATGTTAATGTGTGTTGTTTGTTCACTTTCATTTAATTGTCTGTGCTGCATTATTTTGCTAAATCTTTCTCAAGATGTGACTAATGTTTCAAATTGACACTGTTTTTTATTTTGGCTTCCCTTTGTTTTGTTGACCAATAAAATTTGATGAAAAGTTTTGATGTTTCTTTTTTGTTTTCTATGCAACAAATGTGACAGCTGATTGGCATGTCAAAACAAAACAGGTGTGATTTGTCTACCCTGGTGCCTTCATGCTAGCATATGCATGTATTGTGTGCTGCCATGGATAGTCACCAGGAAATGAAAAATACAGAGCAGTAAGTATTCAATTTTCCTTTTTACTGCAGTGGTTCTCAGCCTCAGTCCTCAAGTACCCCCAACAGGACATGTTTTGTGAATTTATCTTATCGAGAATTGCTGTCCAAAATACCAAACCATTGACTGTGATTTAAAGCACATGTGCAAGATGAAGGAAAACCTGCAAACATGGCCTGTTGGGGGTACTTGAGAAGCACTGATTTAGAGCACTGCACTTAAAAATAGCTCAAGGCAATACGATTCTAATTGTGGGCATTTTGAGGGAAACCAAGTAAGTGTTAGAACCCCTGCTTGTTTTTTGTTTGTTTCTTTAGGTTGGGCTTTGTGTCCCTTTTAGTAAAATTGGCTTCACTTCCTGTCACACAGCTAAACAGGAAGTGAAGGTAAAAACCTACCAATGTCTTTTCTTGGGGACACACAGATCAATCTAACTAGTGTCCCCATTAAGCAAATTGCACTCTAACACTTTGTTGTGTACACCCCAAATTATTGGGTAGTTTGGGGTTTAGTAAAGACAAATCCACTCTGCAGTAAAAGTGTAGCTGCTGAAAATCTGAGGGGAAGCACTGGTGATTGTAACATCCAATCATGTAAAAGCAAAGATGGTGTTTTTTTTGTTTGCTTGCATGTCCCCCTCGGATATCCAGCAAGTGCACTTGTAGTGCAAAGTAGATTTGCCTTTAGTAAATAAACCCCAAAGTCCAAAATACCTAATAATTTGGGGTATACCCCGCAAAATGCTGGAGTGCAATGTACATAATGGGGAAAGTATTTAGATTGACCTGTGTGTCCCCAAGGAAAGACATTGGTAGGGATTTACCCTCACTTCCTGTGTGGCTATGTGACAGGAAGTGAATTATTTGGAAGGATAAAGTGGCCAAATTTGGGAGTTGTCTTCACCCTATCAGGGGTGCAGACATCCCCAAAAACTGTCTAGACTTGTAATCCCTCTGCACTCTATCCCCAAGCAAAAATAAGAAAGGATTTCATTTAGTTTAACTTTGCAAAGACACATTCCTAAGTTGAGTTGTGATGCATGTTAATGGCCCATTTAGACCCTCTTTAATCACTCGAGATCAGCGCTATAACTGATCGAAGGCCACAGCACGGTCTTCAATTGCCGGGAGTCCGTCAATGGACGTCCTCCCCTTCGCGCGCGTGCTGTGGTCACCGAGTCACTGAGATTCGGGTGATGACAGATCCGAGTAAGGGGCCGATCCCTGCCCCTTACCATGTGATCAGCTGTCAGCCAATGACAGCTGATCACGTGATATAAACAAAAGCTAGGTAATGGTTTTTGTTTTCTCCTTGTGCTGACAACGTGAGCATAAAAAAAGGCAATCACCGGCTTATGTGCAAGGGACATCGGGCCCGAAGAGGAAGAGGCAATTCTGTGTCATCTGTGACAAACAGTAGCCCCTGCCAGTGCCACCTATCAATGCCCACCACTGGTGCCAATCAGTGCCACCTAGCAGTGCTGCCTATCAGTGCCCATCACTGCCAACTATCATTGCCACCTAGCAGTGCCACTTCTCAATGCCCACCAGTGCCAACTAGCAATGCCACCTCTCAATGCCCACCCTTGCCACCTTATCGGTGCCCATCAGTGCAGCCCATCAGTGCAGTCTCATCAGTATACATCAATGAAGGAGAAAAATTACCTTTTTTCGAAATTTTCGAAATATTAACCACTTCCCTACCGCCCACCGTCAAATGACGTCCTTGGCTTTGTGCGGTGACATCTGAATGATGCCTGCATTTGCAGGCATCATTCAGATATCATTCTTTTCAGCCGGCGATTCTGTGCACAATTAAAACGATCATGGCGGCAGTTCCGCCGCTTGATCGTTCTTATAGGTGGCGGGAGGGGACGTTCCCCCCCTCCCGCCGCCATCCGGTGCTTCCCTGGGCTCTCCCATGCCATCTGTGGCTCGGAGAACGAATTGACCGGCGCCGGATGGGAAGCATAGAGATGACTGGTGACCAGATGGTCACCAGTCATCTCTATGACCGTCGGAGGCCTGGGCGCGACGTTATAACATCACGCCGGGTTCCCGTATGTAAACAAAGCCGTGATCTCGGCTGTCAGCATGAGTTCGGTGAATTTTTTTGACCGATCTCATGCTTTCCAGCCTGGAGGAGAGATGTGGGGTCTTATTGACCCTGCATCCTTCTATAAAGAGGACCTGTCACAATAGATTCCTATTACAAGGGATGTTTACATTCCTTGTAATAGGAATAAAAGTGATCAAAAAAACAAAAAAGGTAAAAAAAGAGTAAGGCCCCTTTCACACGGAGGTCCGTTCAGGTCCGCCTGTCAGTTTTTTAGGCGGACCTGAAACGGATCCTCCATGTACCCCTATGGAGGCACGGATGTCAGCGGAGACATGTCCGCTGACATCCGACCCGCTCCGCTCCGCCAAAGTGTGACGGAGGAAAACCCTATTTTTCCTTCCGTCGGCGGAGCGGATCGGATGACAACGGACTCTACGGTCCGTCGTCATCCGATTCCCCATAGGGGAGAGCGGCGCTCTGACAGGGCGGTCCTTGCACAGTGTGCGGGGACCGCCCAGTCATCCGTCGGCTCAGCGGGGATCAACGGAGCGATCCCCGCTGAGCAAGCGGAGCTTCACGGGGCGGATCTTCACGGATCCGCCCCGTGTGAAAGAGGCCTAAGAAATACAAAAAAATTTAAGACGCTCATGTCCCCGGTAGCTTGCGCTCAGAAGCGAACACACACGTAAGTCCCGCCCACATGTAAACGCCGTTCAAACCACACATGTGAGGTATTGCTGCGTGCGTTAGAACGAGTGCAACAATTCTAGCACTAGACCTCCTCTGTAATGCGAAAATGATAACGTGTAAAAAAAAATTAAGCATCGCCTAGGAAGTTTTTGAAGTACTGAAGTTTGGTGTCATTCCATGAGTGTGCGCAATTTTAAAGCGTGACATGTTAGGTATCTATTTACTCAGCATAACAACATCTTTCACATTATATCAAAAAATTGGGCTAACTTTACTGTTTTGTAATTTTTTTAAATTCATGAAACCATTTTTTTTCCCCAAAAAAAGGCGTTTGACAATTTATTGCGCTAAAAAAATATATATAATGTTTGGGGTTTTTAAGTAATTTTATAGCCATAAATTTATGATTTTTACATGAAGGAGAGAAGTGCCAGAATAGGCCCGGTGCTGAAGTGGTTAAAATATCCCAATTTTTTTTTTTTTAGTCGGTCTTTTGTATTTATAGAAAAAAAACACGCAGAGGTGATAGCACCAAAAGAAAGCTCTATTTGTGTGCAAAAAAATAATAAATTTTCATTGGGTTACAGTTTTGTATGAGCGCGCAATTGTCATTCAAAGTGCATCAGCACTGAAATTTAGAAAATTGGTCTGGGCAGCAAGAGGGGGTTTAAGTGGCCAGTAAGCAAGTGGTTAATATAAGGCTACATGCACACAGACGTTTTTCCAGCCGCTTGTTTGAGCGTTTTTTGCAGCTTAAAAACGGCTCTCCATGTTAGCCTATGGTCTCATGGCCACCATGGCGTTTTTGAGCTGTAAATGGCATAGGCGTTTTTAGGCCCCATGTACACGGGACGCTGGTGCAAAGTGTTCAGAACTAAGGTTGAAAGCGGCGTTTAGAAAGGCGCGCTTTGTGGCGTTTGCATGCCGCGTTTTACCACATTTGTGTCTATATGCGTTTAGTTAGGAAACATCATAAGGAGCCGCCCTAAGCTCCAAAAACAGTATTATTAACCATTTCAGCTATTTTGTGAGACAAGAGTGAGTATCAGCAGCTGAGAGAGCAGCAGTGTACTTGTATTTAGCGTGTCACTTGCCACATCACTCCCATCATTCCCCGGGACTGTGACGTCATACGGGGCGGGGTTAGCAGGTGGCATCACCCGGTGACCACGCCCCATGCCAATATAAGTGGGTGCGCTCCGCGGACACAGCATTGTAGCGGCAGACCGTGACGAGGCAACATCGGGCGGAGAGAAGAGGGAAGAAGACGACGATGAAGACCGGGACCCCGCTAGCAAAAGAGCTGGAAGAAGATAGCGGGGCGCCCGGCAGAAGGCAGAAAGAACCAGAGATCGTGGAGGAGGCACCGGAGAGTGGGAGAAGAACCGGAGAGCGCGGCGACGACACCGGAGAACAGAACAAGAGACCCCCAAAGTCGGAAGAAGACGACGATGAAGACCGGGACCCCACTAGCAAAAGAGCTGGAAGAAGATAGCGGGGCGCCTGGCAGAAAGACCCCCGAAGTCGGAAGAAGACGACGATGAAGACCGGGACACCGCTAGCAAAAGAGCTGGAAGAAGATAGCGGGGCGCCCGCCAGAAAGACCCCCGAAGTCGGAAGAAGACCCCCGGAGCTGCCTAATAAATTACTTTAAAAACCTGTGTTGTGTTTTTTATTGACTTTTTTTCCACCAGGTGAATGGGTAGGGGTACGATGTACCCCATACTCATTCACATAGGGTGGGGGGGCCGGGATCTGGGGGCCCCGTTAAAGGGGGCTCCCGGATTCCGAAAAGCCCCCCACCCGCAGACCCCGACAATCAACGGCCAGGGTTGTCGGGAGGAGGCCCTTGTCCCCATCAACATGCCGGCAGGTGCTTTGGGATGGGGGAGCGCAGGGCGCCCCCTGCCCCAAAGCACCCACCCCCCATGTTGAGGGCATGTGGCCTGGTACGGTTCAGGAGGGGGGGCGCGCTCGCTCGCCCCCCCCCTTTCCTGACCTGCCGGGCTGCGTGCTCAGATAAGGGTCTGGTATGGATTTTGGGGGGACCCCCACGCTGTTTTTCGGCGTAGGGGGTTTCCCTTACAATGCAAACCAGACCTAAGGGCCTGGTATGCTCCTGGAGGGGAACCCATGCCGTTTTTTAAATTCAAATTTGGCATGGAGTTCCCCTCCATGATTCATACCAAACACAGGGGACAGCGAGCAAGAGGCTTGCAGTACCATGTCGCTGAGAACCAGCGCGAGACATTCTCGGGCAGGTAGTCGCCTCTAGGACACGACTTGAGCGGCTGCTTCACGCTCAAGACGTATCCAAAGTGCCTCGCAAACTCACGCTGTCCCTCTATCAACCGGCACACGAGTCGCCCCGCAAGTCGGATCGTCTTCATCCGACTTCCCGGGCGACCTCTATTCAAATCAATGGGCTCCCATAGGGAACCATTCATTTTGAATAGAGCGCCGCTCAAATTTTTATTTACTATAGCAGTGCACCGCCGGTTCATGCGCTCAATTAAGGATTTATCCGGCGCACCAATTAAGGTATGAACCGGTGCAGCTCACTGTTGATACTAAATCACCCCCTCTGAGTCATTGAACTAGAAGTAAGCATGCTGTTCCAGATCAGTGACAGCCAGTTAACTAGAATATTGAAAAGGAGATTGGCTATAGTAGCCTACATATTTTCTTATGACTGGTTCCCTTATATGTTGTCAGTTGCAACAGATCATTAAATCATTTTTTCAGTGCCAAAACCATGTGAAAAAAATTGTCACCTGACCTGATATCCCACAATTGCTGCTGAGTAAAGTCTTGGAGTTAAAGTCCAACTCCTTTCAAAACTTTTTTTTGGGATAGAATGGGGGAAGGGTTAGAACCTGTCAGGTTTTTATTGAATGGTGGGGTTGAGGAACCCTGAACTATTTAGTATTGATTGGGTCCTGGTTGGGTAGGTTGTTTGTATAATTTCAAAGGAGCCTCAGTTAGGTAACATGGAAGAAGAATAAGACTGAGGCCTCGTACACACGACCGATTTTCTCGTCGTAAACAGTCAAGAAAAGTGCCGCAAGAGTTTTTTTGTCTAGAAAAACGTTCGTGTGTATGGTTTTACGACGAGAAACTTGACGAGAATCTCGACAAGAAAATAGAGAACCTGCTCTCTATTTTCTCGTCAGGAGTCCAGATTTCCTCGTCGTGTTTCTCGTCGGCCTGTTTTGTGACGAGAAAATGGTTCGTGTGTATGCTTTTACGACTCTTCCAAAAGCGCGCATGCTCACAAGCAACTATGAGACGGGAGCGCATCTTCTGGTAAAACAAGCCTTCGTAAAGGAGATAGCACATTCGTCACGCTAAAACGAACTGAAAGCACGAAGACTGAAAAGTGCGAATCGTCTCTTCCCAAACTTTTACTTCACACACGGTAACACGAGATCAGCAAAAGCAGCCCAAGGGGTGGCGCCAAGAAAAAAGATCTTCCCCTTTATAGTGCCGTCGTACGTGCTGGACGTGAGCGCAGAGAACCACGAGGAAATTGGGAAATGACAGTGTGTACGCATAGAAAGCTTGACGAGAAAATCGACAAGCTTAACAAGAATCTCGTCGAAAAAAACGACGTGTTTTTTACGACGAGAAAATCGGTCGTGTGTACGAGGCCAGAGAGTAACATGGAAGAAGAATAAGACAGAGAGCGCCAGTCTAGATGTATTAGTCCAGAACCATTTTATTTTTTGTTGTATTAGGTAAAAGAAATAGTCGGTGCGTTTTGTGGTTCTGAGGGGCCACCTTCATCAGGAATTTTAAATGCAAAAAGGGATGAACAACAAAATCTGTCAAAAGTTCTAATCTATTCCCACTCAAAATGAAATAGAAAGTTTGGATAGTTAGGCTTTTACTCAGTAAACCTTGATCCTAACCATAACCTTACCCTTAAGATGAACTCAATGGACGAGTGTCTTTTCAGCCTAAATCTGTATTTTTTATGTAACTCCAAGTGTACAGTCACTATTTTTTTCTGGCACATCTTGCAGCAAGTTCTTGGAGTCAATACAAAGTGATCTGCATCCAGTCAGTGTACATATCTTTTTCATATTGGGCATATCTTCTCAAACCCACTGGCAAAATGGGTAGCTATGGGTAATGCTCAGTTCTTATGATTTGATAAACGAGACCAGCTGTCGGATACAATGGTGGGCCTCCTGTATAATACTGCCCTCCATCTGAACTCCAACAAAATTATGCTGGCTGTTTACATCCAGCTTTACATAAGCTGTGACTCTCAGCGTGTGCGGAAAAAATTCCATCCCATATTATGAAAGCTCAGTGCCTGCAGAGAAATGAGGCAGGGGGAGGCTTTAGAGGCTCAATTTAAAGGGGAAACTTCGGGATATAGGCCTAGGCCTCTCAACTTGCTGACCTAAAGCTCTTGGGGGAAAATGAGCTTGTTTTGTTTACTAGGGAAGGATCCAGGCTGGGCTTTACAGGTGTTTGCTGCCGGCTATTCTGGCTGTGGTCAGCTCGGATGGAGCTCAGCCGAGGGGGTGGGGGTTCGGTGGGGAAAGTTCTGGAACTCATGTATACACAGGAGGTACAATAAACAAAATGCACTGTCATCTAAGATGATCATTACACCATGAATCCTAGCTATGAGTAGTGCACTTGTCAAAGCAACACATTTATAAAAATGGTTTTGATTAATAAAATGCAACATTTCAGCCTTTATTGGGAACTCATAATTATGTTTAATGCTTGAAAGTGGTGATTGATTACATTTATCACAAAAATTAGGCAAGTTACATTTTTTTACAGCTGTACTTTGCTGTGAAACAACTACAAAATGTAAATTTAACAATTTAATTGAAAATAACAATTTAAAGTGACCCTTTCTACTGTTTAAAAAAAATGTTAGGAGGACCCTGTAAAACAACATGTTTAATACTTCTCTTTCCAGGGAGCAGTGAGTGAAAATCTTAAAGGGCTACAGGTATCCAACATGTTCAGGTATGTCAGATACCTGGTCCAGCACTGTGGTCCCCCCCCCCCCACCCAATAAGCTGCAATCAGTGCAGAATATGGTAGACACATAGCAGGTGATGAAACAAAACACAATGCAAAGGGAGGGGGGCAGGTATCTGACACACTGAGAAAATTAAACTTGTTGTTTTACAGCGTGTCTCTTACATATATTATTTAGTCAGGGTAGCTTTAACAAAATTCTCACTAGTTTTATGTGGTTTGACTGGCAAAAGATGATCTGTGATTCGTTGTGGGGTTTTAGGCACTTGAGCTTTGCACCTATATAAGCAGAACTCTAGCTGAAATTTGTTTTTTCATTTTAGATAGAATGGGGAAAAGTTAGGATCACCATCAGTTTTTTATTACCATCTATTAGATTAATATCTATTCTGCTGCCTTTGATAGAGTTGACCACTCTTTCTTTTATCATCAACAAACTTCACTCCCTTGGCCTCCGAGACTCTGCTCTTTCCTGATTCTTCTCCTATGTATCTAAGTGCTCCCTCAGTGTCCCTACAATTCAGCCTCCTCCTCCCCTCCCCATTGGGGTCCCCCAAAGCTCTCTTCTTGGACCCCTTTGATTCCCTATCTACCTCTTGGATCAGTTGATATTAGACTTGTGCACAACGGAAAAATTTGTTTAGTTTCGGTTCGTTTCTTGTGCACAACGGAAAAATTTGTTTAGTTTCGGTTCGTTTATTTTCGGTCCTGTTGATACGTAATCGTTTGTAATTTTGCTGGACGGGATTTTTCATGTTCGAACTAATTCGTACTTTAGGTAGAGTACATTGTTTTTCGTTGATTCTGGACACAACTCCTACTTTCGTAACTTTTTTTGGGTTCGTTGATTCGTAATTTTCCGTGTCTCTCTCACAACGACGCTGCCTATTATGCCTAATGTGCTTCGAATGGATTTGTACTTTTCTAAATACATAGCGGTTATTTGTAACAATTTGAAATCTCGTATTTTACTTTCATTTTTTACATGCGGCTATAGCCTCCGCCCCTGTACACCATTTTGAGAGGGAGTTCAGCACGGTGAGGGAGAAGCGCAGAGCAGTGTTATTGTGCTTCAAATGGATTCGTACATTCGTAACTTTTTTCATAACGAATTATGCCGAAGACATTCGGGCATTCGCTATTTGCGATATAATTTATTTCGGATTCGGTTTTATTCGTAATTGCTTTGTTCGGAAATTCGAATGCTTCCGAATGTCCGAAAGTTGCTAAATTCGGACGAATTTCGATTCGTTACGAAACGAATTGCACAAGCCTAGTTGATATTCTCCAATGGCTTGCAACACCATCTCTCTGCAGAGGACATCCACATCTCCCTCTCTATTTCTCAGCTCAACCCTTCAGTCTCCTTGCCTGTCACAAATTTACGAACTGGCATATCAGTCTTTTTTTCCAAAATGGAGTTCTTAAGATTTTCTCCCTTTCTCCCATCTATGTCGATTCCCCTGACTCATCCCCTTGTAGTCCTGGACTCTGACCTCTCCTCCGTTCAGGCTTGCATCCAATCACTGTTCAAATCTTGCCACCTTCACCTCCATAATGCTTCCAAAACTGACCCCTTCTACAAGGCCAAACGAATAATTCACTCCTTTGTTTTCTTTCGTCTTGACTATTGCAGCTGCCTCCATATTGGTCTACGTCTACAAAGACTATCCCCCTTTCAGTCCATCATTAATGTTGCTACCAGACTCATCCACCTTACTAACCACCCAGTCTCCCACCCCTCTCTGCCAATTATTCCACTAGCTTCTGCTCACCCAACATGATAGGGAGTGAGTATAACTCTCCAGAGTGGAGACTTCACCTTCTGACAGCTGTCACTGGAACCAGTGCCCCCATTGAAAGACATCCCCTCAGATCCTGTCCCAGTGACAGCTGTAAAATTTTTGAATTTCCGTCACTTTCTGTTCTTGTGTTACCACCAGGACAGAATGAGAGGGTGAATCTCCTTAATGGAAGCAAAGATGGCAATTAAACGCTGACAGGGTTCTAACCCTTTCCCAATTTATCCAAAACTAGGAAAAAATAGTTGGGGTTCCACTTCAAATAGTTTTTCATGCCGCAAAGAAAAATAATGTATGGTGATAATATATTTGTGCTTGTATTGAGGTGTGTGGCTTGTCCAGTCTGGGGACTCCACCTTCCACGGAACGTCATCTTGGGACCTCTGAAAAAAAGATCATTTTAAATCATTATTCATATTCAGGGCTATTTCTGGGCGTGGGGGAAGAATTTTAGGGCTCACAATCTCGCTTGTCTTAAGGGACAAATGTCTTCTATTTAGTAAGCTATGATTAAGTTCTGAATTAGCGTGAAACACATTAGCTGTATATGCTGTATCCCCTCGTTGTGAAGATGTTTTTTAATAAAGATTTCTAATAAAGGTGATTTCTTTGGATGTGCAGCCAACCAAAATTTGTCTTTTACATGACGACTGCAGCGGACAGGTCCTGCACCCATTAGTGTGGTAGTGGAGGTGGAACAGGTGACCGACCTGGAGTAGTGCGATTGCTTTCACTGAACAACAATGCTGGGAATTTATTAGTATTCTTACAGCTAGACACTGACCACCAATGCTGAGGGGCAGTATTTTTACAGCCAACCACTGACCACCAATGCTGGGGATTTTTACAGTCAGTCACTGACCACCAAAGATGGTGGGGTGGAGGGAGGTTACAGCCTGTCAATGACCACCAATGCTGGGGGTTAATGATCCTACCACTAATGAAAGGAGATTTTCCATCCGCTTACACCAGTGCTGGGGGTTGTTATTTTCTTGATTATTAAAAGAGAAATGTGGCATTAAAAAAAGACATTCATACTCACCTAGGTGGATACAGGATCGATCCAATGCTACATCTGTCCCCTGCCACCTCCTAAGACCGAGAACTGAGCGATCAAAGACAGCTGATTACTCAATTCTTGGTCTTTAGTCTGCAGAGAGCTGGTGATTGTTAGTTAGCCACTCCAGCGCTCAATAGAGCGACAGACGCTGGAGTGGCTGGCTCAGGCCCTCAGCAGCTTGCTCTGAGGCTAAGCCAGCAGCCAGTCAGGTTTCTGGATGGATCCCAGCAATATGGTCATGATCCCTGCGGAGCCTGGATTGGCTGTGTGACGTCAACCAACAGCGGGCTTTAGCCACTGTTGGCTGAAAACGGGTTTACGGGAGTACACAACTAAGTGCACTCCTGTGATCCATAAGAGACATGGGACCAAAAGAGCTTTGACACTACTTCATCTCTAATGAAAATAATTTT
This sequence comes from Rana muscosa, assembly GCA_029206835.1. Lineage (NCBI taxonomy): Eukaryota > Metazoa > Chordata > Amphibia > Anura > Ranidae > Rana > Rana muscosa. Next base: position 234,909,657 of record CM055125.1, on the reverse strand, counting down.
GATGTATAGGGTGGGGAGGTGTACTGTAAATAAAAGATCCACCCCAATTGCCAGATGTGCTAGGTACACCACTTGCACATATGATGGCTCTCCCTACTGAATCTACTAGAGATCTGTAGAAGACATGAAATATAGTGAGGCAGTGATCATTCTTGATATGGTGACAGGTTTGTTCCCTAAATTATGAGGGTCCTTATGTTCACTGTGAAGGATCTTTGAGATAGTTCTTTCTCTACTTTGTGTTATCTTTTTACCATCCAAAAATTATATATTTCTGCATTCTGGGGGATGTTCATGACCAGAGTAAAACCTTTCTGCACATTTAAGCCGTGTATACACAATCGGTTTTACCTCTGAAAACAGTCCGATGGACTTTTTTCATCGGACAAACCGATCGTGTATGGGCCCCATAATTTTTTTTCCATCGGTGTAAAAAAATAGAACATGTTCTAAATTTATCCGATGGAAAAAAAAACGATAGCAAATTACTATCGTCTGTGGGGAACTCCATTGGATAAAAAACCCACGCATGCTCAGAATCAAGTCGACGCATGCTCAGAAGCATTGAACTTCATTTTTCTCGGCTTGTCGGAGTGTTTTACGTCACAGCGCTTGGAACGGTCGGTTTTTTGACTGATGGTGTGTAGGCAAGACTGATGGAAGTCAGCTTCATCAGGTTTCCGAAGGAAAAATCCATCGGTTAAAAATCCATAGGAAATCCGATCGTGTGTACAGGGCTTTAGAGTCATAGAGGGTGTAGGACACAGAAATGCTATATTACATTCCCTCTAGTCTATAGGACCCTCCACAGGAAAGTAAGGTGACCTCACTTAGGTTAGTAACATAAAATGCTTAGCTAAAAATGTGAGCTCAGACTGTCACAAAGACACCAAAGCAGACCCTGCTGGAGCTGAGCCCTACACCTCCACCTTAAATGGAGAAATCTAGTTACTGTATACCAACACTCAAAGCGGGACATACAAAGGAAGGAATTATCTCATAAAAACAATGTTCTTTTTTTTTTTACATCTTACAGTACATATATAAATCACAAAACTTTACCGTTAAGAATGTGGAACTGATCGGCCTGCTCACAGAAACCTGTAAATAATAATATTTTTTTTTTTTAATGTTATATATAATTTAAAGAGCACATGTCACATGCATGCCAAAGCACATTAAAGGTTATCACATTAAAGCATGCAGCAATTAAAGTCAAAGTGAGGTCAGAACTGCTGACATGCATTTGTTTTTTCCAAGGGTTGCATAAAGTACAAGTGTTTGTAAGCCCTTACAAAAAAATTCTTATATTTGCTACATTTTGGTCTGTTCAATATTCCATTGAAAGCATTTGGTTATACCTGTTTAGTAAGTGCAAAAAACCCCCCAAAAAAACACTTGTTAATCCTGCCAGAAATCCAGAGCAGCCCTGCATATTCTGTAGTGTTATCTCAAGCAGTGTTATTAGCACTTTCCGTTCTCCCTGTGGACTACAGAACACCTTTCCGATGTTATGGAGTTAAGAAGAGAGTGTTCTGTAGCCCTAACACATTTCATGTCCTAGTGTGACAAAGCTGCTCCATAGATACAGTAGGTGAGTGTTGTAATTCTAGAATGTGTTACTGACAGGATCATCACGTGAAAATAAATAAGAAAAGCCTAAAGGAAAACAAAAGCAGCTACTATGTCGAAAGACTAGTAAGCTACAATATGACATTTTTGTTCTTGGGTTTAAAGCCCATTCACACAGGGGCGGCACGACTTGTCCCGCGACTCTGCCGGGCGATCTTTACACGACTTCAAAGGTGACTTGCAAAATGAATTCTGTATTGAAGTCAATGGAAGTCGCCCTGAAGTCGTCCCAAAGTAGTACAGGAACCTTTTTCTAAGTCGGAGCGACTTGACTTGAGTCGCTCCTATTAGAACAGTTCCATTGTACAGAACGGGAAGCGACTTGTCAGGCGGCTGAGTCGCCTGACGAGTCGCCCCTGTGTGAATGGGGTTAGGTACAATTGAATGTACTATAGTGTTTATATAAAGTAGTATAAACCTTCGAGTATAGGCTGACTAGCCATGTTATGTCTATTATTGTAACTGAGAGTTATTTAGGTTGTGTTGAATAAAGCTAGCCATACATTGATCGAAATTCATTCAGTCCAGCAGGGATTGGCCAAATTTCAATCAGCATGTGGGACAGAAGTCAATTGCCACTGTCGGAATACAATGTTCCGATGGTGGGGATTCCTCCATCCACCTTGTTTGACTGGATGGAGGAATCCATTTTTGTTTTTTTTTTCCGTTTTGCCTTCTATAGCCATCTTTAGTTTGGTTGTGGTTGGGTATGTTGTTAATTTTCAAAAGGCTGGTGGGAGTTTTTGTTAAGACTAATAAAATGATAATTTCATCTCTGAAATGCAGGGGTCTCAAACTGGTGGCCCTCCAGCTGTTGCAGAACTACAATTCCCATGAGGCATTGCAAGGCTAAACAGTTACAAGCATAACTCCCAAAGGCAGAGGCATGATGGGACTTGTAGTTCCGCAACAGCTGGAGGGCCGCAGGTTTGAGACCTATGGTGTATGGTTATTTATGAATATTTTGGGCATGTTGCAAATTTTTCAGGTGATTTCATGTGACACTGCCAATTTTGTGAGGTCTGACTACGTACAGTATAAGCTTCAAACTATCTAACCTAGCCCATTTCCCCCAGATATACAGTAAGGACCAAAATGTCAGTAATAAACGTGATTAGGTCACTCACCGTATGATGGGAATGGATAGATGTACTCTAGATCTATATCCTGCTTCTTGACGTGGTCATCAAACTTCCTGTAGATATCATCTGTTACTTTCGTTTTCCGTCCTGAAAGCAGATTTTTTTTTTTTTTAAGTTACAGCTGTAAACATTTATTTTTTATTATTTTTTAAACCTTTAGCAATCCCAATGCTTGGTTATACAACAACCCCTATGTTTCCTTTTATGATAGGTGTACAACATGACAACCTGTGACAGTGCTATGTTTTCTACATCACTCAGCTCCTCTCATTACACTGCTGCAGCCTCTCATCACCTATAACAGGGGTCTCCAAACTTTCTAAACAAAGGCCAGTTTACTGTCCTGAGGACTTTAGGGGGGCCAGATGGTGGCCATTGGGAGTAGAAAAAGGTCCCGACGTCAGTGAAAAAAAAAATATTGCCCCATAGTTGTTTCAGTGGATGTAATTGTGCCCCATCATTGGTGTCAGTGGGAGGAATTGTGCCTCATTGTTGGTATCAGTGGATGAAATAGTGCCCCAAGGGCCGGATAAAAGTAAGCAAAGGGTTACATTTGGCCCCTGGGCCGCAGTTTGGAGACCATTGATCTATAATAACTTATAGTGAACTACTAGTTCTTTAGGTCAGCCAATCACAGCTGGATTTTTCATGTCTTAAACAGCTCAATATCACACATATACACTAGATTACCAAAAGTATTGGGACACCCGGCTTTACACGCACATGAACTTTAATGGCATCCCAGTCTTAGTCCGTAGGATTCAATATTGAGTTGGCCCACCCTTTGCAGCTATAACAACTTCAACTCTTCTGGGAAGGTTGTCCACAAGGTTTAGGAGTGTGTCTATGGGAATGTTTGACCATTCTTCCAGATGCGCATTTGTGAGGTCAGGCTCTCAGTATCCGCTCTAATTCATCCCAAAGGTGTTCTATCGGGTTGAGGTCAGGACTCTGTGCAGGCCAGTCAAGTTCCTCCACCCCAAACTTGCTCATCAATGCGCTTTTGGAAGAATGGTCAAACATTTCCATAGACACACTCCTAAACCTTGTGGACAGCCTTTCCAGAAGAGTTAAAGCTGTTATAGCTGCAAAGGGTGGCTCAACGCAATATTGAACCCTACAGACTAAGACTGGGATGCCATTGAAGTTCATGTGTAAAGGCGAGCGTCCCAATACTTTTGGTAATATAGTGTATACGTTTACTGATATGTTTCATATCAGTATAAGGGATCACTGCAGCAGGGGGATATGTGTTCCTCAACACATTTCTTAAACCAACAGTCTACTTCTTCAGGAGGACCAAGGCAGCTCAACATCTATGTTAGCACAAATATAAAACAATCAACATATGTGTACACACAAGAGAATAAATGTATTACACATAGGTCGATTTGTTTTACATTTGTGTTAACATATACTGTATATTGAGTTTCCTTGTTCCTCTTGAAAAAGTAGATTGTTGGTCTAAGAAACATGTTGAGGAACGCATATCCCCCTGCTTCAGTGATCCCTAATACTGATAAAAAAACTATGATTAGCACAATAGAGAGTAGGGGTGTCAAACTCAATTTTTAATGCGGGCCGCATCAGCATTATGGCTGCCCTCAAAGGACCGATTGTATATATAAGACTAGATGCTAGATATCAAGAGCATCCCCACCATCAGGAGTCAAGAGTCTCCCACCATCCCTTACATCACAGTGCACCCTCCTTGTCTTGTGCTGCTGCCAGGAAAAAGCTGGGGGCAGAGCAAGGAAGCAGAAATTGCAGGATCTGGAGGAGGACCAGAGGAGGGCGGGAGTCAGCTGCTAGAGTCTGATGAATGCTAAGACCAGGGGAGGCAGAGATGAAGGGGTCCTGCGGGTGCACAGAGAAGTGAAGGATCTGGTGGAGGTGTTCTGTCCTCCTCTCTGCTCCCGACTGCTGGGACAAGGTGGGGGCAGAGTGGAGGGGGATGCCAAAGCTACAGGAGAGGTGCGAGGGCCACATGAAATGGCCTGGAGGGCCGGATTTGGTCCCTGGGCCTTGTGTTTGACACATGTGATATAGAGGATAACACTGGATATTCAAGGTGATATGGAAGGTTGGTAGTTTTTGAATATGTGATGTGCTATGATATATGTACCTTTTTTATATGTGGATCGTTTTTTGAATGGCACATATGTAGTTTTACGCCAAGTTAAGAATACCGTAATATATATTTTTTAAATATTGTGGTTGATCTCTTGTACCCAACAAAGTCCAAATTATGTTATATATTGGTATAATCTTTTCCCATTGGAAAAATTTTCATTTGTTTCCTGTTCCAGAGACACAACAGGGAAGTGATTAAAAAGGAGATTTTTTTTTTTTTTCCTTTTTAACTGTTGTCATTGGAAAAAGGGATTTTTATAACAGCTTACCTGTAAAATCCTTTTCTTGGAGTACATCACGGGACACAGAGCGACTTAGTCATTACTAATGGGTTATATAGATTACCTTCAGGTGTTGGCACTGGCCAATTCCAAACCGGAAGTACCCTCCCCTATATAAGCCCCTCCCACCCGGGAGCACCTCAGTTTTGTAGCCAAGCAATAAGTGTCCCAAAAAGAGGGGTGGGAGCTCTGTGTCCCGTGATGTACTCCAAGAAAAGGATTTTACAGGTAAGCTGTTATAAAAATCCCTTTTTCTTTTTCGTACATCACGGGACACAGAGCGACTTAGTCATTACTAATGGGACGTCCCAAAGCAATGCCAAATGAGGGGAGGGATACATAAGCTGGGCGCCATCAGGCATGAGGATCTTTTGCGGCCTGCAACACACTGCGCCCAAAGGCGACATCCTCCTGACTTCTAACGTCTACCTGGTAGAACCTAGTAAACGTGTGTACCGAAGACCATGTTGCGGCCTTACATACTTGAGCCAGGGAGGCCTGGTGATGCACTGCCCATGAAGTTCCAACTGCTCTTGTGGAGTGTGCCCTAACTTTGAACGGAGGCGGTCTCTTTCTCAAGCCATAGGCTTGTATTATGACCTGTCGAATCCACTTGGCTAAAGTAGATTTTGATGCTGCCTGACCCTTTCTGGGGCCTTCCGGCAGAACAAATAAAGAATCCGTTCTGCGAATCTGAGCAGTGGCTTTTAGATGAGCTTTAACTGCTCTTACTACATCCAAAGAATGTAATAACTTTTCCTCTACCGAGCTAGGTTTGGGGAAAAAAGAAGGAAGAACCACATCTTGGTTCAAATGAAACCTCGATACCACCTTAGGAAGAAAGGCTGGATGAGGACGTAATACTACTCTGTCCTTATGGACAACCAGATATGGCTCCTTACAGGACAAGGCGGCTAATTCCGATACTCTTTTAGCCGAACAAACGGCTACTAAGAAAATCAATTTCCTGGTGAGAAGAACCAAGGAAATGTGTTGTAATGGTTCAAACGGTTGTTTCTGTAGAACCGACAGAACCAGGTTTAAGTCCCAAGGACATATGGGAATACTAACCGGAGGGCTAATACGCATCACTGCTTGTATAAAGGCTTTGACTAGTGAATGCGAAGCCAAGGGCCTTTGAAAAAATATTGACAAGGCCGAAATCTGACCCTTGATAGTACTCAAGGCAAGCTTCCTATCTACAGCCCACTGTAGGAAGTCCAAAATCCTCCCTATCACGTACTTACGTGGATGCCATTTCCTGGCCTCACACCACGTAATGTACGCTTTCCAGATCCTATAATAGATCTGCCTGGATACCGGTTTCCTGGCATTGATCATGGTAGATACCACAGAATTAGAGAGCCCTCTCTTTTTCAGAATGTGGGCTTCAATAGCCAGGCCGTCAAACCTAGGGCTGGTAAGGAAGGGTGGTATATCGGTCCCTGCGACAGCAGGTCCGGACGATGTGGGAGGGTCCAAGGACTCCTCACTGACATTTTTACAATCTCCGCATACCATGCCCTTCGGGGCCACGCTGGAGCCACCAGAATCACTGGTTTCTTTTCTACCCTGATTCTGCGGGGTAATCGCGGTAACAATTGTGGCGGTGGGAATGCATATATCAGCTCGAACTGATCCCAAGGGAACACTAGGGCATCCGAGCCGCAAGCTAGGGGATCCCTTGTGCGAGACACAAATCTGTCCACTTTTGCGTTGAATCTGGATGCTAGCAGATCTACATCCGGTGTTCCCCACCGCTGGCATATTGCCTGGAAAACCTCGGGGTGAAGAGACCATTCCCCCGGGCATAATTGTTGGCGACTTAGAAAGTCCGCTCTCCAATTTTCCACTCCTGGGATGAAAACCGCGGATATGGCTGGGACATATTTTTCTGCCCACTCCAGGATGCAATTTGCTTCCCTCTGGGCTGCACGACTCCTGGTGCCACCCTGGTGATTGATATATGCCACTGCCGTGGCATTGTCTGATTGAATTCTGACAGGGGACCCTTGGAGTTTGGATGTCCATGCTACTAGGGCATACCGGGCTGCTCGTATCTCTAAGAGATTGATGGGCAGGGCCTTTTCTGCTTCTGACCACTTGCCCTGGAGAGACCATTGCTCCAGTACTGCCCCCCAGCCTATGAGGCTGGCATCTGTAGTGACCACCTTCCAAGAAACCGGACTGAAGGGTTTCCCTCTTTCCAGATTCTGGGGCACCAACCACCAATGGAGGCTCTTGCGAACGGAAGGGGACAGGGACATTGGTAAGTCTAAAGCCTGAACTTTTTTGTTCCAGGCTGACAGTATGGCCCTTTGCAAATTCCTTGAATGGAATTGACCGTAGGGTACCGCTTCGAATGAAGCCACCATCTTTCCCAGCAGCCTCATGCAGAGGCGTATGGATGGTTTTCTTTTTGTACCCACTAAGTGGGTCAAATCTTTTAAAGACGACACCTTCTCTGGAGGTAAGAAAATCTTTCTCTGATTTGAATCCAGCCTTAGCCCTAAGTATTCCAGACTTTTGACTGGTCTTAGAGCTGACTTGTCCCGGTTGATAATCCAACCGTGATATTCCAGATACTCGATTGTCTTGTGAATAGCTACTTCCAGCTTTTCCACTGAGTGGTCTATTAGTAGCAGGTCGTCTAGATATGCCATTATCGTTACACCCTGTGTTCTTAGATTGGCCAATAATGGGGCCAGAATTTTTGTGAACACTCGTGGTGCTGTGGCCAGACCGAAAGGTAAGGCTCTGAACTGAAAATGGCGCCCTTCTACTGCAAAGCGTAGAAATTTCTGGTGGGCCGGAAAGATGGGAATATGCAGATAAGCATCCTTTATGTCGATCGAGGCTAGCCATTCCTGCCCTTGTAGGGCGGTGGCCACCGATCGGATCGACTCCATCCGAAAAGTCCTGATATTTAGGAACTTGTTTAGCCCTTTTAGATTTAATATGGGCCTCACGTCCCCATTTGGTTTGGGGACTGTGAAAAGGTTCGAGTAAAACCCGAATCCGCTTTCTTCCAGGGGAACCTTCATGATTACACCTTGGAGCAATAGTTGTTCTAGTGCCAGAAGGAGGGATCCTCTCTTTTGGGGATCTCTTGGCACGTTTGACCTCATAAATTGGGCAGGAGGAGTGCCTTTTAACTCCAGCTTGTATCCCAGACTTACTGCGGAGAGCACCCATCTGTCTCTGATGGTGTCCCGCCAGGTCTCTGTGAACAACTGAAGTCTTCCCCCCACCCGATTGAGTGGGGGCAACGCTTCATGCCTTGGGGGGAGGTTTTGTACCTCTCTTGATCCAGGGCTTCTTGTTACCCTGTGATTGTCCCTGATTTCTGCCCCCTGAATTTGACCGCGGAGGCCGTCGGAACTGCTTCACAGCCGATGTGCCCGGGACTGGAGAAGTAGGCCTCTTAAAAGAAGGACTTCTACCCTTGTTCTTAACCGGTAAGAGTGAACTTTTACCGGCAGAAATTTTCTGGATATATTTGTCCAGATCTTCTCCAAATAAGCGTTCTCCATGAAATGGGAAGCTAACCAGCAGTTTTTTACAGGGAGCTTCAGCAGACCAGTTTTTGAGCCACAGAAGCCTATGCATATGTACTATAGACAGCGTAAAGCGGGAGGCCTGTTGGATTGTATCCTTTATGGCGTCCACCGCAAAACACAAGGCTCTAGGCAGGTCAGCTAGGGCAAGAGCCTGCTGATCTGGTAAGTCCCTTAAGACTTGTTTCAACTGATCTTTCACTGCTTGGCAGACTCCAATCGCTGCTACCGCAGGTTGTGTCACCATACTTGCTGTAGAGAAAGCAGATTTTAGTAAAGACTCCAATTTTTTATCTATTGGGTCTTTGAACATTGGAACATTATCTACTGGACATGTCAGTGATTTGTTAACAGAAGAGATGGCTGTGTCCACTGTAGGGACCCTCCATTTTCTTATGAACTTATCCTCCATGGGATAGATCACCGGAAATCTCTTGGGGGGAGCAAATATTTTATCAGGATGCTCCCAATCCTGGTAAATAAGCCCTTCTAATAAAGGGTGGATTGGGAAGGAACAGACAGCCTGGGGAGCTTTTAGCGACCCCAGCGAGGAAACCGTAGTGGATGGTGGTTCCGCCAGAGGCATTTTAAATGCTGATCGGACCATATTAGTCAGAGACTGAACCCATAATCTTTCAGCCTGAGAAGCTGAGAAAGGTTCTTCCACTGTTGATTCCTCCATAACTGAATCAACCTCATCCTGATCCCCTTCAGGTAGGTCGATCTCTGTGTGGGGCTGTTCCTCCACTAACAGGCACTCTGAAGGAGGAGACGGAGATCGGACGTGCTTTTCCTGAGACAGGGAAGCAGCGATCAATGCTGTTAATCTCTCTTCCAATCCTCCCAGAGTTGAGGATAAAACCTCCTCTGTTATATATACAGGAGCAGGTGGACTGGGGACAGCCGCAGCACCAGGCATTCCTGCGGGGTTTCTACGGCTACTGACCTCTGAATTCTCAGGGGAGATTGGTGCAGTACAAGCATGCCCAATATCCTCAGAGCCCGATGGAGACCCCTTTGGCTTCCTGGAAGATCTATTTCCGGAGCGTCTGGACGACATATCCTTTAAGCACAAAGCTGAGGTATTCCCGTCGTCATACACCAATTTTGCTGGTAATAGTCTAACACAGGTGCTGCTATATACCAGCTGGTGTCCACTAAAGTGCCTTTCTATGGGGATGCCTGCATCAACCGCCTCTGTGTGCCACTGTTTGTTGCTAGCTCTGTTTGCATGCAGCTGACACTTGTACTGTGTCTTTTAACCATGCTGGGACGCCCGCACATGCGCAGAAGCGCCGCGGCGCGCATCGAGCGTCATCCACCCGCCCCGCCCCTTTTTTTCATAGGAGGCGCGTGCACGCCCGTGCGCCATTGGCGCCCTTTTCGAAATCAAACAGGGGACTAGGAGCCAGGGCCCTTTTTGCCGGAGGGCCTGTGCGGTGGATGAGCGCAGCAACAGGGCAGAGGAAGTGGATTCCCACAGAGAAACTTACCAGCTGCCTGGATCTTTTGACTTGAGAAAACCAAAGATCCACATGACAAGAAAAATGGACTACAGCGGCCTCTAGTGGTTTAACACAGGTACCGCGGTCCCTGTTTTTTTTTTTTTTTTTTCTTGACTACTATTAAAATTTTACATTTTCAGTAGTTATAGGCAAACACAGATATTTAGCGGGAATACCGTTAGGTAACAGACAGAAAGACAAATTAGGCTTGGGGGTCCCCCAATAGAACCAAGTTCCTGGGGGCCCCCACTTACCTGATCCCCGCCGCAGGACTTTGTTTGGTCCACAGAAGTCCAAACTTCACCTATCACGGCAGGCATTGTAATTAAACCTTCAGGGACCGGGTTCCCAAGGATTCCACTCCCCTGGACCTGTATAGCACCCTGCACAGACAACATCTTGGTCGTGGGTATGACCAGAGCTCTGGATCCCAGGGTCCAGCCCTCCTAAGAGAAGCATTACAGGCAAAACCTTGCTCTTCTGCTGCAAGGCCCGGGTACCGACCGTTTAGCTATGAAGCTTTTTTGGTGGGATCCGGAACAGCTTACTAAGGCCCAAAAGAACCTGTACGCAAGCCCAGTGAAAACACATGTTACTCTTTGGCCAACACCTTAGACACTGGCAAAAAACTGAGGTGCTCCCGGGTGGGAGGGGCTTATATAGGGGAGGGTACTTCCGGTTTGGAATTGGCCAGTGCCAACACCTGAAGGTAATCTATATAACCCATTAGTAATGACTAAGTCGCTCTGTGTCCCGTGATGTACGAAAAAGAAAAGTTGTTCCTATTGGATTTCCAAACATCTCTTGTTTTAGTGACTTAAAGAAAATCAAAAACATTATAGGTGCAAAAACAATTGCCAATGACCAACAGAAATGAGAGAAATTGTTAAAAAAAAAAAAAAAATTAAAGTGTATGTCATGCTAAAACAATTTTATTAATAAAGAGGGGAAGAAATACAAACCCTGGCTGGTTTTTACTGCTATCTTGTAGGCCTTCAGAGCTTTGACAAGATTTCACCTCATTTAGGCCCCTTTCACACTGACACGTTTTTCAGGCGGTTTAGCGCTAAAAATAGCGCTGCTATACCGCCTGAAAAAATCGTGCCCTGCAGTCTGAAGGCTTTCACACTGAAGCGGTGCGCCAGCAGGACTGCTCCAAAAGTCCTGCTAGCCTCTTCTTTGCAGCGGTGAGTGTGTGTTTACCGCTGCTGCCCATTGAAAGCAATGGGAAACCGCGGTAATACTTCAGAGGCGCATTGCCGGCGGTATTAACCCTTTTTCGTCCGCCAGCGGGGGTTAAAATCACCCCGCTAGGGGCCGAATATCGCGGTAAAAACAACGGTACAGCGGCGCTAAAAATAGCGCCGCTATACCACCAGCGCACCTCCCCGTCCCAGTGTGAGAGGGGCCTTACTGTCCTGGAGACAACAGTTACACCAGACAGGAAGTGAAGGAAAATCTTACGTATAAACTCTATACACACGTAAAATTCCTCTTCATCCTCTTCTAGCTGCCAGTGTGCTTCTATGTAGGCGTGTACATTGTCCCATAGACAGCAATGTAACCTGTGTTCAGATCCTTAAAAATAAAAACTACATGGCTACAAAATACTGCATTTTTTTTCTTCCATTACAAACCATGTATAAACATTTAATACTATTTAGATCTGGTTTATTTTATAAATATCAACCAAAGTCCTTAGATCAGGGCCCAGGGTCATATGCATGCAGCCAGAGGATGAGTGTATGTTCCAAGTGCAGCTGTATAAATAAACCTTCTCTGCACCACAAGGATTCTGTCTCTTCGGGGGTTAAAGGAGTAACTCCTCTCCTGTACGCTGCATGAGCGGGAAATATACAATTACAAAGGGAACAATAGTCCTTCGGGTCATTGTACTTTGCTTGTAGTCTCTCAAAAGGTGATGGGGAAAGACGGTGTAACCTATGGCTGTGTGCATAAACCTCATGTCTGGCAGATAGTGAAGCAAACCTGTCATCCATTTAAGTATTTAAAACTAAAAGATCTGGTATTTTCTTTTTCGTACATCACGGGACACAGAGCGACTTAGTCATTACTAATGGGTTATATAGATTACCTTCAGGTGTTGGCACTGGCAACTTCCAAACCGGAAGTACCCTCCCCTATATAAGCCCCTCCCATCCGGGAGCACCTCAGTTTTTTGCCAGTGTCTAAGGTGTTGGCCAAAGAGTAACATGTGTTTTCACTGGGCTTGCGTACAGGTTCTTTTGGGCCTTAGTAAGCTGTTCCGGATCCCACCAAAAAAGCTTCATAGCTAAACGGTCGGTACCCGGGCCTTGCAGCAGAAGAGCAAGGTTTTGCCTGTAATGCTTCTCTTAGGAGGGCTGGACCCTGGGATCCAGAGCTCTGGTCATACCCACGACCAAGATGTTGTCTGTGCAGGGTGCTATACAGGTCCAGGGGAGTGGAATCCTTGGGAACCCGGTCCCTGAAGGTTTAATTACAATGCCTGCCGTGATAGGTGAAGTTTGGACTTCTGTGGACCAAACAAAGTCCTGCGGCGGGGATCAGATAAGTGGGGGCCCCCAGGAACTTGGTTCTATTGGGGGACCCCCAAGCCTAATTTGTCTTTCTGTCTGTTACCTAAACGGTATTCCCGCTAAATATCTGTGTTTGCCTGTAACTACTGAAAATGTAAAATTTTAATAGTAGTCAAGAAAAAAAAAAAAAAAGGGACCGCGGTACCTGTGTTAAACCACTAGAGGCCGCTGTAGTCCATTTTTCTTGTCATGTGGATCTTTGGTTTTCTCAAGTCAAAAGATCCAGGCAGCTGGTAAGTTTCTCTGTCTTCCTCTGCCCTGTTGCTGCGCTCATCCACCGCACAGGCCCTCCGGCAAAAAGGGCCCTGGCTCCTAGTCCCCTGTTTGATTTCGAAAAGGGCGCCAATGGCGCGCGGGCGCGTGCACGCGCCTCCTATGAAAAAAAAGGGGCGGGGCGGGTGGATGACGCTCGATGCGCGCCGCGGCGCTTCTGCGCATGTGCGGGCGTCCCAGCATGGTTAAAAGACACAGTACAAGTGTCAGCTGGATGCAAACAGAGCTAGCAACAAACAGTGGCACACAGAGGCGGTTGATGCAGGCATCCCCATAGAAAGGCACTTTAGTGGACACCAGCTGGTATATAGCAGCAACTTTGTTAGACTATTACCAGCAAAATTGGTGTATGACGACGGGAATACCTCAGCTTTGTGCTTAAAGGATATGTCGTCCAGACGCTCCGGAAATAGATCTTCCAGGAAGCCAAAGGGGTCTTCATCGGGCTCTGAGGATATTGGGCATGCTTGTACTGCACCAATCTCCCCTGAGAATTCAGAGGTCAGTAGCCGTAGAAACCCCGCAGGAATGCCTGGTGCTGCGGCTGTCCCCAGTCCACCTGCTCCTGTATATATAACAGAGGAGGTTTTATCCTCAACTCTGGGAGGATTGGAAGAGAGATTAACAGCATTGATCGCTGCTTCCCTGTCACAGGAAAAGCGCGTCCGATCTCCGTCTCCTCCTTCAGAGTGCCTGTTAGTGGAGGAACAGCCCCACACAGAGATCGACCTACCTGAAGGGGATCAGGATGAGGTTGATTCAGTTATGGAGGAATCAACAGTGGAAGAACCTTTCTCAGCATCTCAGGCTGAAAGATTATGGGTTCAGTCTCTGACTAATATGGTCCGATCAGCATTTAAAATGCCTCTGGCGGAACCACCATCCACTACGGTTTCCTCGCTGGGGTCGCTAAAAGCTCCCCAGGCTGTCTGTTCCTTCCCAATCCACCCTTTATTAGAAGGGCTTATTTACCAGGATTGGGAGCATCCTGATAAAATATTTGCTCCCCCCAAGAGATTTCCGGTGATCTATCCCATGGAGGATAAGTTCATAAAAAAATGGAGGGTCCCTACAGTGGACGCAGCCATCTCTTCTGTTAACAAATCACTGACATGTCCAGTAGATAATGTTCCAATGTTCAAAGACCCAATAGATAAAAAATTGGAGTCTTTACTAAAATCTGCTTTCTCTACAGCAAGCATGGTGACACAACCTGCGGTAGCAGCGATTGGAGTCTGCCAAGCAGTGAAAGATCAGTTGAAACAGGTCTTAAGGGACTTACCAGATCAGCAGGCTCTTGCCCTAGCTGACCTGCCTAGAGCCTTGTGTTTTGCGGTAGACGCCATAAAGGATACAATCCAACAGGCCTCCCGCTTTACGCTGTCTATAGTACATATGCGTAGGCTTCTGTGGCTCAAAAACTGGTCTGCTGAAGCTCCCTGTAAAAAACTGCTGGTTAGCTTCCCATTTCATGGAGAACGCTTATTTGGAGAAGATCTGGACAAATATATCCAGAAAATTTCTGCCGGTAAAAGTTCACTCTTACTGGTTAAGAACAAGAGTAGAAGTCCTTCTTTTAAGAGGCCTACTTCTCCAGTCCCGGGCACATCGGCTGTGAAGCAGTTCCGACGGCCTCCGCGGTCAAATTCAGGGGGCAGAAATCAGGGACAATCACAGGGTAACAAGAAGCCCTGGATCAAGAGAGGTACAAAACCTCCCCCCAAGGCATGAAGCGTTGCCCCCACTCAATCGGGTGGGGGGAAGACTTCAGTTGTTCACAGAGACCTGGCGGGACACCATCAGAGACAGATGGGTGCTCTCCGCAGTAAGTCTGGGATACAAGCTGGAGTTAAAAGGCACTCCTCCTGCCCAATTTATGAGGTCAAACGTGCCAAGAGATCCCCAAAAGAGAGGATCCCTCCTTCTGGCACTAGAACAACTATTGCTCCAAGGTGTAATCATGAAGGTTCCCCTGGAAGAAAGCGGATTCGGGTTTTACTCGAACCTTTTCACAGTCCCCAAACCAAATGGGGACGTGAGGCCCATATTAAATCTAAAAGGGCTAAACAAGTTCCTAAATATCAGGACTTTTCGGATGGAGTCGATCCGATCGGTGGCCACCGCCCTACAAGGGCAGGAATGGTTAGCCTCGATCGACATAAAGGATGCTTATCTGCATATTCCCATCTTTCCGGCCCACCAGAAATTTCTACGCTTTGCAGTAGAAGGGCGCCATTTTCAGTTCAGAGCCTTACCTTTCGGTCTGGCCACAGCACCACGAGTGTTCACAAAAATTCTGGCCCCATTATTGGCCAATCTAAGAACACAGGGTGTAACGATAATGGCATATCTAGACGACCTGCTACTAATAGACCACTCAGTGGAAAAGCTGGAAGTAGCTATTCACAAGACAATCAAGTATCTGGAATATCACGGTTGGATTATCAACCGGGACAAGTCAGCTCTAAGACCAGTCAAAAGTCTGGAATACTTAGGGCTAAGGCTGGATTCAAATCAGAGAAAGATTTTCTTACCTCCAGAGAAGGTGTCGTCTTTAAAAGATTTGACCCACTTAGTGGGTACAAAAAGAAAACCATCCATACGCCTCTGCATGAGGCTGCTGGGAAAAATGGTGGCTTCATTCGAAGCGGTACCCTACGGTCAATTCCATTCAAGGAATTTGCAAAGGGCCATACTGTCAGCCTGGAACAAAAAAGTTCAGGCTTTAGACTTACCAATGTCCCTGTCCCCTTCCGTTCGCAAGAGCCTCCATTGGTGGTTGGTGCCCCAGAATCTGGAAAAAGGGAGACCCTTCAGTCCGGTTTCTTGGAAGGTAGTCACTACAGATGCCAGCCTCATAGGCTGGGAGGCAGTACTGGAGCAATGGTCTCTCCAGGGCAAGTGGTCAGAAGCAGAAAAGGCCCTGCCCATCAATCTCTTAGAGATACGAGCAGCCCGGTATGCCCTAGTAGCATGGACATCCAAACTCCAAGGGTCCCCTGTCAGAATTCAATCAGACAATGCCACAGCAGTGGCATATATCAATCACCAGGGTGGCACCAGGAGTCGTGCAGCCCAGAGGGAAGCAAATTGCATCCTGGAGTGGGCAGAAAAATATGTCCCAGCCATATCCGGGGTTTTCATCCCAGGAGTGGAAAATTGGAGAGCGGACTTTTTAAGTCGCCAACAATTATGCCCGGGGGAATGGTCTCTTCACCCCGAGGTTTTCCAGGCAATATGCCAGCGGTGGGGAACACCGGATGTAGATCTGCTAGCATCCAGATTCAACGCAAAGGTGGACAGATTTGTGTCTCGCACAAGGGATCCTCTAGCTTGCGGCTCGGATGCCCTAGTGTTCCCTTGGGATCAGTTCAAGCTGATATATGCATTCCCACCGCCACAATTGTTACCGCGATTACTCCGCAGAATCAGGGTAGAAAAGAAACCAGTGATTCTGGTGGCTCCAGCGTGGCCCCGAAGGGCATGGTACGCGGAGATTGTAAAAATGTCAGTGAGGAGTCCTTGGACCCTCCCACATCGTCCGGACCTGCTGTCGCAGGGACCGATATACCACCCTTCCTTACCAGCCCTAGGTTTGACGGCCTGGCTATTGAAGCCCACATTCTGAAAAAGAGAGGACTCTCTAATTCTGTGGTATCTACCATGATCAATGCCAGGAAGCCGGTATCCAGGCAGATCTATTATAGGATCTGGAAAGCGTACATTACGTGGTGTGAGGCCAAGAAATGGCATCCACGTAAGTACGTGATAGGGAGGATTTTGGACTTCCTACAGTGGGCTGTAGATAGGAAGCTGGCCTTGAGTACTATCAAGGGTCAGATTTCGGCCTTGTCAATATTTTTTCAAAGGCCCTTGGCTTCGCATTCACTAGTCAAAGCTTTCATACAAGGAGTGATGCGTATTAGCCCTCCGGTTAGTGTTCCCATATGTCCTTGGGACTTAAACCTGGTTCTGTCAGTTCTACAGAAACAACCGTTTGAACCATTGCAACACATTTCCTTGGTTCTTCTCACCAGGAAATTGATTTTCTTAGTAGCCGTTTGTTCGGCTAAAAGAGTATCGGAATTAGCCGCCTTGTCCTGTAAGGAGCCATATCTGGTTGTCCATAAGGACAGAGTAGTATTACGTCCTCATCCAGCCTTTCTTCCCAAGGTGGTATCGAGGTTTCATTTGAACCAAGATGTGGTTCTTCCTTCTTTTTTCCCCAAACCTAGCTCAGTAGAGGAAAAGTTATTACATTCTTTGGATGTAGTAAGAGCAGTTAAAGCTTATCTAAAAGCCACTGCTCAGATTCGCAGAACGGATACTTTGTTTATTCTGCCGGAAGGCCCTAAAAAGGGTCAGGCAGCATCAAAATCCACTTTAGCCAAGTGGATTCGACAGGTCATAATACAAGCCTATGGCTTGAGAAAGAGACCGCCTCCGTTCAAAGTTAGGGCGCACTCCACAAGAGCAGTTGGAACTTCATGGGCAGTGCATCACCAGGCCTCCCTGGCTCAAGTATGTAAGGCCGCAACATGGTCTTCGGTACACACGTTTACTAGATTCTACCAGGTAGACGTTAGAAGTCAGGAGTATGTCGCCTTTGGGCGCAGTGTGTTGCAGGCCGCAAAAGATCCTCATGCCTGATGGCGCCCAGCTTATGTATCCCTCCCCTCATTTGGCATTGCTTTGGGACGTCCCATTAGTAATGACTAAGTCGCTCTGTGTCCCGTGATGTACGAAAAAGAAAATAGGATTTTTATAACAGCTTACCTGTAAAATCCTTTTCTTAGGAGTACATCACGGGACACAGAGCGACATAGTCATTACTAATGGGTTATATAGATACCGTCAGGTGCTGGCACTGGCAACTTCCAAAACCGGAAGTACCCTCCCCTATATAAGCCCCTCCCATCCGGGAGCACCTCAGTTTTGTAGCAAAGCAATAAGTGTCCCCAAAGAGGGGCGGGAGCTCTGTGTCCCGTGATGTACTCCTAAGAAAAGGATTTTACAGGTAAGCTGTTATAAAAATCCTATTTTCTTTCTCGTACATCACGGGACACAGAGCGACATAGTCATTACTAATGGGATGTCCTAAAGCAATGCCCAATGAGGGGGGGGGATACACCATATATAAGCTGAGCGCTATCAGACATGAGGATCTTTTGCGGCCTGCAACACACTGCGCCCAAAGGCGACATCCTCCTGACTTCTAACGTCCACCTGGTAGAACCTAGTAAACGTGTGAACTGAAGACCATGTTGCGGCCTTACAGATTTGAGCCAGGGAGGCCTGGTGATGCACTGCCCATGAAGTTCCAACTGCTCTCGTGGAGTGCGCTCTAACTTTGAACGGAGGCGGTCTCCTTCTCAAGCCATAGGCTTGCATTATGACCTGTCGAATCCACTTGGCTAAAGTAGATTTTGACGCTGCCTGACCCTTTCTGGGGCCTTCCGGCAGAATAAACAAAGTATCCGTTCTGCGAATCTGAGCAGTGGCTTTTAGATAAGCTTTAACTGCTCTTACTACATCCAAAGAATGCAATAACTTTTCCTCTACCGAAGTAGGTTTGGGGAAAAAAGAAGGAAGAACCACATCTTGGTTCAAATGAAACCTCGGTACCACCCTAGGAAGAAAGGCTGGATGAGGACGTAATACTACTCTATCCTTATGGATAACCAGATATGGCTCCTTACAGGACATAGCTGCTAATTCCGACACTCTTTTAGCCGAACAAATGGCTACTAGAAAAATCAATTTCCTGGTGAGAAGCACCAAAGAAATATGCTGTAATGGTTCAAATGGTTGTTTCTGTAGAACCGACAGAACCAAGTTTAGATCCCATGGACATATGGGAATATTAACCGGAGGACTAATACGCATCACTCCTTGTATAAAGGCTTTGACTAGTGAATGCGAAGCCAAGGGCCTTTGAAAAAATATTGACAAGGCCGAAATCTGACCCTTGATAGTACTCAAGGCAAGCTTCCTATCTACAGCCCATTGTAGGAAGTCCAGAATCCTACCTATTACGTACTTATGTGGATGCCATTTCTTGGCCTCACACCACGCGATGTACGCCTTCCAGATTCTATATTAGATCTGCCTGGATACCGGCTTCCTGGCATTGATCATGGTAGATACCACAGGATTAGAGAGCCCTCTCTTTTTTAGAATGTGGGCTTCCATAGCCAGGCCGTCAAACCTAGGGCTGGTAAGGAAGGGTGGTATATCGGTCCTTGCGAAAGCAGGTCCGGACGACGTGGGAGAGTCCAAGGACTCCCCACTGAAATTTTACAATCTCCGCGTACCACGCTCTTCGGGGCCACGCTGGAGCCACCGGAATCACTGGTTTCTTTTCTACCCTGATTCTGCGGAGTAATCGAGGTAACCATTGTGGCGGTGTGAATGCATATATCAGCTTGAACTGATCCCAAGGGAACACTAGGGCATCCGAGCCGCAAGCTAGGGGATCCCTTGTCCGAGAGACAAACCTGTCCCCCTTTGCGTTGAATCTGGATGCTAGAAGATCTACATCCGATGTTCCCCACCGCTGACATATTGTCCAGAAAACCTTGGGGTGAAGGGACCCTTCCTCTGGGCCTAATTGCTGGCGACTTAGAAAGTCCGCCTTCCAATTCTCCACTCCTGGAATGAATACCGCAGATATGGCTGGGACATATTTTTCTGCCCATTTCAGGATGTAATTTACTTCCCTCTGGGCTGCACGACTCCTGGTGCCCCCCTGATGATTGAATTCTGACAGGGGACCCTTGGAGTTTGGTTGTCCATGCTACTAGGGCATACGGGCTGCTCGTATCTCTAAGAGATTGATGGGCAGGGCCTTTTCTGCATCCGACCATCTGCCCTGGAGAGACTATTGCTCCAGTACTGCTCCCCAGCCTATAAGGCTGGCATTGTAGTGACCACCTTCCAAGAAATCAGACTGAAGGATTTCCCTTTTTCCAGATTCTGGGGAACCAACCACTAACGGAGGCTCTTGCGAACGGAAGGGGACAAGGACATTGTAAGTCTAGGGCCTGAACTTTTTTGTTCCAGGCTGACAGTATGGCCCCCTGCAAATTCCTTGAATGGAATTGATCGTATGATGCCACCATTTTTCCCAGCAGCCTTATGCACAGGCGTATGGACGGCTGTCTTTTTTGTACCCACTAAGTGGATCAAATCTTTCAAAGACAACACCTTTCCTCGAGGCAAGAATATTTTTCTCTGGCCTGAATCCAACCTTAGCCCCAAGTATTCCAGACTTTTGACTGGTTTTTAGGGCTAACTTGTCTCGGTTGATAATCCAACCGTGAGATTCCAGATACTTGATTGTCTTGTGAACGACCACGTCTAGTTTTTTCACTGAGTGGTCTATCAGCAACAAGTCATCTAGATATGCCATTATCATTACACCCTGTGTTCTTAGATTGGCCAATAAAGGGCCAGAATTTTTGTAAACACTCGTGGTGCTGTGGCCAAACCGAAGGGTAAGGCTCTGAACTGAAAATGGCGCCCTTCTACTGCAAAGCGTAGACATTTTTGGTGGACTGGAAAGATGGGAATGTGCAAATAAGCATCTTTGATGTCGATCGCGGCTAACCAATCCTCCCCTTGTAGGGCAGTGGCCACCGATCGGATCGACTCCATCGGAAAGTCCTGATATACAGGAATTTGTATAGCCCTTTTTAGAATTAATATGGGCCTCCCGTCCGCGTTTGCTTCGGGACTGTAAAGAGGTTTGAGTAAAACCCAAACCCTCATTCTTACAGGGGAACCTCCATAATTACTCCTTGGAGCAATAGTTGTTCTAGTGCCAACAAGAGGGACTCTATCTTCCGGGGATCCCTTGCCACGTTTGACCTCAAAAATGGGAAGGAGGAGAGTCTTTTAACTCCAAACTGTATCCCAAACATACTGCGGAGAGCACCTATCTGTCTTGATCGTGTCCCGCCAGGTCTCTTGCGAACAACTGGAGTCCTCCCCCCACCCGACTGAGTGGGGGCAACCCTTCAATGAATTTAACTTTGGGGGAGGTTTTGTACCTCCCCTGACCCAGGGTTTCTCATTACCCTGTGTGACAGCAGGAAGGTAAAGTCACCTGGTTGCATCCAGGGGGGTAGATATATTTCGCCCAGATTCAGGCTTTACGCCGACTTATACAACTAGGTGGAGAGTTGTATAAGCCCAGCTGAGGCTAGTAGGCTCATGGATGACTCATACCTCTAGGGAGAGTGCTGGGCGTCGTGCAGACAGGGAGTTGATGAGACCAGCTGAAGCTTGTCAGCTCATTTAGGCCTCTATAAGAACTCCCAGCTTCATTAGGGGTATGCTCATGCCTGGACCCAGACCTGTGTGGACTGTCTAGGGAGAGTGAACCCCTGTGCGGTGAGACAAAGCCTGTGTGGCTATTTGCTTGGACATTTAAAACCAGGGACTTAGGGACTAGGACAGCACTAGGCTGATCCCAGTTGTTAGTTAGGAAACCTGTATGTTTAGTCAGAGGTC
Source organism: Rana muscosa (assembly GCA_029206835.1). Lineage (NCBI taxonomy): Eukaryota > Metazoa > Chordata > Amphibia > Anura > Ranidae > Rana > Rana muscosa. The sequence goes on along the minus strand of CM055125.1, from coordinate 234,888,041 downwards.
AAGTTGACCAGGATTTATTTTGTTTATGTTTCTTTTGCTTTGCTGTGTTTTGTCGCTGTAAATAGAAAATAAACCGCACCTTTTTGATTTTGAAAACCACAACCTCCGTTTGCTGGGCCTGTTTTTGTTTGGGGAGCCCATCTCGGGGGTCACACACACCCGCTGCCGAGCTAACCCCCTCACAGTTGGTGGAGAACCAGTGGCAGTTTTTTTTTAAGCCAGCATTGAGGAGATACTGAAGCAGCTGGCTCTAGCAAATGCCAATCAACAGCAGACAAATGCAGGTTTGCAAAAGAGCCTTGCAGCTCAACAACAGAACTTCGCAGCCCAGCAGCAAGCTCATCAACAGAGCCTTGCAGCCCAGCAGCAGACAAACGCAACTTTGCAACAGAGTCTGGAGGCTCAGCAACAAGCCCAGCAGCAATCTGAGGCCCGCTTCATAGACCTGTTGCAGAAGCAAGAGCAGAGACTACAACAACAGATGGAAGCAGCAATGCAGCAACGTCCGCAGACCAGTGAGGAAAGCCGTCCCACTAATACCGCGTCCTTTGGGGTGAGTCGTTTATTGACAAAAATGACTGGAGAGGATGATCCAGAGGTATTTTTGACCACATTTGAAAGGACCGCTGAAAGAGAAAAGTGGCCTGAGGAGCAGTGGGCTGGACTGGTGGCTCCTCTGTTAACTGGTGAATCGCAGAAAGCTTACTATGACCTAGAGCCTAACCAAGCAAAAGACTATGTGATGCTAAAAGCTGAAATATTGGCAAGGCTGGGTGTCACCCAGGCTGTCCGGGCTCAGCGTGTGCATAACTGGACTTTCCAGCTTGGAAAACCCCCCAGGTCTCAAATGTATGATCTCATTCACCTGAGCAGAAAGTGGCTACAGCCAGAGACTTTGTCCGCACCAAAGATTGTGGAACGTGTTGTAATGGATCGGTTTTTGAGAGCTCTTCCTACTGCCATCCAAAAGTGGGTAAGCCATGGAGACCCAGAGACGGCCGATGGTCTTGTGGATCGTGTGGAGAAATACTTGGCTACAGAGAACCTGACGGCCTCTTCCAGAGACACTCGGACTTTCCACCCTAAGACCAGACCATCCCCAGGGGCGGATAAGAGGATTCCAAGGGGTGAGGGTGGAGAGAGTGAGAGGGTGGGAGCTCTACCCCAAGTTTGGCGAGAACAGCCTGGGAAATCAGCGGCTCAAGAGGCCGCAAGAAGGATCGTTTGCTACCGCTGCCGGCAAGCGGGACATATTGCAGCCAATTGCCCGGTTGTGGAGGAACCCATGCAGTGTGACTTTCTGACGGGCAGACGTCAGTCGCTGTGTGCGACAGTCGCATGCACTGCCATTCGAGGAACTGAGAAACATTTATGCAAAATGTGTGTTAATGGTAGAAATGTTGTGGTATTGCTGGATTCAGGTAGCCTTGTGACCCTGATAAAGGCTGAGTTAGTTAAAACAGAGGTCTCTGGGAATAGCAAGGTAGCTGTTATTTGTGTGCATGGGGACACCCGAGAGTATCCAGTGAGTACAGTGTGTTTCGAGACCCCCAAAGGTACCCTCTCTCATCCAGTGGGCTTAGTATCTCAGTTACCGCATGACGCCATTGTGGGAAGGGATTTTCCGAAGTTCTGGGAACTGTGGGATGATCCTGAGCCCCCCACTGGTGCCCCTATGTACCAGGAATGTGATAGCCAGAACTCCCCTGAGAGTGGTGAGGACTCTCCGGAATTTCCCTTATCAGTATTGGCAGGGGAGACTCAAGAAACTGGAGAGGAGCCCACCTCCTCAGACGAAAACCTACCGTCTGTGGAGTTTTCTGATCTGGAGGTTCACAGGGAAAATTTTGCCACAGAACAGTTAAAAGACCCCGCCCTAATAAAGGCACGGGAAAACGTAGTGGAAATAGATGGCGAGTTAGTGAACCCAGATAATACCTGCACTTACCCATACTTCAGCGTAGAGAAGGACCTACTGTATCGGGTGGCAAAAAGGGCAGAAGAAACCGTTGAGCAGCTTGTGGTGCCCAAACCTTACAGGAAGTTGGTGTTGGAGTTGGCCCATGGGCACATTCTTGGAGGTCATCTGGGGACAGAGAAAACCCGAGAGAGGGTATTACAGAGATTCTATTGGCCGGGGGTGATGAAGGACATAGAAAATTATTGTTCCTCCTGCCCTGTGTGTCAGAGGTCGGCCCCGATGCCACATTTCCGTAGTCCGCTGGTCCCTCTACCCATCATTGAGGTCCCGTTTGAGAGGATCGCCATGGATTTGGTAGGTCCTATAATCAAGTCCGCTAGGGGGCACCAGTACATATTAGTTATAATGGACTATGCCACCCGTTATCCAGAAGCGATCCCTCTCCGAAATACCTCGGCCAAAACCATAGCCAAAGAGCTATCTCTTGTGTTTAGCCGGGTGGGTATTTGTAAAGAACTGCTTACGGACCAAGGTACACCCTTTATGTCCCGGGTTATGAAGGAGCTGTGTAAATTGTTCAAAGTGACGCAATTACGTACATCTGTGTATCACCCCCAAACCGATGGGCTGGTTGAAAGGTTCAACAAAACCCTAAAACAAATGTTGAAGAAAGTGGTGGATAGAGATGGAAAGGATTGGGACTGTCTACTTCCTTATCTGATGTTTGCTATTAGGGAGGTGCCCCAATCCTCTACGGGATTCTCCCCCTTTGAGTTACTGTATGGGAGACACCCAAGAGGGCTGTTGGATATTGCCAAGGAAACTTGGGAAAGTGAGAGTTCTCCCCACAGGAGTGTGATTGAGCATGTCGCCCTGATGCAAGACCGAATTGCACAGGTAATGCCCATCGTGAAGGAACATTTGGCCCAAGCGCAGTTGGCACAGCAGAGAGTGTACAACCGTGGAGCCAAGACCCGTACCTTTTCCCCGGGGGATAGGATATTGGTACTTGTCCCTACGGTTGAAAGTAAATTCCTTGCCAAATGGCAAGGCCCCTACGAGATAATGGAAAAAGTGAGCGAAGTGAATTACAAGGTCAGACAACCAGGAAGGCGAAAGCCCGAACAGATCTATCACGTTAATCTGTTGAAAGCCTGGAGGGATAGAGAGTCCCTAGTCGCAGACACTTGGTCACCAGCTCAAACTGGTTGCGTGATTCCTGAGGTTGGAATAGCAGCCACCTTGTCACAACCCCAACAACAGGAGGTTAAGGAGTTTGTGCTTCGCAACAAGGAGGTATTCTCTGAGCTGCCGGGACAAACATCTGGGGTAGAGCATGACATCATTACCCCGCCCGGTGAAAGGGTGAAGTTAAAACCCTATCGGATCCCAGAGGCCCGACGGGAGGCAATACGGGAGGAAGTACAGAAAATGCTGAACTTAGGGGTGATAGAGGAGTCCCAAAGTGATTGGTCTAGTCCCATTGTGTTGGTGCCTAAACCGGATGGGAGCTGGCGATTTTGTAACGATTTTCGTCAGTTGAACAAAGTTACAAAATTTGACACCTACCCCATGCCACGTATAGATGAGTTGATCGACCGGCTGGGAACAGCCCGATACATGACGACTCTTGACCTCACAAAAGGGTATTGGCAAATCCCCCTGGCCAAGTCGGCCAAAGAGAAAACCGCATTTGTAACCCCAGACGGGGCGTTCCAATACAAAAGAATGCCGTTTGGGTTACAGAATGCGCCGGCCACATTCCAGCGGAAAATGGACCAGATGCTGAGGCCCCATCGGAAGTATGCTGCGGCTTACCTGGATGACATAATTGTCCATAGCACAGATTGGGCCTCACATCTGCCAAAAGTGCAAGCAGTCCTGGACTCTGTTCGGGAAGCGGGGTTTACGGCTAACCCCAAGAAGTGTACCATTGGGCAGGAGGAGGCCAAATATCTTGGGTACACCATTGGGAGGGGAGTAATAAAACCCCAACTCAACAAAGTCGAGGCCATCCAGAGTTGGCCACGTCCCAACAGCAAGAAGCAGGTACGAGCCTTTCTGGGAATCGCTGGGTATTATCGGCGATTCATTCCCCACTTTGCTTCTAAGGCTGTGCCCCTAACCAACCTGACGAAGGGGAAAGGGTCGGTCATGATTAAATGGACCCCCGAGGCTGAGGCAGCATTCCAATTCTTGAAACAAGCCTTATGTAGCCAGCCAGTGTTGTACTCACCCGACTTCTCTAAAGACTTTGTCGTACAAAGTGATGCGTCAGATGTGGGGTTAGGAGCAGTATTGTCCCAGGTCTGGAACGGGGAAGAGCACCCAGTCATTTACCTCAGCAGGAAGTTGAAGTCCCATGAGGTAAATTACGCCACCGTTGAAAAGGAGTGTTTAGCGGTGAAGTGGGCTCTAGATTCCCTTCGGTACTACCTGCTAGGTAGGCACTTTGACATGGTTACGGATCACGCTCCGTTAAAGTGGATGGCTCAAAACAAGGAAACAAATAGAAGAGTGAATAGGTGGTTCCTGGCCCTCCAGGAATTCAACTTCACAGTAAAGCATCGCCCTGGCGTTCAAATGGGGAATGTGGATGCTTTGTCTCGAGTACATGAATGCCTGATTGCTGGTGTTCCAACCCCGAGGTTAAAACAAGAGGGGGGGGTATGTGACAGCAGGAAGGTAAAGTCACCTGGTTGCATCCAGGGGGGTAGATATATTTCGCCCAGATTCAGGCTTTACGCCGACTTATACAACTAGGTGGAGAGTTGTATAAGCCCAGCTGAGGCTAGTAGGCTCATGGATGACTCATACCTCTAGGGAGAGTGCTGGGCGTCGTGCAGACAGGGAGTTGATGAGACCAGCTGAAGCTTGTCAGCTCATTTAGGCCTCTATAAGAACTCCCAGCTTCATTAGGGGTATGCTCATGCCTGGACCCAGACCTGTGTGGACTGTCTAGGGAGAGTGAACCCCTGTGCGGTGAGACAAAGCCTGTGTGGCTATTTGCTTGGACATTTAAAACCAGGGACTTAGGGACTAGGACAGCACTAGGCTGATCCCAGTTGTTAGTTAGGAAACCTGTATGTTTAGTCAGAGGTCAAATTGACCAGGATTTATTTTGTTTATGTTTCTTTTGCTTTGCTGTGTTTTGTCGCTGTAAATAGAAAATAAACCGCACCTTTTTGATTTTGAAAACCACAACCTCCGTTTGCTGGGCCTGTTTTTGTGTGGGGAGCCCATCTCGGGGGTCACACACACCCGCTGCCGAGCTAACCCCCTCACACCTGCTATTGTCCCTGTTTTTTACCCCCGGGAATTGACCGAGGAGGCCGTCGGAACTGTTACACAGCCGATGCCCCAGGGACTGGAGAAGCAGGCCTCTTAAAGAGGGACCTCTAACTCTGTTTTTAACCGGCAAGAGCGTATTTTTACCGCTGGAAATTTTCTGGATATATTTGTCCAGGTTTTCCCTGAATAAGCGTTCACCATGAAATGGGACGCTAACCAGCCATTCTTTACAGGGAGCTTCAGCAGACCAGTTTTTGAGCCATAGAAGCCTACGCATATGTACTATAGACAGCGTAAGGCGGGAGGCCTGATGGACGGAATCCTTATGGCGTCAACCGCAAAGCCTAAGGCTCTAGGTAGATCAGCTAGGGCAAAGCCTGCTGATCTGTCAAGTCCCTCAAGACCTGTTTCAACTGATCCTTCACTGCTTAGCAGACCCCAATAGCTGCTACTGCTGGTTGTGTCACCAAGCTTGCTGTAGAAAGAAGCAGACTTTCATAAGGACTCCAATCTTTTATCTATTGGGTTCTTGAACATTTGGACATTATCCACTGGACATGTCAGTGATTTATACATACAAGAGATGGCTGCGTCCACTATAGGGACCTTCCATTTTTTTTTTTTTTTTGATGAACTTATCCTCCATGGGATAGACCACCGGAAATCTCTTGGGGGAATAAATATTTTCTCAGGACGTTCCCAATCCTGGTAAATAAGCCCTTTCAGTAAAGGGTGAAGTGGAAAAGAACAGACAGTCTGGGGGCTTCTAGCGACCCCAACGAGGATACAGTAGTGGTTGATGGTTCCGCAAGGTGCATTTTTAAATGCTGATCGGACCATGTTAGTCAGAGACTGAACCCATAATCTTTCAGCTTGAGATGCTGAGAAAAGGTTCCCCCACTGTTGACTCCTCTATAACAGAATCAACCTTATCCTGATCCCCTTCAGGCAGGTCGATCCCTGTATGGGACTGTTGCTCTGCTAACAGGCACTTTGAAGGAGGAGATCGGCGTGCTTTCCCTGACAGGGAGGCAGCGATCAATGTTGACAATCTCTCTCTAATCCTCCCAGAGCTGAGGAAAAAACCTCCTCTGTTACATACACAGGAGCAGGTGAACTAAGGACAGCCACAGTACCAAGTACCCCTGCGGGGTCTCTACGGTCACTTACCTCTGAACTTCAGGGGAGACTGGTGCAGCAGAAGTATGCCCAAGATCCTCAGAGCCCGATGAGACCCCCTTCGCTTCCTGGAAGATTCAGTTCCGGAGCTTCTGGACGGCATATTCCTAAGCCTAAAGCTGAGGTATTCCAGCCGTAATACACCACTTTTACTGAGAATAGTCTAGCACAATTGCTGCTATATCACAGTTGGTGTCTACTAAAGTGCCTTTCTAGGGGATGCCTGCATCAACCGCCTCTATGTGCCTTTATATTGTTGCTAGCTCTGTCTGTGCACTTCAACAGCCAGCTATAATGTGCTTCAAAACACGCTGGACGCCCGCACATGCGCAGTAGCGCCGCGGCGCACACCTGAGCGTCATCCACCCGCTCCGCCCCTTTTTCCAGATCGCCTCTATGAATAGAGGCGCGTGCACGCGCGCGGGCACGTGCGCCTTCGGCGCCTTTTTTGAAAACAACAAGGAGCTAGATGGGAGCCAGGGTCCCTTTGCCGCAGGGCCCGGGGATGGATGAGCGCAGCAACAGGGCAGAGGAGACAGCTTCCCAGCAGAGAACATACCAACTGCCTGGATTTGATTCTGGAAGAAAAAAATCCACATTACAAGAAAAAGAACCATAGCGGCCTCTAGTGTCTAACACAGGTACCGCAGTCTTACATTGTTTTATTTTTATTTTTTCTTGCCTACTATTAAAATTTTTACATTTTCTCAGTAGTAACAGGCATACACAGAATATTAGCGGGAATACCGTTAGGTAACAGACAGAAAGACAAATTAGGCTTGGGGGTCCCCCAATAGAACCAAGTTCCTGGGGGCCCCCACTTACCTGTTCCCCGCCACAGGACTTTGTTTGGTCCACAAAAGCCCAAACTTCACCTATCACGGCAGGCATTGTAATCAAACCTTCAGGGACCGGGTTCCCAAGGATTCCACTCCCCTGGACCTGTATAGCACCCTGCACAGAAAACATCTTGGTCGTGGGTATGACCAGAGCTCTGGATCCCAGGGTCCAGCTCTCCTAAGAGAAGCATTACAGGCAAAACCTTGCTCTTCTCTGCAAGGCCCGGGTACCGACCGTTTAGCTATGAAGCTTTTTTGGTCGGATCCGGAATAGCTTACTGAGGCCCAAAAGAACCTGTACGCAAGCTCAGTGAAAAACACATGTTTCTTCTTGGCCAACACCTTAGACACTGGCAAAAAACTGAGGTGCTCCCGGATGGGAGGGGCTTATATAGGGGAGGGTACTTCCGGTTTTGGAAGTTGCCAGTGCCAGCACCTGACGGTATCTATATAACCCATTAGTAATGACTATGTCGCTCTGTGTCCCGTGATGTACGAGAAAGAAAAAGGGATTTTTATAACAGCTTACCTGTAAAATCCTTTTCTTGGAGTACATCACGGGACACAGAGCTCCCACCCCTCTTTTTGGGACACTTATTGCTTGGCTACAAAACTGAGGTGCTCCCGGATGGGAGGGGCTTATATAGGGGAGGGTACTTCCGGTTTGGAATTGGCCAGTGCCAACACCTGAAGGTAATCTATATAACCCATTAGTAATGACTAAGTCGCTCTGTGTCCCGTGATGTACTCCAAGAAAAGGATTTTACAGGTAAGCTGTTATAAAAATCCCTTTATTATTTACTAGTAAACCATTTGTATGCCTCTGTGAAAACGGCTTTTCTTTGTTATTAGGGGCTTGCCTTTCCTAACTTTTGTGTCACTCACTACTGACCTCTGAACTTTGCATCATCACTACTGACCTCTGAACTCTGCGTCATTACTACTGACCCTTACACTCTGTCACTTTATACTGACCCCTATACTCTGTGTCACTTACTGACCCCTATACCCTGTGTCACTTATAATAGTGGTGGGGGAGACAGAGACACGGGCACGGAGCTGACAGGCAGGGAGGAGGGGGTGAGGGGGAGAGAGGAGTGCAGAGAGGACAGCTGCGGATGACGAAGGGACATACACTGACCACAGTGGTCATGGCTCAGCAGCCCTGATTTTTGTGGTCAGTGCAGAGAGGGGGATACAGGAATTGGCAGGTTCAGCCAGGTTTTTTTTTAAAGTTTAGAGGGGGCAGATTACACGGCACAAGCACTGTGCTGTTTAATCTGCTTTAAGAGACCAGGATCTGATTATTTTTTGGGGGTTAACAAACACTATAAGGTGATAACCCACAACTTGTTGTGCATGCTGCTATTTCTAACTTTTAAAAGTTTCACTTTTAGGGCCCTTTCACACGGGCTGTCCAATCAGGTCTGTCTGTCAGTTTTTCAAGTGTAACTGATTGGACCTTGCAGTCTCCCCTATGGAGCGGCAGATGTCAGCGGGCCCATGTCCGCTGACAGCCGCTGCCATCTGATCCTGCCCACAAAATCCAGATGGATCCAGATGGTCTAAATGGATCGGAAGAGAACAGACAAGTGGTCCGTTTTCCATCCAATTTCCCCATAGAGGAGAGCACAGCAGAGCAGACCGGACCTGTCATGAGCCTGCTCAGTGGGGATCAGCAGAACGATCCCCCGCTGAGCAAGGGGAATCTATTGCTTGGCGGTTCCTGTGTGAAAGGGGCTTCTTTCAGACAGACAGTTAGCTTTCTACCCTCTAAAAATAAGCTTACTACCCTCTAAAAAACAATCTGCAGTGGTATAGCTGCCTCCTGTTGTTTTATTTTTTTTGGTAAGTGCAGAAAAGCAACTTTACATTGTGGGATTGCAACGCAACTGCAAGCCCAGCATCTGGCTCGTCGTGGTTGCTGTGTGGCCCCAATGATCTCAATGAGTGAGTTTGACAGATGGAGCTGCCTGTCAAACTTTGCAGTCCAAGTTATGAATGACAGCATGAGTACAGCCCTGTCAGACTGTAATGTTAGAATTTGGGTGGTTGGGTGGCCGTGGGGGGGGGGGGGGGGCAATAAAACCATGGGTCAGCTGTCACCCATATGAAAGAGCCCTAACAGTTTTCATCTACCACCAATCAAACTAAGTACTTAGTGAGTTAAAGTGTCATTGTGTGGATGTAGTCTTGTACACACTCACCGTACAGTTTTAGGGTAATCTTGTTCCTCCTCTGATAATACAATATAGCGTAGTTCTGGTAGTCTGTCTCTCCGAGCACCACGTCCACCTGTCCCATGTACCCCTTCCCTGTGTGTGCACAGAGATGAGCATAGTTAAGACAAAAACACCTGTAAAATCTTTTTTATTTTTTTTCATGCAGCCCACAGGTCCATGTAGGGTTCCCAATCTTATATCTAACCCTCTTAGAGGGTGACACCTTTATACAAGCCTGCAGTTCCCACTGCACTTGTTTTTTTTTCACATTTTATGTTGCTCAAACACCCCCACACTCCCCATTACCTGAAACATGTGCTTGCCGTGTGTACAGTATAAACAGTATACATACACAATTTCCAAGCAATGTATTATGTACACCTGCTTATTTATGAATTGATCTTCTCAACCAATCATATGAAAGCAGCACAAGGCATAAAGTTATACAGATACAGGTAATGTTCTAATCTAGCATCAAAATGAGAAATAAAAAAAAAATTTGACCAGAGTATGAGTAGTGAGGTCATATGGGCTGGTTGGAGTATTTCTGTGACCGCTGCTCTGAGGTTAGAGGCGAATGGCCAGATTAGTTTTATCTCACAGAAATGCTCTGGTACTCAAGAAAGCGTGCCCCCAAATGTTATCAGATTCTTTTTCATTTAAACTCTTTTTTATTAATGTTAGTTTACAAACCTAATACACGCCACAATAAAAAAAAAGAAAGAAGAAAACTATACCAAACGTATAAAAAAAGTGTGTTCCTAGATCCCTGTACATTTATCATGGCAAGTTTGGCAACCATAATTAGTTTGTAAAATGGAGAATAGGGACAACAAGAGAGTGGCGGTCTCCCTGAATCTGAGTGTATATGAATCTTCACCAAGAAAGAAGAAAGATCTAGTCCTACCAGATCCTTACAACAATCTCCCTCTCCCTCTCTCTCTCTCTTTCTCTTTCTCTCCTACCACGGCGCTCAGGGCCGTCGGAACTGGACAGGCAAACCAAGCAACTGCTTGGGGCCCCGAGCTGGCCTGGGGCCCCAGCAGTCCCGCAATAGTGTTAATTTTCCCGCACAGCAAGAAGAGGAGCAGGAGGAGGCAGCACAGGAGGGGGCCCCCAAATTCCTTCAAACGGCCCTGACGGCGCTCCACAGCAACGTGGTAGTTCATTGGAAACTAAAACTACAGGCCGACTGCCGCAAAGGCTGCCGGACCTTGTGAGTAGTGTGGCCGGGCGGCCCTGTTGGGTCGTTTTTTTTTTATTGTGACAGCTAGCGGGGGGAGGCGAACAAGACCCCTGCTAGCTGTCAGATCGGGGAGGTGTGGGGGCCGGTCCATTCAGAAGATCTTACACCTTCAATATGGATGTAACATGTTACAAAAGGTGAACTTATCTTTATCACTCAAAGTGATTGTAAAGCTTTTGTTTTTAAATAACAAACATGTCATACTTACCTCCACTGGGCAGCTTGTTTTGCACAGAGTGGCCCCAATCTTCGACTTCTGGGGTCCCCCGGCGGCTCTCACGGCTCCTCCCTACATCAGATAACCCCCCTAGGAGAAGCGCTCTTTGGGGGGTTACCTTGCGGGCGTGCTCCTGAGTCCAGCATTTGCGCCCATAGACACGAATGCCGGACTCGGCCCCGCGCCCGCGTCATTGGATTTGATTGACAGCAGTGGGAGCCAATGGCTGTGCAGCTATCAATCTATCCAATCAAGAGCCGGGACCCTGCGGAAAGAGGGCCAACACGCCGAGTAAATTCCAGGGCTCAGGTAAGTAAAACGTGAGGTCTGGTGACTGCAAGAAGTTTTTTCACCTTAATGCATAGGATGCATTAGGGTGAAAAAACACAAGGGTTTACAACCCCTTTACGTTGGCTATAGAGGGATAGAATTTCAAGCGAAAAATGTCAGAACATTCGAATGTCATTCAAAAGATTTAGGCAGCCTATATATAATTATTTTTTTTTTTGTTTAACCTGTGGATTTAACGGGAAAAAAAAGACCAGATTCCCCCATCCACACACTTGATGTGGATGGGGGAATGCTTCCTACTGAGCATTTGTATTCTTAATGTAGATGCCTCCTTTAATTTGATTTTTACATTTGATTTTGGAATGAATGGACTTTATTGAACGAAAATCACATTCACTGCAAGAAATTCATTAATTAAAGAAAAAATTTCAATCCTGCTCTTTCAAATGTTCTTATCACTGTGGTCGAAAATGAACATCGATTTGACCCACTAGTGATTCCCTTTCCATTCCCAATTCATAAAGTCTGGCACAGATTTATTTTGGAACAGGGCCTTGTATGTATTCTAAAAGTAGTGTAGCGTGAGCCAAATTCATGTACCTATTTAGAACTTGTACTTGAATTTGGCGCAAGGTGCTCCACTTTCAGAACACAGAGTGAGACACTTTTGCAAAATCTGTCTGCCCCAGGGTTTCTCTCTGTATGCCAAAAGAAAGTTGGTCTTAATTAGCTCCACTTTCGTAAGATACAAACTGTCTATTTTATTTTGAGTGTGTTGTAGACCTAAAAGTAGTGCAATTTAAAACTACCCTAATGTGGCGCACGAGTTGCTGTCAGAACCAAAAGTGACACAGATGCTTCATGAATTTGGTGCAACACATTAACGAGGAATTAATGCCAAAAAAGTGGCGCAGCAGCTTTATTGAATTCCCCCCATTGGCTACTCCTGTGAGCCCCAATTTGGCAACTAAAAATCAGCTGGAACCATGAGGCCTGGTTTACACTAGTATGATTTCACATGTGACTTGAGTTGCACTGAATTGAATGACAATGGAAATCACAATGTTTTCAGTGGTGCCTGTTCACAATATTGCAGCACAGCATGGTGCCATTTTGGAAAAGGTTCCTGTACTACTTTGGTGCATTTCCAGCACGATTTTGGCCCCGTAGAATTTGCAAACCACCAAGTAGCATGAAAGTAGCTGTAGCATCCAAGTTGCATGTATCACAACTGAAAGTTGGATCAAAATTGGATCACAGCCGTGTGAACCCAGATGGCACGCTCACTTCTTGACCCCTCTTTTATCAGATATGTTTTGACATATAATATATATATATATACAGTACATAATATATATAATGTCGTAAGTACCTACCTTTTATGGTAAACCGACCATTGATCTTATTTGTCTGATAGGCATGTTTAATCTCCCAACAGATGCCGTCCCTGAAACAGAAAAATATATACTGTAAGATAATTTATCACTATGCAAGGTTTACATTAGCTGCACTTATCTATGCTCTAAGGCTGCATTCACACCTGAGCGTTTTGTAGCTTGAAGCTCAAAAACGCTGGAGGAGAAAAAAAAAATCAATGATTCTCTATGGAGATGGTTCACATCTCCACTCAATGTAGGGTTGCCACTTTTTCTTCAAGCCAAACCCGAACACTTTAGAGGTTTACAGTAATTATTTAAAATTTATTTTTTTAGTACACACTATATGATTGTAACAGACCTGGGACACCTTTGGGCACCCCAAAGAGAATAGTAACGTGGTGCACATAGTGCCAAAATGAAATAGATTTTTTTTTTGCGCTTTTTTCAATGTGAAATGTGTAAATATATGTTAGTTAATATTTTTACACATATATTAACAAAGCAAACAAAAAAAAAGTTTTACATTTTTTATCATTTAGAATATAGACGTGAACAAAAAAAAAAAGCAGGAAAATAATAATTCAATGGAGGAGAATAGGCAGTTAATTAAGGCTGATTAGAGTAAATTAAGGGTTAATAAGGGGTTAAACGGAGGAACATTTGTTTATCCCTTGTGCTCTGCATATGAAGAAACAGAAAGATTCAAAAAGAAACAATGTTTCTTTTTATTTTAGTGTTTCAACGCTGAGCAATTTTGTTAATAAACATTGCCAGCTGCTTTTCTTTTTTGACAGCTCCAATTACCGGACTTCTTTAACACTTCAGCTGTCAACAGGGGAGACCCACTGACAGCTCAAAGAACCGAGCCTGAAAGTATCGGTTTCAGGTATCGGTGCATTTGCATGAATACCGATACTTGTGCAAATATTCGGTATCGGCACCGATGCTAGTGTTGGTGCAACCCTAATAATAAAATAATAAACACCCAAACTCTAACAAAAAAATACATTGTTAATAATAATAATAATAATAATAATAATTTATTTTGTGTTAGGGTTAGGGTGTTTAGTTATTTATTTTTTATAAGGGGGTAAGGGTTAAAGTTAAGGGTTAATTATTTGTTTTTTATTTATGATTTTTATTTGTGTATTTATTTTACATTTACTCATTCATTTATTATTATTCACATAATAATAAAATAAAAATAAATAACCCTAACTCCAACTCCTAATTTTAATCCTAACCTAAACTGAACTCAAACCCCTTACCCTAACGAAAAAACATTATAATAAATGAATAATAATAATAAAAGAAGAAATAAAAGCTAATGGAAAAGCTAAAAAAGCTGAAATACCTAGCAAGAAGTGATGCAACAGATAATAGTTTTCTCTATTGGCTAAAAAAAAAACCATGCCCAAAAACGCTGTGCAAAAGTTGCAAAAAAAGCATTCAAAGACGCTACGCTCAGGTGTGAATGTAGCCTAATGAGGACCTGTTACCTGAACACATACAACAACCCAGCAGACCAATAATTTTATGTTAAAGTAGAATGTTTCCTAAAACATTTTTGTTAGTAATAAATAATGTGGGGAAGGGTAAGAACCTCTGTCAGGTTTTATTGCTGTTTGCAATCAAGCTGGGCAGATTCACTCTCACTTCCTCTCCAGGTGTTAGTTGTTACTGAGACAGAAAACGAAGAGAAGTCTCTTGGATGGGGGGACTTAGGCCCCTTTCACATGGGCTTTTCGATCAGGACCTGATCGGAGGCTCCATTCAGCCCTATGGAGCAGCGGTTCAATTTGTCTATGTAGCAAGCAGTTACGATTAAGAGTATCCTAAAAGACTACTTTGCGTTCCAAACTAAGGGGTTGGCTCCCTCTGGTGTCTGTTTATGTTGTCCCATTGAAGTTTGTTCAGTTCAGTTGCATTATGGAACAAAGCATGGTGGGCATTGTAGTGCGAGAGAAAGTGACTTTATTACCGTGGGTTGGATTGAGACTACAATACCCACAGTGCTACTGTGCTACCAGTGCTCCCCTGCTGGGGAATCTTATATAAGGACAAGTAAGGCCTCAGCGCGCTCTCTCTGGACACTATCTTTCAACAGGCAGGAGGCCTGGTGTGAGCGTGCCTAGGCCGTAGATGCCTGGGCCTAAAGTTGGAGAACGGATCGCCGACGGAGAGATCCTTGTGAACAGCATAGCTGATTGAGCCAGAGAGGGGACCGTCCTACGTTCCACTGCATCCGACACCAGCCATACACCTGCACCTTGCAAGCGGCCGCGCGATGAACCGGCAACATCTTGCCTGACGGAAATATCAACTGTGGAGGAGAAGACTCTGGGTGGGGAGAAGGCACTTGCCTACCAACATAGTTAACTGAGTTGTAGAAGAGTGGTCCCCATAGTCCCACTTGTACTTGCTGACACTTGCAGTGCCACGGATAGGGATCCTTTGCACCCGAGAGTGGGACAGCGGTTTGGGAGAACTAGCGGTTCATTTACTTCTACTCTACATTCACAGAGTGATTACTTTTCCTCTTTACATATTGTTTGGAATACAGTTAAGTGCACCAACAGAGCTAGCAGAAGACACGTCGAACTTAAAGGAACCGACATCACTTTATTTCTCTACAACATTTACTACAAAGGGATACGCACCAGTTTGAACTGTCCACTAGAGGGAGCCATATAGCCATAAGAACTCTAATGCTTGATGTAACTGTTTATATTGCCTTTGTTGTCCTGCTGTTATAGAGAGTGGGTGTGTGACTTGGCAAGGAAGTGTCCGAGTGCCGGTATCATAGCATTGGGAGATTCCTCCACCATAACCCTTACTCGCATCTGACCCAGATTATGGTAATTGGGTCTTGTTATATAGAAACCTTGAACCAGTTGTATATCATTGACTTTGCAGGGATCTGTTTCAATTTTATCTGTATAACCATTGTTCTACTCTTTTCCAAGTAAACATTTTACAACTGGTTAAGTTACATCTTGTGTGGAACTCTATCTATTGCAGCTGAGAGTCAGGTGACCAGTGCCAAAGTAACGATAACTATACATATTACAGTGTGGTGTTGTTGTGGTCCTCTTTGCCATTGGATCCCACATACGTATTGTTATCCAGTTGTGCCAAGGGGGGTTTGAGCCAAATTTTTGGGGTTGACAGGCAGAGTGCAGACCCAAACTAATAACCAGCATCTCCTACGGGGATAGTGCTACATCTATATTAAATTTCATGTAAAAAAGTACAAAAGGTGAAATTAATGAATATCCAGTCCATCAACAGGAAGAAAGACAAATCTACAATATACAAGGTGTTATCCCATAAAATTTTCAACAAAATAATAGTCAAGACAGTATTGTATATGTAGCGCCTTCTCCTCTCCCCCTACCTGCCTTTTTGTGTGTTTTCGGCTCCTCGCAGGGAGGGGAGAGGCACACCGCACCACAAGCCCGTACCCTCCTGAGTAAGGAGGTTGAGCGGTGTTAGTTTTCGGGCCTGCCTGCGGCTGGAGTTGAATCCTCCCGAGGACGATTCTCACCTCTACATTAGGTAGATGCAAGTCTTTGTTTCCCCCAGTAATGTAACTGTCCACACCAACTGAAAGTCCAACTTCTATATTTATTTCACACGGATAACAAATATGCCTCTTTGACAGCAGACAGGTTGGAACAAGACACAGGACAGCTTTGGTGGGAGGAGGTCCAGGCACAAACTTGAATCAGGTTCTTTGACTGTTTAGGCTTCACAAACAGCTTTGGCGCACGATCTCTGCCACAGCTTGTGAGGTTGGTCTCTGCCACAGACCGGGTGAATAAGAAGTCACTGCCACTGACTTGGAGAACAGGTCACTGCCACTGCCTGGGTGAATAGGGCATGGCCCTATTAGGCCACTGCCACTGACCTGTAAGCGAACTTCCTTCTAGAGAGTACTTGGCCCGTGTAAAGGAGAAGACATCCCTCCGGAGAGTTACCAGAGGTCCTCACCGTCACCATGACTCTGCGCTGGGTCTTCGGTACAGGTAACCTCCCTGGCCTCCTCATCCCAGATCCGGGTCCCCTCGCAAGGCGGCACCCTGGGAGTCCTCGATCGCCGGCGGAACCCAGCCGAAGGTGCTGGGCTCCGGGCCTCCAAAACAGTACCCCACCCCAGACCGAAGGTGTCTGGGATGGAACAGGAACCAGGCCTCCGGGCCTAGGGCACCCAAAGATGACGAACCCACACACCCAGGCCGAAGGCGCCTGGGCGTGGACAAAGACCCCAATGGAAGATGGCTGCCCCTTTTTATACTTTCTCCCGACAGGCACAGCAGGTTCCCTGCCCCGCCGTACTGCTGCCGAGAGGGGACAAGAAAAGGCACAACCTTGTACCGTGGTTGAACCCGGACCTATGGCGACAGCGTCACCTGTAGGCCCCAGGGAACTATACACCAATACTAGCTCCCATGGCACAGAAATGGTCCATTAACCCTAACAATAATGTGTCTGAGCCTAACTACCACTCAGACACTCCCCTAAATTGAACACCCCGCTACATATACATTAAACCTTAACAAACATAGATTTAGCATACCACTGCTTCTGGAGCATTAGCATCTAGCGACCAGGTGCCCATAGAAAGCTATGATCATATAGTATAATATAAATGTGTAAGCCACAGATTCCACCTAGTGTGTAATTTGGATAAAGAAGAGTTCCTAAGCGCAAGGCACAATAGCGATCCATAAGTGATGGCGAGAGATCGGTATTCCCTTTCCTCATGATATTTAGCTTCACTGCCAGCAAGAGATGTAAAACCACTGTTCTAGCTAGTTTGGGAAGCTTAATATGTAGTATCGCCATTTCCACTGAGGGGAGCACTGGGGAAGACGTGAATTCTGACAGTAACTTAAAGCAGAGTTCCACCCAAATTTGGAACTTCCGCTTAATCCACTCCTCGCCCCCTTACATGCCACATTTGGCATGTAATTTTTTTTGGGGGGGAGTGGGGGCTTCAGTAGGAGTGGGACTTCCTGTCTCACTTCCTCTTTCCGCCCTGGGGTCGCCTAGGCGATACGTCATATCGCCTTTTGGTGGCCCCTCCCTGTAGGCGATCACCTGGGACGTGACAGGTCCCAGGCGATTGCCTGTCCACTCAGAGAGCGCTGCGCCGTTCACGCATGCGCAGTGAGTGCGCAGACGTGAAGCCGAAAGCTGTCACGGCCAAGTGCCCACACTTTGAATGAAGGCGCCGGCGGAAAAGGGGGAGAGAGGAGCGGAGCTCCGGGCGTCGCGTCGCTGGACAGTGGAACAGGTAAGTGTATGTTTATTAAAAGCCAGCAGCTACACTTTTTGTAGCTGCTGACTTTTAATAAACATAAAAAAAGGCTGGAACTCCCCTTTAAAGACTTGGTTCCAAAAGGAGCAAAGCAAGTTACAGAACCAGAGTAAATGTATAAGAAAACTGATCTTTCCACAGTTACGTTAGCATTGCGGAGAATTAGTTGAAGAAAATTTTGCAAACCTATATTGGGTAAGGTACTGTCCATGGAATACTTTATACATCAACACCCAATGGTCAGCACATAAAGTAGAGTTGTGCACAGAAGCCATTTTTGAGGTGAGAAGGTCTTGCCGATATCACGTTACCATTTTTCTCAAATTGGACGTTTCATAAAAGAGGATTTGTTGTGCAGTTTGTTATAAAAGTAAGAGATACCTTTCATCGGTGAGGTAGTAGGTTTAAAAAAGGAGATAAGTGAATCTTCTATTTGAAGATAGGAAGGAAAGATTGCTGAAGTAAATGCTTAATCTGGAGCCATTTATAATAGTCCGGAATTGGTCGGTGAAAAATGGTCTGAAGGTCTGTGAAGGATTTTAAACCAGTAGTGGAAAAAAGATCCTGAAGACCAATTGCATGTGATTTATGTATAAGTTAATGATATCTAGGTGTTGGAAACGATTTATAGGACTCCGGGGGTTGTTGGTAATGTAGGCAGAGTTTTCAGTGCTACGACATGTATGGATATTGTGACTCTGAAGATTCACTTCTTGATAATGCTGTTAGAAGTAGAGTATGTGCTGTGCAAGGCATACATGACCAAACTTTATAGTTAGTGGGATTCCGCCAAAAGTGATTTTAATCCAAAAGTTCAGCTAGGTAATAATGATAATAATTAGGTAGGGACAGGCCACCTGCTGATTTATGTTTAATCATAATCGTAAAAGAACATCAAGGGGGTTTATCCTTACATATGTATTTGTTGATTATTGACCAAAGTTTAGTGAAAAATGAAATTGGCATTTTACTAAAGGAGTATTAAATCCTAGGTGGTATTTGCATTTTAAAGGAAGCTATCCTTCCCACTGTAGAATTCAAATTTGGTTAGGTTGAGAAGCTTTCGGGGTAGGGTTGTGAGAATATGTTTGAAATTTAAATCATAGAGTTTTGGGATACAATTGGGAATATGAATGCCTAGTTATTTGACTGAGGTGAGAGCCCAACAGTAAGAGAATTGAGAAGTAATGGATTCTTTCATTTTATATATGTAATATTCAGAACCAGAATTTGAGATTTGGTGTAATTTAGTTTGTAGTAGGACATGGCTCAGAATTGTCTAAGTAATTATTGTATGCATTAAAGGGAGGTGAGTGGGTTTGTATATACCAAAACAACACCGTCAGCGAAAAGTCTTATTTTATTATGAACCTGACCAATATGGATACCTTTTATGCTTGGGGAAGCTCTGATCGAGTGTGCTAGGCATTCCATCATCATTGCAAAAATAGTTGGTAACAAGGGGCATCCTTATTGAGTGCTGTTGGATATATGAGATTTTCAAGACAGTAGCCCTGAGGTGAGCACTTTTGCAGAAGGATGGGAATACAATGCCATTATTGCTGACAATATTGGGCCCTTGAACCCAAATTTACATAGAGTAGCTTCAAGGTATCCCCAGGTATCGATCAAAGGCTTTCTCCGCATCCAGCACTAGGAATAGTGCTGGAGTCTTATGCATCTCGACAAACCTGAGGATGTTGAGCATACGTCTAGTGGCGTCTGGGGCTTGTCTGCCTTTACTGAAGCTGACTTGATCAGAATCAATTAGTGGGGGTAGAATATCAAGTAATCGCAAGGCAATTGCCTTGGCATAAATTTTCTTTCAATCGTTTTTATTGATTTTGTAAAGAATAAAGATCAGAATACCAAGAACTAAGTAGAAATACGATTACAATGTCCTTGTGCTTTTCCAAAACATTATGGGATAACGGTAATGCAATTAGAGCGTACTAACATATTGTGAGAATAGTTATCCCCTTTACCTTAACTTTAGTTTCAATGTTTTCCCCCTACCTGCCTTTTCTCCATCGGAAATAACAAAAGCAAACCATGCAGACATTATTGCAATTGCAGAGTACCTGACGTTTGTTTATACAAGTGAAAACACTGAGTACCTCTGTCTTGGAGCTCAGATAGTACTTGTCAAACTCCTTATGAAACCAAAAGGATACAAAGTAGAGAGGAAAAGAGAGAGAGAAAAGAGGGGGGGGGGAAGACCCAAAGCTCTGATCCCTGCCACTCAAAAGATCCTTAGATCGGAGCCGTACGGGGATCTCCCGTCAAGTAACTGATCCACGGGCTACAAACTTTTTTGAAGACCACTAGTTTGTCATTCAAGACTGCCGAGAGCCTTTCGTTCATCATGAGCCATGAGAGCTTATGCTTAAGCTGGTCAAATGGGATGGCAGCTGACCTCCAATTCCTGGCTATAGTTATTCTGGCAGAGGTGAATATAAAAGTAAGAAGCCTTCTCTGTTTTTTTGAGGCCGCGTCAACTTTTAGCCCCAGCAGGGCGTGTTTAGGGGATTTGGTGAGGTTGACCTGGGTAAGGGTATAAATAAAGTTGTACACCCTTATCCAAAATCTATGCACCTTGGGGCATTGCCACCATATGTGGTAAGCCGTTCCATCTTGTCCGCAACCTCTGAAGCATTTTGGAGAAGCTCCTGGGACATATGTGGCTAACCTCGTCGGCACCATGTACCACCTTAGAAGGACCTTATAGTTTGCCTCTACAATAGAGGTGTTAATAAGAGATTTGGAAGCTGCTTGAGCAATCAAGTGCCATTCCTCTAATTCAAGGTGTTCTTGGAGGTCTTGCTCCCACTTGACCATGTAAGCTTGTTTAACCAAAGTCTGTGTTAAGATAGCGTACAATTCAGAAACATGACCCCTAATTTTATCATATTTGTGACATAAGTATTCCATGGGCGTCATGGTCGTCAGATCACTCTTGCGAGACAATGTGTCTAGGTAATGTTTCAATTGAACAAACCGGTAGTGTTCTGAGTCTGGCATCTGGTATTTGTCTATTAAGGTCTGTTTAGTGAACATGCTGTTGTGATCACAGATGTCTGCAATGCGCATGAGCCCTTTATTGGTTCACCAGTTGAAGGCATTTGGGGTGAGACCTGGGGTGAATTCTTTGTTTCTCAGCAACGGAGCCAATGGGCCATGCAGGGACTTGAACGAGTGAGGTTTAAATAGTCTATCCCAGATATTAAATGAAAGGGAGAGGGAGGGGCATAAAATTGGGGGTTGGTCTCGAGCTGGTAACCATATAATATGTTATATCAATTTGGATGGGCATGATTGCGATTCTAAATGCATCCATAACGGGTGAGGCTGGGAGGAGTGGAACCAAATTAGCTGGGATAGTTGGGCGGCATAAAAATATTTGAGCAGATCAGGGACTACCAAGCCCCCCTTCATTTTTGAGGTATATAACGTGCGTCGGTTCACCCTAGGTCTCTTGTCGCCCCAGAGAAACTGAAATAGCTGCCTTTGAAAGTTCAATAAATCAGTTTTGACCAAAACAATAGGCAACGTGCGAAAAAGATAGAGAATCCTGGCATAAATTTTAATATGAGAATTTAGTAGTTAAATTGTCCGATAGTTGCTGGGCATGGTCAGATCTTTATCAGGCTTTGGAATAGTAGTTACAACCACCTGAAGCATTTCTTTTTGGAAGTGACCTGCAGTCATAGCGTTATTAAAGACATTAACTAAATGAGGAGCTAAAGACTTGTGAAAGTGTTTATAATACTTGTTAGGGAGTCCGTCAATGCCGGGGATTTGGTTAAGGGAAGCGAGTAATAACTTTGGTAATTTCCATTACAGTAAATGGGCAGGAGAGGAACCTAAGTTGAGAAGCAGATAGGGCAAGAGGGGTTAAAAAGTTGTTGGTTTGATCACTGGTGGGTTGTATAGTATTAGGGTCTGCTTTTAGATCATTAAGAGGAGCATAGTACTTCCTAAAAGCCTAAGCAATCTGTTTCTGATTAAATAATATATGTGTCCTTAAGTGTCCTTATCTATTAAATAGGAAATCCTAGTTGCTTTTTGTTTGGTTTTAAGGCATCGTGCAAGAAAGGCACCCGCCTTGTTAGGTGTACAAGATGAGTGTTGAAGGATTTTAACTTGCCTTTCTTATTGACATAATAAATGATTACTAAGTGCAAGTCGGGCCTTGCATAGTTCCAAAGCTAACTGGGGCGTGGGATCAGTTTTATTGCGCTGTTCTAGATCTGCAATAGTATGGGTTAGGCAATCGAATTTCTGAAATCTCAGTTTTTTGGCATGTGCTCCCAGTTTTATGAAAATGCCCTTGATAAAACCTTTGTGCACCAGCCACAGCGGGTGCTGATTGATGTCAACAGTGTTGTTATTGGAGAAGGATAGGTCATGTGCCTCAGAAATTTGGCGGCAGTAATCCGGGTTTGAAAGTAGATATGTATTGAGCCGCCATAGTGGAGGCATCATGGAGGCTTTAGATTCTGAGGCACCAAATGAGTGACGTCACGGAAGGAAGACCGGGTGAAGATGGGAAGCGCCTTCAGCTGTGGACAGCGCCGCTGAAAGGCTTCATTCTAAGGTAAGTATTTCATAATGTGCTGGGATGCGATGCATTCCAGCACATTATGCACTTGTCTTACAGCATTACAAAAAAAAAAAAAACGTTTACTACCGATTAAATGATAACAAGCAAAGCAGTAAAATCAATCCCCTGCAGCCAGCAACAACCACCCCCCCCCCCAAGTAACAACAGATCCCCCAGCAACAACAGACCCCTCCCCCACAACAAAAAAACCCTCAGCAACAATATACCCCTGGCAGCAATAATAGATCTCCCAGCAGCCAGCAACAATAGACCCCTTTCTCAACAGTAGATGCCTGCCAGCAACAATTGACCCCCCCCCCGCAACGAAACACCTCCCAGCAAAAAAAAGATCCCCCACCAGCAAAAATAGACCTCCCCAGAAACAATAGTACACCTCTTTCTTCCACGTAAAAATTTTCAACGTATAGGTTCCGTTATTACTCCCTTTGTATGGGAAAATTCTCAAACCAGAATTGCCAAATAATCCCTACAGGCAGCTACAGCTGATGGTGGATTAGCTGTCCCGTGCCTCTATAATTACTGTATTGTGTTCCAATTAACATACATTTATAACTGGCTGCACTGTCCTACCCTTAGCCTGGCTGCTGCTCTATTTGCCTCTATTTTGGGTTCTCCCAGGTCCTCAATGACAGACTGTTTAGCATCACAATACATTCCTGTAACAGAAGATCTCTTTTGGATGTCTCCTATTTGGCCTGGCTAATAGCTGGATCTGTTATTTTTCCTTGCGGAACTTACAGAACTCTTGGCCCATCCAGATTCTACCTGGTGGATCTCTAAGGGAATCACTCATATTGGACAGTTATTTGTTGGGAACACACTTCTTTCTGAAGATTTGTGGGCCCGTTCCAATATCTCCAACAAATTTTTCTTCAAATACCTGTTAATAAGGCATGCTATACGTACTGTGACAGCAGGAAGGTAAAGTCACCTGGTTGCATCCAGGGGGGTAGATATATTTCGCCCAGATTCAGGCTTTACGCCGACTTATACAACTAGGTGGAGAGTTGTATAAGCCCAGCTAAGGCTAGTGGGCTCATGGATGACTCATACCTCTAGGGAGAGGGCTGGGCGTCGTACAGACAGGGAGTTGATGAGGCCAGCTGAAGCTTGTCAGCTCATTTAGGCCTCTATAAGAACTCCCAGCTTCATTAGATGTTAGCTCATGCCTGGAACCAGACCTGTGTGGACTGTCTAGGGAGAGTGAACCCCTGTGCGGTGAGGCAAAGCCTGTGTGGCTATTTGTTTGGACTTTTACTAAACCAGGGACTTAGGGACTAGGACAGCACTAGGCTGATCCCAGTTGTTAGTTAGGA
Organism: Rana muscosa; assembly: GCA_029206835.1. Taxonomy (NCBI): domain Eukaryota; kingdom Metazoa; phylum Chordata; class Amphibia; order Anura; family Ranidae; genus Rana; species Rana muscosa. The sequence goes on along the minus strand of CM055125.1, from coordinate 234,864,193 downwards.
AACCTGTATGTTTAGTCAGAGGTCAACTTGACCAGGATTTATTTTGGTTATGTTTCTTTTGCTTTGCTGTGTTTTGTCACTGTAAATAGAAAATAAACCGCACCTTTTTTTGATTTTGAAAACCACAACCTCCGTTTGCTGGGCCTGTTTTGTGTGGGGAGCCCATCCCGGGGGTCACACACACCCGCTGCCGAGCTAACCCCCTCACAGTTGGTGGAGAACCAGTGGCAGTTTTTTTTAAGCCAGCATGGAGGAGATACTGAAGCAGCTGGCTCTAGCAAATGCCAATCAACAGCAGACAAATGCAGGTTTGCAAAGGAGCCTTGCAGCTCATCAACAGAGCCTTGCAGCCCAGCAGCAGACAAACGCAACTTTGCAACAGAGTCTGGAGGCTCAGCAACGAGCCCAGCAGCAATCTGAGGCCCGCTTCATAGACCTGTTGCAGAAGCAAGAGCAGAGACTACAACAACAGATGGAAGCAGTAATGCAGCAACGTCCGCAGACCAGTGAGGAAAGCCGTCCCACTAATACCGCGTCCTTTGGGGTGAGTCGTTTATTGACAAAAATGACTGGAGAGGATGATCCAGAGGTATTTTTGACCACATTTGAAAGGACCGCTGAAAGAGAAAAGTGGCCTGAGGAGCAGTGGGCTGGACTGGTGGCTCCTCTGTTAACTGGTGAATCGCAGAAAGCTTACTATGACCTAGAGCCTAACCAAGCAAAAGACTATGTGATGCTAAAAGCTGAAATATTGGCAAGGCTGGGTGTCACCCAGGCTGTCCGGGCTCAGCGTGTGCATAACTGGACTTTCCAGCTTGGAAAACCCCCCAGGTCTCAAATGTATGATCTCATTCACCTGAGCAGAAAGTGGCTACAGCCAGAGACTTTGTCCGCACCAAAGATTGTGGAACATGTTGTAATGGATCGGTTTTTGAGAGCTCTTCCTACTGCCATCCAAAAGTGGGTAAGCCATGGAGACCCAGAGACGGCCGATGGTCTTGTGGATCGTGTGGAGAAATACTTGGCTACAGAGAACCTGACGGCCTCTTCCAGAGACACTCGGACTTTCCACCCTAAGACCAGACCATCCCCAGGGGCGGATAAGAGGATTCCAAGGGGTGAGGGTGGAGAGAGTGAGAGGGTGGGAGCTCTACCCCAAGTTTGGCGAGAACAGCCTGGGAAATCAGCGGCTCAAGAGGCGGCAAGAAGGATCGTTTGCTACCGCTGCCGGCAAGCGGGACATATTGCAGCCAATTGCCCGGTTGTGGAGGAACCCATGCAGTGTGACTTTCTGACGGGCAGACGTCAGTCGCTGTGTGCGACAGTCGCATGCACTGCCATTCGAGGAACTGAGAAACATTTATGCAAAATGTGTGTTAATGGTAGAAATGTTGTGGTATTGCTGGATTCAGGTAGCCTTGTGACCCTGATAAAGGCTGAGTTAGTTAAAACAGAGGTCTCTGGGAATAGCAAGGTAGCTGTTATTTGTGTGCATGGGGACACCCGAGAGTATCCAGTGACTACAGTGTGTTTCGAGACCCCCAAAGGTACCCTCTCTCATCCAGTGGGCTTAGTATCTCAGTTACCGCATGACGCCATTGTGGGAAGGGATTTTCCGAAGTTCTGGGAACTGTGGGATGATCCTGAGCCCCTCACTGGTGCCCCTATGTACCAGGAATGTGATAGCCAGAACTCCCCTGAGAGTGGTGAGGACTCTCCGGAATTTCCCTTATCAGTATTGGCAGGGGAGACTCAAGAAACTGGAGAGGAGCCCACCTCCTCAGACGAAAACCTACCGTCTGTGGAGTTTTCTGATCTTGAGGTTCACAGGGAAAACTTTGCCACAGAACAGTTGAAAGACCCCGCCCTAATAAAGGCACGGGAAAACGTAGTGAAAATAGATGGCGAGTTAGTGAACCCAGATAATACCTGCACTTACCCATACTTCAGCGTAGAGAAGGACCTACTGTATCGGGTGGCAAAAAGGGCAGAAGAAACCGTTGAGCAGCTTGTGGTGCCCAAACCTTACAGGAAGTTGGTGTTGGAGTTGGCCCATGGGCACATTCTTGGAGGTCATCTGGGGACAGAGAAAACCCGAGAGAGGGTATTACAGAGATTCTATTGGCCGGGGGTGATGAAGGACGTAGAAAATTATTGTTCCTCCTGCCCTGTGTGTCAGAGGTTGGCCCCGATGCCACATTTCCGTAGCCCGCTGGTCCCTCTACCCATCATTGAGGTCCCGTTTGAGAGGATCGCCATGGATTTGGTAGGTCCTATAATCAAGTCCGCTAGGGGGCACCAGTACATATTAGTTATAATGGACTATGCCACCCGTTATCCAGAAGCGATCCCTCTCCGAAATACCTCGGCCAAAACCATAGCCAAAGAGCTATCTCTTGTTTTTAGCCGGGTGGGTATTTGTAAAGAACTGCTTACGGACCAAGGTACACCCTTTATGTCCCGGGTTATGAAAGAGCTGTGTAAATTGTTCAAAGTGACGCAATTGCGTACGTCTGTGTATCACCCCCAAACCGATGGGCTGGTTGAAAGATTCAACAAAACCCTAAAACAAATGTTGAAGAAAGTGGTGGATAGAGATGGAAAGGATTGGGACTGTTTACTTCCTTATTTGATGTTTGCTATTAGGGAGGTGCCCCAATCCTCTACGGGATTCTCCCCCTTTGAGTTACTGTATGGGAGACACCCAAGAGGGCTGTTGGATATTGCCAAGGAAACTTGGGAAAGTGAGAGTTCTCCCCACAGGAGTGTGATTGAGCATGTCGCCCTGATGCAAGATCGAATTGCACAGGTAATGCCCATCGTGAAGGAACATTTGGCCCAAGCGCAGTTGGCACAGCAGAGAGTGTACAACCGTGGAGCCAAGACCCGTACCTTTTCCCCGGGGGATAGGATATTGGTACTTGTCCCTACGGTTGAAAGTAAATTCCTTGCCAAATGGCAAGGCCCCTACGAGATAATGGAAAAAGTGAGCGAAGTGAATTACAAGGTCAGACAACCAGGAAGGCGAAAGCCCGAACAGATCTATCACGTTAATCTGTTGAAAGCCTGGAGGGATAGAGAGTCCCTAGTCGCAGACACTTGGTCACCAGCTCAAACTGGTTGCGTGATTCCTGAGGTTGGAATAGCAGCCACCTTGTCACAACCCCAACAACAGGAGGTTAAGGAGTTTGTGCTTCGCAACAAGGAGGTATTCTCTGAGCTGCCGGGACAAACATCTGGGGTAGAGCATGACATCATTACCCCGCCCGGTGAAAGGGTGAAGTTAAAACCCTATCGGATCCCAGAGGCTCGACGGGAGGCAATACGGGAGGAAGTACAGAAAATGCTGAACTTAGGGGTGATAGAGGAGTCCCAAAGTGATTGGTCTAGTCCCATCGTGTTGGTGCCTAAACCGGATGGGAGCTGGCGATTTTGTAACGATTTTCGTCAGTTGAACAAAGTTACAAAATTTGACACCTACCCCATGCCACGTATAGATGAGTTGATCGACCGGCTGGGAACAGCCCGATACATGACGACTCTTGACCTCACAAAAGGGTATTGGCAAATCCCCCTGGCCAAGTCGGCCAAAGAGAAAACCGCATTTGTAACCCCAGACGGGGCGTTCCAATATAAAAGAATGCCGTTCGGGTTACAGAATGCGCCGGCCACATTCCAGCGGAAAATGGACCAGATGCTGAGGCCCCATCGAAAGTATGCTGCGGCTTACCTGGATGACGTAATTGTCCATAGCACAGATTGGGCCTCACATCTGCCAAAAGTGCAAGCAGTCCTGGACTCTGTTCGGGAAGCGGGGTTTACGGCTAACCCCAAGAAGTGTACCATTGGGCAGGAGGAGGCCAAATATCTTGGGTACACCATTGGGAGGGGAGTAATAAAACCCCAACTCAACAAAGTCGAGGCCATCCAGAGTTGGCCACGTCCCAACAGCAAGAAGCAGGTACGAGCCTTTCTGGGAATCGCTGGGTATTATCGGCGATTCATTCCCCACTTTGCTTCTAAGGCTGTGCCCCTAACCAACCTGACGAAGGGGAAAGGGTCGGTCATGATTAAATGGACCCCCGAGGCTGAGGCAGCATTCCAATTCTTGAAACAAGCCTTATGTAGCCAGCCAGTGTTGTACTCACCCGACTTCTCTAAAGACTTTGTCGTACAAAGTGATGCGTCAGATGTGGGGTTAGGAGCAGTATTGTCCCAGGTCTGGAACGGGGAAGAGCACCCAGTCATTTACCTCAGCAGGAAGTTGAAGTCCCATGAGGTAAATTACGCCACCGTTGAAAAGGAGTGTTTAGCGGTGAAGTGGGCTCTAGATTCCCTTCGGTACTACCTGCTAGGTAGGCACTTTGACATGGTTACGGATCACGCTCCGTTAAAGTGGATGGCTCAAAACAAGGAAACAAATAGAAGAGTGAATAGGTGGTTCCTGGCCCTCCAGGAATTCAACTTCACAGTAAAGCATCGCCCTGGCGTTCAAATGGGGAATGTGGATGCTTTGTCTCGAGTACATAAATGCCTGATTGCTGGTGTTCCAACCCCGAGGTTAAAACAAGAGGGGGGGGTATGTGACAGCAGGAAGGTAAAGTCACCTGGTTGCATCCAGGGGGGTAGATATATTTCGCCCAGATTCAGGCTTTACGCCGACTTATACAACTAGGTGGAGAGTTGTATAAGCCCAGCTAAGGCTAGTGGGCTCATGGATGACTCATACCTCTAGGGAGAGGGCTGGGCGTCGTACAGACAGGGAGTTGATGAGGCCAGCTGAAGCTTGTCAGCTCATTTAGGCCTCTATAAGAACTCCCAGCTTCATTAGATGTTAGCTCATGCCTGGAACCAGACCTGTGTGGACTGTCTAGGGAGAGTGAACCCCTGTGCGGTGAGGCAAAGCCTGTGTGGCTATTTGTTTGGACTTTTACTAAACCAGGGACTTAGGGACTAGGACAGCACTAGGCTGATCCCAGTTGTTAGTTAGGAAACCTGTATGTTTAGTCAGAGGTCAACTTGACCAGGATTTATTTTGGTTATGTTTCTTTTGCTTTGCTGTGTTTTGTCACTGTAAATAGAAAATAAACCGCACCTTTTTTTGATTTTGAAAACCACAACCTCCGTTTGCTGGGCCTGTTTTGTGTGGGGAGCCCATCCCGGGGGTCACACACACCCGCTGCCGAGCTAACCCCCTCACAGTACCCAATTTGGTTCCTTAACTTAAACACTGGCTCCTCGACCTATGGAACGGACTTTGGTTTAAGGACAATAATACAAAACTGGCTACCACCTTCTACCAAATTCTGCAAGCTTCAGGACCACAACCATATGCACCCTTACACAAAATGGTTGAAGTTCATACCGGACCTTTCTGAAGATAGCTGGGAGGAGGCAACAGACCCCTGTTTGCCAATATAATTAGCACAGCAGACAAATGTATCCTATTTAAATCTATTTATTATCTGCATTACACACCAGACAGGTACATCCTATGGGCCACACTCCAAATGATCAGTGCATTAGATGTGGAGTCTCTCCAGCCACTCTATATCATGTTTTCTGGACATGTCCCCCAACCAAGTCTTGCATAAAGTTAATGCAGAGTAACTCAAGTTCAAAGTAATATATGAAAGCAGAGCATGCCCCAAAAAATTTCAGAAAATTTTAAATCAATGGTTGGAAAACATCTATGACCTTTCTTGGAATGCACTCTGGGGGAAGAGGAGAGGCACGTGTGTGTGTGTCAGATGGAGTTTGCTTGGTTTTGTTTATTTACCTTGTTTGTAACACCGTTTCCACCAAGCTATTGGTGGAATTATTTACCTGTGTGCTCAGAGTTTTATCCTTAAAGCGGAGTTCCACCCATTTTTGAGAAGTGGTCTTAAACTAAAGATTGGATATAAATTTTTTCTTTCTAACCTTTTTGGAAGTACCGAGTGTACTTTCGATCCAGCCGGGCCGCGGCCCATGATGTCACGTCCTCTTTTGCGGCAAGCTCCCCGTTGTCTTCTGGGACCTGTGTGTGTCCCAGAAGACAAGCTGGCCATTCACAAAGCACCGCGCGACTCGCGCATGCGCAGTAGTAAACTGTCAGTGAAGCCGCAAGGCTCCACTGCCGGTTTCCCTTAGTTGGAATGGTGGCGCCGGCACCCGATCCGATGGACGGATCGGCCTCGGGGGCCGACATCGCGGGCTCCCTGGACAGGTTAGTGTCCTTATTAAAAGTCAGCAGCTACAGTGTTTGTAGCTGCTGACTTTAAAAAAAAATAATTTGGCTGGAACACTGCTTTAAGGCGTGTACACGATCAGAAAATCGTACAAAAAATACTACTTTTGAAGCACTCGTATAATAATCTGATCGTTCGTGCACAGCTTTTGTCCGAAATTATCTGAAGGGACAAAATGGAAAATCTTTATACCAGTTTGCATGATTTTCGCTTAATCAGTACAGTGTAGCGACCTCACCTCTCACTCCCTCCTTCTCTGTCAATGTCTATGGCTCTCGTCTAGGGGACCAGGGAGTTGAGTGTGACGCACCACCAATTCACGTCCTCCAGTGTGTAGAGGTGTGAGCTATAACCAATTACCTTCGGGCCTGTGCCCCTGTCCAGAGCCAAAGCTTCCTCCGAGAATGACCTTTAACTCCCAGTAAGCCAAGTTCCACACCATTGAAAGTCCAACACTTATTTATTATTTTCGAGCAATAAATTAGTCCTTTAGGAGCGACTGGTCAGACAACGAACAAACAAGGTGGTGAAGAAGGTCCAGGCACAAACATGAACTTGTTACTCTCCTGTTTCGGTGTGCGCAAACAGGCTTGGCGCACTGTCGCACGGTCGCTGCCACCGACCGTGAGGATGGTCGCTGCCACCGACCGGTTGAATAGGACTTGAGGTCTCTGCCACCGACCTGGGTTTCAGTTGGGTTGCTGCCACCGACCAAGAGAACGTGGACTACCTTCTTGAGATGTGGCCCCTGTCAGGGGAGTCATCCATCTGGATGGTCACCAGAGGCCTCCACCATCACCAGCCAATGCTGCGCTGGATCTCCGGGAAGGTCACCTCTCTGGTCCCCCTCGCCCTAGATTCGGGTGTCCAATACCGGAGGACACCCTAGGAATCCTCCATCCCTTGCGGGACCCAGTCGAAGGTACTGGGCCCCAGGCCTCCAGAGAGTACCTCACCCCAGACTAAAGGTGTCTGGGGTGTAATCGTAGCTCCATCCCCGGGCCGAGGGCGCCCGGAGACCACCAGCACTCACACCCAGGCTGAAGGTGCCTGGGCGTGGACCCCGAGCGGAAGATGTCTGCCCCTATTATCCCCTCTCCCAGCATGCACAGCAGGTTCCCCGCCCCGCTGTGCTACTGCTGCGAAAGGACAAAAAGGGTACAGACTTGCAATGGTGGTTCAACCCCGGCCTATGGCGACAGCGCCACCTACAGGCCGCAGGGAACTGGACACCCCTGCATCCTCCACTGGCATAAATTGGTCCATGAATCCTAACAATTGCTGCATCTGAGCCATTTATCACTCAGATGCAGTGGCGGCTGGTGCTCAAAATTTTTGGGGGGGCGCAAACAAACTGAAAAAAAAAAAAATCAATTGCCGCCACTGTGCCCATTAAACGCAGCCACTGTGCCCAAACGCCACCAGTTTGCCCCCTCAAATACAGCCAGTTTGTTTCCATATACAGCCAGTGTGCCCCCATATATATATATATAGCCAGTGTGCCCCCATATAAAGCCAGTTTGTCCCCATATATATAGCCAGTGTGCCCCTATATACAGCCAGTTTCCCCCAAATGCAGCCAGTTTGTCCCCCATATACAGCCAGTTTGTCCCCATATACAGCCAGTTCCCCCCAAATGCAGCCAGTTTGTTCCCCATATACAGCCAGTTCCCCCCAAATGCAGCCAGTTTGTCCCCCATATACAGCCAGTTTGTCCCCATATACAGCCAGTTCCCCCCAAATGCAGCCAGTTTGTCCCCCATATACAGCCAGTTCCCCCCAAATGCAGCCAGTTTGTCCCCATATACAGCCAGTTCCTCCCAAATGCAGCCAGTTTGTCCCCCATATACAGCCAGTTCCCCCCAAATGCAGCCAGTTTGTCCCCCATATACAGCCAGTTCCCCCCAAATGCAGCCAGCGTGTCCCCCATATACAGCCAGTTCCCCCCAAATGCAGCCAGTTTGTCCCCCATATACAGCCAGTTCCCCCCAAATGCAGCCAGCATGTCCCCCATATTCAGCCAGTTCCCCCCATATTCAGCCAGTTTGTCCCCCATATTCAGCCAGTTTGTCCCCCATATTCAGCCAGTTCCCCCCATATTCAGCCAGTTTGTCCCCCATATTCAGCCAGTTCCCCCCAAATGCAGCCAGTTTGTGCCCCATATTCAGCCAGTTTGTCCCCCATATTCAGCCAGTTTGTCCCCCATATTCAGCCAGTTTGTCCCCCAAATGCAGCCTGTTTCCCCCCCCCCCCCCAGCCCTGCACTTACCTTCCTCGATCCGCGCCGTCCTCGATGTGTTCTCCCGCCCTCGATGTCGCTTCAGCCAATCAGGTTACCGGTAACCAGATCCGGTGAACCTGATTGGCTGAAACCTCCACACAGTCTTCTTCCAGGAACGCACCCCCGTGCGTACCTGGGAGGAGTTTTTGGAAGCCGAATACAGCGTGAGAGCTGTATTCAGAAAGCCTATCAGAGCTGCTGGCTCTGATAGGCACTTCCAAGTTACACCCACCGCCGGCCACCGCTGTAATTCATATGGCCGGCGCTCACCAGGAGGCCGGCCATATGTATAGTGGGCAGCGCGGCAGCGGTGACAATACACAGATTCATGCAATGCATGAATCTGTGTATTGTCTTTCAGTGGCGGTGCGGGAGCGTGAGGGGGCGGCGCTCCGGCGCCCTCTATGGATGCACCGCCACTGCTCAGATGCCTCCCCTAAATGTAACCACCCGCTACAACAGTTTTTACTGGTTTCATGGATATTTTATTGCATCCACTTAGATGAATTATTTTTGTAATCGTCGGAAACGTGTTAATAAAAACATATTCAACCATAATCAGTACATTTTATGTCCAGAAATACAATACAAATACAATACATGACTTCCAAATTTTTATTCTATCCTATGAGAATTTTTATACTTTAGTAACCTCTTAATTTTTGGTATGGAGACTAGCATGCAAATAAAAAAGGATGATCATTCATTGTATAATCTTATCGTGTGTACCAGTCTTTACTGCTCTGCGCTGTACCCAGACTGTTGTGTGCTTGTTACACTCTGTGCTTTTTCTAGGCAAAAATCTACACCGTTGAAAAAAAAGCCAATAGATCCTCCTTGGTAACAATAGATTCCCCTGCAGCCAGGATCAATAGACTATCCCGCATATGCCAGCACCCCTTGCCATTTCATACATTCAGAGCTGGAGGTGCCAGAACTGCGTTCCTGATAAAAAAAGGCCATGTGAGTATGCTTTGACCACTTTGCATTTGCCATACCTGTGGGATCCTTGTGGAAGCGCATAATCACTGTAAAGGCCCGTACACACGATCGGATATTCCGACAACAATTGTCCGATGAACGCATTTTGTCGGATAATCGGACCGTCTGTATGCTCCATCTGACAATTGTTGTCGGAACTTCCAACAACAAATGTTGGATAGCCATGCTCTCAAATTGTCCGGCAACAAATGTGTTCCGTCGGATTATCGGATCGTGTGTACACAAGTCCGTCGGACTAAAATCCAAAGTACAATCACGCATGTTCCGAACCAATGCTAACAATCAGACAACATTAGCAGAAGTTGCCCAAAGGGTGGCGCTAAACAGTGAAAAACAGCGTAGTTTTGTGTATGTTGGCTGGAAAGGTTCTGCCGTCTGTATGCAGAACAAGTTCGCGGCCAACGCCCTTCGGACAAAATTCCACGTATTTGTCTGATGGAAGTCCAATCGTGTGTATGAGGCTTTATAGTCACTGTTAAATCAGCAGCGATCACTGGAGTAGCAGTGAATACTACAGTGACTATCCACTTCCACAGGGATCCAACAGGTATGTAAATGTATACTTACTTTGGTCCAAGTTGGATCCATGTAATATTGCAAAAAAAAGCAAGCTATACCTGGAATAAAATTTTTGGTCTCATATACTAATGCATATTTATGAGGGAGTGAGCAGCCAATATACTTCTAGACGCACATTCATTGTACCCCTTGAAAACGTTTTTTGTTGCATCATCATGGTGATACAGTAACTTTCAATGTATTGGCTCCAGACAAACACAGCCAATAAGATAAAAAGCAGGAAACAAAGCAGGCCCTGAACATCTAATATGCACTCCAAGAACTTTCCTCCTGGTAATCAGATGTATGTGTAGGTGCTGGGCCATGGGCGTCCGCTGAACTTTTTTCAGGGGGGTGGGGCATCATTTTAAGGTCATCCATGCTTCTTTGGGGCAGTGGAGCAGCGCTGTATACACCACTCCTCCACCGACCATTGAAATAAATGGGCACCGCTGCCGAAGCGCCTGCAAAGCGCTTCGGCAGCGGCGATACACAGTTGCATTTATCCCTGTCTTTGACCGCTAGCTGGGGTTATTGCAACACAGGGGGCAAGTGTCTTCACTCTGACTTCAACACTCTTACGATTCCAGGGGGGGGCAATTGACCCCCCTTGCCCTATGGAGCGGACGCCCATGTGTCGGGCTCACAATCAGATCTACTTACAGCTCTCTGAATGTGCTAACAGCCAGGATCTCCGCTCCCTGGGAGGTCTTGGAAGCCGATGCTTGAATTAACGTGGCCTCCACACGATGGTTGTTGATTTTCAGATAATTGCACTCAGAGGCCACAGACAGTAAGTACCACTTCCCTGCAATCTAATTGTAGACAAAAATAATTAGAGGACTCTCAGACCAGATTAATACAAAGTAAACAATGTGCAGTATGCTTGGCAAATGGAGATGTTTGTTACAAATGTTTTCTAATTTTTATTTTTATTTTTTAAATTCCATGATCAGTCAGCAAACAGTGAATCTCAATGAGGGCCCCGTTCACATCTAGCAATGGGCGTGTTTTTGGAGCAGCACCTTTCATTTGAATGGACCACTCTCTACTCCAAAAACACACAAAAGTAGCTCCTGTACTTTTTTTTGGAGCCAACTTTGGCATGTTTTTGAGCGCTTTGCTTTGCAACAAAACACCCGTTTATTTTGTGCGTTAGTGGTGCCTTTAACAGTATTAGCACTCAAATGCACATTTATTGCGTTTTAGAATCATGGGCAGAATCACGCAATTCTGGCAGTGATTCTAGAACATCCAGATGTGAATTGGAAGAGTCACAAATTCTGCACCTAGTGGCTGTAGAATAACGCTGTCAGGCTTTACTCTCATATATAAAGAAATGATGTCATGACCATTAAGGTCTTATTAACACTGGTGCACTTTTACCATGCTAAAAAGCACCTTTCCAGCGCTGCAAAAGCGCATGACAATTTAGTCTCTTTTAAATCCTATGTACCTGTTAACAGCACTGTGGTGCAGGTGCACTGCATTTTTTAAAGTCCAGCATGCTGCATCTTTGGTGTCCTGTTTCAAAGCACAAAATGCATCTCCTATTGAAAATCAATGGGAACATCGAAAAACACACCACACTGCGTTTTTGGTACTTTTTTGAGTCGCATGTCAATTTTTTTTCACGTGATCAGGGATAAAAGCACATGCAAAACTCATCTAAAATGCAGATGCAATAATGTGTAAAAAACACAATATGCTTTTTTTGAAGAACACAAACTGTGTTTTTAAGCACACCAGTGTGAATAGGCCCTTAAGTGGCACTGTCTGAGGGGCAACAAAATTAGACATTCATTACCCTGAGAAGAAAGCAGTTAGATGAACCTGTTTGCAAAACTTCAACTATACACAAACTGAAATTGTTTTTGGGACATTGCTTGTAGCAGTGAGAAACATTGAACAACAATATATGTTTTAAAATTGTATTCTATATACATCAAATTCAATTTGTGGTGTTAGTACAATCAAATATTAGATGCAAGTGTAGCGCCCTGCTCCTATTGAGTAGGCACTATATGTAAATTTAAGTTATCTGAGCTGTAGTTTGGCTCAGAATGATTGTGTTAAATTGCTGGTTTCTGTTCCAGTCCAGCTGGTTGCGCATTTTCCACTTGACTGTAGGTGTCGCTGTGGTCAAGGTTGGAAGTGCAGCAGGCTGGGTGTGTTGAGTATTCTTTTCCCAGAAGCAGCCCAGTGGGGAGTGGTTTGCTGCTGCTGTGCATTCTGGGAGAGGGTACTTAAGGGACAGACACCGTTTTTTTTTGGGTCTTCCGATCCCGACCTGATGGCCCTCTTGGCCTCAGCCATGTCGTATCAGTTTTCCTGCCTCGGGGCCTGCTGGCCCGAGGCTCCATTACTTATAGTAGGCCCAGGAGCTTCTGGAGCCTACTGGTCCAGGGGTGGTCCCGTACTGTCTTGCCTGCGGGAAGAAGCTGAGCAATTGGAGAAACCAGGGGAGGACTTTTCTCAGAGAGGACCGAGCGAAAGGGCTGGTATCTCAAGGAGAGCCTGGAGACTCAATTGGGGGACGCATCCTGACCTATCTACCTCACAGTGCTGCCGGCTGGCTGAAAGAAACTGGTACTGTGTAGCTGTGTCTTTTGAACTGTGCAAAGTGTGTGGTTATGCCGTCCTGTGGCAGAGGACTGTACAACGACTCCATTACATTCATCAAGTCTGTGGCAGAGACTTTTTGACCGAGTTTCGCACCGGCTGCTAGGTCAGTGAGAGAGGCCTATCCGGTGGTTGCTATATCCAGTGTGGAGACTGTTTGTCCTCTGGATAAAAGAAGTACCCGTGATCCACAAAGCAAGGTACCTGAATCTCCCCTAACCCTCCATCCCTCTAACTCAGGGGTCTCCAACCCCCGGGCCGCGGCCCACTGCCGGGCCGTAGCTTGTTTGCAGCCGGGCCGTGAAGGCTGCACTTTCGGAGGTTCGGCAGGTAGCGGGCTAACAGAGAGATGAGATGACCTCTAGCGGCCCGCCCCGCATCACAGCTGTTCCGCCCACACAGCCGGCCGCGAGCACAACACTGCATGAGGTGTGTGAGAGCAGAGAGATGACATGACCTCTAGCGGCCCGCCCCGCATCACAGCTGTTCCGCCCACACAGCCGGCCGTGAACACAACACTGCATGAGGTGTGTGAGAGCAGAGAGATGATGTCATCTCTCACCGCCCGCCCTGCCCCACCACCGTCCAGTCCTCACAGCCGGCGCGAACACTACACTGAAGTGCGGCGGGCGAGAGATGAAATCTCTCATTGCCCGATCCGCATTGCCGCATGTTCCACCCTCACTTGGCTAGTGACAGTCCGCAACTGACAGGTGACAGTCCGCATCTGGCAAGTGACAGTCCCCATCTGGCAAGTGACAGTCCCCATCTGACAAGTGACAGTCCGCAACTGACAAGTGACAGTCCCCATCTGGCAAATGACAGTCCCCATCTGGCAAGTGACAGTTCGCAACTGACAAGTGACAATCCGCATCTGGCAAGTGACAATCCGCATCTGGCAAGTGACAGTCCGCATCTGGCAAGTGACAGTCCGCATCTGGCAAGTGACAGTCCGCATCTGGCAAGTGACAGTCCACAATTGGCAAGTGACAGTCCACAATTGGCAAGTGACAGTCCACATTTTGCAGCAAGTGAGAGTCTGCATCTGATGGCAAGTAACACTCCCCATCTGGCAAGTGACAGTCCACAATTGGCAAGTGACAGTCCACAATTGGCAAGTGACAGTCCACATTTTGCAGCAAGTGACAGTCTGCATCTGATGGCAAGTAACACTCCACATCTGGCAAGTGACAAGCTACATCTGGTGGTAGGCGATGGTGGCAAGTGACACACTCAGGGTCCCCACTGATTCTGCATTATGGTGAGTTGAACTATTTCTTTTTTTATTACGATGTAATAATAGAAATAATGCGTATCGGCCATGGTGTTGTGATGATTGAAGCGCCAACACCAGCCATTTCCGCAATAAATCGCCCGGGAAAAAACGCACCCCCCCCCCCCCCCCGGGCCTTAGCATAATTTTCTTACACGCAGCCGGTCCCCAGTGTCAAAAAGGTTGGGGACCACTGCTCTAACTGACATTCTTTAATAAAACCATTGGAAAAGAGACTAAGTGTTTGGTGCTGACATCTGTGAACAACTCTCCAATGGGACCCCTATGGCGGATATGGTGAACAGACAGGTAACGGCAAGGCCCAAAAATCAAACGGGGGTAGTGCTACACATACAAACCTCAGTCCTTTGCTTTGAGCGAAGATCTAACCCAAAACAGGGAGGCTGCATACAGTTATTACAGTGTGCCCAGCCCCAGCACCCCTGTTAGTGCAGTAAAAAATATGTTTGGGCCAGCTTGGCCAAATTAACTATGTAAAGGGACATTAAATAACAGGCATTTTATATGGTTAGTATAATTTCCCGATGCTTTCCCTTGCTTGTGAGCCGCATGTGCCACATGTCGCTTGTATGGCAGGTTGTGACTGTGCTCTTGTAAAGGATGATGCCTCTTTGCATGGATGTCTAACATATTTTTCAACAGTCAAGTTTGCATTTTCAAAAAATAAACATTAAAGTGCAGGGAAATTATGCTAGGCATATAAAATGCCTGTTTACCCACTGTGTGCATGAACCCTAAACCAGGAACATCTAAACGCAGGCAAAAGTGATCTGGAAGCATAATAATTTTCTAGATTACTGCATTTAGAAAAGTTAGCCTCGGTTCACACTGTGAATCACACAGGAACCACACCAGATTCCTGTGCAATTCACATGTGATTCAGTGCGGTGCAATTTGAGCCCATTCATTTTCAATAGGCTCAAACCGCACAGCATCGCACTGAAAACGTGCATGCAACTTTTTGTAGAGCTCCACTGCAAACTGATCGCATGCTCGTTTGTAACAATGCAAGCAAATGCACTGTGCTTGCAATTTGTTTGGGGTGTCATTAAGCTTGCACTGACACCCGCTTTGGATTGCAAGGGCAGTGCGATTTGAATGTGCTGTTGGAAACACGCAGGGATTTCGGTGTTTCCCACACTGCATTAGTGTGAACCTAGGTTTAAAGAGGATCTTTACACTAAAAAGAAAAGTCAGCAGCTACAAATAATGTAGCTGTTTGACTTTTAATATAAGTACACCTACCTGTCCAAATATCCAGTACTGTCCTCACCCAGGTCGGTTCTTTACCGGTCTTCAGGTCACTGGCGCCGGCTTGTTTAGTGTGGATTTCCATGCGGCATCACGGCTGGCTTCCGACTGTGCATGCGTAAGTCGCGCTGCATGTTGTGAATGGTTCTGCAGCCTTCTGGGACCTGTAACTTGTCCCAAAAGGCTGTGGACAAAGAGAGGGGAGCTGAACTTCTGCTCAGATTCCCTAGGCGATCCGAGCGGAAAGTGGGAGTGGGTACCTGGTAAAACCTGTGTGAATGTGGCCTATGTATCTGATATCTGGGATTTGCTAATCTCTTTTATTGTCTACTGCACACAGAATCGTTTGTTGCACATAAACAAACTAATACTCCAGGACCAGGATCCTTATTTTCACAAAAGTAAGTTATTCTCAGTTTCATTTAGTGCGATTTGAAAAACTACAGTCATATGGCTAAAATAAAGATCCTTATTCTTGTGTTAAAGCTTTGTGAGTTGTTTACAATCCAACATGTTGTAATGCCGCGTACACACGATCGGAAATTCGGACAAGAAAAGTCCGATGTGAGCTTTTGGTCGCAAATTCCGACCGTGTGTAGGCTCCATCAGAATTTTTCTGTCGGAATTTCTGCCAAGAAAAATTTGAGAGCTGGTTCTCAAATTTTCCGACAAGAAAAGTTCTTGGAGGAAATTCTGTTCATCTGTATGCAATTCCGACACACCAAAAACCACGCATGCTCGGAATCAAGTCGCTGCATGCTAGGAAGCATTGAACTTGTTTTTTCTCGGCTCGTCGTAGTGTTGTACGTCACCACGTTCTTGGCGGTTGGAATTTGGTGTGACCGTGTGTATGCAAGACAAGTTTGAGCCAACATTCCGTCGGAAAAAAATCCATGGTTTTCTTGTCGGATTTTCCAATCGTGTGTACGCGGCATAACAGACTTGTTCAGCCAGCGCTCTTACCTTGTTGATGTCAAAGTTAGCCACATTCTGTATCTTATCAATCGGATTTTGCGCTGGTGGTTTCTTGTTCCGTTGCCCCCATGCCAAAGGGGTACTGAGGATCACGAGAAGGAGGACGACTTTTGGGGGAGACATGACTCTCAGGTGTCTCAACAAGTATATTGAATGGTTTAGATGGAGCAGCCCAAGCAAAAACCTCTGGTGGGGGTGTATTGACTTTGGACAATAGCAGTTGTGTACATTGCTTGTGTTTGCTGGGTGGTTGGGTAATCTTTATCTATGGAGCTTGCTGGAAATGATAAGTCTGTTTTCATTAGAGATTTGGATGTCCTCAGAGGGTCCAAAGGGTAAATTTTAGGAATTTCTGTCTGACTGGTGGCAAAGGAAGTCACACAGACCCTGGTTATATCAAGAATACAGTATGTGATGGGTTAATAATGTTATTAGTAAAAGTATACTAAACTATAAAGAGAAACATGAATTCCAGGTATAGCCTGGAAGTTTTACATCAGCTGGGACCAATAGGGGGGTAATAGTACTGACACCAATACTGATTGATACTTTGTCTGCTGATACTACAGTAATGTTGGGGTTATTATTGCATCCACTGACACCAATGTTAGCAGTTATTCTTGTGTTATTATTGTGCTCTTATGTAAGGGGGACTCCAAAGTAAGCGGGGACAGTAAACTCCTATGTAAGAGTGGACCCCTATATAAGGGGGGGACTGTTATATAAGGAGGAGATGCCAATGTAACTAGGCACTCTGATGAAATCGGGGGGAATCCGATGTAATGAGGGACGCCTATGTATTGGGGGGGGGACACCAATGTAAGGAGAATTTCTATATAAGGGGGTCTCCTATATAAGAGAGGACTCTGGTGTAAGGAGAACTCCTATGTAATAGGAGGGAATCTAATGTAGGGGGGAGGGACTTCTATGTAAGGTGGAACTCTGATGTAAGAGGGAGACAGTGGATTTCTACGTAAGGAGGGGACTCAGATGTAAGGGGGACCTTCTATGTCAGGGGGTAAATCCAATGTTAAGAGGATTGCTATGTAAATGGGGGAGATCTGATGTTTAGGAAAACTCCAAAACAGTGGACATCCATATAAGGGGGAACTTCCTTGTAAGGAGCGACTCCTATGTAAGGGCAGATTCTGATAAGTGGGCTCCAATGTAAGGGGGGGATTTTGACGTAAGATGGACTCTGAGGTAAGGGGGGGCTCTGTTGGTAGGGAGGACTCCTATATAAGGGGAGTCTATGTAAAAGGGAACCCTGTGTAAGAGGGGACTCCAGTGTATGGATGATTCTTACATAAAGGGGGGACTTCTATGTAAGGAGGGACTCCAATGAATAGATGATTCCTACATAAAGAGGGGGCACCTATGTAAGGTGAGGACTCTGATGTAAAAGGAGATGTCTTTGTAAAAGGGGGGACCCAGTGTGAGGGAAACTTCAATGCAAGTGCAAAACGGTGAACTCATATTTAAGTGGGATGCCTATGTAAGGGTGGCACCTACATAAGGTGGAGGAACTCTGATGTAAGCGGGGACAGTAGACTCCTATCTAACGGGGGACTAAATTGCGGGGGGACTTCTATGTATGGGGGGGTGGGGGGTACTCCAATGTAAGGGGGCGTAGTGGACTCCTATATGAAATGGGCACTTTTATGTAAGAACTTCTCCTATGTAAATAGGGGGGGGGCTCTGATGTAAGGAGGTCTCCTATGTAATATGTGGACTTTGATGTAATGAGGACTCTGTATTGGGGGGGGGGACTCTAATGTAAGGAAAAATATTGAACTCCTTTGTAAGGGTACTCTGATGTATGGGTTGCCTTTGATGTAAGAGGGGTCTCCAATATAAGGGGGAGTCTTGCTCTCTGGTTGCTAAGTAGTCACAAACAGTTTTATAAAGTTTTTCTGTAATGTGGACTGGAAAGCATATTTGATGGAAACTTGATGGAGTGTTGTACATGTTTATTAGATCGAGTTCTATTTACCCATACTCCTTCGTGTTCCTATACTCCTTCATGATCCCATACTCCTTCATACTCCTATACTCCTTCATGATCCCATACTCCTTCATACTCCTATACTCCTTCATGATCCCATACTCCTTCATGATCCCATACTCCTTCATGTTCCTATACTCCTTCATGTTCCTATACTCCTTCATGTTCCTATACTCCTTCATGTTCCTATACTCCTTCATGATCCCATACTCCTTCATACTCCTATACTCCTTCATGATCCCATACTCCTTCATGTTCCTATACTCCTTCATGTTCCTATACTGCTTCATGTTCCTATACTCCTTCATGTTCCTATACTCCTTCATGTTCCTATATTCCTTCATGTTCCTATACTCCTTCATGATCCCATACTCCTTCATGTTCCTATACTCCTTCATGTTCCTATACTCCTTCATGTTCCTATACTCCTTCATGTTCCTATACTCCTTCATACTCCTATACTCCTTCATGTTCCTATACTCCTTCATGTTCCTATACTCCTTCATGTTCCTATACTCCTTCAAGATCCCATACTCCTTCATGTTCCTATACTCCTTCATGTTCCTATACTCCTTCATGTTCCTATACTCTTTCATGATCCCATACTCCTTCATGTTCCTATACTCCTTCATGTTCCTATACTCCTTCATGATCCCATACTCCTTCATACTCCTATATTCCTTCATGATCCCATACTCCTTCATGATCCCATACTCCTTCATGTTCCTATACTCCTTCATGTTCCTATACTCCTTCATGTTCCTATACTCCTTCATGTTCCTATACTCCTTCATGTTCCTATACTCCTTCATACTCCTATACTCCTTCATGTTCCTATACTCCTTCATGATCCCATACTCCTTCATGTTCCTATACTCCTTCATGTTCCTATACTCTTTCATGTTCCTATACTCTTTCATGTTCCTATACTCCTTCATGTTCCTATACTCCTTCATGTTCCTATACTCCTTCATGTTCCTATACTCCTTCATGTTCTTATACTCCATGTTCCTATACTCCTTCATGTTCCTATACTCCTTCATGTTCCTATACTCCTTCATGTTCCTATACTCCTTCATACTCCTATACTACTTCATGTTCCTATACTCCTTCATGTTCCTATAATCCTTCATGTTCCTATAATCCTTCATACTCCTGTAGCACACAGATCCCTGTCCTGCTAACCTCCACTTGCAGAATGGGACACACCATGCCACATGCCCAATATCCTCCATCTTGTAGAGGGTGAGCGGTGTTAACAGTTTTGGGTCCTGCAGCGAGTTAGCTCTTTCCATTGGTTCTCGTCCCTAGAGTGTAGGGAAAAGTCTATTCCTCTCTTCAGGAAAGCCAATGTCCAGACAATGTTAAACCCAATAAAAGAGTTTATTTTCCTTTTGCTTGCAACTCGATAGGAAAGTTGGAAAGAGAGAGAATTGAACAGGAATATAGGTTCAGGCATGCGGCACTCAATTACCACTCGTCGCCACTCAGGCCTGAGTGGGCCCCGCTCACCCAGACAGTTCCCTCACAGTCCCAGCAGCCGGAGTGAAGCACGGAACATTTACTTTAGATTAGTTTCTCCTAGAGACACGTTCAGAAGATCCTCTGCCACAGGATCTTCTAGCTTCTAAGTCCTGAACTCCTCCACACTTGTAACTTTAGAGACCATAGGTGCCAATGGGGCACGTTACAAGAGCTTTTGGCGGATCACGGAATCCTTCCCTCTGACAGGTAACCAGGCCTCTCCCGAGACAGTGACATCCTTCACCGATCCCCTTAGAAAGGTCCTCCCCTGGTTGCCTCTTCTTTAGAGCGGGTCACCCTCCCACGGGCACCCTGGGATTCCGCGGTTTGGTTGTAGGCCTCAGTTAAAGGTACTGGGCCTACCTGGAACGATGTGGCCTCGGGCCAAAGGTGCCCGGGACCCAACACATTCACACGTACCCCTGGCCATGAGGGCCACCGAAGGTGGGGTACGTGCTGAGGATGAAGACCATCCGCCAATGGCGTCTGCCCTTACGTACCCTCTCCCAGCATGCACAGGGGGCAAACCACGGCCACCGTACAGCCGCCGATACAGGACACCCAATAGCGCTGCAATGCCACCTGCGGTTCATCCTGAGACCTGGGCAACAGTGCCACCCACAGGTCAAAGGGAACTATACAACCAGGCAACATCACAATAAGCAGAGACCAATTTAAAAAATCAAACAGCCTGAGCCAAACTAATGCTCAGGCTACCCCCTAAATTTCAGGCATAGCGACCCCAAATATGGGAGGCCCGCTACACACACCCCCTCCTGAATAAGCCACTGTTCCAGTGGCTAGAATAAATCAGAAGACACCCCTCAGTCCTGAGCGGCTTTCGATTTATTACAACTATGTACAGCATTTTGAAATGGTGCCTGAACCAAATATTTTGGGAATAGAGGCAGGGAGAAGAAGAAAAAGAAAACATGTAGCAATATACAAGTTGACATCCCATTCTCAATGTCACACTTTAAGTAAACATACAATATATCACTTATTACAATCCCCACCCCTTCCTAAACTATCTACCTCATCTCATTCTCCGGTAGAGTTGACAGCAGATCACACCTGCAGAGGGAGAGAGAAACAAAAGAAAACAGCATATATCACAACAAACATCCTACTTCCTAAACAATTAGAAGTGAGCCGTTAA
Source organism: Rana muscosa (assembly GCA_029206835.1). Taxonomy (NCBI): domain Eukaryota; kingdom Metazoa; phylum Chordata; class Amphibia; order Anura; family Ranidae; genus Rana; species Rana muscosa. The sequence goes on along the minus strand of CM055125.1, from coordinate 234,843,292 downwards.
AAAACGACTTCCTTCTTAAGTACAAAAATGCTAATCCTAGCATTGCTTGACAATAAAAGTTCTGCAAATCACTGCCACCTGTTGGCAGCACAAAGTCACTACATTCTCTATAATTATGCATGGGAATGAAATTACTGCACAAACACTCCCCTTCTGACCACGACGTCTTATGCTGCGTACACGCAACCGTTTTTAATGATGAGAAAAATGCAATTTTTTAAAATGGTCATTAAAAATGATCGTGTGTGGGCTTCAGAGCATTTTTCACGACGTGAAAGATGGCCATGAAAAAATTGGAACATGCTCTAATTTTTCTCGTCATGAAAAACGGCCGTGTGTAGGATTTAACGACGTGAAAAAAAATGCGCATGCTCAGAATCAAGTATGAGACGGGAGCGCTCGTTCTGGTAAAACTAGCGCTCGTAATGGAGATAGCACATTCGTCACACTGTAACGGACTGAAAAGCACAAGGCTGAAAAGCGCAAATCGTCTCTCACCAAACTTTACTAACATGAAGGGTGGCGCCATCCGAATGGAACTTCCCCTTTATAGTGCCGTCGTACGTGTTGTACGTCACCGCGCTTTACTCGAGCATTTTTTTCCACGATAGTGTGTAGGCAAGGCAGGCTTGAGAAGAATCATGTCGATAAAAATGCTGCTTTTTTCAATGACATTAAAAACGGTTGTGTGTACGTGGCATCATTGCTTTGACCCTGGCTAATCTACCCCAAAGTTCAATTCCTTTCTTTGAAGAGCTGAAGAAGGAGAAGAAAAAAAAAACACAACAGCTCTCATATTCCTCAGCAGAGTAGACTTCCTTCGGTGGAGGGCAAAGTCAATGAATCCAGGGCAGCTTGTTCATAAAACAGGATAAGAGAAAACAAATTCCTGCTAATGCCGCGTACACACGACCGTTTTTAATGTCATTGAAAAAAACTAAGTTTTTCTCGACGTGATTCCTCTCAAGCCTGCCTTGCCTACACACGATCATGAAAAAAAATGCTAGAGCAAAGCGCGGTGACGTACGAAACGTATAACGGCACTATAAAGTGGAAGTTCCATTCGGATGGCCCCACCCTTTGGGCTGCTTTTGCTGATCCTTGTGTTAGTAAAGTTTGGTGAGAGACGATTCGCGCTTTTCAGCCTCGTGCTCTTCAGTCCGTTACAGCGTGACAAATGTGCTATCTCCATTACGAACGTTAGTTTTACCAGAACGAGCGCTCCCGTCTCATCACTTGCTTCTGAGCATGCACGTTTTTTTCACGTCGTTAAAGCCTACACACGGCCGTTTTTCATGACAAGAAAAACGTCGAGGTGAAAAACGACGAGAAAAATTAGAGCATGTTCCAAATTTTTCATGTCGTGAAAAATGCTCTGAAGCCCACACACAATCGTTTTTAATGACCATTTAAAAAAATGAAAAACGGTTGTGTGTATGCGGCATTAGAGGTAGTAACAAACCACGCCCACTATACAGCCGCCGAGGGAGGACACCCAATAGCGCTGCAATGCCACCTGCGGTTCAACCTGAGACCTGGGCAACAGCGCCACCCACAGGGCAAAGGGAACGATACAACCAGGCAACATCACAATAAGCAGAGACCAATTTAGGAAAACATACAGCCTGAGCCAAACTAATGCTCAGGCTACCCCCTAAATTTCAGGCATAGCGACCCCAAATATGGTAGGCCCGCTACACTCCCATACATAGTCCTATACTCCTTCATACTCCATACTCCTTCATGTTCCTATAATCCTTCATACTCCTTTATGCTCCCATACTCCTTCATGCTCCCATACTCCTTCATGTTCCTATAATCCTTCATACTTCATACTCCTTCATGCTCCCATACTCCTTCATGCTTCCATACTCCTTCATGCTTCCAATACTCCTTCATACTTTCATACTCCTTCATGTTCCTATAATCCTTCATACTTCCATACTCCTTCATGCTCCCATACTTCCATACTCCTTCACATTCCTATAATCCTTCATACTTCCATACTCCTTCATGCTCCCATACTCCATACTTCCATACTCCTTTGCGTTCCTATAATCCTTCATACTTCCATACTCCTTCATGCTCCCATACTCCATACTTCCATACTCCTTCACGTTCCTATAATCCTTCATACTTCTATACTCATTCATGTTCCTATAATCCTTCATACTTCCATACTCCTTCATGTTCCTATAATCCTTCATACTTCTATACTCCTTCATGTTCCTAAAATCCTTCATACTTCCATACTCCTTCATGCTGCTATAATCCTTCATACTTGCATACTCCTTCATGTTCCCATACTCCTTCATGTTCCCATACTCCTTTATACTCCCATGCTCCTTTATACTCCCATACTCCTTCATGTTCCCATACTCCTTCATGTTCCCATACTCCTTCATACTGCCATACTCCTTCATACTCCCATACTCCTTCATACTCCCATACTCCTTCATGCTCCCATGGTCCTATATTTCGTCATGCTCCCATACTCCGTCATGCTCCCATACTCCGTCATGCTCCCATACTCCGTCATGCTCCCATACGCCATCATACTCCCATACGCCGTCATGCTCCCATACTCCTTCACGTTTCTATAATCCTTCATATTTCCATACTCCTTCATGTTCCTAAAATCCATCATGCTTACATACTCCTTCATGCTGCTATAATCCTTCATACTCCCATACTCCTTCATGCTGCTATAATCCTTCATACTCCTGCATACTCCCATACTCCTTCACGCTCCCATACTCCTTCACGCTCCCATACTCCTTCACGCTCCCATACTCCGTCACGCTCCCATACTCCGTCACGCTCCCATACTCCTTCATGTTCCTAAAATCCATCATACTTCCATACTCCTTCATGCTGCTATAAGCCTTCATACTCCGTCACGCTCCCATACTCCGTCACGCTCCCATACTCTGTCACGCTCCCATACTCTGTCACGCTCCTATACTCCCTCACGCTCCCATACGCTCCCATACTCCGTCACGCTCCCATACTCCGTCACGCTCCCATACTCCGTCACGCTCCCATACTCCGTCACGCTCCCATACTCCGTCACGCTCCCATACTCCGTCACGCTCCCATACTCTGTCACGCTCCCATACTCTGTCACGCTCCCATACTCTGTCATGCTCCCATACTCTGTCATGCTCCCATACTCCTTCATGTTCCTAAAATCCATCATACTCCCATACTCCTTCATGCTGCTATAAGCCTTCATACTCCCATACTCCGTCACGCTCCCATACTCGGTCACGCTCCCATACTCCGTCACGCTCCCATACTCCTTCATGTTCCTATGTGTTCCTATATTGCTTCATGCTCCCATACCCCTTCATACTCCATGCTCCTATACTCCTTCAATACCTTCCCATCCATAGAGGGCGCCGGAGTGCCGCCCCCTCTCACGCCTGCACTGCCACTGAAAGACAATACACAGATTCATACATTGCATGAATCTGTGTATTGTCGCCGCTGCCACCCACTATTCAGATGGCCGGCCTCCTGGTGAGCACCGGTGTCCTGCCAAGAATTGCCCCCCAGCGGATTCTGCCCGCTCTGTACTGCGCAAGCGCGGCGCTTGCCTCCGAAAATAGCCGAAAATTTACAGCTGAGAGTCAGCTCTAGATGGCGCCTGCGCACACCAAATTGTGCTACACTTCTGACATCCAGGCTCTTTCTTTACCATCCCCGTGGACATGGAGGATGTTAAAAAAAGAGCCAGGAGGCCGAGCGAGCGTAGCAAGCCGTCCGAGCGAAGCGAGGACGTGAGGCCGACTGGCCACTTACAGCTAGGTCCACGCAGGCGCTGTCTAGAGCTGACTCTCAGCTCTACACGTTTGGTTATTTTCGGAAGCTCATTCACGTTCGTACTGCGCAAGTGCCGCGCCTGCGCAGTACAGGTGGGGGCAGAATCCGCCGGGGGGGGGGGACGTTTCTCGGCAGAACACCGGCCATCTGAATTAGAGCGGTGGCCAGCGGTGGGTGTGTTTTGGAAGTGTCTATCAGAGCCAGCGGCTCTGATAGGCTTTCCGATTACAGCCCTCAGGCTGTAATCGGCTTCCAAATAGTTGACCAAGGGACGCACGGGGGGTGCATTCCTTGGACAACACCAACATGCATCTCAGCCAATCAGGTTCACCGGATCTAGTTACAGGTAACCTGATTGGCTGAAGAGACATCGAAGGCGGAAGAAAACATTGAGGGATTGTGGAGGATCCGAGGATGGCTGACCGAGAAAGGTAAGTGCCAGGCGGGGGGGGGGGGGGGGCAATCTGGCAGCATTTTAGGGGCAAACTGGTGGCAATTGATGAGCACAGTGGCGACAATGGTATGGCACAGTGGCTGGGTTTGGCATGGCACAGTGGCTGGGTTTGGCATGGCACAGTGGCGACAATGGCATGGCACAGTGGCTGCGTTTGGCATGGCACAGTGGCGACAATGTCATGGCACAGTGGCTGCGTTTGGCATGGCACAGTGGCGACAATTGATGGTACAGTGGCTGTGTTTGGCATGGCACAGTGGCGACAATTGATGGGCACAGTGGCGACAATTGATGGCATGGCACAGTGGCGACGTTTGATAGCATGGCACAGTGGCGACAATTGATGGCACAATGGCTGCGTTTGATGGCATGGCACAGTGGCGACAATGGCATGGCACAGTGGCTGCGTTTGGCATGGCACAGTGGCGACAATGGCATGGCACAGTGGCTGCGTTTGGCATGGCACAGTGGTGACAATTGATGGTACAGTGGCTGCGTTTGGCATGGCACAGTGGCGACAATTGATGGGCACAGTGGCGACAATTGATGGCATGGCACAGTGGCGACAATTGATGGCACAGTGGCTGCGTTTGATAGCATGGCACAGTGGCGACAATTGATGGCACAATGGCTGCGTTTGATGGCATGGCACAGTGGCGACAATTGATGGGCACAGTGGCTGCATTTGATGGCATGGCACAGTGGCGGCGTTTGATGGGCACAGTGGCTGCGTTTGATGGGCACAGTGAGGCTGCAATTGATGATTTTTTATTTTTTTTTAGTTTGTTTGCGCCCCCCAAAAAATTTTGAGCACCAGCCGCCACTGCTTATACTACTGTACTGTGTGTGCATGGCACTTTATTATTGAGTTCGTTTTTTTGGGAGGGGGTGTATTCTGATGTTTGTAATTCCCTCAAATGTACAGGAAGATAGATGGCAAATATCCAGCTGATCCTGGCAGTCACATTGGCCAGGATTCATCCGCTTTATTAAAAAATATGCCCCACCGCAATAAATTCCCCAGTATCGGTGCAGTACCGCCTCTCGCCCTGCGGGTGCCAGCAGCGTACAGAAGTCTGCAGTGCTGAGCTCAGCGTGCCGCACAGCCAGTCCATATTTGTCATCGTACGACTCTCCACCCTCCTTCACAGAGACGGGACGTAACCATAGAGAGAGGGCGGGGCAGAGCGGCCGGGGTCATAGAGAAGGAGCAGGGAGAGGTGGGACGATCCGGAAGTGGAGGTGAGAGCTAAGTACGGTGCTGGAGGTTCCAGAATTACCGGGACGGGAGGGGTGGACTCAGGAGAGATAACAGTACAATACAACAGGGGGAGGGGCACTGCTCCCTGTGTGCACGTTGACACAGGACATTCACTGATAGCATTACTGTACACTGACACTGAACATTCACCGATGCCTCTACTGTACACTGACACAAACATTCACCGACACCTCTACTGTACACTGACACCGAACATTCACGGACACCTCTACTGTACACTGACACCGAACATTCACCGACGCCTCTACTGTACACTGACACAAACATTCACCGACACCTCTACTGTACACTGACACCGAACATTCACGGACACCTCTACTGTACACTGACACCGAACATTCACCGACACCTCTACTGTACACTGACACAAACATTCACCGACACCTCTACTGTACACTGACGCAAACATTCACCGACACCTCTACTGTACACTGGCACCGAACATTCACCGACACCTCTACTGTACACTGACACGAACATTCACCGACACCTCTACTGTACACTGACACAAACATTCACCGACACCTCTACTGTACACTGACACCGAACATTCACGGACACCTCTACTGTACACTGACACCGAACATTCACCGACACCTCTACTGTACACTGACACAAACATTCACCGACACCTCTACTGTACACTGACGCAAACATTCACCGACACCTCTACTGTACACTGGCACCGAACATTCACCGACACCTCTACTGTACACTGACACGAACATTCACCGACACCTCTACTGTACACTGACACAAACATTCACCGACACCTCTACTGTACACTGACACAAACATTCACCGACACCTCTACTGTACACTGACACAAACATTCACCGACACCTCTACTGTACACTGACACAAACATTCACCGACACCTCTACTGTACACTGACACAAACATTCACCGACACCTCTACTGTACACTGACACAAACATTCACCGACACCTCTACTGTACACTGACACAAACATTCACCGACACCTCTACTGTACACTGACACCGAACATTCACCGACACCTCTACTGTACACGGACACCTCTACTGTACACTGACACTGAACATTCACCGACACCTCTACTGTACACGGACACCTCTACTGTACACTGACACCGAACATTCACCGACACCTCTACTGTACACTGACACGGAACATTCACCGACACCTCTACTGTACACTGACACGGAACATTCACCGACACCTCTACTGTACACTGACACGGAACATTCACAGACACCTCTACTGTACACTGACACGGAACATTCACCGACACCTCTACTGTACACTGACACCGAACATTCACCGACACCTCTACTGTACACTGACACCGAACATTCACTGACACCTCTACTGTACACTGACACCGAACATTCACTGACACCTCTACTGTACACTGACACCGAACATTCACTGACACCTCTACTGTACACTGACACCGAACATTCACTGACACCTCTACTGTACACTGACACCGAACATTCACAGACACCTCTACTGTACACTGACACGGAACATTCACCGACACCTCTACTGTACACTGACACGGAACATTCACTGACACCTCTACTGTACACTGACACCGAACATTCACTGACACCTCTACTGTACACTGACACCGAACATTCACTGACACCTCTACTGTACACTGACACCGAACATTCACTGACACCTCTACTGTACACTGACACCGAACATTCACTGACACCTCTACTGTACACTGACACAAACATTCACCGACACCTCTACTGTACACTGACACAAACATTCACCGACACCTCTACTGTACACTGACACCGAACATTCACTGACATCACTACAGAACATTCACTGACACCGCTATTGTACACTGACATCATTACAGAACATTCACTGACACCGCTACTGGACACTGACACCGAACATTCACCGACACCTCTACTGTACACTGGCACCGAACATTCACGGACATCACTACTGTACACTGACACCACTAAAGAACATTCACTGACATCACTACAGAACATTCACTGACATCACTACAGAACATTCACTGATAGCATTACTGTACACTGACACTGAACATTCACCGACACCTCTACTGTACACTGGCACCGAACATTCACGGACACCTCTACTGTACACTGACACCGAACATTCACGGACACCTCTACTGTACACTGACACCGAACATTCACCGACACCTCTACTGTACAATGATACGGAACATTCACCGACACCTCTACTGTACACGGACACCTCTACTGTACACTGACACGGAACATTCACGGACACCTCTATTGTACACTGACACGGAACATTCACGGACACCTCTACTGTACACTGACACGGAACATTCACCGACACCTCTACTGTACACTGACACGGAACATTCACGGACACCTCTACTGTACACTGACACGGAACATTCACGGACACCTCTACTGTACACTGACACGGAACATTCACCGACACCTCTACTGTACACTGACACGGAACATTCACCGACACCTCTACTGTACACTGACACGGAACATTCACCGACACCTCTACTGTACACTGACACGGAACATTCACCGACACCTCTACTGTACACTGATACGGAACATTCACCGACACCTCTACTGTACACTGACACGGAACATTCACCGACACCTCTACTGTACACTGACACGGAACATTCACCGACACCTCTACTGTACACTGACACGGAACATTCACCGACACCTCTACTGTACACTGACACGGAACATTCACCGACACCTCTACTGTACACTGATACGGAACATTCACCGACACCTCTACTGTACACTGACACCGAACATTCACGGACACCTCTACTGTACACTGACACGGAACATTCACCGACACCTCTACTGTACACTGATACGGAACATTCACCGACACCTCTACTGTACACTGACACCGAACATTCACGGACACCTCTACTGTACACTGACACCGAACATTCACGGACACCTCTACTGTACACTGACACCCAACATTCACGGACACCTCTACTGTACACTGACACCGAACATTCACGGACACCTCTACTGTACACTGACACCGAACATTCACCGACACCTCTACTGTACACTGACACGGAACATTCACCGACACCTCTACTGTACACTGACACCGAACATTCACGGACACCTCTACTGTACACGGACACCTCTACTGTACACTGACACAAACATTCACGGACACCTCTACTGTACACTGACACCGAACATTCACGGACACCTCTACTGTACACTGACACCGAACATTCACGGACACCTCTACTGTACACTGACACGGAACATTCACCGACACCTCTACTGTACACTGACACCGAACATTCACCGACACCTCTACTGTACATGGACACCTCTACTGTACACTGACACAAACATTCACGGACACCTCTACTGTACACTGACACGAACATTCACGGACACCTCTACTGTACACTGACACCGAACATTCACGGACACCTCTACTGTACACTGACACGGAACATTCACGACACCTCTACTGTACACTGACACGGAACATTCACGACACCTCTACTGTACACTGACACGGAACATTCACGACACCTCTACTGTACACTGACACGGAACATTCACGACACCTCTACTGTACACTGACACCGAACATTCACTGACACCTCTACTGTACACTGACACCGAACATTCACTGACACCTCTACTGTACACTGACACCGAACATTCACGGACACCTCTACTGTACACTGACACCGAACATTCACTGACATCACTACAGAACATTCACTGACACCGCTATTGTACACTGACATCATTACAGAACATTCACTGACACCGCTACTGGACACTGACACCGAACATTCACCGACACCTCTACTGTACACTGGCACCGAGCATTCACGGACATCACTACTGTACACTGACACCACTATAGAACATTCACTGACACCTCTACTGTACACTGACATCACTACAGAACATTCACTGACATCACTACAGAACATTCACTGACACCTCTACTGTACACTGACATCACTAAAGAACATTCACTGACATCACTACAGAACATTCACTGACATCACTACAGAACTGATTGATGCGCTCTGTATACACTTGTGCACTCTGTATACACTGATTGATGCGCTCTGTATACACTGACACTGATTGGTGCGCACTGTATACACTGACACTGATTGGTGCGCTCTGTATAAACTGATTGGTGCGCTCTGTATACACTGACACTGATTGATGCGCTCTGTATACACTGGTGCGCTCTGTATACACTGACACTGATTGATGCGCTCTGTATACACTGACACTGATTGGTGCGCACTGTATACACTGACACTGATTGGTGCGCTCTGTATACAGTGATTGGTGCGCTCTGTATACACTGATTGATGCGCTCTGTATACACTGATTGATGCGCTCTGTATACACTGACACTGGTCCGCTCTGTATACACTGACACTGGTCCGCTCTGTATACACTGATTGGTGCGCTCTGTATACACTGATTGGTGCGCTCTGTATACACTGATTGGTGCGCTCTGTATACACTGATTGGTGCGCTCTGTATACACTGATTGGTGCGCTCTGTATACACTGACACTGATTGGTGCGCTCTGTATACACTGACACTGATTGGTGCGCTCTGTATACGCTGACACTGATTGGTGCGCTCTGTTGACACTGATTGGTGCGCTCTGTATACGCTGACACTGATTGGTGCGCTCTGTATACGCTGACACTGATTGGTGCGCTCTGTATACGCTGACACTGATTGGTGCGCTCTGTATACGCTGACACTGATTGGTGCGCTCTGTATACGCTGACACTGATTGGTGCGCACTGTATATGCTGACACTGATTGGTGCGCACTGTATACGCTGACACTGATTGGTGCGCACTGTATACACTGACACTGATTGGTGCGCTCTGTATACACTGATTGGTGCGCACTGTATACACTGACACTGATTGGTGCGCACTGTATACACTGACACTGATTGGTGCGCTCTGTATACAGTGATTGGTGCGCTCTGTATACACTGATTGATGCGCTCTGTATACACTGATTGATGCGCTCTGTATACACTGACACTGGTCCGCTCTGTATACACTGACACTGGTCCGCTCTGTATACACTGATTGGTGCGCTCTGTATACACTGATTGGTGCGCTCTGTATACACTGATTGGTGCGCTCTGTATACACTGATTGGTGCGCTCTGTATACACTGACACTGATTGGTGCGCTCTGTATACACTGACACTGATTGGTGCGCTCTGTATACGCTGACACTGATTGGTGCGCTCTGTTGACACTGATTGGTGCGCTCTGTATACGCTGACACTGATTGGTGCGCTCTGTATACGCTGACACTGATTGGTGCGCTCTGTATACGCTGACACTGATTGGTGCGCTCTGTATACGCTGACACTGATTGGTGCGCACTGTATACGCTGACACTGATTGGTGCGCACTGTATACACTGACACTGATTGGTGCGCTCTGTATACACTGATTGGTGCGCACTGTATACACTGACACTGATTGGTGCGCACTGTATACACTGATTGGTGCGCTCTGTATACACTGACACTGATTGGTGCGCTCTGTATACACTGACACTGATTGGTGCGCTCTGTATACACTGATTGGTGCGCTCTGTATACACTGATTGGTGCGCTTTGTATACACTGACACTGATTGGTGCACACTGTATACACTGACACTGATTGGTGCACACTGTATACACTGATTGGTGCGCTCTGTATACACTGACACTGATTGGTGCGCACTGTATACACTGACACTGAGTGGTGCGCTCTGTATACGCTGACAGGTGCGCTCTGTCAACACTGATTGGTGCGCTCTGTATACACTGACACTGAGTGGTGCGCTCTGTGTACACTGATTGGTGAGCACAGTATACACTGACACTGATTGGTGCGCACTGTATACACTGATTGGTGCGCACTGTATACACTGACACTGATTGGTGCGCTCTGTGTACACTGATTGGTGCGCACTGTATACACTGACACTGATTGGTGCGCACTGTATACACTGACACTGATTGGTGAGCACAGTATACACTGACACTGATTGGTGCGCTCTGTATACACTGATTGGTGAGCACAGTATACACTGACACTGATTGGTGCGCACTGTATACACTGATTGGTGCGCTCTGTATACACTGATTGGTGCGCTCTGTATACACTGGTGCGCTCTGTATACACTGATTGGTGCGCTCTGTATACACTGACACTGATTGGTGCACACTGTATACACTGATTGGTGCGCTCTGTATACACTGACACTGAGTGGTGCGCTCTGTGTACACTGATTGGTGAGCACAGTATACACTGACACTGATTGGTGCGCACTGTATACACTGATTGGTGCGCACTGTATACACTGACACTGATTGGTGCGCTCTGTGTACACTGATTGGTGCGCTCTGTTAGGGCTGGGCGATTTTCCCCCCAAAAAAATCTGCGATTTTTTTATAAAAAACTCGATTTACGATTCGATTTTTTTTTTTTATTATATTAATTAAAGTGCATCAACAAACAAAATTGCAAAGGCAAACCCTTTCTCTAACTGCAAAGTCAGTGTGCAACAAACACACAATATATTCCAGCGCTCATGGAACATACATTATTAACTATTGAAAACTCTTGAAACTCTGTGTGTGATTCCTTCTGTCCCAGCCTTGCTGCGATCCTGGCTCTGCATCCTTTTGGGTTGGAGGGCCCTCCACACGCTGGTCTGCCTGTTGTCCATCATTCAAGGTACTGTGCTCACACGGAGATCATGCCACGGGCTTTGTTTTGACTTTTTTTAACCCCTCCTTGCTCCACGGATGTCACTGCAAGTTTAACAAGTTTGTCACCACTGGCAACTGGAGAGTTAAGATTCATTTGCCCTCTGCACATTTGGGATTGGATCCCTCTCTTTGTGATAAATGGACTAAGCTTTTTTATCAATTCTTCAAGAGTTTTCAATAGTTAATAATGTATGTTCCATGAGCGCTGGATTATATTGTGTGCATGTTGTGTATTTTGTACTTCTGGGTACGGATTTTTTCTTGCTGCGCTGGATCCTGTTTTTTCCCCCTTTTGGATACTTTGTACTTCCCAAAATATTTGGGATTTTTTTCTTATTATTATTATTATTATCATCCATTATATTTTTTTCTTTATCCACCAATTTAGCGCTTGTGACCTTTTGTTGTTTTTTGCAGTGTGCAACAAAGATTGTTAAACATCCAAATTATTAATACTGTATTTGGATTTAGCTAATAAAACAACAAAAAATCCTGAGGTTACTCTTAGTTGAATTGAACTGTGTCCATGCCTCACTGTACCCTTGTCTCACTGTGCCCGTGTCTCACTGTGCCCGTGTCTCACTGTGCCCATGCTTCAATCACTGTGCCCGTACCTGATGCAGATTTTCATGGTATACGGATTTTACTGCTACACCGGTGGCCATTCCAGTATTCAAAAGCCGCGCCTCCTCCTCGTCTGTGATAGGCAGAACACTCAATTTCCCAGCATTCAGTGTTCCGCCTATCATGGTCATCCTCATAACACAGACGAGGATGAGAGGATGTCCGTGATAGGCTGAATACTGCCTGCTGTGAAATTGAGTGTTCCGCCTATCACAGACGACGAGGACTCGGGAGGCGCGGCTTTTGAACACTGCAATGGCCGCCGTCTGTCTGCATGACACGCTGATCAGGTAGGCAGAGGGCGGCTGCCGCGAGTAGATGTAATTGGGGTAACGCTGCCCAGTGCCATTCCGGATACGCCCCCTGCAGTCCTGCTACGGAAACTTTGAAGGGAAAAAAAAATGTAAAAAAAATCTAAAAAAATCGATTTTCTTCAAAACGGAATCGATTTGAGCTCAAAACTCGATTCAAGATTAAAATCGATTTTTCCCCAGCCCTACGCTCTGTATACACTGACACTGATTGGTGAGCACAGTATACACTGACACTGATTGGTGCGCTCTGTATACACTGACACTGATTGGTGCGCTCTGTATACACTGACACTGATTAGTGCGCTCTGTATACACTGACAATGATTGGTGCGCTCTGTATACACTGATTGGTGCGCTCTGTATACACTGATTGGTGCGCTCTGTATACACTGATTGGTGCGCACTGTATACACTGACAGGTGCGCACTGTATACACTGACACTGATTGGCTCGCACTGTATACACTGATTGGTGCGCACTGTATACACTGACACTGATTGGTGCGCACTGTATACACTGACACTGATTGGTGCGCTCTGTATACACTGATTGGTGCTCTCTGTATACACTGATTGGTGCGCACTGTATACACTGATTGGTGCGCACTGTATACACTGACAGGTGCGCACTGTATACACTGACTGGCTCGCACTGTATACACTGATTGGTGCGCACTGTATACACTGACACTGATTGGTGCGCACTGTATACACTGACACTGATTGGTGCGCTCTGTATACACTGACACTGATTGATGCGCTCTGTATACAGTGATTGGTGCGCTCTGTATACAGTGATTGGTGCGCTCTGTATACAGTGATTGGTGCGCTCTGTATACAGTGATTGATGCGCTCTGTATACACTGATTGGTGCGCTCTGTATACAGTGATTGGTGCGCTCTGTATACAGTGATTGGTGCGCTCTGTATACACTGACACTGATTGGTGCGCACTGTATACACTGATTGGTGCGCACTGTATACACTGATTGGTTTGCACTGTATACACTGATTGGTGCGCACTGTAGACACTGATTGGTGCGCTCTGTAGACACTGATTGGTGCGCTCTGTATACACTGACACTGATTGATGCGCTTTGTATACAATGGTGCGCTCTGTATACACTGACACTGATTGATGCGCTCTGTATACACTGATTGATGCGCTCTGTATACACTGATTGATGCGCTCTGTATACACTGATTGGTGCGCTCTGTATACAGTGATTGGTGCGCTCTGTATACAGTGATTGGTGCGCTCTGTATACACTGACACTGATTGGTGCGCACTGTATACACTGACACTGATTGGTGCGCACTGTATACACTGATTGGTGCGCTCTGTATACACTGACACTGATTGGTGCGCACTGTATACACTGATTGGTGCGCACTGTATACACTGACACTGATTGGTGCGCTCTGTATACACTGACACTGATTGGTGCACTCTGTATACACTGACACTGATTGGTGCGCACTGTATACACTGCTAAAATATATATAAATCAGTGCGCAACCTATTAATTAAGCCAACACAGTGCTTATAATTGTACAAGTAAAAGGAAAAAATGTGAAAGGGTGGACACTTAAATAAATGTCCTATGATACCTAATTACCTGGTGAAAACAGAAAAAATAGCCAAAAAACAGCAAAGTGTATTGTCCCCTAAGACTGATATACTCCTGGGTACACAGTTCAGGTGTATTAGAGTTAATATAATCAGGAATATCAGCATCAAACGATTTCCATCAAACAAACAAATCCCGGTCCTGTGATATAGGCAAAGCGAGACTTTTTCAACTTGCTGGGATGAATAATAAAGGCAATGGAGGCTTACCAGCTCAGGTGGATCCCGATTACAGAGATCATATAGGGCTCATACACAGATATCCATCGGCATGCCACAGATCCGTACCTCCAATCTTCCGATATCCCGATCCTCCGGGGGCCCTCAGAGCCAAATGATCAAGCAAAAAGCTCCCTCGCTCAGACAGCAGAAAAGGATGTTGAAATGACAAAAGAAAAAAACCTCATGGTGCAATACTTCTCGTTTTATAAAGAATACCCTTTATTAGATTCGGGTAGATAAGATCGCTTTACATGAAGTTTAGCAAAAGAAAAAGAAAAGCGGCAATTTCAAAAAACGGATCGCTGACACTGACACTGATTGGTGCGCACTGTATACACTGATTGGTGCGCACTGTATACACTGACACTGATTGGTGCGCACTGTATACACTGATTGGTGCGCACTGTATACACTGACACTGATTGGTGCGCTCTGTATACACTGATTGGTGCGCTCTGTATACACTGACACTGATTGGTGCGCTCTGTATACACTGACACTGATTGGTGCGCTCTGTATACACTGACAATGATTGGTGCGCTCTGTATACACTGACACTGATTGGTGCGCTCTGTATACACTGACAATGATTGGTGCGCTCTGTATACACTGACAATGATTGGTGCGCACTGTATACACTGACACTGTTTCTTGCGCTCTGTATACACTGATTGGTGCGCTCTGTATACACTGATTGGTGTACTCTGTATACACTGACACTGATTGGTGCGCTCTGTATACACTGACACTGATTGGTGCGCTCTGTATAGACTGATTGGTGTGCTCTGTATACACTGACACTGATTGGTGCGTTCTGTATACACTGACACTGATTGGTGCGCACTGTATACACTGATTGGTGCGCACTGTATACACTGACACTGATTGGTGCGCACTGTATACACTGATTGGTGCGCACTGTATACACTGACACTGATTCGGTGCATACACTTCAAAATGTAAAACTAAAGTGGAAGCACATGAACATGTTATAATTAGGGATGAGCTCCGGCGTGTTCGCATTCAGCCGCGCATCGGGACATGTCTCCCTCCCTGTGATTAGCGCAGCGCCGTGCCGACTTCCTGGCGGGCTCGGCACGTGGAGTATGCGAACACGCCGGAGCTCATCCCTAGTTATAATGTTATGGCCTTCAGTCCATTGTGTATTTATAAGTGAGTATCCCATTTTTTGTAAATAGTACAGTCACCTATAAATAAATAAATAAATGTTCTATTTGTGGTATCTACTTCTACACTGTTCTTGTGTTTACAATACCACCAGAGTACACCTATTTCTGTCAGGCTGTACACTGCACCTGGGTGAAGAAAATATGTCGGTAGTTGTACATGGGCTGGCTGAGTCAGTTCAGTGTAAGAGCCTATAATGTCTGTTTTACACAGAAGTCTACCAATGGGAAAGGCCTTGTTGGCTCATTGATGTGAATGTGTGGAGGAGTATTCCCCATCACATGTCATCATGCTGATCATGTCATCCCCCAGGATCATCCACTGTTTTCTGTGCTTCTTGGGCTCCATATTCCCTGTCCTCTCATCTCCACCCCTCAGTATGCTTTTTGCAGTTTGTTTTTGGCCCCCTCTCAGATGATGGGGGAAAAAAGAAAAAACTTTAAGTTGATCATGTACTTTCCCCAACCCTACAACACACTCGCCTTTCCTTATACCCCATAGCTCCATTCACCTGCTGGAAGCTGCCCTGTGTACATTAGCAGTTGCTCACATCATAATTGACATGAGACACAGGAGTGAGTCATGGGGTTCCCCATGCGGGGCAGCAGCTGAATTGAGTGGTGGAGAGAGTGAAGGAAAGGGGGTGTATGTTGCTGGAGAGGGGTGGGGGACTAACATTAACCTGTTGCTGTGCTTGGAGAAGGCACCAAAAAATTACTTAATTGACCGTAATATCTTTCTAATCTCACTTCATGGTATTTTATTTGTTTTTAGCTGTTTTAGGTCCAGCAAGAAACACAGAATGACACAATGGAGGTCGCTGGTCCCTCCTTCCTCCCTGACAGCATCATCTACCAGATATTCCTGAGCTTGGAGCCCGTGGATCTGCTCTCAGCCGGGCTGGTGTGCAGGCGCTGGTATGCCGTGTCCCGTGACGACTTCCTTTGGAAGGAACTCTTCTACAGACACTACCATGTGCAGAGGCTCATCCACCGCTACCCAGGTCAGACCCATAGCTGGGCTTTACACTGGAATCCTTAGCTTTATGTGCAGCATAGAGGGGGGGCGGCATGGACTGCAGGTTGAAAAATTGTGGGAAGCAAGTTTGGCACAAGATCCTCTGTATTGGTTCTCATACTATTACCAAAGTTCAACCCAAATGCAAGAATTTATTGTATTGCAGTTTACCAATTCTGAGATGTGATGGCTGCATTAGTTTACTTTTTGAGGCTTTCTTCTATTTTTATCTGGTGATCCAGCCGGTAAGTCTGTTTTTCAAAAGCATAAGCTGTCCTGCAGACTGTTGCAGGGAAGAGACAGACCTTTATCTGAAAAGGATAATACTGTTTGCCGATACTGCCTATAAAGTGTGAGCTGGAGTTTGGCTTCAAGTTGTTGGACAATGCTGCTCTGCAAAGGCCCCCCTGTGCTCCTTTATTCAGATTGGAGGCACGCTAATACAGGAGGTGTGGTACTGGCCAGATCACCAGATGAAAACAGAGGAAAAAAAACGAATGCAGCCACCACATTGAATGATTGGTAAGCTGCAATAGATTATATCTTTTGGGTTTTAATATCGCTTTAAATAACCAACTGTGTATATACCGGTTCACGTGTCAGTAGAAAACGAAGACATCTGTAAATAGTTATTAATACTTTTCATTTAGTAAGTAGCGAATGTTTTGTAGCGTATTGGAGCTTCAATAACGTCTTATGAATACTTGGTGATTTATACTATGTCCCTTTCACACAGCAGGGTCATTAAGGTCCGCCTGTCAGTTTTTCAGGTGGCCATGATCGGATTGTCCATTCACCCCTGTGGCCAGGCGGGTGTAAATGGAATGGTGTCTATTTAAATCCGCCTATCTCCAGGTACGATCTGATATAAAAAAAAACAAAAAAAACAGAAGGGGCTCTGTCCTCTTCCATTTAGGCAGATCACAGGGTAGTTGGGGACAGCAGAGTCCATTTACTCCTGGCTGTCCATAGGGCAGGGCTGTGCAGACAGGCTGAAAGTCGCCTGGTTCCTATTGATCCAAACATTCTTGGTCTGTGTGTACCCAGCTTTAGGGCTGTGAGATGGCTGTCAGAAAGGTGCTGTGAGGAGCAAGTGGGGGTGCTGTGCCATGACCTAGAATTTGTAGTGGGAAGCTTAGCAATCAAGGGGAAGATGGGTGTGAAGGAGGTGCTTTGATGGGGGAGTTGAGGTAGTACGAGGGGTTGAGGTGGGGCAGGGATCAACAGCATGGGGTGGAGGAATGAGGAGCAGGGGACAGCAGCGTGGGATGGGGAGGCAAAGGTTTTAAATGCATTCTTCTCTGTTTTCACAAAGGAAAAAGGGGCATATAGTAACCAAGACTGGAATGTTAATAAGATATCACGGAATGTACCCTCATGGCTAACAGAAGACAGTATCAAAAATAGACTTGAAAAACTTAACACAAATAAGTCACCGGCACCAGATAGCTTAATTACACCTGAGGGTCCTTAACCACTTAAGCCCCGGACCATTTTGTAGCTAAAGGACCAGAGCTGTTTTCAGAATTTTGCACTGCGCTGCTTTAACTGTAAATTGTGCGGACATGCAATGTTGTACCCAAACGAAATTTGCATCCTTTTCTTCCCACAAATAGAGCTTTCTTTTAATGATATTTGATTGCCTCTGCGATTTTTTATTTTTTGCAATATAAACGGAAAAAGACTGAAAATTTTGAAAAAATATGATATTTTCTACTTTTTGTTATAAGAAAAATCGAATAAACTCAATTTTAGTCATACATTTAGGCCAAAATGTATTCAGCCACATGTCTTTAGTAAAAAAAATGTCAATAAGCGTATATTTATTGGTTTGCGCAAAAGTTATAGCGTCTACAAACTAGGGTACATTTTCTGCAATTTGCACAGCTTTTAATTTATGACTGCCTATCTCATTTCTTGAGGTGCTAAAATGGCAGGGCAGTACAAAACCCCCCCAAATGACCCCATTTTAGAAAGTAGACACCCCAAGGAAATTGCTGAGAGGCATGTTGAGCCCATTGAATATTTTTTTTTTTTTTTTTGTCTCAAGTGATTGAATAATGACTAAAAAAATAAAAAAATTACAAAAAGTTGTCACTAAATGATATATTGCTCACACATGCCATGGTTATATGTGAAATTGCACCCCAAAATACATTTTGCTGCTTCTCCTGAGTACGGGGATACCACATGTGTGGGACTTTTTAGGAGCCTAGCCGCGTACGGGACCCCGAAAACCAAGCACTGCCTTCAGGATTTCTAAGGGCACAAATTTTTGATTTCACTCCTCACTACCTATCACAGTTTCGAAGGCCATAAAATGCCAAAATAGCACAAACCCCCCCCCCCAAATGACCCCATTTCGGAAAGTAGACACCCCAAGATATTTGCTGAGAGGCATGGTGAGTATTTTACAGCTCTCATTTGTTTTTGAAAATGAAGAAAGAAAATAATATATTTTTTTTTAATTTCAATTTTCAAAACTTTGTGACAAAAAGCGAGATCTGCAAAATACTCACAATACCTCTCAGCAAATAGCTTGGGGTGCCTACTTTCCAAAATGGGGTCATTTGGGGGGGGGGGGGGGTTTGTGCCATCTGGGCATTCCATGGCCTCCGAAACTTTGATAGGTAGTGAGGAGTGAAATCAAAAATTTACACCCTTAGAAAGCCTGAAGGCAGTGCTTGGTTTTTGGGGTCCCGTACGCGGCTAGGCTCCCAAAAAGTCTCACACATGTGGTATTCCCGTACTCAGGAGAAGCAACAAAATGTATTTTGGGGTGTAATTCCACATATGCCCATGGCATGTTTGAGCAATATATCATTTAGTGACAACCTTGTGCAAAAAAAAAAAAAAAAAAAATTGTCTTTTTTCCCGCAACTTGTGTCAACATATAAAATATTCCATGGACTCGACATGCCTCTCAGTATATAGCTTGGGGTGTCTACTTTCCAAAATGGAGTCATTTGGGGGGGTTTTGAACTGTCCTGGCATTTTATACACAACATTAGGAAGCTTACATCCACTCTTCTAACCACTTGAAGACAAAGCCCTTTCTGACACTTTTTGTTTACATGAAAAAATTTTTTTTTTTTGCAAGAAAATTATGTTGAACCCCCAAACATTATATATTTTTTTAAAGCAAAGGCCCTACAGATTAAAATGGGGGGGTTGCATTTTTTTTTCCACACAGTATTTGCGCAGCGATTTTTCAAACGCATTTTTTGGGGAAAAAATACACTTTTTTTTAATTTTAATGGACTAAAACACACTATATTGCCCAAATGTTTGATGAAATAAAAAAGTTGATCTTAGGCCGAGTACATAGATACCAAACATGACATGCTTTAAAATTTCGCACAAACGCGCATTGGCGACAAACTACATACATTTTTAAAAGCCTTTACAGGTTACCCCGTTAGATTTACAGAGGAGGTCTACTGCTAAAATGACTGCCCTCGATCTGACCTTCGCGGTGATACCTCACATGCATGGTGCAATTGCTGTTTACATATGACGCTAGACCAACGCTTGCGTTCCATTGCGCAAGGGCAGGACAGGGGTGCTTTTTTTTTAATTTAATTTAATTTTATTATTTTTTTTTTTTATTATTAATTTTGCTTTTTTATTTTATTTTTAAACTGTTCCTTCCATATTTATTTATTTTTTTTAGCATTTTTATTGTTATCTCAGGGAATGTAAATATCCCCTATGATAGCAATAGGTAGTGACAGGTACTCTTTTTTTGAAAAAAATGGGGTCTATTAGACCCTAGATCTTTCCTCTGCTCTCAAAGCATCTGACCACACCAAGATCGGTGTGATAAAATGCTTTCCCAATTTCCCAATGGCGCTTTTTATATCCGGGGTGGGGGACATTCCTTCCCACTGCTTGTAAAAGCAGTCCAGAGGCTAATTAGCCACTAGGATTGCTTTTACATGAAAGCCGGCCGCTGGCTGAAAAGAATGATACCAAGATGATACCTAAACCCGCAGGCATCAATCTGGTATAACCATTCAAAGTCCAGCAACATACCAGTACGTTGCTGGTCCTTGTTGGACATGTATTGTAATCTTTTTTTTCATGCAGCCTGTTGGCTGAACGAATAAAGAGATTGATCGGTGGGTATGCCCACCATTGGAATACCTCCCTTCATTCACCCACGTCTAATGATGGGCATACATGCACCATTTATATATGCCGAAGCATGGGGGCATCCTCCCCCAAAAGTTATGCCGCACACACATGGATGGTCTGACTTTTCCACGGGCAAGCCTCCGTCGGAATTTCGACCGTATGTACGCGGCATTAGGAGCAAAATCGCTCCTCCGCCCCTGCTGCCCCAATGCTTCGGCATATATGCTTTTTTTTTTAACTGTAGTGGTGAAATCACCTCCTACAGCACTGGAGTCGCAGGGATCAGGCCTGTCTCTGCGAACGCTGCAGTTATGTGTATTGTGTATTGTAAGTGACAGCGACCGATCGATACTGCACTTGGGTGGTCTGGGCTAGACGGAGGGGCAAAACGCAGGTGCTAGCAGGTATCTGGGCTGATCCCGCTAACACTGCGTTTTTGGGAACCCTAAACTGCTGGGGACGCTAGTATAGATCTGATCAGATCAGATATTGATCTGTTCAGATACTATACCACTAAGGGAGGTGTATGCTTCACGCGTGGGTGTTGGCGTTACTGGCACTAACCTGACGCTGCCTGGGGTGTGACGCAGACCCTCTCTGACGCTTAAACCTAATTGATATCACCCGCCGGGCGATCAGGGGGTTAAACCTTTATTGGGTTATATACACGGCGGGTGCCCTGACACTATAAAAAGCAAACTAACTAACCAGCGTCACCGTATCACTGATCACTGGTGAAAGGGTTAACTAGGGGCAATCAGGAGGTTAAACCTTTATTAGGTAATATATGGGGGTACCCGACGCTATAAAAACCTGCGGCGAACCTAAAAAAATAACTGGCTACCTATCGGCATCACCGACACTAAGACAGCGATCAGAAAAACGATTGCTTAGTGACACTGGCAAAAGGGGGTGAAAGGGTTACCTGGGGGGGTGATCAAGGGGTTAAACCTTTATTAGGTAATATATGGGGGTACCCGACGCTATAAAAACCTGTGGCGAACCTAAAAAAAATAACTGGCTACCTATCGGCATCACCGACACTAAGACAGCGATCAGAAAAATGATCGCTTAGTGACAGCGGTGCTAGGGGGTGAAAGGGTTACCTGGGGGGGCGATCAAGGGGTCAAACCTTTATTGGGTAATATATGGGGGTACCAGACGCTATAAAAACCTGCGGCGAACCTAAAAAAAATAACTGGCTACCGTTCGGCATCACCGACACTAAGACAGCGATCAGAAAAACGATTGCTTAGTGACACTGGCAAAAGGGGGTGAAAGGGTTACCTGGGGGGGGCGATCAAGGGGTTAAACCTTTATTAGGTAATATATGGGGGTACCCGACGCTATAAAAACCTGCGGCGAACCTAAAAAAAATAACTGGCTACCTATTGGCATCACCGACACTAAAACAGCGATCAGAAAAACGATCGCTTAGTGACGGCGGTGCTAGGGGGTGAAAGGGTTACCTGGGGGGTGATCGGGGGGTTAAACCTTTATTAGGGGGGGTTAGGGGGCTACACTGGACCTAAAACTAACTGTAGTGACACTTTTACAGTCACAAATGTCACTGATTGCAGTGATCAGTAAATAAATGGTCACTGCAATCAGTGACATTGTGACTGGGGGCTGGGGGGGGGGGCGATTTATTTACCTATGTGTGTGGTGTTAGTGTAGTGTTTGTGCACTAACCTGTGTGTCTTCTCTCATGCGGCGCTCGGTATATGTGAGCGCCGCATGAGGAATGACATCACTTCCTCCTGCCTGTGTAAACATTACACAGGCAGAGGAAGCATTTGATTCGCCGGGAGCGATCGCGAGGGGGTGGCCAGAATCGAATGGTGGCCCCCTCATCACGGATCGCTCCCGAAGCGATCCCGGCCGCTCACTGTACCGGAGGGGGGTCCGATTGGACCCCCCACCCATACGAAGGCAGGCACGTACAGGTACGTGATTGTGCCTGTCCGTGCCATTCTGCCGACGTATAATTACAGTGGGCGGTCGTTAAGTGGTTAAGGAACTTAGTCAGGTGATAGCCAGACCATTGCTCCTAAATTTTATGGACAGTTTACTGACTGGAATAGTTCCAGCTGATTGGAGAAAAGCCAACGTGGTACCAATATTTAAAAAAGGGCCAAGATATATCCCTTGGAACTACAGGCCAGTTAGCCTAACATAAGTAGTCTGTAAGCTATTGGAGGGGATGAGAAGGGACTATATCCAAGATTTTGCTAATGAAAACCGTATAGTTTGTAGTAATCACCATGGATTCATGAAGGATTGTTCTTGCCAGACCAATCTGTTAACATTCTACGAGGAAGTGAGCTGCCATCTAGATAAAAGGAAGGCCCGTGGATGTGGTGTACCTGGATTTTGCAAAGGCATTTGATACAGTTTTCCACAAACGTTTACTTTACAAACTGAGATCTTTTGGCATGGACCAAAGGGTATGTACCTGGATTGAAAACTGGCTAAAGGGGCGGGGTCCAAAGGGTGGTGATAAATAGCGAGTACTCAGAATGGTCCGGTGTGGAAAGTGGGGTCCCCCAAGGGCCAATTTTGTTTAATTTTATTCACGAATGAGGTCGGTATAAACGGCTCCATCTCAGTATTTGAAAAAGGGGGGGTGGTAGATGTGGCGCTGTCCAGATATGCAATGTAATAGACAAGGAAATTTTAGGTGATGGTATACCTATGACGGTATCCACTTTAGAGTATTATAAATACAAGAAAAATAAATATATAAATAAAAGAATGAATTAAAATAAAATTGAAATAAAATTGAAAAAATTAAATTGGCTCAGCCGGGGGTTTGTTAAAAAGAATTTTTTGTTAAATTGAAATATTTTGATTGGGTGTCTTTCCAGCAAGACGTGTCCCTCATGTGTGAAGCGAAAATTTTATTTGAAAAAGTGAATAAAATACTTTTTTAATGGAAAAGCATTAGTGAGACCGATGGTCGGCCGGGTGTTTGCTAAAACAAAAAATTGTCCAAAATGTGTTAAAGATGTGTTCATAAAGAGATGTGTGATATTGGTAATAGTCTATGCTAGTAAAGGGGTAGATAAGCTGATATGGTCTCAGCCGGGTGTTTACTACTCCTAATATGTTCAGAAAAAAGTGCTGCCTTATAGCATTCAAATGAAGCTTAAAACTATATAAAACATGCGATATACATAGTATAGTGATAACAGAAAAGTCCAATAATTAGGTGGCAGTGAAAAAATGTGACTTTTTCTTGGTATGCTTTATGTTCCTTCAGTTTTCTTATGAGTGAGACAATCCGTAAGAGTTTAACCACTTAACGACCGCTCACTGTATATATACGTCGGCAGAATGGCACCGACAGGCACAATCACGTAGAGTGTACGTGATTGCCTTTGTATAGTTGGGGGGTCCAATCGGACCCCCTTCTGTACAGTGAGCGGTGGCTAAGTGTCCGGGAGCGTTCCGGGATGAGGGGGCAGCCATTCGTTTCTGGCCACCCCCTCGCGATCGCTCCCGGCGAATGGAAATGCCCCCTCTGTCTGTGTCAGACAGAGGGAGCAGGAGGAAGTGATGTCATCTCTGGTGCGGCGCTCACATATACCGAGCGCCGTACAAGAGAAGACATCAGGTCAGTGCACACAACACTACACTGACACCAGGACACATAGGGACATAAATCGCCCCCCCAGATCACCCCCCAGATCACCCCCCCCAGTCACAGTGTCACTGATTGCAGTGACCATTTATTTAGTGATCACTGCAATCAGTGACATTTGTGACTGTAAAAGTGTCACCAAAGTTTAGTCTTAGGTCCAGTGTAGCCCCCTAACCCCCCCTAATAAAGGTTTAACCCCCTGATCGCCCCCCAGGTAACCCTTTCACCCCCTATCACCACTGTCGCTAAGCAATTGTTTTTCTAAACGCTGTCTTAGTGTCGGTGATGCAGATCGTAGCCAGTAATTTTTTTTAGGTTCGCCGCATGTTTTTATAGCGTCAGGTACCCCAATATATTATCTAATAAAGGTTTAACCCCCTTGATCGCCCCCCCAGGTAACCCTTTCACCCCCATCACCACTGTCGCTAAGCAATCGTTTTTCTAAACGCTGTCTTAGTGTCGGTGATGCAGATCGGTAGCTGGTAATTTTTTTTAGGTTCGCCGCAGGTTTTTATAGCGTCAGGTACCCCCATATATTATCTAATAAAGGTTTTAACCCCCTGATTGCCCCTAGTTAACCCTTTCACCAGTGATCACCATATAAGTGTTACGGGAGACGCTGGTTAGTTAGTTTGCTTTTTATAGTGTCAGGGCACCCGCCGTATATATAACCCAATAAAGGTTTAACCCCCTGATCGCCCGGCGGGTGATATCAATTAGGTTTTAGCGTCAGAGGGTCTGCGTCACACCCCAGGCAGCGTCAGGTTAGTGCCAGTAACGCTAACACCCACGCGTGAAGCATACACCTCCCTTAGTGGTATAGTATCTGAACAGATCAATATCTGATCTGATCAGATCTATACTAGCGTCCCCAGCAGTTTAGGGTTCCCAAAAACGCAGTGTTAGCGGGATCAGCCCAGATACCTGCTGGCACCTGCGTTTTGCCCCTCAGTCCAGCCCAGGCCACCCAAGTGCAGTATCGATCGATCACTGTCACTTACAAAACACAACACACATAACTGCAGCGTTCGCAGAGACAGGCCTGATCCCTGCGACTCCAGTGCTGTAGGAGGTGATTTCACCACCACAGTTAAAAAAAAAAAGCAAATATGCCGAAGCATTGGGGCAGCAGGGGCAGAGGAGCGATTTTGCTCCTAATGTCGCGTACATACGGTCGAAATTCCGACGGAGGCTTGCCCGTGGAAAAGTCCGACCATGTGTGTGCGGCATAACTTTTTTGCGGGAGGATGCCCCCATGCTTCGGCATATATAAATGGTGCGTGTATGCCCATCATTAGAAGTGGGTGGATGAAGGGCGGTATTCTAATGGTGGGCATACCCACCGATCAATCTCTTTTTTCGTTCAGCCAACAGGCTGCATGAAATAAAAAGATTACAATACATGTCCAACAAGGACCAGCAACGTACTGGTATGTTGCTGGACTTTGAATGTTTATACCAGAATGATGCCTGCGGGTTTAGGTATCATCTTGGTATCATTCTTTTCAGCCTGCGGCCGGCTTTCATGTAAAAGCAATCCTAGCGGCTAATTAGCCTCTGGACTGCTTTTACAAGCAGTGGGAGGGAATGCCCCCCCCCCGGATATAAAAAGCGCCATTGGGAAATTGGGAAAGCATTTTATCACACCGATCTTGGTGTGGTCAGATGCTTTGAGGGCAGAGGAAAAATCTAGGGTCTAGAAGACCCCAGTTTTTTCAAAAAAAGAGTACCTGTCACTACCTATTGCTATCATAGGGGATATTTACATTCCCTGAGATAACAATAAAAATGATAAAAAAAAAAAATACTTGGAAGGAATAATTTAAAAATAAAATAAAAAAGCAAAATTAATAATAAAAAAAAAAAGAAAAAAAAAAAAAGCACCCCTGTCCTGCCCTGCTCTTGCCCAATGGCGAACGCAAGCGTCGGTCTGGCGTCATATGTAAACAGCAATTGCACCATGCATGTGAGGTATCACCGCGAAGGTCAGATCGAGGGCAATCATTTTAGCAGTAGACCTCCTCTGTAAATCTACTGGGGTAACCTGTAAAGGCTTTTAAAGGCTTTTAAAAATGTATGTAGTTTGTCGCCAATGCGCGTTTGTGCGAAATTTTAAAGCATGTCGTGTTTGGTATCTATGTACTCGGCCTAAGATCATCTTTTTTATTTCATCAAACATTTGGGCAATATAGTGTGTTTTAGTGCATTAAAATTAAAAAAAGTGTATTTTTTAACCCAAAAAATGCGTTTGAAAAATCGCTGCGCAAATACTGTGTAGAAAAAAATAATGGAACACCCACCATTTTAATCTGTAGGGCCTTTGCTTTAAAAATATATATAATGTTTGGGGGTTCAACATAATTTTCTTGCAAAAAAAAAAATGTTTTCATGTAAACAAAAAGTGTCAAAAAGGGCTTTGTCTTCAAGTGGTTAGAAGAGTGGATGTAAGCTTCCTAATGTTGTGTATAAAATGCCAGAACAGTTCAAAACCCCCCCCAAATGACCCCATTTTGGAAAGTAGACACCCCAAGCTATATACTGAGAGGCATGTCGAGTCCATGGAATATTTTATATGTTGACACAAGTTGCGGAAAAACGACATTTTTTTTTTTTTTTTTTGCACAAAGTTGTCACTAAATGATATATTGCTCAAACATGTCATGGGCATATGTGGAATTACACCCCAAAATACATTCTGTTGCTTCTCCTGAGTACGGGGATACCACATGTGTGAGACTTTTTGGGAGCCTAGCCACGTACGGGACCCCAAAAACCAAGCACCGCCTTCAGGCTTTCTAAGGGTGTAAATTTTTGATTTCACTTCTCACTGCCTATCACAGTTTCGGAGGCCATGGAATGCCCAGATGGCACAAACCCCCCCCCCCCAAATGACCCCATTTTGGAAAGTAGACACCCCAAGCTATTTGCTGAGAGGTATTGTGAGTATTTTGCAGATCTCGCTTTTTGTCACAAAGTTTTGAAAATTGAAAAAAAAAATATATATATATATATATATTTTCTTTCTTCATTTTCAAAAACAAATGAGAGCTGTAAAATACTCGCCATTCCTCTCAGCAAATAGCTTGGGGTGTCTATATTCCAAAATGGGGTCATTTGGGGGGGTTTTGTGCGATTTTGGCATTTTATGGCCTTCGAAACTGTGATAGGTAGTGAGGAGTGAAATCAAAAATTTGTGCCTAGAAATCCTGAAGGCGGTGCTTGGTTTTCGGGGTCCCGTACGCGGCTAGGCTCCTAAAAAGTCCCACACATGTGGTATCCCCGTACTCAGGAGAAGCAGAAAAATGTATTTTGGGGTGTAATTCCACATATAACCATGGCATGTGTGAGCAATATATCATTTAGTGACAACTTTTTGTAATTTTTTAATTTTTTTATTTTTTGTCATTATTCAATCACTTGGGACAAAAAAATTATATTCAATGGGCTCAACAGGCCTCTCAGCAATTTCCTTGGGGTGTCTACTTTCTAAAATGGGGTCATTTGGGGGGGTTTTGTGCTATTTTGGCATTTTATGGCCTTCGAAACTGTGATAGGTAGTGAGGAGTGAAATCAAAAATTTGCGCCCTTAGAAATCCTGAAGGCGGTGCTTGGTTTCCGGGGTCCCGTACGTGGCTAGGCTCCCAAAAAGTCCCACACATGTGGTATCCCCGTACTCAGGAGAAGCAGCAAAATGTATTTTGGGGTGAAATTCCACATATAACCATGGCATGTGTGAGCAATATATCATTTAGTGACAACTTTTTGTAATTTTTTTTTTTTTTTTTTTTAGTCATTATTCAATCACTTGGGACAAAAAATAAAAAATTCAATGGGCTCAACATGCCTCTCAGCAATTTCCTTGGGGTGTCTACTTTCCAAAATGGGGTCATTTGGGGGGGGGGGTTTTGTACTGCCCTGTCATTTTAGCACCTCAAGAAATGAGATAGGCAGTCATAAATTTAAAGCTGTGTAAATTTCAGAAAATGTACCCTAGTTTGTAAACTCTATAACTTTTGCGCAAACCAATAAATATACGCTTATTGACATTTTTTTTACTAAAAACATGTGGCTGAATACATTTTGGCCTAAATGTATGACTACAATTGAGTTTATTCGATTTTTCTTATAACAAAAAGTAGAAAATATCATTTTTTCCATTTATATCGCAAAAAATAAAAATTGCAGAGGCAATCAAATACCATTAAAAGAAAGCTCTATTTGTGGGAAGAAAAGGACGCAAATTTCGTTTGGGTACAACATTGCATGTCCGCACAATTTACAGTTAAAGCAGCGCAGTGCAAAATTCTGAATTCACCTCTGGTCCTCTAGCTACCAAATGGTCCGGGGCTTAAGTGGTTAAATATATGCACTCACCAGATCCTTCATACCCTCTAAGGGTATGCTGCAGCCACAGTATGTGCCACTGTGTAGCAATCAGGGGATGGTTCCAGGGGTTCCTTGCGGTTCTCCGGGGTGCAGATTCCGAGATGATGAAAAAGTTGTTATAGGAGGGAAGAAAGGACGTCCCCGGAGAACCGCAAGGAACCCCTGGAACCATCCCCTGATTGCTACACAGTGGCACATACTGTGGCTGCAGCATACCCCTGGAGGGTATGAAGGATCTGGTGAGTGCATATATTTAAACTCTTACGGATTGTCTCACTCATAAGAAAACTGAAGGAACATAAAGCATACCAAGAAAAAGTCACATTTCTTTCTCGTACATCACGGGACACAGAGCGGCATAGTCATTACTATGTGGGTTATATAGTTTACCTTCAGGTGCTGGCACTGGCAACTTCCAAACCGGAAGTACCCTCCCCTATATAAGCCCCTCCCATCCGGGAGCACCTCAGTTTTTTGCCAGTGTCTAAGGTGTTGGCCAAGAAGTAACATGTGTTTTTCACTGAGCTTGCGTACAGGTTCTTTTGGGCCTCAGTAAGCTATTCCGGATCCGACCAAAAAAGCTTCATAGCTAAACGGTCGGTACCCGGGCCTTGCAGAGAAGAGCAAGGTTTTGCCTGTAATGCTTCTCTTAGGAGGGCTGGACCCTGGGATCCAGAGCTCTGGTCATACCCACGACCAAGATGTTTTCTGTGCAGGGTGCTATACAGGTCCAGGGGAGTGGAATCCTTGGGAACCCGGTCCCTGAAGATTTAATTACAATGCCTGCCGTGATAGGTGAAGTTTGGGCTTCTGTGGACCAAACAGAGTCCTGCGGCGGGGAAAAGGTAAGTGGGGGCCCCTCAGGAACTTGGTTCTATTGAGGGGACCCCCAAGCCTAATATGTCTTTCTGCCTGTTACCTAACGGTATTCCCGCTAAATATCTGTGCATGCCTGTAACTACTAAAAAATGTAATAATTTTAAGAGTGGTCAAGAAAAAATAAAAAATAAAATGGTTAAACCGCGGTACCTGTGTTAAACCACTAGAGGCCGCTGTGGAACGTTGTTTTCTTGTCATGTGGATTTTTTCTTTTCAAGTCAAAATCCAGGCAGATGGTGAGTTCTCTGAATGGGAAACTGTTTCCTCTGCCATGTTGCAATGCTCGTCCATCCCCTGGCCCTGTGGCAAACAGGGCCCTGGCTTCTGTCCCTAGTTCCTTTCGAAAAAGAGCGCCGAAGGCGCACATGCCCGCGCGCGAGCACGTGCACGCGCCTCTATTTATAGAGGTGAGCTGGAAAAAAGTGGCGGAGCTTGGTGGATGACGCTCTGTGCGCGCCGCAGCGCTTCTGCGCATGTGCGGGCGTCCCAGCATGATAAAAAGCACAATTAGGTGTTGTCAGCTGGTTATGGGGAGACCGCCTGGGAATACCAGGTGCTGTAGGCTTAGGCAGAAACAGAGCTGGCAACATTTAGAAAGGCATGCAGCAGGCGGTTGATGCAGGCATCCCCATAGAAAGGCACATTAGTAGACACCAACTGTTTATATAGCAGCAATTGTGCTAGACTATTGTCAGTAAGTGGTGTATTTCGGCTGGAATACCT
The DNA here is from genome assembly GCA_029206835.1 of Rana muscosa. Classification (NCBI taxonomy): domain Eukaryota; kingdom Metazoa; phylum Chordata; class Amphibia; order Anura; family Ranidae; genus Rana; species Rana muscosa. Next base: position 234,812,161 of record CM055125.1, on the reverse strand, counting down.
CAGCTTTGGGCTTAGGAATATGCCGTCTAAAGTCTCCGGGACTAAGAATCCCAGGAAGCATAGGGGGTCTCCATCGGGCTCTGAGGATCTTGGGCATGCTTCGGCTGCACCAATCTCCCCTGAAAAATCAGAGGTTAGTGACCGTAGAGCACCCTCAGGAGTACCTGGTACTGTGGCTGTCCTCAGTTCACCTGCTCCTGTGTATATAACAGAGGTGGTTTTTTCCTCAGCTCTGGGAGGACTGGAAGAGAGATTGACAACATTGATCACTGCTTCCCTGTCAGAGGGAAAGCGCGCCCGATCTCCGTCTCCTCCCTCAGAGTACCTGTTAGCAGAGCAACAGTCCCATACAGGGATCGACCTACCTGAAGGGGATCAGGATGAGGTTGATTCTGTTGTAGAGGAATCAACAGTGGAAGAGCCATTCTCAGCATCACATGCTGAAAGATTATGGGTTCAGTCCCTGACTAACATGGTCCGATCAGCATTTAAAATGCCCCTTGCGGAGCCATCATCCACTTCTGTCTCCTCGTTGGGGTCGCTAAAAGCTCCCCAGACTGTTTGTTCCTTCCCAATCCATCCTTTACTGGAAGGGCTCATTTACCAGGATTGGGAACATCCTGATAAAATATTTACTCCCCCCCAAGAGATTTCCGGTGGTCTATCCCATGGAGGATAAGTTCATCAAAAAATGGAGGGTCCCTACAGTGGACGCAGCCATCTCTTGTGTGAATAAATCACTGACATGTCCAGTAGATAATGTCCAAATGTTCAAGGACCCAATAGATAAAAAATTGGAGTCCTTATTAAAATCTGCTTTCTCTACAGCAGGCTTGGTGACACAACCAGCAGTGGCAGCTATTGGGGTCTGCCAAGCAGTGAAGGATCAGTTGAAACAGGTCTTAAGGGACTTGCCAGATCAGCAGGCTCTTGCCCTAGCTGATCTACCTAGAGCCTTATGCTTTGCGGTTGACGCTATAAAGGATTCAATCCATCAGGCCTTACGCTGTCTGTAGTACATATGCGTAGGCTTCTATGGCTCAAAAACTGGTCTGCTGAAGCTCCCTGTAAAAAATTGCTGGTCAGCTTCCCATTTCATGGTGAACGCTTATTCGGGGAAGACCTGGACAAATATATCCAGAAAATTTCCAGCGGTAAAAGTACACACTTGCCGGTTAAAAACAGAGTTAGAGGTCCCTCTTTTAAGAGGCCTGCTTCTCCAGTCCCTAGGACATCGGCTGTGAAACAGTTCCGACGGCCTCCTCGGTCAAATCCCGTGGGTAAAAATCAGGGACAATCGCAGGGTAACAAGAAACCCTGGGTCAGGAGAGGTACAAAACCTCCTCCAAAGTCAAATGCATGAAGGGTTGCCCCCACTCAATCGGGTGGGGGGAAGACTTCAGTTGTTCGCAGAGACCTGGCGGGACACGATCAGAGACAGATGGGTGCTCTCTGCAGTAAGTCTGGGATACAAATTGGAGTTAAAAGATTTTATAAGGTCAAACGTGCCAAGGGATCCCCGGAAGAGAGGATCCCTCCTGTTGGCACTAGAACAACTATTGCTCCAAGGAGTAATTATGGAGGTTCCCCTAGAAGAATGGGGGTTCGGGTTTTACTCAAACCTCTTTACAGTCCCGAAGCCAAACGGGGACGTGAGGCCCATATTAAATCTAAAAGGGCTAAACAAATTCCTAAATATCAGGACTTTCCGGATGGAGTCGATCCGATCGGTGGCCACTGCCCTACAAGGGGAGGAATGGTTAGCCTCGATCGACATCAAAGATGCTTATTTGCACATTCCCATCTTTCCAGTCCACCAAAAATGTCTACGCTTTGCAGTAGAAGGGCGCCATTTTCAGTTCAGAGCCTTACCCTTCGGTCTGGCCACAGCACCACGAGTTTTCACAAAAATTCTGGCCCCATTATTGGCCAATCTAAGAACACAAGGTGTAACGATAATGGCATATCTAGACGACTTGTTGCTGATAGACCACTCAGTGGAAAAACTAGAAGTGGTTGTTCACGAGACAATCGAGTATCTGGAATCTCACGGTTGGATTATCAACCGAGACAAGTCAGCCCTAAAACCAGTCAAAAGTCTGGAATACTTGGGGCTAAGGCTGGATTCAGACCAGAGAAAAATTTTCTTGCCTCAAGAAAAGGGGTCGTCTTTGAGAGATTTGATCCACCTAGTGGGTACAAAAATAGGATTTTTATAACAGCTTACCTGTAAAATCCTTTTCTTGGAGTACATCACGGGACACAGAGCGACATAGTCATTACTAATGGGTTATATAGTTACCGTCAGGTGCTGGCACTGGCAACTTCCAAAACCGGAAGTACCCTCCCCTATATAAGCCCCTCCCATCCGGGAGCACCTCAGTTTTGTAGCAAAGCAATAAGTGTCCCCAAAAGAGGGGTGGGAGCTCTGTGTCCCGTGATGTACTCCAAGAAAAGGATTTTACAGGTAAGCTGTTATAAAAATCCTATTTTCTTTTTCGTACATCACGGGACACAGAGCGACATAGTCATTACTAATGGGATGTCCTAAAGCAATGCCAAATGAGGGGGGGGATACACCATATATAAGCTGAGCGCTATCAGACATGAGGATCTTTTGCGGCCTGCAACACACTGCGCCCAAAGGCGACATCCTCCTGACTTCTAACGTCCACCTGGTAGAACCTAGTAAACGTGTGAACTGAAGACCACGTTGCGGCCTTACAGATTTGAGCCAGGGAGGCCTGGTGATGCACTGCCCATGAAGTTCCAACTGCTCTCGTGGAGTGCGCTCTAACTTTGAACGGAGGCGGTCTCCTTCTCAAGCCATAAGCTTGCATAATGACCTGTCGAATCCACTTGGCTAAAGTAGATTTTGACGCTGCCTGACCCTTTCTGGGGCCTTCCGGCAGAATAAACAAAGTATCCGTTCTGCGAATCTGAGCAGTGGCTTTTAGATAAGCTTTAACTGCTCTTACTACATCCAAAGAATGCAATAACTTTTCCTCCACCGAAGTAGGTTTGGGGAAAAAAGAAGGAAGAACCACATCTTGGTTCAAATGAAACCTCGATACCACCTTAGGAAGAAAGGCTGGATGAGGACGTAACACTACTCTGTCCTTATGGATAACCAGATATGGCTCCCTACAGGACATAGCTGCTAATTCCGATACTCTTTTAGCCGAACAAATGGCTACTAGAAAAATCCATTTCCTGGTGAGAAGCACCAAGGAAATATGCTGTAATGGTTCAAATGGTTGTTTCTGTAGAACCGACAGAACCAAGTTTAGATCCCATGGACATATGGGAATATTAACCGAAGGACTAATACGCATCACTCCTTGTATAAAGGCTTTGACTAGTGAATGCGAAGCCAAGGGCCTTTGAAAAAATATTGACAAGGCCGAAATCTGACCCTTGATAGTACTCAAGGCAAGCTTCCTATCTACAGCCCATTGTAGGGAGTCCAGACTCCTACCTATTACGTACTTACGTGGATGCCATTTCTTGGCCTCACACCAGGCGATGTACGCCTTCCAGATTCTATAGTAGATCTGCCTGGATACCGGCTTCCTGGCATTGATCATGGTAGATACCACAGAATTAGAGAGCCCTCTCTTTTTTAGAATGTGGGCTTCAATAGCCAGGCCGTCAAACCTAGGGCTGGTAAGGAAGGGTGGTATATCGGTCCTTGCGAAAGCAGGTCCGGACGATGTGGGAAAGTCCCAGGACTCCCCACTGACATTTTACAATCTCCACGTACCACGCTCTTCGGGGCCACGCTGGAGCCACCAGAATCACTGGTTTCTTTTCTACCCTGATTCTGCGGAGTAATCGAGGTAACCATTGTGGCGGTGTGAATGCATATATCAGCTTGAACTGATCCCAAGGGAACACTAGGGCATCCGAGCCGCAAGCTAGGGGATCCCTTGTCCGAGAGACAAACCTGTCCCCCTTTGCGTTGAATCTGGATGCTAGAAGATCTACATCCGATGTTCCCCACCGCTGACATATTGTCCAGAAAACCTCGGGGTGAAGGGACCCTTCCTCTGGGCCTAATTGCTGGCGACTTAGAAAGTCCGCCTTCCAATTCTCCACTCCTGGAATGAATACCGCAGATATGGCTGGGACATATTTTTCTGCCCATTTCAGGATGTAATTTACTTCCCTCTGGGCTGCACGACTCCTGGTGCCCCCCTGATGATTGATATATGCCACTGCTGTGGCATTGTCTGATTGAATTCTGACAGGGGACCCTTGGAGTTTGGATGTCCATGCTACTAGGGCATACCGGGCTGCTCGTATCTCTAAGAGATTGATGGGCAGGGCCTTTTCTGCATCCGACCATCTGCCCTGGAGAGACTATTGCTCCAATACTGCTCCCCAGCCTATAAGGCTGGCATCTGTAGTGACCACCTTCCAAGAAATCGGACTGAAGGATTTCCTTTTTTCCAGATTCTGGGGAACCAACCACCAACGGAGGCTCTTGCGAACGGAAGGGGACAAGGACATTGTAAGTCTAGGGCCTGAACTTTTTTGTTCCAGGCTGACAGTATGGCCCCTTGCAAATTCCTTGAATGGAATTGACCGTAGGGTACTGCTTCGAATGATGCCACCATTTTTCCCAGCAGCCTCATATACAGGCGTATGGACGGCTGTCTTTTTTGTACCCACTAAGTGGATCAAATCTTTCAAAGACAACACCTTTCCTCGAGGCAAGAATATTTTTCTCTGGCCTGAATCCAACCTTAGCCCCAAGTATTCCAGACTTTTGACTGGTTTTTAGGGCTGACTTGTCTCGGTTGATAATCCAACCGTGAGATTCCAGATACTTGATCGTCTTGTGAACGACCACGTCTAGTTTTTTCACTGAGTGGTCTATCAGCAACAAGTCATCCAGATATGCCATTATCATTACACCTTGTGTTCTTAGATTGGCCAATAAAGGGCCAGAATTTTTGTGAACACTCTTGGTGCTGTGGCCAAACCGAAGGGTAAGGCTCTGAACTGAAAATGGCGCCCTTCTACTGCAAAGCGTAGAAATTTTTGGTGGACTGGAAAGATGGGAATGTGCAAATAAGCATTTTTGATGTCGATCGTGGCTAACCAATCCTCCCCTTGTAGGGCAGTGGCCACCGATCGGATCGACTCCATCGGAAAGTCCTGATATACAGGAATTTGTATAGCCCTTTTTAGAATTAATATGGGCCTCCCGTCCACGTTTGCTTCGGGACTGTAAAGAGGTTTGAGTAAAACCCGAACCCTCATTCTTCCAGGGGAACCTCCATAATTACTCCTTGGAGCAATAGTTGTTCTAGTGCCAACAGGAGGGACTCTCTCTTCCGGGGATCCCTTGGCACGTTTGACCTCAAAATGGGAAGGAGGGGAGTCTTTTAACTCCAAACTGTATCCCAAACCTACTGCGGAGAGCACCTATCTGTCTTGATCGTGTCCCGCCAGGTCTCCTGCGAACAACTGGAGTCCTCCCCCCACCCGACTGAGTGGGGGCTTCAATGAATTTAACTTTGGGGGAGGTTTTGTACCTCCCCTGACCCAGGGTTTCTCATTACCCTGCTACTGTCCCTGTTTTTTACCCCCGGGATTTAACCGAGGAGGCCGTCGGAACTGTTACACAGCCGATGCCCCAGGGACTGGAGAAGCAGGCCTCTTAAAGAGGGACCTCTAACTCTGCTTTTAACCGGCAAGAGCGTATTCTTACCGCTGGAAATTTTCTGGATATATTTGTCCAGGTTTTCCCTGAATAAGCGTTCACCATGAAATGGGACGCTAACCAGCCATTCTTTACAGGGAGCTTCAGCAGACCAGTTTTTGAGCCATAGGAGCCTACGCATATGTACTATAGACAGCGTAAGGCGGGAGGCCTGATGGACTGAATCCTCTATGGCGTCAACCGCAAAGCCTAAGGCTCTAGGTAGATCAGCTAGGGCAAAGCCTGCTGATCTGTCAAGTCCCTCAAGACCTGTTTCAACTGATCCTTCACTGCTTAGCAGACCCCAATAGCTGCTACTGCTGGTTGTATCACCAAGCAGATTTTCATAAGGACTCCAATCTTTTATCTATTGGGTTCTTGAACATTTGGACATTATCCACCGGACATGTCAGTGATTTATACATACAAGAGATGGCTGCGTCCACTGTAGGGACCTTCCTTTTTTTTTTTTTTTTTTTTTTTGATGAACTTATCCTCCATGGGATAGACCACCGAAAATCTCTTAGGGGAATAAATATTTTCTCAGGACGTTCCCAATCCTGGTAAATGAGCCCTTTCAGTAAAGGGTGAAGTGGAAAAGAACAAACAGTCTGGGGGCTTCTAGCGACCCCAACGAGGATACAGTAGTGGTTGATGGTTCCGCAAGGTGCATTTTTAAATGCTGATCGGACCATGTTAGTCAGAGACTGAACCCATAATCTTTCAGCTTGAGATGCTGAGAAAAGGTTCCCCCACTGTTGATTCCTCTATAACAGAATCAACCTTATCCTGATCCCCTTCAGGCAGGTCGATCCCTGTATGGGACTGTTGCTCTGCTAACAGGCACTCTGAAGGAGGAGACGGAGATCGGGCGTGCTTTCCCTGACAGGGAGGCAGCGATAAATTTTGACAATTTCTCTCTAATCCTCCCAGAGCTGAGGAAAAAACCTCCTCTGTTACATACACAGGAGCAGGTGACTGAGGACAGCCACAGTACCAAGTACCCCTGCGGGGTCTCTACGGTCACTTACCTCTGAACTTCAGGGGAGACTGGTGCAGCAGGAGTATGCCCAAGATCCTCAGAGCCCGATGAGACCCCCTTCGCTTCCTGGAAGATTCAGTTCCGGAGCTACTGGACGGCATATTCCTAAGCCTAAAGCTGAGGTATTCCAGCCGTAATACACCACTTTTACTGAGAATAGTCTAGCACAATTGCTGCTATATAACAGTTGGTGTCTACTAATGTGCCTTTCTAGGGGATGCCTGTATCAACCGCTTGCTGTATGCCTTTAAATGTTGCCAGCTCTGTCTCTGTACTTCATAGCCAGCTTACTGCAATAATGTGGCTTTTTAAAAACCTGCTGGGACGCCCGCACATGCGCAGAAGCGCTGCGGCGCGCACAGAGCGTCATCCCCCAGGCCCCGCCCCTTTTTCCGGCCACCTCTATATATAGAGGCGCGTGCACGCGCACGCGCGCGGCCACGTGCGCCTCGGCGCTAATTTTCAAACATGGAAACCAGGGACAGGAGCCAGGGCCCCCTTTGCCGCAGGCCGGGGGATAGACGAACACTGCAACATGGCAGAGGAAACAGTTTCCTGTAGGAGAACTCACCAGCTGCCTGGACTTTGTTCTCTGAGAAGAAACTAGTCCATATGACAAGAAAAACATTCCACAGCGGCCTCTAGTGGACAAACACAGGTACCGCAGTTTAATATACTAAACATATATAAAAAAACATTCCTTTTTTTTTTTTTTTTTTCTTGACCACCATTAAAAATTATTACATTTTTTTAGTAGTTACAGGCATGCACAGATATTAGCGGGAATACCGTTAGGTAACAGACAGAAAGACAAATTAGGCTTGGGGGTCCCCCAATGGAACCAAGTTCCTGGGGGCCCCCACTTACCTGTTCCCCGCCGCAGGACTTTGTTTGGTCCACAAAAGCCCAAACTTCACCTATCACGGCAGGCATTGTAATCAAACCTTCAGGGACCGGGTTCCCAAGGATTCCACTCCCCTGGACCTGTATAGCACCCTGCACAGAAAACATCTTGGTCGTGGGTATGACCAGAGCTCTGGATCCCAGGGTCCAGCTCTCCTAAGAGAAGCATTACAGGCAGAACCTTGCTCTTCTCTGCAAGGCCCGGGTACCGACCGTTTAGCTATGAAGCTTTTTTGGTCGGATCCGGAATAGCTTACTGAGGCCCAAAAGAACCTGTACGCAAGCTCAGTGAAAAACACATGTTTCTTCTTGGCCAACACCTTAGACACTGGCAAAAAACTGAGGTGCTCCCGGATGGGAGGGGCTTATATAGGGGAGGGTACTTCCGGTTTTGGAAGTTGCCAGTGCCAGCACCTGACGGTAACTATATAACCCATTAGTAATGACTATGTCGCTCTGTGTCCCGTGATGTACGAAAAAGAAAAGACAGCCATCCATACGCCTGTGCATGAGGCTGCTGGGAAAAATGGTGGCATCATTCGAAGCAGTACCCTACGGTCAATTCCATTCAAGGAATTTGCAAAGGGCCATACTGTCAGCCTGGAACAAAAAAGTTCAGGCCCTAGACTTACCAATGTCCTTGTCCCCTTCCGTGCGCAAGAGCCTCCGTTGGTGGTTGGTTCCCCAGAATCTGGAAAAAGGGAAATCCTTCAGTCTGATTTCTTGGAAGGTGGTCACTACAGATGCCAGCCTTATAGGCTGGGGAGCAGTACTGGAGCAATGGTCTCTCCAGGGCAGGTGGTCGGATGCAGAAAAGGCCCTGCCCATCAATCTCTTAGAGATACGAGCAGCCCGGTATGCCCTAGTAGCATGGACATCCAAACTCCAAGGGGCCCCTGTCAGAATTCAATCAGACAATGCCACGGCAGTGGCATATATCAATCATCAGGGTGGCACCAGGAGTCGTGCAGCCCAGAGGGAAGTGAATTGCATCCTGAAATGGGCAGAAAGATATGTCCCAGCCATATCCGCAGTATTCATTCCAGGAGTGGAGAATTGGAAGGCGGACTTTCTAAGTGGCCAACAATTATGCCCAGGGGAATGGTCCCTTCACCCCGAGGTTTTCCGGACAATATGTCAGCGGTGGGGAACACCGGATGTAGATCTGCTAGCATCCAGATTCAACGCAAAGGTGGACAGGTTTGTCTCTCAGACAAGGGATCCCCTAGGTTGCGGCTCGGATGCCCTAGTGTTCCCTTGGGATCAGTTCAAGCTGATATATGCATTTCCACCGCCACAATTGTTACCTCAATTACTCCGCAGAATCAGGGTAGAAAAGAAACCAGTGATTCTGGTGGCTCCAGCGTGGCCCCGAAGAGCATGGTACGCGGAGATTGTAAAAATGTCTGTGGGGAGTCCTTGGACCCTCCCACATCGTCCGGACCTGCTTTCGCAAGGACCGATATACCACCCTTCCTTACCAGCCCTAGGTTTGACGGCCTGGCTATTGAAGCCCACATTCTAAAAAAGAGAGGTCTCTCTAATCCTGTGGTATCTACCATGATCAATGCCAGGAAGCCGGTATCCAGGCAGATCTATTATAGAATCTGGAAGGCGTACATCGCCTGGTGTGAGGCCAAGAAATGGCATCCACGTAAGTACGGAATAGGTAGGATTCTGGACTTCCTACAGTGGGCTGTAGATAGGAAGCTTGCCTTGAGTACTATCAAGGGTCAGATTTCGGCCTTGTCAATATTTTTTCAAAGGCCCTTTGACTTCGCATTCACTAGTCAAAGCCTTTATACAAGGAGTGATGCGTATTAGCCCTCCGGTTAATATTCCCATATGTCCATGGGACTTAAACCTGGTTCTGTCGGTTCTACAGAAGCAACCATTTGAACCATTACAGCATATTTCCTTGGTTCTTCTCACCAGGAAATTGATTTTTCTAGTAGCCATTTGTTCGGCTAAAAGAGTGTCGGAATTAGCCGCTATGTCCTGTAAAGAGCCATATCTGGTTATCCATAAGGACAGAGTAGTGTTACGTCCTCATCCAGCCTTTCTTCATAAGGTGGTATCGAGGTTTCATTTGAACCAAGATGTGGTTCTTCCTTCCTTTTTCCCCAAACCTAGTTCGGTAGAGGAAAAGTTATTACATTCTTTGGATGTAGTAAGGGCAGTTAAAGCTTATCTAAAAGCCACTGCTCAGATTCGCAGAACGGATACTTTGTTTATTCTGCTGGAAGGCCCCAGAAAGGGTCAGGCAGCGTCAAAATCTACTTTAGCCAAGTGGATTCGACAGGTCATTATGCAAGCCTATGGCTTGAGAAGGAGACCGCCTCCGTTCAAAGTTAGGGCGCACTCCACGAGAGCAGTTGGAACTTCATGGGCAGTGCATCACCAGGCCTCCCTGGCTCAAATCTGTAAGGCCGCAACATGGTCTTCAGTACACACGTTTACTAGATTCTACCAGGTAGACGTTAGAAGTCAGGAGGATGTCGCCTTTGGGCGCAGTGTGTTGCAGGCCGCAAAAGATCCTCATGTCTGATAGCGCTCAGCTTATGTATGGTGTATCCCCCCCTCATTGGGCATTGCTTTGGGACGTCCCACATAGTAATGACTATGCCGCTCTGTGTCCCGTGATGTACGAGAAAGAAAATAGGATTTTTATAACAGCTTACCTGTAAAATCCTTTTCTTGGAGTACATCACGGGACACAGAGCTCCCACCCCTCTTTTGGGGACACTTATTGCTTTGCTACAAAACTGAGGTGCTCCCGGATGGGAGGGGCTTATATAGGGGAGGGTACTTCCGGTTTGGAAGTTGCCAGTGCCAGCACCTGAAGGTAAACTATATAACCCACATAGTAATGACTATGCCGCTCTGTGTCCCGTGATGTACTCCAAGAAAAGGATTTTACAGGTAAGCTGTTATAAAAATCCTATTTTTTTCACTGCCACCTAATTATTGGACTTTTCTGTTATCACTATACTATGTATATTGCATGTTTTATATAGTTTTAAGCTTCATTTGAATGCTATAAGGCAGCACTTTTTTCTGAACATATTAGGAGTAGTAAACACCCGGCTGAGACCATATCAGCTTATTTACCCCTTTACTAGCATAGACTATTACCAATATCACACATCTCTTTATGAACACATCTTTAACACATTTTGGACAATTTTTTGTTTTAGCAAACACCCGGCCGACCATCGGTCTCACTAATGCTTTTCCATTAAAAAAGTATTTTATTCACTTTTTCAAATAAAATTTTCGCTTCACACATGAGGGACACGTCTTGCTGGAAAGACACCCAATCAAAATATTTCAATTTAACAAAAAATTCTTTTTAACAAACACCCGGCTGAGCCAATTTAATTTTTTCAATTTTATTTCAATTTTATTTTAATTCATTCTTTTATTTATATATTTATTTTTCTTGTATTTATAATACTCTAAAGTGGATACCGTCATAGGTATACCATCACCTAAAATTTCCTTGTCTATTACATTGCATATCTGGACAGCGCCACATCTACCACCCCCCCTTTTTCATATTCTTGCTTTACCCATCGTGATATAGCAATCTAGTAGAGGCAGCAGTTCAGTCTACTGTGTTTTGATTTGATTTCCTTTGCGCGGAGACACCCCATCCATTTTCCATCTCAGTATTTGCAGACGATACAAAGCTAAGCAGGGCAAAAACTTCTGCGCAGGATTTGGAAACCTTAAAAGAAGATCTAAATAAAATAATGGGTTGGGCATCGTTATACGTCGGCACTTTGAAGAGGAATATCATTGTTATGGCAGCAGTTAACTGCCATACCACCGGTATCCTTTTCAGCGGGCGGTCCGCTTTCAGATAATAGTGGTCTCTGCGGCGAATTCGCCACAAAATCATCTTTATTGGGGGCGGGAGAGGGGCCCCCACCCGCCATGCTCCGGTGGTTTCCGCTGCTTACCGGCGGAGACAATCACGTCCGCTCTCCTGGATGCCTGGCTGCCGAGTGAGGGAAAGATGGCCCCCACTCGGCTCCATAGCATTGACTGGCGAAAGCAACGTCAAATGTTAATTCCGCCCAATGCTCTTAAAGGAGAAATGTTTTTTTTTTACTTTTAGTGCATTTTAGTGTATACATGAGATCTGAGGTCTTTTTGACCCCAGATCTCATATTTAAGAGGTCCTGTCATGCTTTTTTTCTATTACAAGGGATGTTTACATTCCTTGTAATAGGAATAAAAGTGACCCAAATTTTTTTTTGTAAAAGGACAGTGTCAAAATAAAAAGTAAAATAAATATGATTTTTCTTCTTTTTCTTTTTTTTAAAGCGCCCCGTCACAACGAGTTTGCACACAGAAGTGAACGCATACGTGAGTAGCGCCTGCATATGTAAATGGTGTTCAAACCACACATGTGAGGTATCGCCGCTGCGAGAGCAATAATTTTAGCCCTAGAACTCCTCTGTAACTCAAAACTGGTAACCTGCAGAAATTTTTAAACGTCGCCTATGGAGATTTTTAAGGGTAAAAGTTTGTCGCCATTCCACAAGTAGGTGCATATTTGAAGCGTGACATGTTGGGTATCAATTTACTCAGTGTAATATTATCTTTCACAATATAAAAAAAAAATGGGCTAACTTTACTGTTGTCTTATTTTTTATTTTAAAAAAGTGTATTTTTTTCAATAAAGTGCGCTTGTAAGACCGCTGCGCAAATACGGTGTGACAGAAAGTATTGCAATGACCGCCATTTTATTCTCTAGGGCGTTAGAACCCCCAAACATTATATATATTTTTTTCTAAGTAATTTTCTAGCAAAAAAATATATTTTTACTTGTAGACACAGAGTCTAAAAAATAGGCCCGGTCCTTAAGTGGTTAATGTTAAAAAATATAGGGTAGCATTTGGCTGCTAAAAATATGAACACAAGTTGCTCACTAGGAGGGGGAGAACCTCTGGGGGTATCCAGGAGAGAAATTGACCTGGGGGTCCTAGTAGATGACAGGCTCAGCAATGGCATGCAATATCAAGCTGCTGCAAGCAAAGCCAACAGAATATTAGCATGCATTAAAAAATAGGATTTTTGTACTCACCGTAAAATCCATTTCTCTGACATCCATGGACCGACACGGCGTGTCTTACACTTTACACGTGGGTATATGTCCCTGCTTGCAGGAGAAGACCTAGGCAGAATGTTAAATGTTACAACATTCCAGAACAAACCAGAGCTGAACAGCCCCGCCCAGGGGGGCGGTCCCTCTGGACATTACCCTCACACCTGCAGCTAGCAGGCCTCAGTTCGTAACAAAGCAGCACAAACTTAAAGGAAGGGTGGGTGCCGTGTCGGTCCATGGATGTCAGAGAAATGGATTTTACGGTGAGTACAAAAATCCTATTTTCTCTTATCATCCATGGACCGACACGGCGTGTCTTACACTTTACACGTGGGATGTCCCAAAGCAGTGTCAAGAGGGATGGGAGCAGTATAAATGGAAAAACCAAAAAACTTCACTCCAAACAAGGCAGAGCTCCTCAACGGAGGAGTTGCCAATTTAAACAGCGGCCTGCAACCCCTTGCCGCCGAAGGAAGCATCCGGAGATGCAGCCACATCAACCCTATAAAACTTAGAAAGGGTATGAACAGACGACCAGGTCGCCGCCTTGCACACTTGTGCAACCGACACTTGATGTCGGAAAACCCAGGAAGCACCAATTGCCCTGGTGGAATGCGCCGTAACCGGGAAGGGAGGCGCCCGCCCCATGAGAGCATAGGCTTGAAAGCCGGTTTGTCCGATCCACCTAGAAAAAGGTGGCAGACGAAGCCGCTTGACCCTGTTTCTGACCAGAGACAGTCAACCAGAGAGTAGACTTCCGAATAGAAGCAGCAGACAGGCACATCCGCAAGGCTCGTACCACATTCAAAGTGTGCCGCGCACACTCTCTGGGATGCGATGGGCGAGGACTCTAGGACGGGAGGACAATGTCCTCATTTTAGGTGAAAGGTCGAGATCACCCTTGACAAAAGAAAAAGTCGCGGATGCAACACCGCCTTATCCTTATGGATGACTAAACATGGCGACTTGCAGTACAAGGTCGCCAATTCAGATACTCGTCTAACAGAAGTAATTGCCACTAAAAGGGCCACCCTCTGAGACAAAGTGAAGAGGGGAATATCCCTGATATTCTCAAAAGGAGGTTCCTGGAGAACCGAGAGTACCAATTCCGATCCCACGGGGGGAGAGGAGACTTGACAGGAGGGAGCCCATGGCGAACCCCCTGCACAAGGGTGCCAACTAAGGAATGACCCGCTAGTGGTCACCGAAAGAAGACGGCCAAGGCCGAAACTGACCCTTAATGATACTCAAAGCGAGCCTTTGGGCCACGCCATGCTGTAGGAAACGCAGGATTCTAAGGACGGAATATGTCCGAGGATGTCAGTCCAGCTCTTCGCACATGGCGATGTAAGCTTTTCCAGGTACAGAGATAGTTCTGGAGGAAGACTTCCGTGTCTTTAATATGGACGAAATGACCAAGTCCGTGAGACCTCGGTCTCTCAACACCTGGCTTTAAACAACCATGCCGTTAAGGCCAGAGACTGTAAAAGCAGGTGAAATATATGACTTTTGAGACAGAAAGTCCTCCCTTATTGACAACCATCAGGGAACGGCCGCGACGAGACGTACGAGATCGGCGTACCAGTGAAGCCGGGGTCAATCCGGAGCAATGAGGATCACCGGAATTCCCTCTGTCACCACCCTGCGCAGCAGGCGAGGAAGCAACTGCAGCGGAGGATAAACGTGTATCAGGTGACCATGACCCCATGGGCCACTGACGCCTCTGAGGCATCCGCCCAAGGATCCCTGGATCTGGCCACAAATCTCGACAACTTGCAATTGAGTCGAGAGGCCATCGGGTCCACCTCCGGTGTGCCCCACCGTCTGTGTGGCAAAGGAGTTGAAATACCTCCGGGTGCAAGGACCACTCTCCCTGGTCCAACATCTGGCGACTCAATAGTCCGCCAGTTCTAGGCCCGGAATGTAAGCGGCTGACAGAGCCGGCACGCTTCTTTTAGCCCCCTTCAGGGTACGGGGGACCTCGGAAGCCGCAGCTGAGCTCCGAGTCCCCCCTTGATGGTCGACATACGCCATCACCGTGACTTGTCCGACAGGATCCTAATGGAACGATCCTGCAATCTCTCAGACCACGAGGATAGGCACAGTCTGATGGCCCGTATTTCCAGAACATTGATCGGCAAACGGGCTTCGTCCGGAGTCCAAGCCCTTGGGCCAACAGGACTCCCCAGACTACACCCCAGCCCTTCAGGCTGGCGTCCGTAGTGAACACCGTCCATTGGACGGGGAGGAACGACTTCCCGGACCGAAGAGCCGGGGACCCAAACTCCATGTCAGGGACGCCCTGACCAGGTGGCTCACCTGGATCGGAAAATCCAAAGACAACGCGGATTTGTCCCAAGGGAACAAGATCTCCTTCTGCAATGCCCTGGTGTGTGATTGGGCATACGGAATGGCCTCGAAAGAGATCACCATGAGTCCCAGGACTCCCATGCAAAAACGGATTGACGACCATTCTTCGGGATGTCAGCATCCACACTGCAGACTGAAGTGTCAGTAGCTTCCCCGGAGGTAGGAATACCTTTTGCCTCCAAGGAGTCCAGAATCAGACCGAGATTCCAGATAGCCCACGACAGCAATGCCTTGCTGTCTCAGTAAGCTAGAACCGGCACAAGCACCTTGGTGAACACCCTCGGTGCCGGGGCTAGGCCGAAAGGAAGAGCCACAAATTGATAGTGGACTTCGCCGATCGCAAGCGCGGATCGGAACATACAAGTAGGCGTCCTTGATTTCCAAGGTCGCCAGAAAATCCCCTTGACGGAGTGCACTGACCACCATGCGAATGGATTCCATGCGGAACTTTTGCACCTTCACAAAGGCATTCAGGACCTGGAGGTCCAAGATAGGCCGAACCCCGTCCCTTTTTTGGGCCGACAAACAATTCGAGTAGAATCCCTGAAACCTCTCCTGTGACGGAACTGGCACAATCACTCCGGACCTCAAACCTGAATAGGCCCCATAGGGCCACCCGACGGGCAGGAAGGAGAGAAAGATTCGAGGGAAGAATCTGTCTGGAATTAGGAACGGAACCTATCCTGTAATCTGAGGTGATCACCTCGCACACCCACCAGTAGGAGATCCGGGAGGTCCATTGATCCGTGGACCTGCAAAGTCGTCCCCCCTACCCCAGAGTCGGGAGGGGGCAAGACTTCACACGGAGGTGGGCTAGGGAGCCGGCTTGTTCGGCATACGCACCCAGGGGCGCTCGTGTCCACCAGCCGTACCGCTGTCAGTCTGGGAGGGCCTCCCCGTTGATTGACGAAAAAAAAAACCTTTTTTCTGGAAAGGAAGGACCCTGCTTATAGCGGCCTCCTTGCCAGCCTGAGGAAGAACAGTGCTTTTACCTCCCGTGACATCCTTGATGATGTCATCCAGCGCAGCACCGGAAAGCCTACCACCTTTCAATGGTAAACCCTTCGGAGGCTTTTTAGAAGCTAGGTCAGCAGACCAGCATTTCAACCAGATCAGACAATGCAATACCCTGAGTTATAAGGGGCCACGTCAAACGTGGCCTCGTCAAACATGGCCTCGCCACACAAACCAGGCCCTGCACCATTTGTGGGCCAGAGCAATAGTGTCTGGAGGAAGATCATGCTCCTGTATTAGTTGCCCATCCCGCAAGTGTTGGAGACACAAGGGTCGCCGCTACCACAAGCCGTAGGGCGGACCCCAACAAGGCAAACATAGCTCTACTCACCACTTCTGACCTCTTGTGAGTGGGGTCCTTTAATGCAGGAGTCCCCTCCACCGGGAGAATGGTGGCTTTGTGTAACCGGGTGACTGGAGGGTCGACCACTGGGGGAGAAGCCCACGTTTTAAGTAGGGCATTTTTAAAGGGGTATCTATAGGCAAACGCTGCGGAACCGTAACAGTCTTCTGCGCCTTTTTCCCCAGACCTTGTCAGTGAGCTGGTCAAAGTAAGGTACATATTGAAAAAAACACTTTTTAGAAGGCCCGGCCCTAAGGAACCAGAGGAGATCGTCCGCCTGAGGTTCTGCATCCGCAGCATTTAGCTTGCGAGTGTCCCTCACTGCAACAATGAGTTCACAAAACAAGCACCCTGTCATTTACTGACACTGAACTGGAGTTTTTCTTGCAAGGAATGTCCTGTTCAAAACCATCAAATATATATTCAGAGCTAGGGTCCTGAGCGGTAGTGGCTAGGCCCATATCTGAATCAGCGCACACCTGCCTTTTTTTTTTTTTTGTGGAAAAAAAGTTGGGATAGGGGCTTTTTTGCTCCCTTGCGCTCACACACTGCTTCCTCCCGGTCAGATTAATGATACCAGGACTGCCGACAACTGGTCCCTAAGGACCACAGGTGCAGGAGCACTGCCAGTTGTCTCTAACAGTGTGAAGAAACAGGTGAACCAGACTCCAATATTGCCACGCTCTGAGACCTTATTCACCATTACAGTGAATAATACAGCCCACCCACAGGCCATGCTGGGGCTGAGGAGGGGATACCCGGAGTACTCACCACCCCTAGGGACCGCTCGGTACCGCTGTATGAGCCGCGCTGTAGCGCTGTATGAGTCGCGCTGTAGCGCTGGTGCAGCCTGAGGTGAAGAATCTGTGAGGATGTGTGTATTTCGCGCCGTACAGCAGCGCTGCTAGAGGCCGAAAACTAAAGTGAAAGTGCCGCGGCTACAAGAAAATGGCCGCCGGGCACCAGTATAACTATGCATTAAGCCCCAGCCAAAATGGCCGCCAATGGCGCACTTTTAAAAAAAATAAAACGCAGCGCAAATGGCGCAGAAAACAACACAGCCAGTCCCCCAGAACACTTCCCAAACCAAATAACAGTCATGGAGCGGCCCCCCCAGGGCAGAGTGACCCCCCAAGCATCCCCACACAGCACAACAGCACAACAGGGTGCAGAGAGCAGCATAACAGGGGGGAGACAGGGAGAACCCCCCACACACAGAAACACAGCCAGCATGTACTCACCTTGCAGCAGGAGAGACTACTTACCTGTCCCGCAAGCACCTTGGAGAACACCCCCGGTGCCCATAGAGGGACTCACTGGCTTGTTTCAGACAGGCCTATCACAGAGTCGTACTGCATAGCTGTCGGCCCGGTCCACCGCAAAAGATACAGTAGGTACTGTTCAATCTTGAGAGGACCGTGGGAGCATGAAAGCAACCCGGCCACCCCTGGAGCCATGGGGTATGTCGTGAACTGAGTCTCACGCACACAAGGCGAGGATCAGCACGCTCGATGGTCGGACAGGGAAGACTACGAGGATACTAGTGTACCTAACCTGTTGCCCAGCCGACAGTTGATTAAAGGTCTCAAAAATAAAATAATAAAATTCCCAAAGGAATAAAAATTAAAAGTAAAATCTTCCAGGAGACTGGCTCCTGAGAGAGCCACGTCTTCTCCTTCTGCTAGGCAGAAAAAAACTGGGGCCTGCTAGCTGCAGGTGTGAGGGTAATGTCCGGAGGGACTGCCCCCCTGGGCGGGGCTGTTCAGCTCTGGTTTGTTCTGGAATGTTGTAACATTTAACATTCTGCCTAGGTCTTCTCCTGCAAGCAGGGACATATACCCACGTGTAAAGTGTAAGACACGCCGTGTCGGTCCATGGATGATAAGAGAAATGGGATTTACTCTAGAGATCTTGAGTATACCATCCAGTTCTGGGCACCAGTCTTCAAGAAGGATGTGCTGGAACTGGAAAGAGTTCAGAGAAGGGCAACAAAGCAAATAAAGGGACTAGAGCAGTGATGGGGAACTATGGCATCCCTGATGTTTTGGAACTGCATTTTCCATGATGCTTAACTACACTGCCAAGTGCATGAGCATCATGAGAAATGCGGTTCCAAAACATCTTGGGTGCCAAGGTTCGCCATCGCTGGACTAGATGATCTCGGCTATGGGCAAAGACTACAAGCATTGGACTTATTCTCTCTGGAGAGGAGACGCTTGAGGGATATGATAGCGATACAAATACAGTTGTGCTCATAAGTTTACATACCCTGGCAGAATTTATGATTTCTTGGCCATTTTTAAGGGAATGTGAATGATAACACAAAAACTTTTCTTTCACTCATGGTTAGTGTTTGGCTGAAGCCATTTATTATCAATCAACTGTGTTTACTCTTTTTTTTTTTAAATCAAAATGACAACAGAAACTACAGAAATGAGCCTGATCAAAAGTTTACATACCCCAGTTCTTAATACCGTGCATTGCCCCCTTTAACATCAATGACAGCTTGAAGTCTTTTGTGGTATTTGTGGATGAGGCTCTTTATCTTCTCAGATGGTAAAGCTGCCCATTCCTCTTGGCAAAAAGCCTCCAGTTCTTGTAAATTCTTGGGCTGTCTTGTGTGAACTGCACGTTTGAGATCTCCCCAGAGTGGCTCAATGATATTGAGGTCGGGAGACTGAGATGGCCACTCCAGAACCTTCACTTTATTCTGCTGTAGCCAATGGCAGGTCAACTTGGGCTTGTGTTTTGGATCATTGTCATGTTGGAATGTCCAAGTATGTCCCATGCGCAGCTTTCTGGCTGATGAATGCAAATGTTCCTCCAGTATTTTTTGATAACATACTGCATTCATCTTGCCATAAATTTTGACCAAATTTCCTGTGCGTTTGTAGCTCACACATCCCCAAAAACATCAGCGATCCACCTCCGTGT